>SMMW01000532.1:1152500-2352500 GCA_004794655.1 Marisa cornuarietis
TGGAGATACGGAAAATGCTGTGAACGCTCACTTGAAATTCGACTTGGTTAAAAGTTTAATTCAGAGGAGAATGTGCTAAAGAAGCTATAGCTCTATGCTAATATTTGTGACTGGTATTATTTTTTAATTATTGCATTGTCACGTATGTAAATGAATATTTGATGCCATGTTTGGGGTCTAGGCATTGGAATGGCGGGAACTGTTACAGAGACCCTCAGTGTGCTGAGGATGTGCTTTATGCTGTAGTGAATGAACGGACCCATCGCTTCCTCTCAGTGGGATGTGTCTGCTATCCCCATTTCTCAGTGGGACTTGTTCACTATCCCCATCTCTCAGTGTGACGTGTCCGCTAACACCATCTCTCAGTGGGATTTGTCTGCTATCCCTATTTCTCAGTGTGACTTGTTCACTATCCCCATCACTCAGTGTGATGTGTCCCCTATCCCCACCTCAATGTGACGTATTCGCTATCCCCATCTCTTATTGTTACGTGTCCGGTATCCCCACCTCTCAACGTGACGTGTCCGGTATCTCCACCTCTCAACGTGACGTGCCCGCTTACTCCATCTCTTATTGTTACGTATCCGGTATCCCCACCTCTCAACGTGGCATGTCCGGTATCCTCACTTCTCAGCGTGACGTGTCCGGTATCCTCACCTCTCAACGTGACGTGTCCGGTATCTCCACCTCTCAATGTGACGTTTCCGCTTACTCCATCTCTTATTGTTACGTGTCTGCTTTCACCACCTCTCAACGTGACATGTCCGGTATCCTCACTTCTCAGCGTGACGTGTCCGGTATCCTCACCTCTCAACGTGACGTGTCCGGTATCTCCACCTCTCAATGTGACGTTTCCGCTTACTCCATCTCTTATTGTTACGTGTCTGCTTTCACCACCTCTCAACGTGACATGTCCGGTATCCTCACTTCTCAGCGTGACGTGTCCGGTATCCTCACCTCTCAACGTGACGTGTCCGGTATCTCCACCTCTCAATGTGACGTTTCCGCTTACTCCATCTCTTATTGTTACGTATCCGGTATCCTCACCTCTCAGCGTGACGTGTCCGGTATCCCCACCTCTCAACGTGACGTGCCCGCTTACTCCATCTCTTATTGTTACGTGTCTGCTTTCACCACCTCTCAATGTGACGTGTCCGCTATCTCCCATTTCTCAATGTCACGTGTTCACTATTACCATCTCTCAATGTGACGCTCCGCTACCGTCATCAGACATTTGTCTCTTTCCTGTCTTATCTACAGTGTCGTTAAACCCTAACGTTAAATCATGACATACACGACGTAATCATCTCTATTAAGATTTTCTACGATAATATACATCTGACAATGCTTATGTACAATGCTTATGTACAATGCTTATGTACAATGTTTATGTACAATGCTTATGTACAATGCTTATGTACAAGTTTACATCTTCGTCCTTTAGCGTTTCATTGTATGACGGGGACAAAGCGAGCTCTCACCCTATAAATACGCCTTTACATCGAGTTTCTGCCCATGGCTGTAACCAGATTTCTGGGGTTGTCTCCATTGTTGCCTTACTTGGATTACAGAAATTATACCTTTCGCCAGAAAACAGCATCATGTGTTGTGTTAGTCGTATCGCCTAGTGATTGGTCGGTTGAGGTCACGTGCCATGTGCTGCGTGCCACCCCTGCCAGTGATGCGATTGTATTAATACTACATCTAGTATTATGTCTTTAGTGAAAGCCATATATCGTATGATGGAGAGGCTTATTATGTCACAATTAATAGCATGTCCAGGGGCCGCCCTGTCATGCGATCAAAGAGACTCTCACTTCCTTACAGCCACGAAACTTTTTAGCCGAGGGCTCACAGAAAAAAAATTAACTTTTACGTCAGGACATGGCCGAGCTTCATCAAAGATAAAATTTCGCGTACCTAAAAGTAATGGGTTTTTTTTCCTCTCTCTCTCTCTCTCTCTCTCTGTTTTTTCCTCTTGTTGGCTCAGTCCGTTTTGTTCTTGATGCACAGTACAGCTAACAATGCGACGTTCTTCCGTTTAACTCTTTTGAAGTTTTCGTGTTACCGACTGTCTGTGGCTTTGCTCAGGTCGATATCCACCAGGGAAATCTTAAAGGAGTCTAAAGTCAAAATGACATCTGAGACATTTCCGTCTTAGACTTAGCAAGGACGTGGTATTTCCTCTTGAGACAAACGGAGAGAAGCAAATCCCCTGTAACGACCAGTGGTGTGCATGGGTGAACTTAAATTTCTTACTTAAATTGTTGACTAACTTAACCCTAAGTGCGACTCGGATAAGTTTTTACTTAGCGAGAATCCACCCCGGTGTGCATAAGCTGACTTTACAGTTTAATTATTTAAGAAATGGGTCGGGATAGTTCCTTATTAACTATTAACTGGGACATAGCCACCGTCAACTGCATGACAGACAGCAAACTGTCCTTTTCATGGTAGTGGATGATTATCTTGGATCATACCACATAGATACATGAAATCATTTCACCCGAATCGAAGTTACAACTCAACGTTGTCGTAAAAGAGGAATAGATTCTGCCTGTCTCGAAATAAAACATCTTCCAAATATCAGCCTGAAACCATTCATTCTTCAGTCAAAGAAGTAAGAAAATTGTCGTTGGACTCAGCGAAGTCAAGTATTATTCCTGGTCTTAAAGTTAAAACAGTCTTTAATTAAAACTTTTGTAAATAGTTCATTCAAGTTACCTCGTGCACATTTCTGTGCTTAAGTCATCAAACTTAAATCCTTACTTAAACTCGCTCATGCACCCCACCCCTTGCAGTCTCAGAAGCACGATAGTATCTACAAGACGGGGAGTCTGAAACCCATAAAAGTAGCATCATTGGTACCAAACCACCTGGTGCCGCTGCCCTGTCGCAAATAAGACAAATTAACAGAAGATGTACTAGTGCAGCGCACACCCTTCCTGTTCCTGTTTAAAGCCCTAGGGTCCGGCTACCCGTGTGTTTGTGGGTAATTAGAAGGTTAGCTCTAACTTTCCATCCCTCTGATGATTCACTGCACTCATTGGCATTGCTGATGGCATATGATACGCTCCATGTTTGTATGCTGTGTAACTCGCCTCTTGGAGATTTCTCTTTGAGGAGAGTAAAAGGAAATAGATATTTTTTTTATCTGACATCCTGGCTGATAACGAACATAGACTGTGGCTCGCAGACCTGGATCCTGAGACCTTTGATAGTTTCCTTGAAGTCTTCTGCAATCTGCGCAACCAGATACAGAATAAAATCGCCTGATACCAATCCCTGGGCAGTCAGTTGGTGGGTGTCTGTGTTATGGTAACGGAAAGGTGGTGGCGACTAGCGAACTGAACCGTCTGAGGTAAGGGACAACATTCTGACAGGAGTCCAGTGGACAACACTGTTTAGCTCCTTTATTTGATGGGACAATGCCGACTTCCTACTGTGAGAAGGATGCTGGCCTTCAGATCCTCACTACTTTAGTGATAAATGTTTTACCATTGCATCACTTGGCCGCCACCTTAAGAACCTGCTTCCATCATCCGTCCCCCCCCCAAAAAAAAAAAAAATTACCTGTACGCTCGATAAACGTCTTCAAGAGTTAATCTTGGTGTGTTTATGTCATTCTTTTCTTTCTGTCATTATTTTTATGCTGATATCCGTCTGATTAATTTAGTCCTCTATTTGTAAGACAAGAATGAAAAAATCTTTTCATGTGAACAAATATATATATAATGATCTAGGATATCGAGGGTTGTGTCCCTTCCTCTAACAGGCTGAGGGGATCGGCTTTCCTTGGTCTTGTTTCTGTGTTGTATTCATGCATTGATTTGGAGAAAAGTGTTGGACCTTCATGTTTATAGGTTCTTCTGCTGCGTTTTCTCCCCTCTTCTGTTTTGCGTGTTAGTTGGTGCGAACTGTGTGGATTTGTTGGCTGGATTCTTCATGGCTTCATTTTCTTCGACAGCGACCTTTAGTTGGAGTGAATAAAGTGAAGTGACGATCACCTTTTTTTGCAATTTATAGATAACATTTCTTAATATTCTCCAGATTTTTCAATATATTCTCAGTATTCTCCTGATGTCGCTAACCCTCACTCTGTGGAGTCGTCACCCTTAGTTCTACAGTGATCGCCCTTTACGCAACGAATCTTCCCAGTTGTGACTATTTCGAGACCATGTTCAGCTCAATGAGTTTACCTCTGGCTGAGATATTCCGCTGTGTAAATTCTCACTTATTGTCATGTACACGCAGAACTAACTGATAGGCCATGCATCAAGTGTAATGTGCAAACACAACGATTGACAAATCGAGTTAACGCCCTTGTCGTGCCAAGCTAACCTCCTGTCCCCTCGCAATCTCAGACAATAATAACAAGTATTGCGCAGTTTGATGGCAGTTTGAAGTCAATGCAACTGAACCTTGCTGGCACTTTACTCGCCTAGTCTAGCTCTGTTTACTGGCAGCTAATCTAGCTCTGTTTACTCACAGTGCAGTGTAGGTTTGTTCATCCTTTCACGTAGGCCTGCGGAGTCCATTTTCCTCGCATGCTGATAGCCCCGCGCGAGCAAATGTCAGAGGAAAAGTTACAAGAGTTGAACTATCACACCAGCCCTCGTCATCTTACTCATGATTTTTGAAGCCAGAAGGACACAGAAAATCGGGGAGTGGGGGTTCCCTCCCGTGAACCTGCTGTCTGAGTGAATGGCATAACATATACCCTGTGGCCGCTTAATTACATTACTCCCTGTTTTCTCTCATTCCGTCTGGAAGCTGACTTCCTCGATGCTCTGCTTTAAAAAAAATAAATCTTTGTTTAAAGATAGGAGAACAGAGCATGGACAAGTGACTGAGCGTAGTCTCCATTGGCCTGCAGACTCAAGTAAGCTAAGGATCTTAATAAACTCGATGTAGGGGTTTAACTCGGGGTACAAATAATACCCGACATGCTCGGAGACTTCAGGTCAAACAAAGTGTCGCAAATCAAAAGCCAACAAACACAGAGACCCCTTGGCGGAGCTTGCATTTTCCGGACCTTTTACACGCGCATGAGGTCGAGAACGGGTGATGGAGGGGTCGGGGAGAAGGAGATGGTTGTCGATGTGGTCATAAAAGATCTCTGGACACAGATCTCTGTGTTTTGGAGCTAGATAAAACGGAAAGTAGAAAGCTACAGACAAAATAACCTACAAAGGACTTTTTTTAAAACATGGCAAGATCAATGGAGGTACAAAGCTTGAATTACTCGGGGAAAAATAAAACGGGCGAACACAACCGACCTTCACTGCAACGTGCACCCAGGGCACCCACAAAGCCCTGCGATAAGCTAACTACACATAGTAGCTACGGAGAAGATAGTGAGAAGCGAGACAGAGATCGTGTAGCATACCAGGCTCGGATGCAAGCTTGAAACTAAAATTCCTGGTATCGATCAAAGAAAGCAGAAGAAAGCCGGTGGAAAAGAAAATTGTGAGGAGTGGAGAAGGGCCAGTGATTAGGCTGAAGCAGGAAGCCGAGTGAGGCCGGAGAGGTTTGATTACAGGAGATCCCTCTTCCCGCCACTCTCCTGATTGCTACCCCGGGGGCTTGGGATCGATTGCTTAGCGGGCCCCCTGCTCTGGGGGTACACGCAGTGCAGTGCACTTGTAGCAGTAGGTGTACATGTGACGCTGGGTAGACTTGTAAAGCCGGGTACTTTACTCTTAGACACTTGTAGCACCCGATCTCTAGTGTTCTATACTAGTGCACAGATGTTGATGATTGTAAAACTGGGTGCCGTGACTATATAGTGCCGTGATCATAAAGTGTCGTGACCACATAGTGCCATGACTATATAGTGTCATGATCATGTAGCGTGACCATATAGTGCCGTGATCATATAGTGCCATGATCATATAGAGTCGTGACTATATGGTGCCGTGACGATATAGTACTGTGACTATATAGTGCCGTGATCATAAAGTGTCGTGATTACATAGTGCCATGACTATATAGTGTCATGATCATGTAGTGTGACCACATAGTGCCGTGATCATATAGTGTCATGACCACATAGTGCCTTGCCTATATAGTGCCATGATCAAGCACTGTGATCATAAAGTGTCGTGACCATATAGTGCCGTGGCTATATAGCGCCATGATCATATAGTGTCAAGACCACATAGTGCCATGACTATATAGTGACATGATCATGTAGTGCCGTGATAATACAGTGTCATGACTATACAGTGCCGTGATCATATAGTACCGTGACTATATAGTGCCATGATCATATAGTGTAATGACCATATAATGTCATGACCATATAGTGCCGTGATCATATAGTACCGTGACAATATAGTGCTGACTTTACTTGTAGCGCTGAGTATTCTCACAGTGTTCTACACTTTCGTGTGGTGCTCTTGTAGTGCCGTGTGTACTTGTCGTGTCACGTGATGACGTAGTTCCGGGGCAGGTGACGCGATTCACGTGAACGTAGAGATGCACGTTACCGTTAGACTATTAATAATAATTGCAAAATTTGTGCAGCGCATGCTCACGCTCCTATCACAGTCAATCACGTAATGCAGGTCACACTGAACCACGTAGAGATGCGCGTCATGGCTGACCACGTAGTGACATTTGTCACGACTAGAGAGGCCAAAGTTGGTGTCAGTGGTGAGGACAAGGCACGTCATTTCCTTGTCTCTTTCAAGAGACAGGGATTTTTTTTTTTCTTTTATACAGGGTTCAAGCAAGTGGCGCGGTCAGGTTGTGGCTCTAGACAACAGGCTGCTCAGGGGAATTTTTTCCTTTTCTCTGTCTTGTTCCTGTTCAATCCTTTTATTAAAAGCACCACCTGCTTTTTTCCAGGGACGGGTAAGTAGTTTCGACAAGTTTGTTTCTCGGACCTACACTTTGGGGTATGACTTTGCTGAAATTTGTTGGAGCTTGTTTGAGTTGAGCATGTTGGGGCAGGGCACGTGTGCCCGCCGGTGAACCTAAGTCTGTTTTCTTTGTTGATTCCCTCACGTTCCACCTGGAATGTAGTGCCTCAAGTTCCCTCACCTGTTTTGGATCTCTCTTTTGTCCTCAAATTTCCTTCTACAAACTACATTTTGAAATGACCGATGAGCTCAGCATAAGACACCATTTTCTCAACTCTACACGACTAATACCCTGTATAGATACACACCCATGACATCAAGAATGCGATGCCACTGGGAGAGGCTGCCTCTTCATCAGCCTTGTCCCAGGACATTTTTGGACGCATGATTTAGACCCTTTTATATTCATGGGTTATTTGAAAGCTTGTGTCTCAAAAACTCAAGGGGTTATTAGTTCGGTTATTTAGAAAAGAGCATCTTGTTTTATGCTCATCCTAGTTATCTGGGGAAATAGAAACAGTTTGCACTAGTAGATGATGGTAGGATGCTGATAATATGGCTTGAAACCCAGCTGTAAGGAGAACATCTCCGTTTTTATTTTTTAATAAAATTTTCACAGATAATATGGAACTTATCGATTCTTTATTAGTGGGTTTTGTATGAATTTTTTTCTCTTTTTTTTCTTTTTCTTTAAGCGACTTCCAACTCACTAGAATAGTTTCTCTTGCTTGTAGTCAGACCTCCTCACATTTTTCAGACGATTGCGAAACAAAGCCGAGCTCGCACAGTCTTGGAGTCAACCATTTCTCTCTATCTATTGGGAAAGGGAAACAAGTAAAACTTTCTACATCTATATATATATATATATATGCCTCTTGACCCAAATAATGCAAAAAAGGAAAAAAATGAGGAGGTTTCCCGCGACAAGCAGCCAGAACTAGTTGCAGCCAGCCGATGACAAACAAAACTTGGTCCTGGAGGGAGGAGGGGGACATAAAAGGGAGAGAATCAGACTTGAGAGATTAATTTGACGGACCAGGAAGGTTGGAGATTTTGCAAGGGAAAAACCTTAATGTAGATTTGTAGGAATCATATTGATTCCTCTAAGCCCTAGCGACGTTTTGCCATTTCGCACCCGATAATGCGTTTTTATTTTCTGGGAGAAAATTGGCTGGTCATTAAGGAGCATCTTTTTTTCAGGCGACAAAAATTGACTGTTCCTAACCAGTCTTCCGTTGTCATTACTGACTGACACCTTTTGAGGCCTGCGTGTGTCTAGCGGACTACAAACGGTCTTCTTAACATCAGCTCCCCAAGGCTGCAAGGTAGATACGATAACGATAATGGTCTCTGAGTAATCGGAGGTGAACCCCTTACACCATCGTGAAAGTGTTTCTGGGCTCTGGTGGCGCGCATTTCATCACTTCCATCCGGGGTAGTCAGACGCTTGGCAAGTGGTCGTAGCTGTCAAGAACCGAAGGACATGAAGTCTTTATGATGACTGGCCCTACAGACACTGACTCCACTAGAGGGTTGAGAGAGTGCGCATGTCTCTTTGTGTATTGGGAAAGAGAACATGTAAAACTATCTAGATACATACATATTATAACCCAATGCCGACATTGATGGTATGATTGGTGAACACGAACAGATTGCGCAGTGAACCTTAATGTTGTTTACAGGGATCGTACGTTGTTTACAGATCATACGTTGTTTATAGAGCTTATCGGTGTTGGTAGAGCTCATACGTTGTTTACAGATCTCATAAGTTGTTTACAGATCTCACGTTATTTATAGAACTCATACGTTACTTACAGATCTCATACGTTGTTAGTAGAATTAATACGTTGTTTTACGGAGCTCATACGTTGTTTTAAGGAGCTCATACGTTGTTGGTAGAACTCGTACGTTGTTTTACGGAGTTCATACGTGGTTGGTAGAACTCATACGTTGTTTTACGGAGCTCATACGTTGTTGGTAGAAATCATACGTTGTTTTACGGAGCTCATACGTTGTTGGTAGAAATCATATGTTGTTTATAGAACTCGTTGTCATTGTTTACAGAACACGTTCGTTGTTTACAGATCTCATATGTTGTTGATAGAACTCATACGTTGTTTACAGAACTCGTTCGTTGTTTACAGATCTCATACATTGTTTGTAAAGCTAATACGTTACTTACAGATCTCATACCGTTGCTTGTTGAGCTCATACGTTGTGTACAGGTAGAATTCATACGTTGTTTACAGGTAGAGTTCATTCGTTGTTTGTGGAGCTCATACGGATCTTATAAATAATTTGTAGAGTTCATACGTTGTTTACAGGTACAGTTCATTCGTTGTTTGTAGAGCTCATACGGATCTTATATATAATTTGTAGAGCTCATACGTTGTTTACAGGTAGAGCTCATACGTTGTTTGTAGAGCTCATACGGATCTTATATGTTGTTTGTAGAGCTCATACACTGTTTACAGATCTCATCGTTGTATGTCGAGCCCATACGATTGCATACCTATTAAACATTAACCGTTAGCAGTTCTATAGGATCATCGACCTTTTTCTAAAAACGGCGGAGAAACGATGTCCAGAGAAATGACAGTTAAACGTACACATCATCCATACATGTATCAGGAAACATTATGCTTTTTTAACTTTAAACACTTTTGATGCTTGATAGATAAGAAGACAAGACTAAGGGCATCAGTGGTGGGTCAGGGTAGATAATCACTCGAATGTTTTTGAAGAAAAGTCGATCGTAGCTCAGGTCAGTGCACCCTCAATGGAGGACAGCCGTACCTCGGGTGCTAAGACCAATAAACAGGTTCTGAAGACCAGGAGACAAGTGCTGAGACCAATAGCCAGGTGATTAAGGTGGTAAGAGACCAATATTTAGGAAAGTAGGTACTAAGAAAGCAAGAGCCTGGTGCTAAAGGATCAATCAGCAGGCCTACATTGCCTCCTAACGGTGCTCCGAGTTCGATGCTGATAACGTTGACGACACCAGCGACTCTCGAGTCTCGTTGCCTGTCAGGAGTCTTTTCATCTTCCTTCGCCATCGCTAAGGACTGGAAGAAAGTTCAGTGCAGAGCCAGCACTTTTCTGATTTCAGTTATTTGCCGGAGATCAGTTAGTAGCGCAGCACGCCATTTGCCATTTGCCTGCTAACAACTGGATTTCGTGGCGACGCCGCTATTACAGAACTCGCTTCGCAGCCTCAGCCTCAGCCTAATCTCCTCGTTCCAATGATGAATCTTTCTCTCCGCTGACTTTTTCCCCCGCTGATCGGGATTCTGTCAGAGAGATCAAAAGCTTTCCCGGTGAGCCTGATTAGTGGCGCTGACAAACCAGGGACGGAACGCGTTAGCCGACGGAGACGCTGTAACTGCGCATGCGTGTAACGCTTTTGTTGGGTTGTGGAGGTTGGGGGTGGGTGGGGTAGATGTGGAGGCTGATCTACCTGCGAATATGTCTTAAATAATTTAAACTCTATTGTTTTCATGTCAGTGAAAGTAAATAAATAAAAGACGCAGAAGTTTTTTCAGGATCAATGAATAACAGAGTAAGCATACATCTTTACAGAAATTTCACGAAAACTGGTCCAAGAAGGTACAAGTATACAGATAGAGAATTGGGAGCTCAATCCCTCCCTCCAACGCCTTTTACCTTCCCTGAAAAATCGCGTACTCGTCGCTACAAAGTGTACAGGTGAAGGGTAGGGTGGTCGCTGGTCCAAGACAGACTTCATCATCTTCTACTCCATTGACCGCTCAGAACCGTCCTCACACCAGAACCCAAGTGGACCTGAAAAAAGAAGAGTTTCTTTCAGGGGCGGTAATGAATGTGACGTGAAGTCAGACGCAGGTCTACCCCAAAAAATCGTGAACATGAAATTTTAAATGCAGCTCCACGAACATCTGGTGAGACAATAAAGCCACACCACCAATCTTCAGCACAGAAAATGTGAGGGTTGCGCAACAGGAAGTGAGCAAACATGTAAGTGAAAAATATGGTCGACATAATTTGCCGCACGGACACTTGAGCTAATCTTTGCGGGATAATATAAGGCTGTTACTACAAATAGTTTCATGAAATATATGGTCTGTGCTCTTAACATCAGCTCTCCAAGTGTGGTGGGGAACAGAGGCGAAAAGATTTGGCTCAAGGGTCAAACAAATGTGGGGTCAGATGTTAATACGTACAAATACGTGTGTGCCTGCATGTGTGTCTGTGTGTGAAACATGTTAAAGGGGTTGGACCAGTCTTATCAGTAGGTGAACCAGGTAGCTGGCTAGTGTTGGGAACACACACACACACACACAGAGGGAGAGTCGTTCACGTGTTCTTTTCGGCATGATCGTCCATCAGTTACCCAACCTGAGGCTTCTGATGGAGGTCATGTTGAACCTGAGCATTCTTCATAAGAAAAAAATAATTACTACTGTACTCACAGGTACCCGTTAAGTTTGTCTGACATTCAGGCCAGGGCAGAGTGTGAAAGGTGCACACAGTGACTTGGCTAAAGGTGGGAACCACAGTCACCTCAGCTGTGACGACGGGAGAGTGACAGTCGCACACAGAAGCTCGGTTGAAGACAGGAACTTTGTTGATTTTCCCCCGTTCTTGGTGTTCTTTTAAATGTTTGACTTTTTAATCGGGTTTTCAAACGCTTCTCCTTATTACCTTATCCTACTTTTTCCCTTGTCCTTCCGCACACGTCTTGACACCTAGGGCAAACCTCTTGACACCTAAGGCACAGACGTCATGACACCTAGGGCGCACACGTCTTGACACCATGGGCGCACACGTCTTGACACCATGGGCACACACGTCATGACACCTAGGGCAAACCTCTTGACAATAAAGGGCACACGTCATGACACCTAGGGCAAACCTCTTGACACCTAGGGCACAGACGTCATGACACCTAGGGCGCACACGTCTTGACACCATGGGCACACACGTCTTGACACCATGGGCACACACGTCATGACACCTAGGGCGCACACGTCTTGACACCATGGGCACACACGTCTTGACACCATGGGCACACACGTCATGACACCTAGGGCAAACCTCTTGACAATAAAGGGCACATGTCATGACACCTAGGGCAAACCTCTTGACATCTACCGCAAACCTCTTGACACCTAGGGCACACACTCATGACACCTAGGGCAAACTTCTTGACAATAAAGGGCACATGTCATGACACCTAGGGCACACACTCATGACACCTAGGGCACACACGTCTTGACACCTAGGGCACACACGTCATGACACCTAGGGCAAACCTCTTGACAATAAAAGGCACACGTCATGACACCTAGGGCAAACCTCTTGACACCTAGAGCACACACGTCATGACACCTAGGGCACACGTCATGACACCTAGGGCACACATGTCATGACACCGAGGTCACACGTCTTGATACCTAGGGCACACACGTCATGACGCCAATGGCACACGTGTCATGACACCGAGGTCACATTCTTGACACCTAGGGCAAACCTTTTGACACATAGGGCACACGTCTTGACACTAGGGCACACACGTCATGACACCTAAGGCAAACCTCTTGACACCTAGGACGTAAGGTAGCATGTGGGTTGGAGGCAGAAATAATTTGCGCTTCTTTAAGCGACGACTAATGTCGGGGCATCGTGTAATGACTGCTCGTGATTTATGTCATTGACGGCTGCCTTATGTCTGTTTTTATCTCGCACTTCTAAATATAGCATCGTGTTGACAGCCGCCCTTCATCACGTAAATATTTTGTGCCGTTTAACCAACAGTAAGTTGTGTTCAAACAGCCCCCCCCCCCTATTAATCTGCGATAAAACAAAATCCTTTAAAAATCCCTTATTTCCCTATAAAACGTCTTATTGCCTTAACATCCCCTCGCACACCAGCTGGAAAGATATCAGATGGCCGCCGTAAGTAAGTAGATTGCCTGATGTGGTTTATTTTGGAAGCTGTTTACTTTCAACGACTGTCTTTATTTGTCGGCTTTTTCATTCATTTTCTTCCCTTTCTTGTGTTCCGGAGTGCGATCGGAGAGAATCGTGCTTTGAACGACAGCGAAAATCTTGTGCAAATGATTGTCTCCTTTAGAATCTCAGGCTACATAAACTCAGTATCTACGTCAATACAGAAACTCGGTATCCATCTAAATACAGAAACTCCGCATCCATGGAAATACAGAAACTCGGTATCCATGTAAATATGGAAATTCAATATCCTCGTAAATATAGAAACTCAGTATCCATGTGACTACATGAATTAAATATCCATTTAAATACAGAAACTCGGTATACATGTAAATATGGAAATTCAGTATCCTTGTAAATACAGAAACACGGTATCCATCTAAATTTGGAAATTCAATATCCTCGTAAATACTGAAACTCAGTATCCATGAAACTACACAAAATAAATATCCATTTAAATACAAAAACTCGGTATTGATGTAAATACAGAAATTCGGTATCCATGTAACTACATAAACTATGTATCCACATAAATACAGAAACTCGGTATTGATGTAAATACAGAAATTCGGTATCCATGTAAATACAGAAACTCAGTATCCATGTAACTACATAAACTATGTATCCACATAAATACAGAAACTCGGATTCCACATAAATACAGAAACTCAGTATCTACATAAATACAGAAACTCAGTATCTACATAACTACAGAAACTCGGATTCCACATAAATACAGAAACTCATTATCTACATAAATACAGAAACTCATTATCGACATAAATACAGAAACTCATTATCTACATAAATACAGAAACTTGGTATCTACATAAATACAGAAACTCGGATTCCACATAAATACAAAAACTCTGTATCTACATAAATACATAAAGGCGGATTCCACATAAATACAGAAAGTCGGTATCCACACAAATACAGGGGAAAACGTTTTTACCTGGCGTGATCCTTCCTGCCCGCTTTAGTAGCCAGTGAAGTTTCCAGTTTCTCTCATTAGTTTCTGGAAGTAAAAATTAACAGTTATCTGATATCAACAATGTATCAATAAAGATCGAGATAGAAGTGCTCGTTCTATTTCTGTAATACTTCAAATAATCGTTAAACACAACAACTGGCTCTATTCTGTGGTTTAAAAAAAACAAAGAAACATCGCTCACGTTACAATTTTTTTGTAAACAAATAAATTTTCTTGAGATAAAAGTCAAAGACACGCGTGCTTGTACTTTACATGTTGGAGAAAATTCGAAGAAAGTTTTTTTCGGTGAAAGAAATCATCTGAGGACAAGGAAGTAAAAGAAGGAAACAAGAAGAGTGTTACGGTCAGAGATTGGCTCAGCTGATAATCGATTTGAAGAAACATGTCGGTAATTCTGCTCCAGTCTCTTCATGTGTCTATCTTGCTTAAGAGGATGAGAGAGAGAGAGAGAAGTAGAAGGAATGAAAAGACAGGTTAAAATGCCTGCCGCCGTGTCCACATTCTAGACCACTTGACTGTAAACCAAGCGGTCTTCTCCTGAGACAGACCCTTTTCTTTTTCCAACAGACTCACTTGTACAGACTCCTTGTCTAACAGCTCGGTTATCTGGACAAATGGGGAAAAATGTCGACAGTAATTTAGAAAAATATGGATAGCAAAGGAAATGAGATGATGGTTTTAAATGAAGAATGGGAAGAAAAAGACAGATGATGATGAGGAGGAGGAGGAGGATGGCTGGACGTTCCCCATCCCTGTTCTTGACAGTTGTCCAAGGACTATGATACCAGCATTCCAGCTAGCCTGTTAACCTGCATTGTTCTTCTGCAGGTGCTGAGTTACATTGTCTAGCCTTATTACATCATTCATCATTCTTTTAGCCACCTGCTGACCCTCAGTGCAGATTGCAGACGACCAGTCTGATGGTCACCAAAATCCGTGCAAAATGTCTCACTCTTGTGAATAACATCTGCTGACTGCACGTGCGACATTCCCACCCGTTTCTGTGGCTAACCAGCTTTGGACACTTTACTCTCTGTCTTGGATAACTTCCTCGCGTTACTATTATGGGATTCCTTTCTGATTGTCGCGCTAACGCGGATTTCAAATCAGAAGTGGGGCAGTTTTGTTGTGGTTCAAAACCCTTGTCAGAGTTTTTTTTTTTACAGCTTGGTCGATGCTGTTCAGAGAGGGAAGCCACGGGACAGGCATACTTACGCTGCTGCCTGGGAGGACTTAGGTGTCCCGGCCGATCAATACGTCACAGCCAGTATGTCAAGAGTTGCTCTCCTTGTCAGGAGTTTTTTCCCCTCCTGGGTCATGGACGAGGCCGCAAGACTGTCCCAGCGTTACACTAACCCTCGGCACGCTCGGAGCAGTGTATCGATTTCATGATGAGTGATAAACGGAAAAAATAAACACGAAAATAATCCTGGTCCGGACAAATGTACACCAGTCCAACATACCGACACAGCCGCAATCAAAACGAACATTACTGAAAAATTTGGTGTGGAGCGGCTAAACGGTGACGAGGTTTTAAACGCCCCCCACTCCTACCCACTACCAACATCGCGGCACTCTATGGTCACAGCTAGCTTCATTAATATCTTATCGGTGGTCCGTTAACATCTCCGAGCTAGTGCAAAAATTAAACATCGTGTGAGAAATGTTGCTGTGTGTGAGCAAAAGCTTTGTAACGGATTATAATGTCCTCACCGATTACAGTGTCATGAAAGTGTGTCCCCGGGCTTGACATGATCAATGCCAGATGACAAGAGGATCGGTTTCCAGAAAAGTATAAACATACATAAGTATATAAATTTTATATAATTATATTTTGGACATGAAATGGGGTTTGGAAGACTCTTCTTTATTGTCTACTCATTCATGCGGATAACACAGTTCGAGCAAAACCAATCTCTCCCCTCAACTTTAAATTATACTGTCATTGCGGAATGTTGGAAAAAATATGATGTAGATTGTAAGCTGGTGCAAATAAGTAAAGTAGATAGATACCAGAGATGGGAATCAGAGATAAAATATGACCTGAAGCAAGAAGACTTGGCTGTGTTTGCCAGGCATGTCTTGTATAAGCCAGACTGAAGTTCACTTATTGATGTCCTCGTCGTGTCGGATGAGGATGGACTTACTCGCTTTTTAGCCTGAAATAGTTTCAGCCCCTAAATCGCTTCCATCCTGCATTAAATTCGCGGAGCTGTCAGCGCTGGTTGGTGGCCATCCGATCCAGAAATACTCGCCATTTGTGCCACTCCCTGCAAAACGTATGTCGACAAGAAACAGCAATCTCGACATTTAGTTTGACAAGGGTGCATTTGCGTGAAGACGTATCTTGACATTTAGTGTGACAAACACGTGCTGACACACGGACAAAGCTCAACACTAGGCGTGACAAACGTGTGCTGGCGCAAAATTAATCCGCGTTTATCATGTCACGAGTGGTTTGAGGTACAGAGGAATCTGGACACAGCGATGCCTTTTTCTCTGGACAACAAATAGGAACTGAAAATTATTTGTTGTTGCGAGCCGGATTAGTTGCAGCCATTTTTCTTTCGTCAAGAGTTCCCTTGAGCATACACAGTCAGGCTCTTAAGTTGCTGTCACACAGGTGGCTGTAGTAAGAATGGCCGCAGTCAGATGAAGACGGTTAACCATGATAACCTGCCTGAATTTTTCGCTACATAGAAAACATGTAATAAGCTAAAACGTTATGTTGTGAAACTTCCAGGTGTAAGTCCAGCCTGTCCATCTGGCTGTCCCGAAGTTCTGTTTGTTTTTGGTTGATGGTGGTGGTGGTGGTGGACGTTGTGGATGGAAATTAACGTCCATATGTGTGATGTGCCCAGAATGAGTCGTTGTCCAAGGTGCACTAACCAGTGTGAAAGAAAATTTCTCATGCCAAACTCTTTGTTGTTGTTGTTGTCTTTGAAAGGGAAAGTGCTTCCACCGAAAGGCGATTTCGCACTGTGGAGGGGGGGGGCAAGGGGGGAGCAGAGGGGGAAGCTGGAGGTGGTGGTGGTAAGGAAGGGAAGGGACCGGGAGAAGGGTTGTTGTTCTCTTTCGCGCAGGTGTTGTTTACTGGTGTTGGTGCCCTCTGCCATCTGTAGTGCCGTGCTCTTATGTCCTGTAGGCCTGCCAAGCCCGCAGAGGTGGCGTACTCTCCAGGTTGCCGGATCTCTGAGGTTGCCCTATTTCTATATCCTAGACTTAGTTTGAGGACTTTTTCAAGTTGTTTTTATACTGATTTGAAGAATAATGTTATGCTAGCAAGCTCATTTGTTCAGATATATCCTAATCTATGGGTTATTGTTTCAGTTATCAGAGTTTCCCAGGGGGAGGAGCTATTTAGTCATACCCTTTTATCTGTTTATATGAGCTTAGCATGAGGGTGGCTTCTCACCAAACGTATGCCAAACTCTGCGAAGTCGACCGACTATTTATAGATCAGTTTGGGGGGGGAGATTTTTGCCACGTCAGCCAGTATTCAGCTTCAGCCACAAACAGTCAGCAGATCTCACGATTGATGCCTGTCAGAAGGCTCGTGGCTGGTCTCGCACTCCGGTCCGTGCGTTGAATGCATCTGCATCATTCGGTAGCCCAGCAGAAATCAGTCCTGCCAATTCTGCTCATGCCCCTGCTGACGTCACACAAACGTCACCTCGCGCGCTGCGTCACATTAGCCTCCCCTGGGAGTTCATGTCAGACGGAAGTGGTTCCACCTGGCGGTGATCCCGCTGCGACATAAAGCTGTCCCTAAAGCTTTCATCTGTCGAACTGTGTTAAAGTGTCGCAGCTGCTAGGAGTAGCCGTGACGTGTCTTCTGCGCCTGACTGCAACTCATCTTCCGACCCTCGTGAAACTACGTCATAGAGCACTTGCTGCTGATTGGTTTGCCTCCCAGCCGAGTAAGATGTACTTCAAAAGCGGCTGTCATTTACTCTGGGCAGGTGTACTACAGGTGTGGGCAATGGCTGTCCCTTTTCTTTACAGGCTTGTGAAGCTCAGGAGTCTGGTCATTAGCTGGTCAATAGTACAGAGCTACCTGTTGATAAGTGTTTACCATTAGAGGTAACCGTCAGAGCACAGGTGATATTTCGCTAGATTATGTTAGCTTCTTTCATTCCACGGGCTGGAGTACAACTGATTAGGTTGTCTATGCTTGGAGTCTCCCTGTGACTGTTATACCTCTGCGTTTTCTAGACTCTAGGAAATTTTTTCAGATGCGTCTGCTGCTGGCCATCGGACCTGTAGGTCACCAACTTTAAACCGAGATTTACAGGTTAAGTGAAGTTTGCTCGGTAAATCAAGCTGTCTGTGCGAACATTCTGATATAGTGATATACATCCGTTGTGTGACTCGTGTTTCAAAACTTCTGTTATTATACGTTAATTATTACTGAAAGGGGTGGGTAAGCGCGGCTGAAGAGGAGAAGAAGAAAAGCAATACAATCCAAATAACAATTCTTTATCGAACAAGTTGGAAAGTGCACGTGATAGAGAGAGAGAGAGAGAGAGAAGGTAATTCTCCGTATACCCAGTCCATCGAAGAAGTGTTTGTGTGGGGGAGAGGAAGGGTGGCTCTGCTTATGCCCAACGAACATATGGCGAATAATCTTAAGATCACCTACATGGCAGTTTAGGTAAGCTGCTAACAAATCAGTCCAGTGGCAGTTTGTCTGAAGAGCTGCTGGCGTTTTTGTGGCAGTGCTGCGGACAAGGTGTGTTATGGCGAGCTCTTGCTGTGGAGCCCCAGGTGGTGCATTCTGTCAGTGACAGGCAGGGTCAGTACCGCTCTTGTAGTGTTTAGTGTTTTATCTCAGCATCACTCTGCTAGCACTCACTTCTCTACAAACTGCAGACAAGTGCTTGAGAAGTGTCGGCGATGAATTGATGAAACTCCGCTGAAGTGCTCCGGAAGTATTCCTGATGAATTGACGAAGCGCCATCGAGTTGTTGTCCAAGTGAAGGGGCGAGACTCACGTGCATCCAAACAATCAACAAATGGACGCAGGCCGCACAGCCAGGAAAACAGACCCGACAGTTAATACACTCCTCTCTCTCTCTCTCTCTCTCACACACACACACACACACACACACACACTTTTTTCGTGTCGCTTGAGAAAACACCATTCACAATTTTCGTGGGGGCCACCGACAAAATCCCGTGAACTTTCATCTTTTCGTTGGCCAGAATATTTTACAAGCTAACAGCGTGTGATGGGAGCCTGATGCGAGTGCCTTGGCAGTCAGCATTCCTGTCCTGGCCTGTAGAAACGACTTCCAGCCCCTGTGACGCAATGTTCATGCGTTAATGTTCATTTTAATGTTCATGTTTTACGGTCGCCTGCTCGTGTGAAATGTCGGTGTCGTGACCAGGATGTGACGCAACCGTAAATAATGTAAAGGCGTACTTTCGTGTTATCTCCCCTGACACCAGTAATATTGTTGCTGCTTTCAGTTTTTGCTTCTGGCAATATCTTCCAGTTGATGATAGGAGTGGATATTAGGGTAAAGGTCGTCTGGAGATGGTAGTGGATGCAATGATGATGATGATGGCGGCTTGGTTCCATGGGGGTTTGTGTGTGTGTGTGTGTAAACATGCCGAGCCAGGAAACAGTCTTCAAAAATTGTTTTGTTGGTCTTCTTCCGTCGGGTGGCCACGTGGTTGTGGCTGATGAAGTCGGCACAGACGCGTATGACAGCTGCACGTCGCTGCTCTCAGCATCACAGTTGTGTCCGAACGAGCGAGCGGGCGAGGCGCCTTCTCGCGTCCCAAACTGTCCTCTCTCCTCGCGTCGCCATCCACTGCACATGCGCAGTCAGTGACAACAGTTTATCCTCCCCTCCCTCCCCGACAACTTCCCTTCCCCCTTCCCAACCTCGTTACGCCTCCTGACGACCCATACGACGCGTGGCCCACCATCTCGCCCGACCCCAGTTTAAAGCGCCATTGTAGGATCCAGGATCATCTGCAGCAGGGCTGTGCTCTGTTACAGACCTCGACTATCCCAGTGTGTGTGTGTGTGTGATGGCTTCAATGTGCGCCATGTGGACTATTCTTTCTGCAGTCTTGTGTTTGTCTGGTGCCGGCTGCTCTTCTTAGCCAGGGAGACAGTCTAATACTCAATCATCCCGACAGGAGTTTGGTCTGGACTGTTTGCTTTACCAACATCGGAAAAGGTATTCAAGCACTCCATTAATGGGGGCCTCCATGTGGTGGAATAGCGGTAAGCAGTGTATCACGTGTCATTGGTTCCCCCCCCCGCTGTACGGGGGTGGGGGGATGCCTTGCTTATTACACCATTCTGGTGTTATTGTAGGTTTGACTCACTCCTGTCGGCAAACAGTGAGAAACGTTAGTGATGGCACAAAATGTCGGCTGTTCCTGAGGGCAGGACACAGAAAGCGTTGTTGTTGTTGTTGTTGTTGTTGTAACCAATTGTTGGTTCAGTCGTAAACCGCGTATGTACTTGTCGGTAAACAGCTATCTCGTTGTCACCAAGTTTATATTTTCGTACTTATCGGTTAGCAAACACGTTTTCACGAAATTAGATGTTCCTTCTTTTCAGTTTACACGTTCTTACTGGACAGTTAACAGTCGTAAACTGCGAGCTACTTGTCACAAGTTTACACCTTTTTACTTACTTTTCATTTAATAGTCGTAAACAACGAGCTATTTGCTTGTTCCTATCGGGAAGGGAAAACTGATAGCCGAGTGGTTAGAGCGGCGGCGTACAAACTGAGAGGACACGGTTCGATACCCGCACAGCGCACCTTACTTCCCCAAGTCGATCCAGTTGGCGGGAATGGGTACCTGACTCCGAAGGGGGTTGGGAAGAGTCAGGCAGCGAGGGAGAGAAGATGGGCACCACCCTCGCGTAAAGCTGGCCCCGAGGACAGTGAGGTCTCTAACACCTCCCTCCCTCCCTAACGACGTGACCTTTTACCCTTTTACATCTCGGTAAACAAAGTGTTATTTGACAACACGCTTCAGAAACGTTCTTTTGCAAGAAATATTCTGTTAACTGTCGCCGATTTTTCTTCTTGTAAATGCTTTCGAATAACTGCGCTACACAAACCTTTCCCTCTCAAAACCCAAAGGAATGCAGCAGTCACATAATCCGTCATGAGGTGCGATTTTATTTTTATCATATCCTATCCATCTCGTATCGGAAAAGCCGGCCTGTCCCTGTATCATCGTGTGGTGGCTGCCTTCCCAACGATCATCGGAGGAAGCGTATAGTCAAATCCGTTTATTTATTTATTTTGACTTTTCTGTATCTTATCCAATTATCGTAGTAAAAAAAAAAATATTATTATTTCTTAGCTTTAACTTCTCGCTGAATGTAATCATCGTTGTGATCAAACCGATAGTAAATTATGAGGATACATCAGTGCATCATTTTGTCCCACTCCTGAGCAGTACGAGAAAAAAATTACTTCAGTTTTCAATGATAATGATTGACTTTTCTTGGAATTAATTCACTTTAAATGATACCTACTTTTTGAGACTACTGTATAATCTGCATTTTAAAAAATTCAGGAATTTTTTGTTTTATAATTAGATTTTCCGGCAGCGGTATTGTCGTGTGAAAAACTAAACACGTTATTGGTGTAGACAGGGAGGAAGGAGGACCCATTGGAAAGGAGAGAGGAGGTAAATGCTGCGTTGACCTGGACTGGAATGGAGAAAAAAAATTATAGTTGTATTCAAGCTTCGTTGAAATGGAGAAGGTTAGGGATCTATTTTTGGGGGGTGACAGCCGTTATGGGGGAATGTAAGCAGCCACAGGGAAATGTGAGTTGGATGACTTGCGAGGGTAAGATGGCTGACTCCAGGGCAACCACGCGGATACCCTCTTCGCTCCGCAGCCCTTTTGGCGGATCCGTTATCCATTGATTTGCTGGTGAGGATGAGCACCGGAAGACGAGGCGCCTCTCGCACTCTTTCAGTTTAGTGTTTATCAGTTTACTGTTTATTGACAGTCCAGGCGTGCCAAGCCCCAGTCCCATCTCCCGCCATCATTTCCTGTTTTTCTTCTTTCCTTTCCTTGCCGCACTTCTTGACAATAACGATGACAAATCAGGTGTCTTCCGATCGCATGAATAAGTCAGGTGTGGCCAAGAAACACCGGCTTCGGTTGCTGTTCGATTTTTATGCCTGAAATATGTTTAGTGATCTGTCAGTTCTTCTCTTTCACTACATGTGGGCTTTGTCCCAGCTTTCAAGGATTCTCACAGCCAACCAGTTCAGGAAAATAAAACAATCTCTGAGATATATCGCAGCGAAGGGAAAATAAACATGAAAAAAAGTTTCTTATTCCGGTGGGTTCACCTTCAACACAATGTTTAAAAAGCAGTTTTTAACAAGCACTGAAGTCATAAAGATACGAGTCTGTCAAACCAAGTTGGCCGTTAAATGTTGCTCGTTGACACACAAACAAGGAATCTGAGAATAAATTCAGTGGGAAAAATGCAAGCTGCTTTCCTCCCTATTTTGTGTCGTCTGCTGCGACAGCTTCAGCCTGTCACTTCCCACAATTCACAGGCGAGTGCTATTTCGTATTTTTTGTCAGTTAACCCCTCCACCATCAGGGCTGGGAAGCGGATAGCCGAGTGGTTAGAGCGCTGATGTCAGAACTGAGAGACGCTGCGGTTCGATACCCGTGTAGCGCAGAAAACTTTTCCCCTGTCGACCCAGCTGTCTATTCCGGTTGTAAGGAACTTGACTACTGATAAGGACACCACATTTTGAGTACATGAGTCCACGAGTACTCCCATCTCTACTGACATCCATTATCCATTATTCTCCGTTGTACAGTCGCAGAGAAAGTGGTACTGGTTATGTCTGCCACAAACCGGTTTTCCCGCGTTTTGAATTAATATCTTCTAATTACTAACCTAAACAGAAGTTTTGACATTTTATTCACTGAATCTTCTTATTAAATTTCTTAATTACGATGTTAATAGCAATTTTTAAATCCTATTTTTATTAATCCAATTTTTTTTAATCTAAGCTCTAAACTTATAGAAATTATTGACTTTCTGTAGGTTAGTAATTTCTAATAATTACTAAATTTCTGTCAGAATTATCTAAAACCTATTACTATATTATTACAACTTAATTTGCTGCTGATGTCTAATAATAGTTCCTAAATTTCTACAGATTTCTAAACACTTCAGAGGGTATGCTAAATACTGATTGTCTTTAATTATCTGAATTACTAATAATGCTTGTCTACAAACTATTGATGTACCGCTTGTTAGTGAAGCCGCGTGCAGAAAGGCGGTGGGAATTGCAGGACATGGGCTGATGCCTTGTGTTCAAAGGTTGCCCAGGCCATTGCACGAAGAATCTTAGATAATGAGGTTGTCTGAGGTCACACTCAACTCTGTGTCTTGGGGTCAGTTCGGTTGAGGGCTGTGGTGAAGAAAGTTCACCCCGTGTGGGTGCACACGCACTGCACAAGTTCATGAGTACCGATGCGCTCGGCTAACTCTCCAGCTGGGGCTAGCGCTGACCTCGCAATAATTAGAAGTTGACCTCGCAGTGTTTTACCCAACGAAACCAGACAACTCGAGGGTAACCCCTCCTCCTCCTCCCCCCACCCCCCCCCGATTATTTCATGAACATTCATAGATGTTTAGTCTAAATCTTGGCTCGTGCACAATCGCCTGATGACGGACCTTTCCCCACCACCGTGTTGAGCACGGAAGTGTTGACACAAGAATCGAACCGAAGGCTGTAAATATATTGAGATCGTTAGTCGAGCTAACATACGGGCACATTCTGGCACCAAGACCCCAGGTGCTGTATATTCCACGTCCACTAAGACTTGCACCTAGCCTTTCCTTTGTAAACAGCGATCTTAGTATCTAAAAGAAAAATGCACTCAGCTACACGCGTAAGGTTTTTTTTTCCCCCTTCACCTTAACATGAAACAAATCCTTTCAAGCTTTAAAGATTGTGCTTCTCTGTAAAGTCTTGTTTGTGGCCTGCTTCAGAGAGAGGGCGTCAGTGTGTGTGTGTTTGTGCGTGCATGCGTGCTCGCGCGCAGGTGTGGGTGAGTAGGGGTATATTAATTAACTTGAGGTCTTCAAGGTGTTCCTCAAGCGTTTCTCCATCAGCTCCCTCTCTTCTCGCCAACTAGGTCTTCCTTATCCCCGACCACCACAACCTTCCCCCCCTACCCCCACACACACGCACACAGCTCGTCCTTTTCCTGCATCTCATTCACTCGTGTTTCGTTACCAGGAGGAAAAGATGGAGGAGTCCCTTGTTGTTCCTGCTCAAAGCTTAAGGTCAATGCCACGACATCGATTTTAAATTAACTCACCCGCAGCCTAATTGTTTCCTCGCATCTCACTAACGGCTCGTCTCAAAATATACTTGGGGGGGGGGTGAGGGCAGTAGCTTGTTCTCCCTCCCCTTCCCTGTCTCTCTCCTCCGACTGCTGAGGAAGCTCCGGCCTGGTGTGACACAAGGCGCGCGTGAAGTAGTTTCTTGTTTCAACGATTACCTGGGTTGTCAAGTGGCCATCAATTGACACCACCACGCCCTCCGAACTTCCTGATATCGTCTCTCACATACTTTTCCTTTTCATCGCTCTCGGAAGGCTATTTCCACGATTTTAATTGGATTGGTGTCAAGGGTTAAACTGATTTGCCGACGGAGTGAGCCCAACATTTGGCCCCGTCTTATCCTCATGAAAGAGAAACTTTGTGCGTGTTTGCCGCCTGAAAAGTTTCGCGGCCTGACTTCTTTCACTGGCATTAACCAAAATGTCCAGCACAGTTCTGTGCTTGCGGTGATGCTGAGAGGAGTAATAATTCATGATTTACTCCAGGATTTCTCAAAGGAGATCCACTCTAACGCTGAGCAGACATCAGGTATTTACGACAGGCTGACTGTGAGGGGCAGACTAACTATACAACAGTCTGACTGTCAAAGACAAACTGACTTTACAACAGGCTGACTGTCAAAGACAAACTGACTTTACAACAGGCTGACTGTCAAAACCAGACTAACTTTACAACAGTCTGACTGTCAAAGACAAACTTTACAACAGTCTGACTGTCAAAGATAGACTAACTATACAACAGTCTGACTGTCAAAGACAAACTTTACAACAGTCTGACTGTCAAAGATAGACTAACTTTACATCAGGCTGACTGTCAAAACCAGACTAACTTTACAACAGTCTGACTGTCAAAGATAGACTAACTATACAACAGGCTGACTGTCAAAACCAGACTAACTTTACAACAGTCTGACTGTCAAAGACAAACTTTAGAACAGTCTGACTGTCAAAGATAGACTAACTTTACAACAGTCTGACTGTCAAAGACAAACTTCACAACAGTCTGACTGTCAAAGATAGACTAACTTTACAACAGTCTGACTGTCAAAGACAAACTTTAGAACAGTCTGACTGTCAAAGATAGACTAACTTTACAACAGTCTGACTGTCAAAGATAGACTAACTTAACAACAGGCTGACTGTCAAAGACAGCCTAACTTTACAACAGGCTGACTGTCAAAGACAAACTGACTTTACAACAGTCTGACTGTCAAAACCAGACTAACTTTACAACAGTCTGACTGTCAAAGACAAACTTTACAACAGGCTGACTGTCAATGATAGACTAACTATACAACAGTCTGACTGTCAAAGACAAACTTTACAACAGTCTGACTGTCAAAGATAGACTAACTATACAACAGTCTGACTGTCAAAGACAAACTTTACAACAGTCTGACTGTCAAAGATAGACTAACTATACAACAGTCTGTCAAAGACAAACTTTACAACAGTCTGACTGTCAAAGATAGACTAACTTTACATCAGGCTGACTGTCAAAGATAGACTAACTTTACAACATGCTGACTGTCAAAACCAGACAAACTTTACAACCGTCTGACTGTCAAAGACAGACTAACTATACAACAGTCTGACTGTCAAAGACAGACTAACTTTACAACAGTCTGACTGTCAAAGACAGACTAACTTTACAACAGGCTCACTGTATAAACCAGACTAACTTTACTAGTTTCAGGGAGGGCCTGTTAGCTTTCATCGCTGTTAGATTCTAGTGTTTTGATGTCGAAGAAACGCTGGAGGACAATTCGCTACCCGTTTTAACATCTCGATATTTTAGTTTCCCAATGAATCACATAAACAAAAATATCTTTTTGGATTTACTTCTTTCAACTTTGCCGACGCATGCAGTTCTTAAAAGTTTGCTTTGTGCCATGTTTCACACTGTTCCCTCCTAATAAAAATAAATAAATAAAACCTTTGTAGTATGGATGCCCCTGGAATTACGACGAGGTTGCGTCCTGCTAAACTTTTCGTAAGTTGAAAATGCAGTTTAATACAACATAAATTGCTGAACATCACAGCTTTAACCTAGCGATACTAACCTACAAAATCATTTATCAGATTCAAGAGAGGTATAGCCAGGAAAAGATTCAAAATATATTTTCTACTGAATGCCTGTCGCTTTCGTTTCATTGAAAAGTCGTACCATCGAAAATCGGGGACCATCGTAAGTCAGAGGGGACAGTCTATATTTTGCATCGCAACTTTCTTTCTTCAGAAAGTTTGATGCTTGTGGACCACAGCGAAGTCGGGAAATCGCTTTACGTGTGAGGAAACCTCTCACAATGAAAAGAAACTGATCACCATTCTTGTATTTCGGGCCCCTGAACGAGGCAGCAACCGGCAATGAATGTTCTCAGAAACTGTCCGATGCCGCAGACCGGTGTAAAACGCACGTGTGTTTCCATGACGACTGATGGCGAGCCTGGGAAACAGCACGAAGGCCGGCAGACGCGAGCGCGTCGCCTGTAGCCTCCGCCACCGTCGGCGCGCGCTGTTTGATCAATTTCGGGAGGAAAAATTAGTTCACGCTCGTGCTAAGGAGGTTGAAGAAGGTTGGTAGTGAGGGGAGGGGTGAACGAAGGGACCAACGGCCAGGACCACTCCCCCCCCCCTCACCCACGGCTCCAACCAGGCGAGGCGTGTCTTTCTCTCTCTCACACACACACACACACATATCGCTGTGTTCCTAACGGGGGCAGTTCCTCGCCCCGGAAGTGTAACGTCACAGAGGGCGCTATCTTTCACGCGCGTTTCGAGTAACGGTCGCGGCGTTTTTCACTGTCAGTCAGCGCTAAGTACCACTCGTGTAAAGAAGCTTTGTGTAGGCTCGAACCGTGTCAAAATAAACCAGTGGCCGGGAGCGTAGGAGCCCCGGGCTCGGCGAAGTCTGCGTTGAGATTTGTCATCTGTAGCGACTGAGTGCGTGCGAGACGTAAGCTTCATCCCTACCTGCCTCCGGAAGGGGTGGAGTTTGTGTGGTCTTCAGAAGGACGGGTGTCTGTCATGACAGGTGACTCGCAGGATTCTCTTGAGAGTTCAGTCTTTAATCGCGGGCAAAGCAGTTGGGCTCCAGAAGTGATGCAGTGGTTTCACAGAGCCCTTGCCACGCTGACGACACGTAGAGGACCGAGTGCCACGCGAGAAGTGGACGGTGCTACGACGGTGGGAAGAGGTCAGACGACATCCGAGCTGTAACCGAACCTTCCGGCGGCTCAGGAAGCTAGAACTTGGAGCAAGCAGCGACGGCCACATGCACTTTGAACTCAAAGCCCGCGTGTGAACCCCCCCCCCCCCGTGTGTGACGCGATGTTGACGATAGATGATCGATGCTACTAATCGTGTAGACGTGGAGGGCACAGGACCCTAACGTACAAACTGCCGCTGATGTCTCGCAAAAAGCTGACACCCCCACCATCACCTGCGATGGCGACCCTTCACGCCGGCACTGGCTTTAACTACGACGACAACAACCTGAAGGAGAATCTCGGTCTGCTGCGCCGGGCCTTCTCCTCCATCAAACGGAGGAGGCGAAAGAAAGGGGAGGGATCTCCCTCCCCCTCCCGCCTGCAGGCGCACCAGCCCCTGAGGTCGGTCAGTTCGCACCCGGCGCCCTGTCCCTCCTCCCCGAATTTCTACTTTTGGTGAGTACCCCCCTCATTATTATTATTATTTCTTATTTTCTTGCCGTTCTCCCTAGAACGTGTTACATGTCAACTAGTGTACGTGTGTCCTGAGTGCTACATGTTCTGGAGGTTAAAGGCTAACAACGGTACACGGTGAAGTTTAAAGTCGGTGTGTAACTGATTAGACAGTGCCTGTAACTATTTTGAATAAAAACTGTGTGTCTATATGAACTGGATTGTGATGAGCACATCTAAACTTGTTTGTGTAAGTAAACAGTGAAATCTGTTGTTGTCACGCGCTGCAGCAGACACGTGCGCGTTTTGAACTGAGCAAGCAGTCAGCTGGATATTAGTGACGACAGAATGATATTATGTTGTATACATGTCCATATAGTAACCCATAACGACCTGCGTCCTGATGTATCAACCATAGAAACGTTGAGATACGTTGTCGAAACATGTTGGTGTAGTCGCTACGTCATCAATGAACCATCTTTGAAGACCGATTTAGATTCTGAGATCTCTCTGGCCGAAGGCAAGGCTCTGTGCAAAGCCCCTTCACCGGTCATTCGTTCAGGGGTAATTAATTAGGTATTTTCAACTGCCGGAGGCGAGTCCTAAGAAGTTAGCGACCTGAGGGTTTTCCGCGCGGTTTGTGACGTCACTTCCTGCTTGTTTATAATGGAATTTCCTGCCTTCATTGGCGCCTGTAAAGGTCGAGCCGGCATCCGAGAAAATCTTTCAACGTCACGTCGTCTAACGGTCAACAAAGAAAAAAAATATTCAAATGGCGGGTGAATCAACGTTGACAGTTAAAGGAGCGATTAAGGGGGAGGAAACGTCAGACTGCCTTGTGTGTAGCTTCGATAAGAGACAAAGCTGTTACAAAAAAAAACAAAAACAATTGAATGGTAAACTAGTTCACTTTAGTATGTCGCTAGTGTTAACAAAGATATACCGATGGGATGGAATTCACTTTTTTGTGTCTTTATGTTTATGCAGGCTGGTTGATGATGCTGCACGTGTGATGCTGTGGTGTTTTCACGGCCTGTGACAGTGCGCAGCATTTTAGAACACTCAGAGAACGTTCACGACATGAAACACCCAAAACCAACGCAGTCAATTATTAATGTGGGAGAATAATGTAGATATGGCATATGATAGCAAAGAGCTATTAATGCGATGGCAGAAAGTGTGTGTGTGTGTGTGTGTGTGTGTGTGTGTGTGCGTGCGTGCGTGACAGAGAGAGTCTTTTGTCAGACCACACGTGGGCGTCACTAGAAACTGTGGGCTTGCGAATGGCCTCGAGTCCTCTGCGCGGTGTTAAGGGGAGGGGGGAGGAGGGGCCAGGGTTTATTCCGGGGAACAATCCCAGTCCTGTGTGTTGCAGTCCTGCTCTATCGTCTCTGCCAGGGATTCATCGTCCCAGCTGCAGGGTTTTGTGATGCTCGCGGTGCCGGCCAGGCACAAACCGCACTACCTGACCCCTCGTTAAACCTCAAACATTTTTACTGCCTCCACTCTGACCTACATCTCCACACCTCCCTATCTTTGGCACCGAGTCCCCATCACTCGCGGTGGGTGGGTTGCACCAAGACTGCAGATGGGAGCCTCGCCTTTTCTTTCTTTCCTGCCAGGGATGAAAATGACCGAGTATATTGCAAACTGGGTGTTGGTCAGGGCACGGAGTTACGTATAGTATGCAACGTCCCCGCCACGTAGGGACTACGGATGTTTCGTATCAGGAAGATAGATACTGACAGAAGAAATGCACCGCCTTACTGCTATATCCAGGGCGGAAAGAGGATGTGGGCCACAATTCACCCCCCCCTTACCCCATCCACCCACCCACACCGATTCCTTTCCTCCCACCAGTCAGAATTCAAACGAAACGAGCGCCAGATGAAAGACTTCCCTTCAATCTTTCCTTTCGAGAGTCGGTCAGGATATCAACAAATGGGCCTATCAAATAGGAGTTTCGTGTGTGTCAGGAAGTTACAGACTAAACTATACTAGTCAGCTGTTTCCTCTCTCTCTCTCTCTCTCAGTGGTATAAAACCTGCGCAAATCTTAGTCCAGGTGGTCCCTTTAGTCGAGGTGGGCCCCTTTGTTTCTACAGAGAGTATGTAAACGGAACTAAAGGTCCGTTGTATTGCAACCTGAATACGTGATATAGTTTACAAAATACTATCAACTTAAATACGTGATATAGATTTCAACACAACCTGAACTCGTAGTATAGATCACAAAATAGGAATCCACCTGAATACGTAACATGGATAAGAAAATACGTATCAACCTGCGCACGAACATCGGTCTGCTGGGAAATCATTTCACCAAATACAAGTTTTTTGCTTCCAGAAGATTCTAGTGAGCCGTGTCGATAATGAGTGTCGAGACAATCGCTCATCCGGAATAATTGTGAATGTAATCTATTGATCACTGCACATACCCGGAATAGTTGTAAATAGAATCCATTGATCCACTCACACACACACATACACTTGACTAGTGAGCACGTGCAGGGAGATTTCCACTTGTGTTTCTGGACAGTAAAACTGCGCAAAGAACAGTTTGTACGTAGACAGGCCCCGGGGGTAAAGCGAGCGTTGGAGGGGAGGAAGGCGAGAGGCGGAGGTAAATAATCAGGTCAAGCAAGCGGTTATAGTCTGTTCTGTGTCAAGGCCGAGGGAAAGATGCGCAGTGGCTGGACTTGGCTCTGAAGATCAATTCCTCCAAAATGTTTTCGACTTTTCTTTCCTCTGTTGGGATTGCTCTCAAGATCCTTTATTTTTCTATTTGTCTGCTGCTTCTCATTTTAACTTTTTCGTTTAATCAAAGGTTTGTTATGTGTGCTACATGCTGTGGTATGTTACATTCAAGTGACCTGGAAAAGGTCTTTGGCATTCGTTCTTGATTGTAAAGCAAGTTAACGTTCAAATTATTGATGTTTAAACTTCGAAGACTGAAATGAAATCTTAGATTTGCTGTACTGTAAATACTTTTTGGAAATAGCTTAGGTATTTTCGTAGTTTGGGTATTTTTTTTTTAAAAGATGTAATAATATCTTTATGTGTACAAAACAGTGTTCATTCGGTTTTCTCAAAAAAGCGAAGTAAGGATGGAAGTAATTATAATTATCTCATTAACTATAATTGTATGGGGTATTAAATGATTGGTTTCCTTTACCTATTTATTATTCCGTTTTTATTAGAGATCTATGTTAGTACAGTATGACTCTTCCATAGGCACTTGTTGGTCTCAAGAGCACCTCATGGAGCTGTCCGTGAGGAGTAATAATCTCTGACATTCACTCTCAGTTCAGTTTCCTCACCAGTGGGAAGCGTATGATACAAGGCTAGTCTTTCTTGTTAAGGTTCGACGCTCCGCGAGACAGACGGGATATGATATCTATTTCGGGAGACCTGCAGGATTGACGAGAATGGCGCAAAAAAGGTCAAAGTGCAAGGCGAAAGGTATTCGACTCACGCGCTGCACTCAATCGCTTCTTTGTCCTCGTCACGTCCGCCATGTTGTTACGTCACGCCCTCCATTCATCCTACAGCGAGACGTGCAGTGCGCAGCACGGAAGCGAACGAGAGGGCGTCATTGTCCGACGACACGTCAGCACTCGGCACCAACGTCAGAGCCCACCAACGCTCGACAACGACCCTAAGCACAAGAAGCGGGTGTGGCTGTCTGGTCATCCACTCTCGTCTGCTCTCGTGACCAGAAGTTTAAAGCACATTCAACGAGGATATTTTTTTTAATTATTCAACGCATGCGCAGTACACGCTTGTCGGTGGCTAAAGCGGAAGCGAGGGTTCCGATTGTGAGCCACTCACCTGCCTTTACCAAGCAAGACCTATGAATACAAAGAGACGGGTGGAGAAGATCACTAACAGTTGGTGGAGAGAACCGTATCATTTGAAAAATTACTACTGTTGAAAAATATACGTTAATGAATATTCACAAAGTTGTTGACCAATGAAAAGTTTTATTACAAGAACGAATCTTTTTTTTTTAAACTAGAGAAACGTGCATGTTTTACTTTCTGTCTGGAAACTTCACTGTCATATGCTGGCCATATAACTATATATATATATATATTGAATAAATAAGAAATGACACTTTTATTACAGCTTTTACAGCCCTTCTACACACTCACACACACACACACACACACACACATACACGCACACACAAAAGAGGGAGACATGAGTTTCCTCCATTAAGGGGAGTCTGTCCGTATATCATTTAATTACATAAAATTTATTGTGTCAACACATAGAAATAAATCAGCTAATGATCGTCGCTTAAACTAGTTGCTTGTTAAAGGCTCTTCCAGTTATCGAAATGGTTGATATACTGCTCGTGCGTACTACTGTGTGCAATTACAGCTCAAAATAAGTGAAAGTGGTTACATTCTCTCAAACCTCTCCACCCCCCACTCACCCCCCTAGTCCAGTTCGCTTCACTCGGGAAGAAAGGTGTTGACGATAGTAGCAGGCGACCGATGTTTTCTCCGCCAGCGCTCAATGAAAGATGGAAGAAGAGGCAACTGTGGGAGAGATTTTATCAGACTCAGAGCTTCTCTGTCATTCTGTCCATGTCTACCCATGTGAATGAAGCTTAAATCGTGTAGCTTGTTGGAGGCCCTCACACTACATGAATGTTATCAGCAAAACCAGAGACATGCGCTCGACCCTCTTTTCCGGTTTGCGCATGAGAGTAAGAAAACTGCTAAATGCTGATGGGATGTTGGACTCAGGGCTTCTGCTAACGCAAAAAAAATGCGTACAGTACGCATTAAAAGTTCAGAGGACCCCTTCAATTTTCGTCAATGGGGTCCCAGGAGACCCCTTCAAATTTGGGCTAAGAACAGATACAAAATTGGGTAAGTGTAGTGTTTGACATCGTAGCCCAATCTATTGTTGTTATCTGCTACAAGGTGAGAGTAACTTCCCTTGCACTGAGTTTTTTCCCTTACCGGAAAGAGTTCCATTAACCTATTTCCAAGATTGTGTTGCCAGCGTGGTTAAAATCATCGTTGATTTGTTGATTTTATTTTCACATTTTAAAGGGACGTACCCCTTAGAGTTACCCTGGGACCCCAAAGAATTTAGCCTTAGGAGAAGCCCTGTTGGACACCGATTTAAACGAAAGATCCTTATTGATAAACTTTTTTTCTGTAATGACTGGCTCTGGTTCATAAAAAAGACACTCATTTTCCAATCCCTACCGAACAACATGTTTACAAGATGTTTTAAACGTGATAGTTTTCACCTGATACAAGTTTTAAACAGGAGTTCACAGGGTGTGAACTCACAAAAATAAACTGGATGTGATCGCTTCTCATAGCACTTACTCCACACTCTCGCATCGGCTTCGGTCTTTAGGGACATCAGAAGTTATTCGCGTGGACATCAACAACAAAGACATCAAACTTTAGAAAGAGATGACAGAGTACCAGTCGTGCATCGTTATCCTAGTCACGATGGGAGGAATAATACCGCCATGTTGGTAGATCACAACGTCCATTTACCGGTTGCTTTGCGCATGAACATCTGAAATGGCGGACAAATCGCGAGTCGCTGGCGTGAAAATACATTTCTCAGGGCAAACATTTATGTCAGTAGAAGATCTTGCACCTGATGCCTTGTTGTCAGTCAAGTCATGAAACTTGAGGTCCATGTTTCATGCATGTTTGGCTTATTGTTATTGCCTTACCTTCATTTTTTTCTGTCGCTTGGCAATCGTTTTAATGTTTCCTTTCTCTTAAATGTATATCTGGGGTGACAGTAGACTCCAAGCATCGACAGCATTTTTAGATGGCATGTCCTTATCTTCAGCGTTTTCATCGAGTTATCGGTGGAAGTGGTTGAGTGGTGGTTGGGCCGGATGGTGTGGAGTAAATCTGGTCTTGCCAATAAATTCAGCGCTTGCTTGCTTTCACGCCGAGAATAGTGCAGCTAACCAGTCTTCCTCGGAACTAAAAAAAAAATAAAAATAAAAAAGAGAATATTGACCTGTTCGCGGCTGAACATTAACATTTTATCTGGAGCTACTGACCCTCATGGCCCAGACATAAACATGTGGCCTTTAAACCATTCTCGAGTTGAGAGACAGCAGTCTGTAGTCTTTTACATGGAATGGCTTCCAGGATACAGATCTTCATGGACATGGTGAGCTGTCTGTAGAGTCTGCTGTCGTGAACTGTGTCGAGTAAGATTTTAATCGCTTACTCGTCCTCATCATAGCAAAATAGCTTTGAGTGTGTGGAACATTTAACAGCTGAATGAACGGCTTGATCAGGAGTAAGGGAAACTAGACGTGGTTCCGTGAAGTTCAGGAGGTGGAAATGAATATAAAGACTTCAGAAAGGAAATATTTCAGTAGGGCTTTTTTTTTTAGTCGAGACAAAAGTGAGTCACACTTGTTTGACGAGCAAGTGGAGGTGAGGAAAGAGGAGAAATTGCTGGGTATGTGTGTGGGTGGATGGATGGATGGATATTGGTCGGAAGTGCACTGCGGCTTCAGAAACTGGAATTGAGATGACTGGTTAGGGAGGGTTCATTTGCGTCGCCTCGTTAAATGCCAGCTCACCGTATTTTTCCGTGGTAACCACGCCAACAGGTTTTTTTTATAGGAGCTTAATTATGTGCATGGGCCCCCATATAGACTAAGCTTTGCTGTCGTAGCGTATTTGTTGAGAAAGATTTCACACACACACACATACACACACACACACACATTCACACACACTGACACACACACTGATGCGCGCGCACACACTGACACACACACTGACACACTCATACACACACTGACGCGCGCGCACACACACATACACTCACGCGCGCGCGCACACACATACACACACACACTGACACACACTGATGCGCGCGCACATACACACACTGACACACTCATACACACACACTGACGCGCGCGCGCACACACACACACTGACACACACACACGCACACGCACACACACACACACCATTCATTATCCCTAACCTGTCCGCGTCTGCCTGAATCACAGGTGCGGGAGGGAGACGCGGAAACCTTACACCATCTGGAAAGCGCCTGCAGTCAGGTGCAGCTCAACATCCCGTGTTATGAGTGGTTCATGGTTCGTGGTTCATGGTGCGCGGTGCACGCGGGCGAGGCTACGAGTCTCTGCGGTGCATCGTAAAGTTTTACTCACAGGCTGTAAGCGTGTAAACATGTAAGCGTGTAAACATCCCCCTCTCGACATGTACTGCATCTCTGCCTTTAGTACATCGTGTGTTGTGGCGTCTTTCATGACAAGACTGACTGCGACAAATGTCGCTTACCAGGCTGCTGAAGAGGTCAGGTCTGGACACAGCTTTTTTCTACTTCTTTTTTGTTCTTCCCCCCCCCCGCACTGACACATTTACATCTATGTTTAACATTTATCGGCATCTTCAACTGCGTTGTCGTTGCATCCTATGTTCGATTCGCTGCCAGTCTGTTAGTCAGTGTGTTACACTAGGAGACGAAAGGTCCGAGAAGACGATGAGATGAGGCCGTGCAGTTCGCTACAGGGCTGGAGAGAGGCAGCAGGGGCCCCTGGCAGACGAGTGAGATGACTTTTATAGACCCCCTTGCATGAAATTGTGATCGTAAATTAGCTTTTGCCGAATAGTAGTCAGCTTACAAGTCGATGGCCGTTATCTACGTGTAATATCGCAATATCGACAGCGAGCTGAACAAGGGGATAAGTGTGCACAACATCAGGTCAGCATCATTGCAAGGTTGCAGATATTCCCCGCTCGGTAAAAACAAAACCGATAAACTAACAAAACCAAAATGGTTATAACACTGGAATCCAAACCAGAGACTGGCGTGTTCATACAACTGGTGCCCCCCATCCCTCCCCCCAGTCGACCCAGGTGTTGGAAATGGGTGCCTGACTCCCATTAAGGCCCATTAATTATTCCTTTCATCAATTAAAATAACAAATGAGCCCAGTGCGCAGCAACAAATAAAGGCCCTGAAGTTTGTATTTTTTTTTTTAGTAAAATAAAAATTAAGAGCCGGTGGTGGACTATTTTGCTCGGTGGGCAAAGGACATACTGAATGTCGCCCACGAAAAGTGTTTGTTCTGGTATTTAAATTTAAGCTAAATTTAATTTTTTTTCTACTTCGGTTTGCTTTTTGCAATGAGAGTTACTACATACGAATAGCCGACAACTGGGGGAGGGGAGGGTTAAAAACACTGACGTTATGCTAATGACAAAATCATCGAACAAATAAACGACTTAAACTTGAACAACACTCGAAACACTAACAGCCGTTTCTTATTTTTATTATTAAGATAAAACAAACAAAGAAACGCGCGTGCGCACGCACCCACCCATCCACCCACCCACACACACACACACACACACACACACACACACACAGACACACACACACACACACACACACACGCACGAGAACATTGTCAAACCAACCTTAGAATGTTGAGATTTGAGCGCTCATATAAACGGTTTGAGAGAGTGGCCACGCGTCGGTCACTAACCGATGTAGGCAAAAAAAAGGAGGAAAAAAAAAGAGAAAAGAAAAGTGAGCTGTCCATTCCTCCTCCGTCTACAACCCAAACAATTGGACTAATGTCGTCCAGGCCTGACTCACACTGGTGGGTAGGTGAGTGTCGGAAGTGACCAGCCTCGTGCTAATGAAAGGAAACGGGTAGGTTACTCTACCGTCCCGTGGTCGCCCACAGACCAATTCATTATGGTCTCCCCGACCAGTCCGCCTGACCGTCCATCACTCTGAGAAATCCAGCCTCACTCTTAATGTGGTCACCAGCCCCTCTACACAACTGTATGGACTATAGAGACTTGTTCTCTGCACCTGCGACATGTTGTGCTTGTGTTTGTATTTTGTTTTGGTTTATTGTTTTGTTTGTATTGTATTTGTTGCTGCGATACTGTGGCACTAATTTAATTGTTGGCACCCTACTTCTGTATATTGAGACCCAGCAAGTAGTTGTATGTCTGGTCACAGAAAAATGTTAGTGTCGTGGTTAAAACACTCGCTTGTCACCACTGCAGTGAGCGGCCCAGGGTTCAGATCTCGTCTCGGGACACTCTCTGTATGTGACACCTGTTCGCAGGGCTGGCCGCCGAGGATTTTCTCCGGGTACTCCAGTTTCCTCCCCCCACCTCCCTTTCCCTCCAAATAGTGCGAAATCGCCGCAAGGTGGAAGCACTTTCCTACTAAATAAACCAACCAACCAGAGAAATGGGAAGAGAAATTTTGTCTTGCATGTGTATCTGTTTAGTATGTGTTAATACAGTATTTTTGTTCTTTTTTATTTTATTTTATTTTCCACTCTCCGCCAAACAGCGGGCATTGGACAATTTGTGTGTTATTGTTGACTGTGGTAAGCTTGTAGTTGTTGTAGTTGTTGTTGTTGTTGTGTGTACACACCATGCTTGAATAGGGTGTGATGTCTGACACTGGTCCTTTACCCTGCCACGCACAAACCCCGGACAGTATGCAAGGGAGGTGAAGCCAGGTCAGCAACATTCTCATAGTAAGATTTATCAAGTGTGTTATTCCCTTAGACACAACTATGTGTGACAAATGGTTATAGTCATAGGCCTGTCAATGGAGCAATGAGCTGTGCTCAGTCTATGGGCCTCACGAGTGCGGCAAGATGACAGTCATCAATAAAAGAGAAGGCGATGAGTTTATACACTCTTGTTCTCTCTCTCTCTGCAGCGCTAGAGTGGGGGGGGGCTACCTCCTACGATGAGCCACTGTTCACAGACTGGCCCACCTGTCGGCCCCACACTTTCCTCCCCCGCATGTGGCCAGCGACAGTCCGACAACAAGCACGTCCAGCGTGAGAAGAATGTACTAACACCTACTCAGCACATACCCCATGTCACTCGTTCCCCACCCCCTTCCGCCAGGCCTGGGAATAGCTCACTGCTGTCTTAAAACTCGACATCACCTAGTATAATGTTTTTATGTTACAGTCGTAAATAACAAGCGGATAAATGACAAGGGGAAGCGGATGGCCGAGTGGTTAGAGCGCTGGCGTCCGAACTGAGAGCGCCCTGGTTCAATTCCCGATAAGCGCAGCAAACTTCCCCCAGTCAACCCAGCTGACGGGAATGGGTACCGGACTCCATAGAGGGTTGGGGAAGGTAAGGCAGCGAGGGAGAGGAGATTGGCACCACCCTCATGTAAAAGCTGGCCCCCGAGAAAAGTGGGGTCTCTAACACCTCACGACCTGAAAAGGTTATGGGATGATCTTTACCTTTTTTTTATCTTACGTAAATAATAACAACAACAAACAGTAAAATAAAAATGCATGGGAAAAAATCGCACAGACTGAGGCCGAGCTTCCTCAGTGCAGTTGCGGGCCCGGGGGCTCAGTATCTCCTCCCCTGCCCTCCCCTTGTCGTCAGACATGACTATCTAGGTACTACACTTTGATCTTAGCTAAAAGGCATAGCTGGCTAGATGAGGGTCATGCAGCGAGCTATGATGTGAGAGTGTCGTGCATAAAGACGAAGAATTCAAATTAAGGTAATGAAGGTGTTCGTCCTGATTTCCCACATTTGCCGCATCGTCTCGGATATAAATTTGTTGCACAATGTGACAAGACTAATGTCTTCACAGACTGAGTTGCTTCGGTCTTGTGTCAATGGCTGGCTGCTATCGCTTTTTTTTTTTTTTTTGTGCGGCCCATCTGAGCCCCCGGTGGGTGTGTATCGCAAAAACCTCGTCTAAACGATGCACACAGGTCAGATGATACATACAGGTCAGAAATCTAATCAGCCCGTGGTGCACTCTCTGGAGAGTGACGCCCCTTAGCTCTGTGCTCGGGCATGTATGATCACCTGACGTGCATTATTATCTGACATGATCTGACTTGTGCTGTGTGCGTTATTGCTGTGCGTGAGCTGTCCATCATGCCTTAACAATCCTGTAAATATTAACTCGCTGAGCAGCGCGTCACGGGCGACTGTTGTACACTAGTAAACGTGGTTACCACGTACATCATAGACGAATGTTGTACACTAGTTTACGTGGTCACCACGTACGTCATAGATAAATGTTGTACACTAGTTTACGTGGTCACCACGTACGTCATGGATAAATGTTGTACACTAGTTAACGTGGTTACCACGTACGTCATAGATAAATGTTGTACACTAGTTTACGTGGTCACCACGTACGTCATAGATAAATGTTGTACACTAGTTAACGTGGTCAACCCACACAGAACGTCACAGACGAATGTTGTATAGTAGTTCACGTAGTCACAGACGAATGTGACAAATCTTGTATATTTATTAACGTGGTCACCACAGGGATAACGTCACAGACGAATGTTGTACACTAGTTAACGTGATCACCACGTACGTCATAGACGAATGTTGTGACGCGCGCGCACACACTCACACACACACACACACACACACTGACACAGACACACACACATACACACACACTGACGCGCGCACACACACATACACACACTGACACACACATACACACACAGACATAGACGAATGCTGTACACTAGTTTACGTGGTCACCACGTACTTCATAGACGAATGTTGTACACTAGTTTACGTGGTCACCACGTACTTCATAGACGAATGTTGTACACTAGTTAACGTGGTCACCACGTACGTCATAGACGAATGCTGTACACTAGTTAACGTGGTCACCACGTACTTCATAGACGAATGTTGTACACTAGTTAACGTGGTCATCACGTACGTCACACACAAATGTTGTACACTAGTTAACGTGGTGACCACGTACGTCATAGACAAATGTTGTAACTAGTTAACGTGGTCACCACGTACGTCATAGACAAATGTTGTAACTAGTTAACGTGTTCACCACGTACGTCATAGACAAATGTTGTAACTAGTTAACGTGGTCATCACGTACGTCATAGACAAATGTTGTAACTAGTTAACGTGGTTACCGCGGGCGATCCTTAAGTCAGTCTGGCCACCAAAGTAGACTACGTCACAGACGCCAGACGTTGTCTGAGCAGACGATTGCCTACAAATCCCCTGGCCAGAGAAGAATAATGTCCCGGCGCAGCTTCTTCCATAGCATCGCCCATCTTTCTTGTCGGACCGATAAGTCAGCTCGCAGAAAGCAAGATGGATGTCTCTGCCGTTACAAGGCGGATGTGGTGGAGCGGGCATGATGGACAGAGGAAACCGCTAAAGGCTGTCGGCACTTGGCGAGGGGTCTTTACCATCTGCCGCATTTTGCACTCGCGCGCTGGTAGAAGAGAGACGGCAACGAAGTGTGGGCCTCCTGCTCGATGACCTGTCGATTATTTTGGCTTAGGTGCTGACACAAATATGCCCTCAAATGACCCTCGATGTTCTAAGACGCGTACCACGCTGTCAAACGGAACGGGCTTCTGCCAACATGTGTCTGGACTAAACAGACAGGGCAAGGGGTGGGAGGAAAAAAACTACATTGAGGGCTCCTAGGGGCTCAGCTCAGACAGCTTGGGTACGTGCTGCTCCATTGACTTATTTCCATGGAAGCTTCGACTCAAAATGGCGCAACAGGTGTAGGGGGCGGGCATCTACAGCAGACCACCTCGGAACATTACAGGAACCCCGTTGTGAAGACCGATACAGTTTGTCATATCATCGTCTGGTGAGAAAAACATCGTGGCCATATTGTATTTCAGACTCGACCTCATCGATGTTTTAATTGTCGGTCATGCGTAACATTCACTCTCTCTCTCTCTCTCTCTCTCTACAGTGACGTTTAACTGACAAACTTCTTGAGTTACTTGCAAGTGCTCCACTAGGAGTCATTGGCCACACCTGCTGCTGCTGCAGATACATCGAACACCTGTGGGTCGTTTATCAGTGCTCCGGTAACAGTTACTTTTAATTCCTTTTGGGTCGTTTGCCAATAGCAGTTACTGGCTACACTTCTGTGATTATTTGTGAGTGCTCCCAAATCATTTACCTGGAACACCTCACGGACGACTCATCATTGCTCCAGTAGCAGTTACCTGCCCACTAACGTATTAGACAGCGCCTCGCCATCTTCTATCTTCAACCCCAACATCACTCCCCCTCAAACTCTCTCCCACCTTTCCACACTTTCCCCTCCCTTTCATCTCTCTCTCTCACACACACTCACACACACACTCACACACACACACACACTCACACACACACAGATTCTGGGATTTCCCATGAAAATCATCTGAGCCAGTGTTTGTGACACACCCTCCCCAGTCTTTCCGAAGAACCCACACGATGCTTTACTGACTTTTTGATAAAGTTTTTTTCACCCTCCCTGCAACGTGGATCCTAAATAAAATTATTGTGACTGTTTACCGCATCGTGGACTATAAATAAAACATTGTTTACCGCAGTGAGGATTCTAAACAGAACATTGTTTACCGCAGAGATTCTAGTGTCACATTCATATTTTGTAGTCTAGGTTGTTCCGGTAGAGTCTCTTTCCGGGGCAGGTATGTGTGTGGTTTTAAACAAGGAGCGATGCATGCACTGGCTGTAGATACGGATGTGTTTATGCATTTGTTACATTATGGGTAGGAAGTACTTACTGAGGGTAGGTCTGGGTGGGGAAAATGTTTGCATCGTTTGTATGCATGGGTGGATGTGAGGTGTACTGTGAGGAAATGTCTGTCTACTGAAATGGTCAGAATCCTTTTAGCACAAGATATCTCGTGCTGTAAGTGGTCAGAATATCCGTTAAAATACACGCGTGGTATTCATTCCATGGAGTCAATGGATGATGCTGTGAGTGTCCAGACAATGAACGGTCAGGCTGAGTGTTCGGGGTAGAGCGAAGGAGGCGAAGGCAAAAAGCATGACCATGGCTGTGTGAGTGGGGTGTTGTGACTACTTAATTGAAGGTATTAAACAATTTATTATTAATAATAATGAATTATGCTTCTGTAGCTCACAATCTCAGCTCTCCACCCTTTCATTGTCCTGAATGATAGTTTAACACAGCGATAACTATGCAAAACTTCAACTGTTGTCCACAAAATGACCAGACTTTCTTTGCTGAGCTGTGGTCGATGGCAAAGTCTTATCCACCCGAGACATTTCTCTCTAGTCACGAATTAGTTTAGGAAATGGAATAATAATAATAATAACAGAGTATTTCCTCGCAGGGTGGCAGGCTTAATGTGCTTCACTAAGGGGAGGACACAGTAGGCTTTACAAGGCGCATTTCTCACACAATGAGGTGAGTTCTATGCTCTTGACAAGAGACAGGACATTAGGACATGAGGTCAGGTGATAGTCAGACATCATAACCAAGCAGAACAGACACACACCCACATGCACGGGGAACAATGCCAGGAACATGAAGACACTCGGAGACGAAAGTAAGGTGGAGAAAGGAAGAGTGTTGACCGATTACAATAGACATTTCCGAAACAGAAATGGTAGCTGACGGGAGGAAAGACATTAAATTAGGAGAACTACAATGTGGAAGTCGTGTGGAGTGAAAGGACAACGGATGTCCACAGGCTGGTATTGCTTTCTGACAGTTGAAGATGTCAGACAAACGGTTGAGAGCTGTACTCCATAAAAGAACTGATGTCAGCAGGGGACGATAGTATAAAGTAAGGTATATATTTAGCGGACTGTTTACTTCCGGTCGAAATAACAGAAGTGTTCATAGTGTTCATTTAAAGTGCGGTTTATAGTCCCCACGCCTAGGCTAGACAAGGTGCCACCACACCCGTGGAAATGTAGACCAGACAGTACATCCTACAGATTCAGTAGGAGTTACATGGCAGGGAAAAGCCGCCCTTAGTCTCTCTCTCTCTCTCCCTCTCCCTCTCTCTTTCCCTCTCTCCCTCTCTCTCTCTCTCTCACACACAGACAGAGAACACTTCCCTCAACCTGGGAGAGACTTACTGGTTTTTTTATGTTTCATCATCCCATTTGTCATTCTATAGACACAACGTTTGCATGTTATGTTGCCTGCCTCCGTGTGTATGTTCTTATTATTCTCTCTGTGTACTTGACAATTATTATTTCTCTTCGCTGCGAGTGATGCACATACGATCTGTATATGCTTTGGCTCTTTATTACATAGTAAAGAAATGCGCTATATAAATATGCTTAATATTATTATTATTATTATTCAGTTGTTACTCGTCCGTTCTAAAGTCTCATCGAATCAGTATTGCACAACCAAAGCCCTCGTTGGTCTTATAACCATTATTGTCTCATCTTGTCACCATTATTGTATCATTGTGTTACCATGATTTTCTCGTTGTGTGACCATGATGATCAATGGAGGTGTTGCTGCTGGACATGTCTTTTGTTCGAAGTCAGGTAAAGGAAACTTTCTCCTTGCACTCTACTAACAGTCGTAATATGAATGATCATTGTTTCACTACAGCAGGTGGAGCGTTAGTCTTGTCACGTGACTGAAGTCCTTTGCTGACCTGTCTAAGTTGAGGTGGTCACTAACCCTCACCCACTGTCGGCGAGAAATACTAGTCAGTCGATGAGCTGGAAGATCAGGCTGGACGGCAGTCAAATGACTGCTGGTCTTCAGAAGTCAGCGGGACGCTAGCAGTCAAACCCAGTTCTTTGCGAAGTCAGTGAACTTTGCTGATCCCGGGTACAATGAAGCAATCAACCACTAATGGGTCATTGCCGGATCCAGGTCTCAGCAAAGAATGAGCCAGAACTGAATTATACATTTTTATTTGTCCACAAGTGTTCACGAACACTACCTGTGATTTCCTTGGGAACTAATAAAATTGTATTATTCAGTTCTGGCCAGCAATATACAGATAACTACATAAATATACATTTGACTACAGCAAATAATTTTTTTCTCTCACACACAATATGTATATATAGCCAGCAACAGTAAGATATACTCGGTAATCTTAGGTCAGCTCAGGCTAACACAGATCACGGCCAGTAGAATAATTGCATACATATTAAACTAAAATACTGGGGTCAGTTGCACAACATGTTTCTAAACCTTAAAACTGTTCTAAAGAAGCAAAATCTCTTCTTTGCCATTTAGATGCATTGCATAAGAAAATACAAAAAAAATTGGACTGACAGGACGGAAAATCAGACTTAAACAACTTTATCTTAATTAAAGCAGTTTTAGTTTTAAAAATTCTAAAATTGTGGTGTGCGCTTTAAACTAACTATTTAAATAGATTTCAGGCTTAAAAGTGTTTAAAATTAGAAATGTGTTATGCAACTGGCCCCTGGAGAAGAAAGACTCCTCATTCTCTGTATTACTTTAGCTGTTTGTAATACGTTATGCCCCGTACAGTCGATACGAGTATTTTGACATCTTTTGAAAGGAGAGGGGGGGAAGCATAATCACCTGTTTGTCTGTCGTAGTAATGTGGGTTTGTTTTCTTTGTTTGTTTTTTTTTTATATGCAAAACTAAAGTAAAAAATTTGTAGTAAATCTATATATATATATATGTATATTGCGTTTTTCTTTCCGATATTCCAAGGGAGGTCAAAACTGACCAGAATTTGATCTTAGCAGTGTTGTTCCCCCTTTTTGGTGGCCAACGACTCGGTTATTTGACGGGGAAAGGGAGGTAAAAAGGAATAATCCTAGTGCTGTCTTGCAGTTGTGTCCCTTTAATCAAGCTCTTTCCCATTTACTGTTTACCTCGTTCACCCACACACACACACACACAATATACGCGTGTGCACACGTGAAGTTTTAATGACTGGCGTCCATTTAGGTGATTTTTTTTTACCATGTACACAACGATTAACACTGAACGACTCACGAACAGTTTTCCTGACAAGTGTAGTCACCCGATGATGTGAACACGTAGTCACCCGACGTTGTTAGTGGGTCTGCATTCTCACTTTCTGACTCATTGTCTTCCCTCATTCATTCACTGTCTCGCTTACTCACAAACTTCTCCTAAACTCGCTCACTGACTCACTAATCCTGTTCGCCTATCTCTCCCACCCCTCCTTCCCGTAGCTGAGGTGATAAATCTCAGGTCTCTCGCTCTCTGTGCGGGCCCAGGTGAGTCTGCATTGATTTCCGGGCACTCCTCACCACGCCCTGTTCGTGGATTCCCCGGCAGTTCAGGACCCCCCTTCTATCCCCGCATCCCCCTCCCTCCCCCCCCTTAGCATCCCTCGGCAGCTGCACCACTGGCAGTCACTTCCTGTGTGTGTGGAGCCACTTCGGCGCTGGTGTCGGTTCCTGCGCGAGTCGCTGGTGTTGTTGTTGTTGTTGTTCCCTTGACCGTGACAAGATTTCACGCTACACCTGCCTCCGGACATGCATGGTTGAGTACAGGTGGCGCCCTGCACGCATGCTGCTCTCATCCACCCGCTCTCACCTTGACCCCCACGGGAGGTAAGTGTGGTTGCTAGGAGAGACTGGGTTGATGACGTGTAGTGAAAGCACCTTCCTGTCCGTGAGGAGAAGTTTTTTTTTTTTTTTCTCAGGGCCACGCTACCACAGGCTGGCTGTCCCACTTTCTTTCTCTCGGATAGTCTGTAGTTCAGCCTCCAGCCCTCAGGCTGTCTGTACACCTGCCTGTAGCGGCTGGGCATCACACACACGTTTTAACAGCCAGTCATCGCAGCCAGTAGCTATTACTTCGCTGTTGCATCTGTGAACCTGTTTTTTTTTTTTTTTGTTTTTGTTATACCTGCACCGTGTCTATACTTTGATTCCGTGAACCCGAGGTGTGTTTTCGTAACATTTTCATTCTTTGTGCACCTGCATGGTGCGTTGTGTAAAATGTGTCTATGCTAGTCTGTGAACCTGATGTGTGTGTGTGTGTGTGTGTGTGTGTGTGTATGTGTTGTTGACATGTTTGTGTGTGTGTGTTACCTATTTTTCAAGTGCTTTGAGCCTGCCTTTGATGGTGGGGTAAAGCGCTATATTAATATGAATTATTATTATTTTGTGTGAGTGTGTGTGTGTGTGCGCGCGCGGCATCATGTCCATACTTTGATTCTGTGAAGATGCCGAGTTCATACAATCATCAATTTCTCCTTTGATCTTGTAATCAGTGGTGTGGGTTACAGACATGAGGTGCTGGGGTATGTGAACATAAGAATTGTAGATGTAAATATATTATCACACATATTTGTTTTTTGTTGTATATCAGTCTGGTCTTTTCCTCCTGCGCCAGCAGTGATATTGTTTACACTCCTTTACCTCGGGGGGAGCTTGTATGTTCCTGTGACCTGCTTGTGTTGTGTTAACAGTTTGACCTTTTATCTACCCCCCGATCTACCCCATTGCATCCCTGTCTTCATCTCAAGTATACCGCCCTGCCTCGCTTGGGGGCTAAATTATTGTTGTCGGTTACTGTTGTTTCGTCTTCCTCCTTGGATCGCCTGGTTCTGTGTATCCGAGGCTTTGTCTCAGTGACGTCAGTGTGAAGGGTCTCGCATATTTCTAACTCGGTTTCTCGAAGATTGTTCTCAGTCGAGAACATGATCGTTGAGACTGCGTAATTCGATTTCATGCCCCGACAGAGGATTCCGGGAGACGTGTCCGGCGATGATCTATTTCGCCGCGTATAGGCTGCCCTCGTCTTCTCGTCGTCCCTCGAGAATCTCGAGCTGGAGGCCCTCTACTACATTATTAAATAAAAATTGTAAATTAACGCCGGCAAGGAGAGGGGAGGGATAAGTATTATTAGCATAGGGATTGTCTGTACGAGCTGCAACTGGTGAATCGAAACTCAGGAGTGCACGTACATCACTTAGCAGAGGAACACACACACACACACACAAGAGAGAGATAGTGGGAATGTGTGTGTGTGTGTGTGTGTGTGTGTGTGTGTGTGTGTTCCTGCGGCTGTTTAGTTTTCTGGTACAGGCCACGCTTGCTGCTCCTGCATCAGGGTACCGGTGGCGGGTGGTGAGCGCCGACGAGGGTGAAGGGAGGGGGCAGTGACTGTAGTGACCCTTGAGCGAGAAAGGGTGCGACAAGCGGAGAAATACAACGGTGTTAGAGGAAAAGTACTGAGGACACGTGGCTATGTCTAATGGTTGAACAATTTATGTAGTCTGTCTACAGTCCGTAGACCATCCCGTCCATGCTACCTGTCTACAATTATTAACGTTACACCTCGTACTGGGATATCTGTCAGCAGCAGTGACGTAAAGTAACACGTCTAGCGATCACACTACGTCATCTGTCTACAGTCAGTACTGAAAAGTGAGACTTATCTAGCGATCATACTACGTCATCTGTCTACAGTCAGTACTAAAAAGCGAGACTTGTCTAGCGATCACACTACGTCATCTGTCTACAGTCAGTACTAAATAGTGAGACTTGACTAGCGATCATACTACGTCATCTGTCTACAGTCAGTACTAAATAGTGAGACTTGACTAGCGATCATACTACGTCATCTGTCTACAGTCAGTACTAAATAGTGAGACTTGACTAGCGATCATACTACGTCATCTGTCTACAGTCAGTACTAAATAGTGAGACTTGACTAGCGATCATACTACGTCATCTGTCTACAGTCAGTACTAAATAGTGAGACTTGACTAGCGATCATACTACGTCATCTGTCTACAGTCAGTACTAAAAAGCGAGACTTATCTACCGCTCATACTACGTCGTCTGTCTACAGTCAATACTAAAAAAGCGAGACTTGTCTACAGATCATAGTAGGCCGGTTGTCAGCAGCAGCTGGTCCCTGCATGTAGGCAGAGGACTCATTAATTCTATAGCAAGATAATTTTTTTAAATCTCTGTCCGCGTTGGCTCATTTGCCTTGCGCATCTGACTTCATTCATTAAGTTGTCAGTGTCTCGTTATTATTATTAGTAATGAGCACCCGCCTCCCAAATGTAAAAACTAATTGCCGTTCGTTACATTTCCCGTCCATTTTTTTTTTTTTTTTTTTTTGTGCCCCCTGGGGGCTTCCTGCTTCTTTTTTTTTGGGGGGGGGGGTGTTACACTTCTGGTTGCCATTCAGCCGGTGTCTCCATTTTCCTGGTGAAGGCCAATCAGCTGCTGCCAGCACCCTCTGCGCTATCATCGATTTGTCTCGCCCCGGTCGTCATCAGCGCCGTCTGCTCACGCAGACCCGCGTTGTCGTGCCAAGCACACTCAAACCACTTTCTTGCCGATCGAGTAACGCTGAGACAATGAAAAGATTTCCCTGCAACAACTGGCGGATGACGCCAGCACTTACAACAGCAAATGCCAGCAGTCAAGTCAGACATCACCTTTCTTTCAGCTTCCGGGGCTCTTCAGCTTCGGGTGGCTCTTCATCTTCGGGAGGCTGACGCGTGCAGGTGAAAACAAAAAAAAACCCGTTATGCTGACGTCACACTTCTGATGTACTCCTGCCATGCAAATATCACAATTTCGATTCTGAATTGTCTCAAGCTGCAGTTTGCGATGAGTAAATGCTACCAGCGTTTAGGTTTTATTGTTGGCTGGGATCGAAATGACAGACAATCTGGAGAAACTAGACCAAAAAGGTTTAGCTGTGCACACGCAAAACAAACAGTCACAGGGACTGGCATTCTGATTGTACAAATAATTAATTGGTGCCACTGATGATGAAAATAGCTGACCAGCCCCCGTCAGAGCATGCTAATAGCTAACTAGTCTCACTGATTGTGCAATGACTGATGTTTGCCACTGATCGTAGTAACAGACGATGAGTCTGTTGGTGCAAAGTGCTGGTGAACCCCTCAGATCAGCTGATTGCCTTCTACTCGTACAAATCGGGGATTAGTCGTACTTACAGTACACATTGGTGACGAGCTAGCAAGTCATGTAAATAACAGTTTCGTTTGAATAGGTGGGTAACCCCAGTGATCGTGCACTAGCTTGTTCACCAAGTGTTTCTGAATTTTTCTGATGAAACTAGTGTTTGTGAAAATAGCTGATTCGAATCCAAATGTTCGTGCAAACAACTAGTCCAACCGATTGGTCACGTAAGAGCAAATTAGACCCAGTATTCGTACAAGTGGGTTATTAGAGACCCCCTCCCCCTGGCTGGGGTGGCTTGCTTAGTCTGGCTGCTTTGTGTCAGATTTACCGTTCGTTACTGTTGGAACTTTACCTGGTCTTCCTTCTGCACGATTTGCAAACATTCCTTCGCCACATCGATTTCTTCTTCTCCTGTCTTCCCGTCTGCTTCCTCTTTATCGTGAATCTCTCTCTCTCACTGAGTAAACATTTGTTCGTTTGATGATACCCGGTGTCCAGTAAAGTCCTGCGGTGCCAGACAAGAACAAGAGACACAAGTTGTTGTTCCTAGAATGGTGTAAGAAGCGGCGGGGTTGCGACAGTAACACAAACGATGCTCAGTAACAGTCATATGAATGCTTTGGACTTGGGAAATGCACATATTATTTTACTAATTATCGGACCTAGGAATTGCGGAATTTTTGTACTAATTAGTATTTTTCGGTTTCTTTCTTCCATTTTCCTTTTTTTTCTCCTTTCCTTTTTTGTCTGTCTTTCCGGCTCTCCTTCATTCTTCTTCTTTGACTCTTTTTTTGTCTCGTTTAATGGCTCTTCTTAAAGCCCACTGAAGCTAACAACCCATCAACCTTTCATTCTTTTATTTACTCGTACACTCCAAGGATGCCAGTCTCTAGACAATAGAAAACCTTGAACGAGGGAGACAGGATAAAGCTGGGGAGACTCTAGGGTCTTGGTGAGTGATCGTTGTAACGTCTTGTTGTTATAGCAACCTGATAGCTCCACGCCTTTATCTGAAAGCAGGAGTTTAGAAGTACTCCATGTTTGAAAAAAAAAAAGTTTCACCATTAAGATTGTGACGTGAGTGTTTCACACTTCATGGTCTCGTGTCGGATTGTGACATGAGTACCTGACACTGTATGGTGTGGCGTCAGATTGTCACGTGACTACTTGACATTTTATGATCTGGCGTCAGATTATCACGTGAGCACTCGACACTTCATGGTCTGGCGTCAGATTGTCACGTGACTACTTGACACTTTATGATCTGGCGTCAGATTGTCACGTGAGTACTTAACACTTTATGATCTGGCGTCAGATTGTCACGTGACTACTAGACACTTTATGATCTGGCGTCAGACTGTCACGTGAGTACTTAACACTTTATGATCTGGGGTCAGGCTGTCACGTGACTACTAGACACTTTATGATCTGGGGTCAGAGTGTCACGTGAGTACTAATCGTTAGTCATACCGATATTTTGTGACGATATCTTCTCGGCTTCTTATCTGCATTTATTTCTCTTTTTATCCTTAGGTTTCTTCTGGCGTTCTGTTTGTACATCTGTGTGTGTGTGTGTGTGTGTGTGTGTGTGTGTGCGTGAATGTGCGTGCGCGCGTCTGTGTGTTTGAAGGGGTAGGGGTTGCGTGTGTGTGTGTGTGTGTTTTATTTGTGTATAAACGGCACGAGCTGTGTTGCAGCTGGCTGTCGAATAAAGCTCTACAAATCGTACAAATCAATTTTCCGTGAAATAATCACACCTTTAAATATTCAGAACTAGAATTAGCTCTTTATCGAGATGTAACGGCGCCCGTCCCTTCAGTGCCACTAGAAACCGTGTTTGTACAAAAAGCACTGGATTATAGGGCTAAAGGTTAAATAACAAAGGCTAGAAACAAGGTGTTTGCTGCTGCCGAAAGAAAAAAGTCTCAGATTTCTTGATTAGTAACTAGTTTTAAAAAAAAAACAACGCTGCAGTCCTCTTAGAAGTAACCCTACACCTCCGTTCACACTTTGTTGTCGCCTTTCCCTCCTCCCTCTCTCCCTCTCTCCCTCTCTCGTCCTTTGTTTTGAATTATTTCTTACTACAGTAGTATAGTAGTTGATCAAATGTGTTTCTATTTCGGGCTCAATGTTAATAGTCTAGCGATAACAGAAATGGCATAAAAAAACGCGCCGGTTCTAAACCCATTTGGCACAGCTGTTAGGAATGGGTTCCTCTCTCCTCAGAGGGCTGTGGACGATAGAACAGCGAAGGAGAGGAAACAAAATTCTCGTTATTTTCAGGAGTAAGAAAAATTTCTCACCTTTCTACTGATGTCTGTTTGATGTTGACGACATCTGCTGGCCTACAGAGTCAGATAAATTAGTTAGAGCTGTCAGGTGCTCAATGATTGTCGACAAATGAAAATAAAACAAAATTTATGGAGGTGTATAAAATCAGTTTGGGAGCTAAATTAAAAAAAATGCGCTATAAAGATAAAAAAATTGCAAATAGCTAATAACTTAGTCTCTCGTTTGACCGATGTAGCAGCATGAGAAAACAAGGGAAGCGAACCTATGAGAACAACGCGGAACCTTCGAAATATTGAATTCTCAGTAATTTATTTTTTTTCATTTATATATATATATATATGATTATATATATATATATACACACACAGACGTCAAGGGAATTCAGTAAATTTTCGTTTCACTATTTGCAGGAAAATTGAAAATGTACTGGTTTAATAACGCTTTTTTTCGGGGGGGGGGGCAATGTGTGCAGAACTGGTTAAATCTGTTTGTATGTTCATGACAGTGAGAATGGGACAGACTGTCTCTAAATTGCAATTTGTGATTAGTGGGCGTGATTTTTGTGTGAACATGTTAATAAGGCTGGTTTAGCGGGTAAATAAGGTTGATGTGACGTGCGAAGAAAGTTGACTTGTGTCAATAAGCCTTGTTTAGTGTTTATATAATGGTAGGTTGGTGTGGATATAAGGCTGAGTTGGCCTGTCAACAGACCATGTTTGGTGTGTAAATAAGTTTGGTTAGGTGTTTAAATAAGTCTGGTTTGGCAGACTAAAAGGACAGTCACAGCTGTTTGCATGTCGTTGGCGTACGTCACTCTAACAACCGGATAGAAATATCGTCCTACCTCACAATAATTACAAGTTTCACGGTTTACAGCTGTTGTAATATTTAATCTTAGCTGATTTGTGAGAGGTGTAAAAAAAAACGCAAACTAGTGCATGCATGTTTTTGGTGTGCAAGATTATACATTGTCTGCTGGACGGCTTGCTTGGTGGATGGATGTATTCTTAAATGAATGTTACCTTATGTGCATGTTTGTTTTTCATATTGTAAAATACTGTATTACATGCGTTATGTATATGTGAATAAATGTAAAAAAGGAAAAAAAAAGAGAAAAAATGTAATCTTTGCAGAAGATTTGCCATCCAGTCCAGCAACTACCATTTTTGTACTACATATTAGAATGTCCGTTATACTTATTACTGCCTTGTTCATATGCACTGCAAATAGCAAGCAAGTTACTCTTCAGCGATGTTCATGTGTTGTCATGTGTGTATGAGTGAAGACGAGATCATCTGACAGGATGAGAAAGCCATGGTATACACTTCATTGTAAGAACATTAAGCGGGGAAGTGCGCTGTGGTAGTGCACTGCTATTATTAATAATGAACTGGATTAAGACACTCCCTTGTTTTCTCCTTGTTATTGTTGTATCGCTTGTCCCCACGTGAAGATCAGTAAGTGGATCTCACGAAGAAAGCTGTCAACTGATCTCACGAGTAAATCACGACGTATAACCTTTTTTCTTGTTGTCTCCAGGAAAACAGTTTGTTTGTTGATCTTCCTTCTCGTGGATAATTTCTCTCGTCTGTGTTTCCTGTTTACCCATCGTCCTTTCTATATACAGATACAAATCTTTTATCAGTCTATACCTCTTTCTACCTTTTTCTGTGTCTCCTTCAATCTCTTTCTCTATCGTTATGTATATATGTCTCAATATCTTTCGGGCGGTCCGGTGGCGCAACGGTTAGCGCCTGTCACCAATACGGTGAAGGTTGGCTGTCCTGGGTTCAGTTCTCGTCTCGGGCACGCTGTTCTTTCTCTGTTCTTTCTGTGCATGTGGTGTAACGATTGGGTGTCCTGTTTACAGGGCTGGCTGACTTGCCCTGATATAGCCTTAGTTGCTGGCTCGGCGTAAAACACCAATGCCCCCCCCCCACACACACACACACACACACACACAACCACCATCACCAATCTCTATCTCTCCCTCAAATATCTCAAGTTTCAGTTAAAATAATATTTTCCTTTACACTTCTTTTTAATGGAGTGTAATTGTCCTTGTTTAGATGGTTTAATGATTTGTAACCCTTTGGTTATCCACACACACATATAACAGAGAGAGAGGGGGGTTTGAATCTCGCAACCGCCCCAGGGAGATTATAACTGACAGAATGCATCGCCGAGTTGAGCTACAAACAAGTTGCACGCAGCAAGGTCAAAGGGTAAGCGAAACACGCGCGAGGTCTCTGGCTGATCGATGACGTCAAAACACTCGACACGGAGGGGGTGGGGGGAAAGGGAGCAGCCGGAGGTTGGGCGGGAGGGGGGGAGCAGAAGCGAGTGGTATCGTTAACAGCTCACGACATTTGTCAAATGCTGAGACGAGAAATATTCGTTTTTAAAGCTGTGACCAGAAACGATATTTTGTCCAGCGCTGAGTTGACAAACCGACATTTGTCAAGCCGTGTGACGAGAACTTGGTGTTTGTCAAATCTTGTGACAAAACTCCGCCATTTGTCACGTGACAGTGAGGACGATAAGTAGGTTGACCGCCAGCTCGCTGCCAGGTCGAACGCAGGTAAAGGCAGGGCAGGAGGGCAGCATTAGCATACAGCGAGACGGAAATGTGCAGGAGCAGGAAAGTTGCTGCAGGGCGGGGGTAGGGTGAGCATCTACGTCATAGATCGATGGGGGTTACGTGGTCGTGGAGGAAACCCCCCTCCGTATGCATATCCCCTCCGAGTTGTTCTCACTTAGTCTCCACGTAGGTTGCCTACAGCGCTGTAGCTTCTCGTGCGTGCGTGTGTGTGCGTGTACGTGCGCACGCGCTCGTGTGTGTGTGTGTGTGTGTGTGTGTGTGTGTGTGTGTGTGTGTGTGTGTGTGTGTGTGTGTGTGAGCCTGGTAAAAGCGGGATGTGATGAGCGAAATTTTAACTTTTTGCCTGCCTTGAATTTAGCTTTAACATATCATTCTGACGACTAGACCGCCCAACCCCCGGTGTGTGGGGGGGGGGTGGTCTAGGGAGGGCTTTTAAGAAAATTGTTTTGAACTGGTTGACTGGGTGACCCGAGAGTGTGTACACCACTAGTGCTACAACCTTCCATCGCCTTGTCTTCCTCCTTCTCGGCAGTTTGTGTGGGAGGTCAGTGGTCAATCGACAGTAGGGGTACTGCTCCCCTTCTGTTGATTGTTGACAGCATGCGACTGCAGTATCAAACGTGAAGACACAGACTGCGGTCATGCGACTGTTTTCAGTAGTCAGAGCCAGGCCAGACCTAACAGTCAGCTAAGACAAGAGCTAGCACTTCCTTGACGGCTTGATTAATTATTGAAAGCATGACTGAAGGATGGATAAACTAGCCACCCTGTCCTTTTAACTGGCTGTGAACGTGCGCGAAACAATCAAGTTCTGTCAGTCTCGTTCCTATCAGTTGGGGGTGTCATTTTTTGTGACTGATATTTGGTGTTATTTCTTTTCCTTCTTCTCTCCCTCGTCGCTATCCTTCTCCCACTCCCCCATTATTTACTTTGTTTCCAATTCGTGTTATCGCACAGTTTGTCTGTCATATCACACACAGACCCCCCAGCATGTTATCGCACAGTTTGTCTGTCATATCACACACAGACCTCAGCATGTTATCGCACAGTTTGTCTGCCATATCACACACAGACCCCCAGCATGTTATCGCACAGTTTGTCTGCCATATCACACACAGACCCCCAGCATGTTATCGCTCAGTTTGTCTGCCATATCACACACAGACCCCCAGCATGGCAGCCAATCTTTTCACATTTGCCTTCCGTGCCTTTCATTAATTTCTGTTTTGGTACTGACATATCTGCTTTTACCATAGTTACCAAATATATTTTACAGTTCTAGATCTTTTTTACAGACCGTATCTTTTATGTTACACGTATCTACATTCTATTTCAAAACCTATGTTTTCATTTGACATGTCTATATTTATTTCCCTCCTATATTTTATTTCCCATAATTCTTCCCCAGCAAAATATTTTTCTCTCACCCCTCCTCCCTCCTGCCCGCCACGTCTCCCTCCTTGTCTGGCAAGTGCGTGGAGGAACGAGCTGTCCACTTAAACAACCTGTTCTGTCAAAGGGGAGAATCTATTTCCGTCTCTAAAAAATAAACACGGTTCTGCTAAATGAAGAATAATGTTAAGGAAACATGATTTGACAAGGTCCACGCCCCTGGCTTTCGACATGCAGCGGTGGAACCATAACTGCCACAAGGAAACGGGTGCTTTCACTGAGAAATACTTGGAGATTGGACTTGGACTTTCTATTCGAGTTTTTAAAACAGAGAAATGTGCACGGGCACCCGGCGACTGCACGTGCACTCTTCCTGTGTGCGGAGTGACTGAGGCGATTCTCGAGGCAATAGGCACCGTGGGTGTGTGTGTGTGTTGCAGGATGCAGGATGCTGGCCGTTGCTTTTATCTGCAGCAAGTGATGCTGGCGGGTGTTGGTCCCCCGACTGATGGCTGTTGCAACAACAAAAATATATATATATATATATGTTGTAAGCAGCTTGCTTCGTCTTGCCTGTATTCGGTGGCAGTTGACTCACCCGGGGTATCGAGATGCAGGAGTCGTGTTTAATATCCGTTTGCGAAACCCAACGTTCATGAGTTGCGACAGATCCGATCTATACCGGTGTCGGCGACCTTTGTGTTGATGACATCGGAGCTGGGTACTGCACATCATAGCAGGTCTAATGACAGGACATAACTTTCCTTGTTTTATCTTCTCCGTCTGACTCACTCACACGGAGAGAGAGAGAGAGAAGGTTGCTTAATCATCTCACCAAGCATCGTGAAAGACTGGTCCATTGTGGCAAAAGCACCATCGTGCCACCATCAGGGTGGACAAGTCTTCTGCAGGCTGTTGGTTCTAAGTCTTTATCTAAATCATCAAAGTGTTTGATTGATTGACAGATTTTTAATAATTGCGGGAGAGATTGTAAGTTTCAGCGTAAATGAATGAGGTGTGGTCAGTTTATATGCTTTTTTATAGCCTGTGTTGTGTGTAAAGTGATGAAATCTTGTTACCGTTGGAAAACAAAAATAATTTCCTGAAAAGGGTTAATTTTGTTATACGGTTTCTTCATAGCTATAGGTCAGTTGCATCGATACACCCGTATGAGTTAATAAAGATATTTTAACAGGTATTTTGTATTGTATGGCTACCGATTTGGTTGTCTGTAACTGTGTACACCTTTAATAATGAACAAAATGTATTTATACACGAGCCAGCAGACTACCCAGACAGACCCTTACCCAGAAGACTTTACGCCGTGTAACGTGTCTGATCTCCGTTATATGTAACAATGTGTACTGGTTATGTCTGCCTTATCGCGCACAGACCACCATTGCCATGTAGCATCCAGTCTCCGACATGGTGACGAGGTTATACTTCATATTATATCACGGTACAAGGCTGTATCACACCACAGAACAGTACACTCCCATAATATTCATTGTAACTACACAAGCAGTTGCTACAAAAGCACAGACACCTGCTGATGTTTGTAAACGATGGACAAGATACGCGTTTACTACGAACATCGCCATACACAGAGGTCACAGTTGTGACGTCATGCTTGTACATAAGTAACCTCATTCAACGTATGTTCCCAGCTATTTCATTGGCTGAGACTATCACAAAATTATTCGTGTGACTATTCTGATGTCTGTGTTATTGACCTCGTTTCGCGGTGAGACAGCCGAGCAACAACTTTATTGCTAATCTTTGGGCTCGTTATAGCCTGCTGATCTCTTGTTTCGAACGCACGAGGAAAGGCAATAAAGGCATGGCTGAATGTGAGCTGCTGCGCATGCCCAGAACAAAAACTGTCACGAGGTCGGATAGTAAACATTGTCGAGGTCACTGTATGGGGGAAGGGGGACAAACTTGTGGGGAGAAGGCGCACCAAAAAAAGGAACTCACATTTCATGAGAACTGCAGGTGTTGTTAACACCTGTGCAAAAACAGCGATCAAGGGTTTTCCTTGTTGGGTGCGGCCAGACCGACTCAGAAATCAATGCGATGAAACGACGATAACAAAGACGTTCCCCAGGCTATGTGTTGGAGTTTTTTCCCCGGACTGTAATACAAGCCCGAGAATTGTGAGGTTGAAGGTACCCGAATGATTACATTGAGTAGCAAAGTATTTGTGGGATTGTGTGTACACGTGAGTGAGTGAGTGAGCTGGCAATGAGTGAGTGAGTACGGCTCATTAGCTGGTGATGGACACATTGTCGCTTCTTATTGTTAGATTTGTCTGAGATACTCCTGGCCCTTTCCCTGCCATAATGTAACTGGCGGGTATTGAGAGATCTTATCATCAAGATATTGTGATAGCATGCCACGTTTCTAGCTAGGTCCCACAGTTGATTGCAGGCTAGTGAACTGTAAGTGGTTCATTGCAGCTAGCGCACGATATAGGGAAGGGAGAGTAAACACTTTCTTTTCTCGACCTGTTATTTCCCCTGACAAACCACGTACCCGGATGTTACGTAAAAGGAAGAATAGGGTGGGGTGGGGGGATCGAGATTTTTGTGGTCACAGATCCGAGAGATCAGGTGAACAGGTGACTTTTACTCCTGTGTCAAGCCTTGAGATCTGAGGTTATTCATTGAGTTAAGCAAAAGACTGAACACTTGTCATGTCAAGCGGTCATCAAGTGGCCCTTCAGTGTTCATCGTTTCACCTGTAGCCAGCGCTGCTCATGCTGGAATGTCCTGCAAGGTGGTTAGGGTGGGAGAACCGGCAGGAAACTATAGCCCCCGGAGCCGGCTCGTGCGCGCGGTGTGGAAGGACCAGGACCTCGGAGGGGGAGGGAATCAATAGCGCGGCCCAACTTCTCGTGTTCTCAGAATGAGTTTCCTCCTGCCCCCCCCCCCACCACCACCACCACCACGCACCTTCTCCACGAACAACCATCCCCGCCCCCGTCTCGCCCTCCAGCGTGTGCGCGTGGCGCCATGGCTGTCAAAACTCCACGCGCACTATGCAGGCGCCATCCACCGGCCAGTGCTGCTGGGCCCAGGGGGTGCAGACTCTTTCTCGTTAACCTTCGCTTGACTGGAAGCACTTGGCGCCCCAGCAGCTCCGGAATGTTCCGTGCACCCTTGCACACTGCGCGGCGTCCGGTGCACCCTACAAGTGTAATTGCAGGCAGCGGTCTCTAAGCGCTGCGGAAGCCTTAGTGTTGTTTGGAGTTTGCCTTTCCAGTGATGGGTGACCTCCCGTCTGCAGGTCGGCTGTGGTCATGTCACGTGACGCCCGACTGACTGACTCCGCTGCCAGGGACTGCAAGTTCTGACCGGCTGGATACGAGAAAGATTATCCTGAGACTACGGAGTATTTAAGTCATCAGGGAATATTTCACGGATGACCGTCGTATTATACTGGAGTCTGGATTACCGTAATCTGACACTGAAATGAGGATTACCGTAATCTGACACTGAAATGAGGATTACCGTAATCTGACACTGAAAAGAGGATTACCGTAATCTGACACTGAAATGAGGATAGTCGTAATCTGGCATTGAAAAAAGGATAACCGTAATCTGGCACAGAAATGAGGACTTCATTAATTTGGCACCAAATGAGAATTACTGAAATCTGCCACTGAAATAAGGATTACTGTAATCTGCCACTGACAAGAAGATTACCGTAATCTGCCATTCAAATGAGGATTATCGCGATCTCAAAGGAGTATGGAGCATCTTGATTTTCGGATTAGGATTTATCATTAATTCCCAAAGAATTAGTGTGATCTGAAGATGGAATTACCGTGAACCCGAAAAGAATTAGGAATGAATGTGATCTCGCTTTGGAATGGAGATTATAGTGGTCTGAAGTAAAGTCTGTCCCCAGCTGACGCAAGAGCAAGATAACCCCGTCATCACATCATACGGATTATCTCCCCCTGACATCACACAGCTTTGCTCAGGGGCAGCCATGACAGCACCAGTCAGCTCAGGGCCGTAGTTTGCACCACCAGGAAGAGGGCGGAGGAGGGTAGACAACTATTCGCGCGATCACAAAACTCATCAAAGCACGCGCTCCAGTAGCCTTATGATCGCGCGCACTTCGTCAAAGGCTAACAAGGCAGCCTTTTGTGTGGTTCGTGTCTCTTTACATGCGTGTGTGTGTGTGTGTGTGTGTACTCGAGGACCGACACTCAACACCATCAAAACAGTTGAACATCAAAACACTACGTGTCGTGTTCTAGTCACGTGGTCGCCTACGTCGCACTCCACACGAGGGTGAGACTATGTCGCCTGTGTGGGGAAGTATAGCCAGGAAAGTAATACAGTCTTTGTATACAGTAGAGGCGCATACGCTAACACACACACACACACACTCTCATGCGCGAGTCGAGCGTTGTCATCCACCAGATGACGCAAATGGCATGCGCATGCTACTTGGTCTGATTGGCCATTTCCCGTGAAGCCGTATGCATTTCGTCATCTGATGCAGCGACCGCCACCTCACGCTAGCTGTGAACGCGGCGTTCATTTGTCCTTTCTGAAAACGACGAGCCAATCGCAGCGCTCAGCACATTCAGCTCCCCTTCCCCCCCACCCACATGGCAAAGCAAGTGTGTATAGATACGGTGGCTTCTTCCAGTCCTCCGCATTTCTTAAGTTTGCCTGCCGTGTTGTCGTTGACACAGCAGTGCAGCAAAGATGGGCACGCATCTGTATGTCACACCTGATCTTCGCCCGTCAGTCGGAGGAAAGTGACTGTCACTTCCAAGTCACGCTGCAAGACGTGGAGGGTCTTATTAATCTCAAAGGGACTCTCGCGGGGAAGGGGAGATTTTTTTTTGTCGCCGCAGAGCGCGTGTGTGCGTGCACGTGCCTGCTCGTGCGTTACGGCATTTTCCGCTCGCAGCATCACTGCAACTGCTGTGCCGAACGACGCTGCTGCATGGCCAAAAGTGCGACGGCCGGCCGCCGAGGGTGTGCGAACTGCAAGTGCGCCTTTCACTCTTTTTCCCCTGCTGAGGCGGTTCGGTGGTGTTCACAGGGCTGGTCGACAGAGAAGTCAATGAACACCGCAAAACTCGTCAAGCTGATTGTTGCTGCGGCGCGGATTTGAACCCTGGCTGCCCTTGGCCTTCTCCTGAGTTGTAACCGGCGTTTACACAGCTGTGCCGGCAGCCACAAGCACGGCGATAGCAGTGTTCAGTCACGAAAGGCAGCGACCATGTCGAAGAAGGGCCTGCAAGAGGAGGAAGTCGACTCCGTCGGCATCATGGAGGCTATCTACTTCCGGTTGCGCTCCAAGTCGTGCTCGGGCAAGCGGCCGGTCAGTACGGGTCAACGTCTGTCCAGCCCCTGCAGTCCACCGTCCAGGTCCAGCCATCGCCTGTCCAGTCCTTGCAGTCCACCGTCCAGCTTCGAGTCCAAACGCCTGACTGTGCCTGAAGATGAGTTTAGGCGCCGTGCTCTCAGGTGAATACACCCTTACCCACAGTCTCTAGGTAAACATGTTACACGTATACCAATACCCCTTTCACTACCCGCAGTAGCGAAGTACCCCTTTCCGGTGGCTGCGATATCGATGTATCTTCTGTTACTCTCCATATCGAAGTAGAATATTCTAGAATGTACCGTTATGCACAGTATCGTGACGCGTGAAAGGACCTGTACCATGAACGGTGTCCTGATGTGATTTAGTAAAACTTTACGGTTTTACCGTTACCAGTTATGACTTAAGAAACACCTAACGGTCATTTTCTGCCCTTTGAGGTGTTAAATGTGGCAATGAGTGTAGTGGAGATACAGTATGGGTGTACTCTCTAACCATAAGCTTTAACTGTCTCAGACTTGTTTGTTTTTTTTTTGTTTTTTTTTGCCACTTACGTTTCTCGCGTAAGATGTAGGAAGATAAGATCTTTTGAATATTAAATGCAATAGTTAGTGTGTGTGTGTGTTTATGTGCGTGCGTGGGTGTGTGTGTGTGTGTGTGTGCGTGCGTGGGTGTGTGTGCAGCACAGAGAGATAGGGGCGTGCGCCATGTGGCAGACTAATGGCTAACCAAGATAATTTAACGAGTTCTAAAAGACACGCAGAGGAAGTTACAGCGGATGCGACCTACCATGTGTTTTATGATCACCCAGAAAGCATTCGATACTAAATATTCATCCCGGTTCACTACATGGGGGTGGGTGGGTGGGGGGTAAAAGTCGGTTAAAGGCTGAACCAGCGTAGGCAGGTCTGATGCTGTGTTGCGATGTTGTAGCCGTCGTTCAAGATGCAGTAAAGTGAGTCAGGCTCACCCTTTGATAGGCGTTCATGTCGTGGGGGGCCGTCAGATGCACGCGTTCACGTCTCGCTTATGGCTCCCCACAGCACACGAGTGGGTCCATGCGAGGTGGGCCTGGCTGCCGCGTTACCATGACAACATGGTCTCTGGACCACGGCGAGGCCTAACGTACGAGACCACGCGCACAAAATTATCTTTCTTTTTTTTAAACAAGGAGAAATGTCTTTTTGGGGTGTAATATAAGTTTGATTGTAGCGTTACAGCGCTTTGAATGTAGCATTAAAACAGTCTAAAATAGCATCATGGTGTGCTGAATGTGACATGATGGCCTTACTGTCGGATTGTGGCTGTTAGAATATAGCATTTGGCAGTTTAAATATTGAGCAGTATAAATACCAAACCGTAAAAAAAACACAACTGTCGTGCGGCAACAAAGAAAGAGAGAACACACACCCACCCTCACTTACTTCCACAAGAACTCCCAGTCACCTTCCTTCAGATTTTCGCTTTAGCTAATTTGGAATCTCTCTCTTTCTTTCTCTCTCTCTCTCTCTCTCCCTCACACGCACACACACACACCTTTCAGATCGATTTATAAGGTGGTGTACTGGTAGTATTGCGCTCCGGTAGGCGTAGCAGCTGTCACACCGAGAGGTATGCGGATACACAGCTCTGTACACCCTGGTGCTGATGTGGATGATGGCTAACTAAACTGTTTGCCTCTATCTTATATTGTCACACACTCCAGGAGAGCAGACAGGGCGCACATGCGTCTCTCGTACCTTTTGTGCCGCTGCTTGCAAAGACAGTACCTGACTTATTGTCTGTTAACATGCGGGCATCTGTTACTGAACATTTCTTTATGGGGGATGGGGAATAAGATGGAGAGAGGGGGAGGTGTGTGTGTATGTGTGTGTGTGTGTGTGTTTGTGTGCGTGTCCTGGGTCAAGGGTCAAGTGAGAAGAACACACATCTCGTTGCGATGATGATATAAAGTTAGATTCATCTCAAAACTACTTCATGGCATCATATTAAATATTGTGTTTGAGTGAGTGGAAAGAGCATGTATGAACAAACATATCAGTACATATATATTTTTGTGTTTTGAGTCTACTTTTAAAGTGAGGAGAAGCTCTTTACGATCATCATCATCATCATCATCATCATCATCGATACTATTTTCCCATCATCATCATCATCTTTAACTGTATATGTGCGAAGACCCATCGACAAACGAGCGCGTGTATGTTATGGTGTGTGCTTGTGTTCAGAGACAATAATTCGAATCCTTGCTCTCCACTTGCAGTTGCTCTGCTCGCCTGATTCCTCTTGTCATAATCGCATTTCTTTAAACCCAGATGCTTCCTCAGATTTTTTTTTAAATTTTAAATTCACTGGCTCATCAGCCGCCATTTTCGTCAGGTTTTATCTCTGTTGTTTACTCCGGATTCTTGTTTCACTGCTCGCTTTGATTCGCTTTGCTTTTTTTTTTTCCTTCCTTCCTTCCTTATTTATGTTGTTTTGTTTCACTTATTTATTTATTTTTGGATACCATCTTTTTTTATAGTCCACCATCAAGAGTATCGAAATGTCAGGTTGAAAATCTCGACATCTGAGTAGAGGAAGAGGAGTTTTGGTGACGACAGCTGTGGTGTCGTGTCTTGTGACCGTTAGTTTTGCCAGCTGAGCGGCCGACAGGTCGGAACCACTCGACGCCGGGAACTGGTCTTATCAGCGCACACGCTAACCAACACACTTCCTGAACGCACTTCCCCCCCTTCATAGCCGCCTTTCGTTTGGAACCGGCTTTCTTACAAAATGTCTCTGGCCTCCGACCTCCACTAACAAAACTATTCAGGGGTTCGGCTAATTCTAGAGGACTGCCCGTACTTCTGACGAAAGGTCTTCTGCTGACCTCGCATCCACTCTGAAGTTATTCTCGGCAACCTTGGCAGCATGGCCTGCGCCACGTACATCACCACCGTCGTGACGGGACTGATTGAGCACGTGCAGTGCGAGTGGCCTGGCGGTGTGTCCGATTATTGTAATGGCCTTCATTAGCACTCGCTCTATAGTCTGTTCCATCAGGTCACGTGTCTGCCGTGACAGATACCTGGTTCTTCCACATGTTTCATGAATATAACAGCTGACAATTCCTGGGAATCCGTTGTGTAAAACTTCTAGCGCTGGATGTGGGAACCTGTTCTGTAAAACTTGATGCAAGTCTCTTTTGTTTAGGTTAAATGCGAGCCAGATGACTGAAATGTGACTCGGATGACTACACCGGGTATCAGACCGCTGTGTGAATGTACAACATATGATTAGAAAGTATCCGTGGTCTTGTGATTGAATTGATATGTTTTTCATCTCGATATAAAGTCCGTATTAAAGACAGGAACATGAAGACACTAGAAGATCTTTTCACAGAATTCTGCTTTCAATCAAATTAATCCGTTGATTTTCAAGCAAGTAGAATCCCGATGCCAAATCATAGATGAAGCTTCCTCAACGAAGGCTGGGATCGATATCTGACAATAAAACACCAACACGAAGACAAATTGGTGTCAAACCCTAACCTTAAAGGACTAGTGAGGCGCAAATTATTTTCTCTATTGTGTGGGTCAAAATCAGAACTGGATACTATTTTCCCTCATTTGGACGAATGGGCTTCCGTTCGTCTACAAAAGTCTCCATGCTCAAAAAGACCTCGGCAATACAGAGGCCAAGCTCGTACACAGATACCCCTAATTGACATGACACCCCAGCTCTTCCCCTGGCTGAAGCTTTAACACATAAACGTATCCATGTGCAATCCTAACGTCTGGGTTGTTGCCCCCTGTCTGTGCATGGTGATGTTTATGGGCGTGTGTACCCGATTAGAAAGGGTGTATTCACCCAGTTTTGAAGAAATACTATCTTGCACTGTGCTTTACCAATCTTTAAAAAAGATGCGCCCTTCTAAACCTTTAATCAGTTACATGAAAGGACATCGCTCCCTGATTAAAGTAAACAGATAAATAGTTCTTTGAATTTAATCGTGTTTCTGGGGCTTCCGAAGCACAAAGAGGCTGAACCAGCGACAGTAATTGGTTTTACATGCGCCACATCTTTTGGACAAGGAAGGTGTTTCACTTCTCTAACACCACGCACGTGTAGTAAATACTGAACAATAAAGGTGACTGGTAAGATGGTATAGCGGAATAGATGGGTGATGAAAATCGAATGTGTCCGTGTGTGAGTCTATTCAGGCACGTGTTCAAACTACGCTAAATTGAAATAACACTTTTTACAACTTGTTAGAAGGGAAAGAATGTTCAATTAACTTATTTAAATTAGGCGATTAACTGAAACTTGCAGAACTTCCATTGGCTTCTGTGTGTCAGGTCTTTGTCGTTGCCTCCAAGTTCGCAACCGCAAAGGATTTATGCTGATAAATCGGTTCACAGTGAAGTCAAGCTGACAGACAATATGCTTTCAAATAAAGTTTGTAAGTGTTGGTCGGTCTGCCTTTGTCCTCACCCATTGACAACGAGTCCCGTGTGTTCGTGTTTATGTCTCCTTGCATCGGCATTAAAATGTCAACTATCGCCCTGGTACCGGCTGTTGGACTGGCCGCCTCCTTCTGGTCCCCATCCCCTGGCGTCGAGAGAGTCACCTGTATCACAGGTGTTATCACAGGTGTTATCACTCGGACTGAGAGGAAAGAGGAGTCACAGTATAGTTCGGTGCCTCTCAAAACAGGATAACAAAGATGTTGATCGCGCACTAAACACAACATCTATCATCTCAAAATAGACCGCGCACTAAAGACATAAAATACAACATCTATCATCTCAAACGCAGTATATGAAGGGCCACCACTCTCTGGCTTGTAGACTCATCAGGACCCTGACTCATCATCAGGCAGCACGCAGGTGTCTTCTGCGGGGAAAAAGACTAACTAGAGGATTTTAGGATGTTTCATGAGGATAGACGCCTATGATGTTTTTAATTCAAACTCGACACCATTTCGTCTCGTGCAGCACTTCAAGTAAGCGCACACCCAAACCCACACCTGCACACACACACACGCACACACACACACACACAAACATCAACAGTGTATCTTGCTTTATGTAGGAAGTGACTTGAACAGTGTACCCTTCTTCCTCTTGGAACTGTACTCTCGTGATTATTTTACCCAGGTTCATCAAGGAGCTGTCGTGATCAATGTATCCTGTCACTCCAGGTGACTGTCATGATCCGTGTATAGAGCAACGGTTAGAACCTGTTGCGATCGTGGAACTCTCATGATCAGCGTTTCTGGGAACTGTTGGAACCAATGTATCCTGTCACTCTTGGAACTGTCATGATCAGTAGATCCTGTCATTCCTGGGAAAACTCTCGTAATCAGTGTATTATGCCACTCCGGGTAACTGTCGTGATCAATGTATCCTGCAACGGCTAAAACCTGCCGTGATCGGTTTATAATATCTTTGTATGTTTTGAAACTGTAGTGATCGGTGTCTCCTGCAGCTGATGCTGTGAACTATCGTGATCGGTGTATCCTGCACCTGACGCTGTGAACTATCGTGATCATTGTATCCTGTCAGTGCTTGAACCTGTAGTGACTAGTGATTCCTGCCACCTGCTAGAAACTGTATCTGGTGAGCTCGGTCAGTGAACTAGTCAACTAGTCAGCCTGTAGGTTTCTCACTGCACGTGCGTCCAGCTCAAGGCAAATGCACGTTGAGCTGTTAATGCTGTGTCTCCGTTGTAATGCCTAATACTTTGTTTATATGTGAAGGAGGTATCGCATTCTGTCTGTAGGATGTACTGCTTTGTCTTCGTGTTCATAGCTTAATGCTTTCATTAGATGTCCAGGATGTCAGCTGTTTCCGTGTACAGAGTGTAACACTGTGTCCATACCCCGGGTGTAATGTTTTGTTTCTAGGTCCAGGATGTAATGTACAGTCGGCAATGTAGGGAAGCGGATAACCGAATGGTTAGAGCGCTGGCGCCCGAACTGAAAGGCGCTGGTTCGATACTCGAGTAGCACTGCAAGCTTCTTCCAGTTGACCCATCGATACCCGACTCTATAGAATATCGGGAAAGGTAAGGCAGCGAGGGAGAGGAGATGGACACCGCCCTGACATAAAACTGGCCCCGAGAAAAGTGAGGTCTCGAACACCTCACCCCCAAAACGATCTAAACAGGTTACCTTGCCGTGTCCATGCCTACCTGGTAATGCTTTGTTTCCAGATCCAGGGTGTAATGTACAGTCGGTTGTGCATTACTGTGCCCCGTGCCCCAGGTCGTTGATACTTCGTGGGAGGAGGTAATGAACGGCGAGTCGATAACCGACAGGAACTGTCTCTTCCGGGTGGGGAGTCTACAGACTCTCACTTCCTTTACCTGACGTGTGGAGAGACTATTTGTCTGTTTGAAGTGGTGGTGTGTCAGAGAAAACAGTTTCATTTTAGGGATGTTGCCCTGAACCCAGCCAGCCCTCTCGTACTTAGCAAGTCGTCGAGACCGACGATAAAGACACTTTGGCATGTTGTGATGAGGGCAGTGACACTTGCTTCTCACGCATACCAGTAAGTTGTCCATAGCAACACGACTGCCATTACCTTCTCAACCGCCTCATCCTTCGCTCTGCTCCTCTTTCTTGCTTGCGATGTCACCTTGATGCTCACCTCGCTGTCGGCGACGTCTGTTAAAAAAAAAAACGAACAACCAGGGTGGGCGCAAGGGGACGATGCACATCGCTGATACCAGCAACTCCCCCTCCCCACGAGTCCACCCGGCCTTGCCCTGATCGACAAAGGCAGTAACTGCGTGTCGTTTGCGCAGTGTGTCACGTAACCGTCGGCTTTAGTCGGAGCGTGGAGGAGGGTTGATGGATAGAGTCTGTGTCGGGGGAGGGAGAGAGATTTGCACTGTCACGATAGGCACTTAACGGAAAAGGCAGCTGTTGTTGAAAAATCGCAGAGAATATGCCAGACGAAGTGATATTGCCTGTCTTGGTGGGTACAAATCTTCACACCTGTGTGACACTGCGAAGATTTGTTTCTGTTTTATTTGTGTTCGTGGTTAGGGGAGTGGGGGGAAGGTCGCTCGAGAGATGTGGCTGGGAAGTAACAGTAGCGGGGATGTTTGGAAAGTGTCAAAAATCAAAACGCACTGGGGAAATTACTTTGGGTATTTGCTGTAGGAATTGTAGGCACACCATTTTTGTTGAACCCCTGACATGTTTGGAATGAGAGGCAAAGACGCCGTGACACCAGAAACTTGATGAAGAACTTGGACATACTGTGGCACACTGGGACACTCAAGATAGTGAAATTACACATCAAAAACACAAGACACGCATGAAACATGCACGGGAACCTGGAAACACACACACACACACAAACACACACGGGATTTGAAGCCTCTTTCTACTTTTTCTGATCTTCCCTCTCCCCCCTTGGGTACGCCCACGGACACCGTGCGCCTGACACGTGCAGGCATGAGAACACGCAGGGCCGACAATCCAAGTTTTATTGCTCGGTTACCTCCCAGCACACTCCCCTCTTGAGTCGTTTGACGCTATCAACTTTTCCCTCCTGGCCTCGACCCCCCAGGCTATCTTCAGACCTGGGGAAACGGACAGCCGAGTAGTCAGAGCACTAAAAGTCCAACCCGATTGCGCGGCAGTTCGATACCCAGTGGCGCAGTGAACGTTAGCCTCTCTTCCCCGATCACCGCGAATCGGCTCAGCTGCTGGGAGGATAAGGTAGCGAGGGAGAGGAGATGGGCATTGCCCTCACTCAGAGCTGTCGCCGAGAAAGTTGTAGTCTTCAACACCTCACCCCACCCCACCCCGAACCACCGAAAAATTTGGGGATGACCTTTACCTCTTGGGGGGTTTTTTGTTTTGTTTTTCTTTTAACCTTTACACACACACCCAACACACACACACACACACAAACCTTCTCACTCCCACTCTAGCGAACTCGTCCACGTGTCAGGGACTCACGAGATGCCATACAGTGAGAAGCTGTACACACGACCATTTTTTTATCATTTCTTTTCACAGAAGACTCCGTTGGTTTACAGGTGCCACCGGCAAAGTAAATCCAAACACTAGCCGCCCTATAAGCAGGCCGCCACAAGCTTTTCTTTCTTCCCTCTCCTATCTCTGCCGAGTGCAACGGTCGTTACGTAGATGTCCCACAAGATACGGGAAGCCCCCGGGGGGGGGGGAGCGGGAAAAGGGGTGATTCATCGGAGGCTGATGAAAGTGTCGGATCGCAATTTGTAATGTGTTTGCAGCTGCGTTTCCGCTGTAGTGTTGCTAACCATGGCCTTCGTTTTTTTGCATCCATTAGCTGTGAGTTGTAACGCTTATCTTCAAAAGCAGACAACCGCGTTTGGACACTTGTTCTCTGCGAAACACTTTCAAGACACTTGCAGGCTGCGCGACAAAACAGTCTGTCGTGAAGTGGCCACACTTAATGGAAGTGTGTGTGCGTGGGGGGGGGGGTGTTCGGTTATCTTATTCACTAGCAGCCGTACAGACATCGTGTCCTCACTTTACACTTTTCTTTTTTCCCCTTTTTGGGGGGAGGAAAGGACGTTAACCCTGATGGACGCAAAATACAAGCATGACCTTTAACATTCCCCTATAGTAAGTCACTAACATATTTCACGACTGGAAGACAAGAAGATTGGAAGGGCTCCCCCTCGACACACTAATCACTTTTTCTCTTGCTCATGTGACCAATCTGGTAGAAACTGAAGTTCGGAGTTAAGTCATTATTTTTTTCTATCGTCTCACTGTTACAGAATGTGAAACAACATTACCATGAAAACTGTCTTGGCCTTAGATCTTTGCATCAAAGAATCGCCACCATTGACGAGAGCTTAGCCGGGCTCAGTGCTGGAATTATTTTGCGTCTCACCCTTTCGTATTATCTGTCATTATAGATCAGTGCAACAGACGGACTGTTATCGATGCTCACATTGCTTGCCCTTGCCCTGTGACATATATCAGAGTAGCTTGTGTGACATATATCAGAGTAACTTGTGTGACATATATCAGAGTAGCTTGTGTGTAAGAGTAGCTTGTGTGACATATATATGTGACATATATCAGAGTAGTTTGTGTGACATAGAGAACCTTTGTGACATATATCAGAGTAGCTTGTGTGACATATATCAGAGTAACTTGTGTGACATATATCAGAGTAGCTTGTGTGTAAGAGTAGCTTGTGTGACATATATCAGAGTAGCTTGTGTGTAAGAGTAGCTTGTGTGACATATATATGTGACATATATCAGAGTAGTTTGTGTGACATAGAGAACCTTTGTGACATATATCAGAGTAGCTTGTGTGACATATAGAAGCTTTGTGACATATATCAGAGTAGCTTGTGTGACATAGAGAAGCTTTGTGACATATATCAGAGTAGCTTGTGTGACATCTATCAGAGAAGCTTGTGTGACATATATCAGAGAAGCTTGTGTGACATATAGAAGCTTTGTGACATATATCAGAGTAGCTTGTGTGACATCTATCAGAGAAGCTTGTGTGACATAGAGAAGCTTTGTGACACATATCAGAGTAGCTTGTGTGACATAGAGAAGCTTTGTGACATATATCAGAGTAGCTTGTGTGACATCTATCAGAGAAGCTTGTGTGACATATATCAGAGTAGCTTGTGTGACATATATCAGAGAAGCTTTGTGACATATATCAGAGTAGCTTGTGTGACATATATCAGAGTAGCTTGTGTGACATCTATCAGAGAAGCTTTGTGACATATATCAGAGTAGCTTGTGTGACATATATCAGAGAAGCTTGTGTGACATAGAGAAGCTTTGTGACATATATCAGAGTAGCTTGTGTGACATCTATCAGAGAAGCTTGTGTGACATATATCAGAGTAGCTTGCTATTACCGTTGGTCATATATATCCAAGAAGCTTGCCTTTTGCCGTGTGGAGTTGCTTTCTTGCATTTTGTTTGTCTTTGTATTGTTTATGTGTGTATTTGGGGTGGAGGAGGAATGTTGTTGTGAGATATTTTATAACACTTTTTAATCAAGTCTCCAATAACACTAAATAACACTAAGAGCACTAAAACATCTTCTGGAATAAAAATCTAAGCCACAGTCTTTTAAACATTCGAATTAACAAAAACTATTTTTAACTTGAAAGCTCGAGTAGTCCCAGGCTGCAGGAAGAGACTGGTAATCTGCACACAACGTGCATCTGGTGACAGGACAGACTCAACACTTTGGTGCTTCACACTTTCCTGACTTTCTAACTACGCACAGACTGACATACACAAGCGGCGTCTGTACACAGAGCCACAGAGACCAACACATAAATATTAAGCGTATCACATATAGAGAGTGTGTGCGTGCGCGCGCGCACGCGCTATAGGACAAACACAAAAACGTTGTGTGTGTGTGTGTGTATATATATATATATTGTGTGTGTGAGATAGAGAGGGTGTGTGTGTGTGTGTGAGAGAGAGAGAGATGTATATATATATTGTGTGTGTGAGATAGTGTGTGTGTGTGAGAGAGACTGAGAGAGAAAGAGATTTACACTATGGCTGTAGCGCCGAGAAGGATTTGCATGCCGGATGGGATCCATGCCCTCAGCGGTGTTTGCGGCGGTGGGAAATAGTATCTTGACTTGCTGCAGTATAAATCAACCATTAATCCGCCTGTAGTGGCCGCCCCGCCAGACATGGTCATGCACAGACCTTCACGCACTCTGCATTTCCAGATTTCTTGGTGTGTCTCACTCTGTGGTGTCCGAGACTGGGTCTGCTATCCTGTAGACTCTCAGTGCATCTCACCCTGCACAGTAAGCTGTGCTGTGATATATTCCACATTAATACGTCTGCACGTCTGTGCGCAAAGTGCTCGTGTGTCGACTTTCTGAACCCTCCTGCGGTAAATTTTTGTTGGAATTGCTGGGTACCTTCAGCACGAGTCTTAGAGTAAAATGCCTGAAGGATTTGTGAGTTTGTCTTGCTCCAGTGTCAGTCCGTGGGGATGATTGTGGACCACCCCAGGGTGTGTTGTAGTTCTAGTCAGTCCCCTCTTTGCATGCTGCGCATCTTATTTCCTCGCTGTCTTTCTTTGTCTTTCTTTTATCCCCTGGTTACTTTGTAAAGAAGATTGGAGAGGAATGGAACTAGAGTAGTTATCCCGAACTATAAACCCAACAATGTCACATGTCGAGAGAAGAAGGTGGGACCCAACTCGAGTTCTGAACCCAGGATGTATTGGTGACAAGCGAGTGTGTCACATCTACTCTTACCAAAAACCCCAACACTCTCTCTCTCTCTCTTGTAAATTACTGGCTAAAATCATCATGGAGAAGTGAAGGTTTCCAAACCAGACTAAATGTAGGACTACCGTGAGCAAAAGCAATGGAAGACACCCTGCAGTGCTGTGGATTTAGTTACGTGTGGAACGGGGTGGGGCAGGAGATGCTAGGGCTTTCATCTTGTTGTTCAAACAAAGACTGAAAAAAAAAATCCTTGTGCAGAAAGGGCAAGACAAAATACAGTCAAGGGACAGACCTTCAGTTTACAATCAGATTGGGAGTTTGAACCAGGAAGGTATCTTGCGGTAACAACCACAAAAAATGTTCAAGACTGGGAGTTAGCGAAATGAAGATCAGTAACAGATATTCAGTCATATATAACACAATCTTCCAAAGTAGAACGGAAGACGAAGAGAATTTTTTTTTTTTTTGCTACATTGTCATACCAATATTGATATGAGGGCTAAGTATCTTGCCCACCTGATGATCGGCGGGTCCCAGCGGACTACAGTTGTTGTATTGCTGTCTCTCGTGGAAACTAATGCCGTCAGAAATGTCGCGATGTATATTTTTGATTAGACGAGGATACGCAGCGAGGTGAACAAGGGGAATATCGGAAACCCCCCTAGAGAGTCACTTAGTGCTGGTATAGCCACACGCTTGGCCTTTAAATGGTAAGTACGCTGAGGCCGATGGCCATCTGTAGGGTGTGCGTGCGTGTGTGTGTGAGAGAGAGAGAGAGAAAGAAAGCATAACCCGCGTGGTGGGGAATGATACGAGTGTATATATTTATCTTATTTTAATCCATCCTGTCTATTCGATGATGATACTGTATTTCCCCCTACTTTGAAAAAGTTGTTGACCCATCAAATGAACAGTTCTCTCCCCCTCCCACTCTCTATCTCTCTCTTTCTCTTCCTTCACTTTATATAAATAAAACACGATAAAACAACTGGAATATTATTGACGATTTCCCGGGTTTTCTGATCTGTTCACCCAGGAGTTGAAAACACATCACACAATGATTCTAATTTTCTTCTTGTAAGTCAGTCAGTCAAGTTGTCTGGGCGTGTGCTTGAAAAGACTGGACCAGCCTGCTGCTCATTTCTAACGAGTTTGTCATTTTGCATGTGGCGTACGTATTTTTTTTCAGACCTATCATTTCACAAAATTCTCCTTTACTGTCATGCGAACAAGCTCTCTGGCCTTATATTTCACCCAAGTGATGTTCCCATGCTCCGCGCTGTAGACCTGTTCTCTGACCTGGCGTTTACCACGACGACCACTTTCAACGCCCCACGCACTTCTTCACTGCAGACAGCGACTGGTTGACTGGCTGCAAGTAGTTCTCGTTCCTATATTTCAGTCAGGTGAGCTTTACTGCAGGGATCGGTTCTCATTCGGACGACAAATAACTTACATTCCAGAGGATGTATTGATTGTGTATTCCAGTCCCACCGCCGGCAAGAGAAACCTTCTGTAGCCGAAGGAACGTTGTTCTCGGTCCATTTCTTCTCCTCTCCTTCCTGCTGCTGCTTCAGATGATGATGATGATGATGTTTGTCGCGTGTCGCATGCTGGCTCAGCCCGAGCTTTAGTTCTAAAGGATGGGGGTTGCTGCGTCATTATAATATGACGCAATTTTTGTATATTTTTTTCTCTGACGTAAGGGCGCGTGAGAAAAGAGGCAGGGCGGTTAGAGAAGAGCGGAGAGGGAGAGGAAGAAAGAAAAGCTGAAGAGTGGATGGAGTGACTTTCTTGAGTTGATGATCCGTTGTTCGAGCGGAGTATTGAATATCCAGGGGAGACCGTTGCGTGAACGAGGAGCTTTCATCCGTCGAGAGACTGTAGTGCAAATAGAGTGACTTTTCGCCTGTAGTCTTTTTGTAGGGGGTGGGGTGGTATCTTAGGGTATAGAAGGGGAGGGGGTGGTATTGGTTGGTGGTAGGCGTCCTCTTTCGTCCCGACCCATTAGTTTCTTTTGTTCTCTTCCTTGTTTCTGCTACATTCGGTTTTTTGTTTGTTTTGTTTGTTTGTTTGTTTTTTATTAAACGTGTATTTGTATTATCCTCACGTGTGCGTGTCGTCTGTTTTGCACTGGAGTGCGATTGGATTCGTCGCTATACGCGACGACGACGATGATGATGATGATGATGATGATGATGATGATGATGATGATGATGATGATGATGATGATGATGATGATGATGATGATGATCTACAGATATCTGCGCTAACAACTTTTGTCCCCTAGTTAAGTTGCTGCTGAAACAGGGAAACTTTGTTGCTTCAGTTACCGCGCGCCTCTCATTATTAATTCGCAAAGGGCTGGACACACATCGTCGTCGCGCCATTTGCTATGAATGGTTATCACTTGATGATCAGGCACAAGGTTATTCCATTCTGAAATGAGTTTTGTTTATCGTCAAGAAGAGATTATCTTATTTGCATCAAGGTGTCAACATGGTGCTAGTTCTTCTCTCTCTCTCAAACACACACACACACACACAACTAGTTAGAATGTCGAGTTACCAGGTCCAAGTTTACTGGAACTTCCCTCTCTCTCTCTCTCAACTTCAAGTGGTCTTGGTCTAGGATGTATAACTGATGTTATCTTACGACACCAGCATTGAGAGTACCCGGATGTATTTTGTCAAATGCGTGAAAGCGTGGAAGGGAATTGAATGTGTGCAAACGCGCCGAGCAGTTCACCTGCTTTTCAGTTCGTTTCCCGCTGTTGTTGCTGCTGCTGTTGTTGTTGTTGTTGTTGTTGTTGTTGTTGTTGATTTTAATGTTAAAAACTGTAAAATTGATATGTGATCGCTCCTGCAGCTGTTTCCCTGTCTTGTTCTCACCAGCACAGAGAGATTTGTACAGATTGTCAACTCAAATGTACTTAAACCTTACATCGCAAGCTACACATCAGTTATGTCCCGAATAACAAAGTTGTTTTCTTTTTTGTGTGTGTGTGCAGCTCTCCTGCTTCTGACTTGGCCGCTAGGCGAGGGGTGTTCAGCAGACGACATTATGGCTCCGTGGAACTGGTGAGTCTTTGATACTATTTATAAACTTTTTTTAGATGATGCCATTGCTTAAAAGTTTCGGTATGTGTATTTTTTCGCCAATCGCCATCATTCACTGTTTTCGCTTGTAATATGAGTATATATATATATATATGTAATACACACACACACACACACACACACACACACACACGCCTAGCCAAGACAGAGAAGGCAGTTGTACTATATCAGGAGACAGCAGGACATCATGAGATAGAGACCTGTCCCCTGGAAAAAGAGTTTAACGAAACAGATATCGTAGATATATTGTGTTTGCCGCACGCGTGCGACGAATCTAAAGCTTGGCAGCAATTTAAAAAGTCGTCTGATAGTCTAGAAAATGTCTGCCTCGAGACTCTTGGTTAATTTGACAGCTCGTGCTTTCGCACCTGGTCGTTGAACATACGATTTCTGTCGATCCACTTCAGCCATCGATGTGTCTCGTCCTTCATTCTGGCGATGTCTGGCGTTTGGATGGCTTTCACCTGTCGATGTACCTGATCGTTGTCTGATCTTCGGCATCTTGTCTGCTAATCTCACCTGTGTATGTTGTCTCGTTTGTCAACCTTTCTGGTCTGTCGGCTTGTTGTTCGTCGCACAAAAACAGTCCTGCCGTCCCCCCCCCCTCGGTGACGTAATCACAAGCACTTCCGCAAGGGAGTCGGCTGTCAATACACTCTGGTCAAGAGCCAGTGGGTCTCGGGACAATCTCATCGCGACCAGCAGACTGGAACCAGTGGTCCCTCGACAAACAGCTTGCTGCCCCGCTGAGTGCTAGGAACATCAGGTCAATAGACTCAGACAGCTGAGTAACATGGTGACGTCTTGGTCACGTCACAGTCACACTGTAAGAACCTTACCGTTAGACCCAGTGGTCACGTCACCGTCACACTGTAAGAACCTTACCGTTATACCCAGTGGTCACGTCACAGTCACACTGTAAGAACCTTACCGTTACACCAAGTTGTCACGTCACAGTCACACTGTAAGAACCTTACCGTTATACCCAGTGGTCACGTCACAGTCACACTGTAAGAACCTTACCGTTACACCAAGTGGTCACGTCACAGTCACACTGTAAGAACCTTACCGTTATACCCAGTGGTCACGTCACAGTCACACTGTAAGAACCTTACCGTTATACCAAGTGGTCACGTCACAGTCACACTGTAAGAACCTTACCGAAATAGCACACGAGGAGACGAACTGTTATCTAATGTGATTAACGTATGATAACCTATTCTCTAATGTGGAAACAACCCAATTCTGGCACGGCTCATGTGCAGACAGGCCTTCATCTCGCATGATTCTTATGAAGCTGACTCATTTATGGAGACAGTTCGACTATGGAGACTGTTCGTATGGAGACAGACCCTCGTTTGACATTGTTCATGTGAAGACAGACCATCATCTAACATGATACATGTGAAATTGTTCTTGTGAAGACAGACCATCATCTGACATAATTTATGTGAAGACAGACCATCATCTGACATTGTTCATGTGAAGACAGATCATTATTGTGAAGACAGACTATCATCTGACATGATTCATGTGAAGACAGACCATCATCTGACATGATTCACGTGAAGACAGGCCATCATCTAACATTGTTTATGTGAAGACAGTTCATTATTGTGAAGACAGACTATCATCTTACATGATTCATGTGAAGACAGACCATCATCTCACATGATTCACGTGTAGACAGACCATCATCTGACATTGTTCATGTGAAGACAGATCATCACCTGACATGATTCATGTGAAGACAGACCATCATCTAACATTGTTTATGTGAAGACAGATCATTATTGTGAAGACACACTATCATCTGACATGATTCATGTGAAGACAGACCATCATTTCACATGATTCACGTGTAGACAGACCATCATCTGACATTGTTTATGTGAAGACAGATCATTATTGTGTAGACAGACTATCATCTGACATGATTCATGTGAAGACAGACCATCATCTGACATGATTCATGTGAAGACAGACCATCATCTGACATTAATTCAGGTGCAGACAGGCCATCATCTGACGTTGTTTTTGTGAAGACAGACCATCATCTGACATGGTCCTTGTGAAGACGGGTCGATCGTTAAACCTAATTCTTAGCAAGCCTGCTACCCTGTGATGTGATTCATCTGGAGATGAAACGTCTCTAGCTGTTCCTGCTGAGACAAGCAGCTGTCCGATGCTGTGGAGAAGGGACACCACTTGATATGGCTTACAGGAGACAAACAGCCATCTAATGATGTCCATGTACAGACGAGACATAACGGGATTTGGTTACCATGGACACAAGTCGTCATCTGATAGGATTCCTAGAGAGAGAGAGAGTCTTGGGACTCTCATCCCAGTATCTTTGCTGGAGAGGTGTGAAGTATGTTGGACACATGAAGTATGAAAATGTTGGAGTAGGTTTGGCCTTCGAGGCATATATCAAGGATCACAAGTGAGCTTCTTGTGTATTTTTTGCAGCAAAGGGTAGGCGCCGTTACCGTCATTTCACGTGCTTTTCTCCTGAAAATATTTATAATGTATTTAATACACTTAGCTATAAGCTGTATCTATCTGTGTCTGTATCCTTCAACTTTTCATTTTTTTCCTCTTTCTCTGCCTCTGTTACAGCTTGCCTCCTGTGATCCGGACGGGAACCAGCAAAACGCAGGTCGTTTCCGTGTGGAGACGGGGGAGCATGGTGACTGCGATGATGTGTGTATTTATTTCCTGTGTCTGCGAGAATTCGATAGTTGAAGATTAGAGAACTGTGCGCTTTCTCATGCTTTGTAAACTGTTCCTTTCTTCCTCCCTTCTTCACTTTCTTCCTGAGTGCGTTCTTCCGTTTGTGAGGCAAGAATATCGGGGCCAAACATCTAGTGTCTGTGCACCGACCGCCTTTCAGCCTCGTCTCTTGAGGATCGTGCACGTGGCGGACACAGCCTTGCACGTGTGTACACTACCCCCCCCCCCCTCCAGTCGGCACTCGGAGGAAGAATATCGAGAAATCCCAAGGATGACCTGTAGAAGACAGGGCTGGTGAAGGAACTCTGACCAAAGAGAGCAGACGACAGGATCTGATCAGATTATCTGACGACTTTATGATGCTGGTCTTCGGCTCGGGATTTGAATGGCTTTGCATTAGAAGCGAAAGGAAGACGGAATGAGGAAAGAAAGACGGAAAGAAGAAAGAAAGATAGAAATAACAGAAAAAAATAACGAAAACTAATCCAAAGAAAGAAAATACAAATAAACAAAGGAAGGATGGATATAACAGAAACAGAAAAATAAAAACCTGAGTCAAAAAAAATTGAAATAAACAAAGGAAACAAAGAAAGAATGATAAAGAAGTAACAAATGAAAGAACAAAGAGAACGCAGTAGAAAGGAGAAAGAAATAAAAGAACAAAAGAATGAACGAAAGAAAAAGAAAGAATGAAAAAGAAGTAAAGATCGTCAGAAAGACAAGAATGAAGGCTTGAGACTGTGTATTGCTAATACTTGTGTATGGTACTGAAGAGAGGAGTGCAGCAGCCTCACCTTGCACTAAACTCTCTCTATATATTATTTTCCCGCTCTGTGTGTTGATGAATCGATGAATGATGTATTTCTGTGTGTGTGTGTGTGTGTGTGTGTGTGTGTGTGTGTGTGTGTGTGTGTCGATAAATCGATGAATGATATATTTCTGTGTGTGTGTGTGTGTGTGTGTGTGTGTTGATAAGTCGATGAATGATATATTTCTCTGTGTGTGTGTGTGTGTTGATAAATCGATGAATGATATATTTCTCTGTGTGTGTGTGTGTGTGTGTGTGTGTGTGTGTGTGTGTGTGTGTGTGTGTGTGGATAAATCGATGAATGATATATTTCTCTGTGTGTGTGTGTGTGTGTGTGTTGATAAATCGATGAATAATATATTTCTCTGTGTGTGTGTGTTGATGAATCCATCAATGATGTATTTCTCTGTGTGTGTGTGTGTGTGTGTGTGTGTGTGTGTGTGTGTGTGTGTGTCGATAAATCGATGAATGATGTATTTCTCTGTGTGTGTGTGTGTGTGTGTGTGTGTGTGTGTGTGTGTGTCGATAAATCGATGAATGATGTATTTCTCTGTGTGTGTGTGTGTGTGTGTGTGTGTGTGTCGATAAATCGATGAATGATGTATTTCTCTGTGTGTGTGTGTGTGTGTGTGTGTGTGTGTGTGTGTGTGTGTGTGTTGATAAATCGATGAATGATATATTTCTGTGTGTGTGTGTGTGTGTGTTGATGAATCGATGAATGATTTATTTCTGTCTGTGCGTGTGTGTGTGTGTGTGTGTTGATAAATCGATGAACGATGTATTTCTATGTATGCGTGTATCATATGTGCGTGTATAAGGGGGGTGGGGGAAGCATGACTACAAGATCTCTTCACCACCTGTGCTCAATCAATAGAGAGCCCCGGGTGGATTTTCCCATCTTCACCACTGCTGCGACTCTGTACACTTGTTGGTGAGAGTGCGATGACTTGGAGTGGTTGGTGTGACAGATGTTGTAACAGGCTTGCAACGCTTGTAACGCTTGTCAGAGGTGTTACTCGTCATCTTTGTCTCGTGACTTGCTGTCAGATGTCACCATGCTGTTGAATAGTTTTTAGTGTGACATGAGATACTTTCTGTCCACAGCTGTCCAGTCCTCTTAACAGCCCGATACACTTGGAGAACCCAGAGTTTCAGACACGATGGTACTTCAAGTACTTCCTGGGAAAACGTAAGTATATGCGATCATTGCAGGCACCTGTTGTGGGAGTCTCTTGTTCTAAAGTCTGTGTGTGTGTGTGTGTGTGTGTGTGTGTGTGTGTGTGTGTGTCCTATGTGTTGGGAATAGATTTTTGCAGGTTTGAAGGTTTTTTTTCAACTCAGTGTTAAGTAAAATCAGGTGAGGCATACTGCATACCTGTGCCACTACTATTACCTGGGGACTGTGTTAACTCGTTTTCCGTTCCTATCTTGGATATGAAAATTGAGCTCTGTTACCTGTAGACAGCCCTAAGGACCTTCACACGATTCAGTAAATAAACCTAGGATTAAATGGTTTAGTCAACATGTGCTTATTTTTACAATCAACTTTCAGAACGAGGTTTCCAGCAGAAAACGTTGGGAGTTTTTTGTTTTTGTTTTCTGTTGCAGTTTGTTTTTTTGTTTGTTTTTTTGTTTTTTTGCTTTTTGCTTTTTTATTTTTTTTTTTTTATATTGTTTTGTTTTTGTTTTTTTTTTTTGTTTGTTTTGTTGGGTTTTTTTTTCTTCCGATCTTTAGAATATACGATTTGTTTTTCTCGAGTCTATAGAGGTTTTTTCTCTTTAATGATCTCTGCAACATACGTTTGTCTTTTTTTTTTTTTTTGCTCGGATATATTTCACTTTTTAAAAAAAAATTAAGGATATATATATATTGGTCAGTTTGCTCACTAACCCCGTGACGACACTGAGGAAGGTCTGTCAGCTCTATCTTGGTGTTCAGTGAATGGAGGAGGTAGGGGTGGCGGTCGATGAACAGAAAGTTGGTTGATGAAGTAGTGCGAGTCGTGAGTTCTGCCACTTGGGGGTGAGCGAAGGGGCGATAACACACAGGAAGAAGAGTAAGTGTAGAAAGTGTAGAGACAATAGCAGGAGATGACCGCAATACCACTCGCTCTCCTGAGCGAGGAAAGGGTAAGATCTCGTAGCTGGGGTAACCTCTTTGCACTTGGGGTCATCACCGCCACGGAGACAGGATTCACTGACGAAGAAAATGTCGGTGTGATGCCCAAGGGTGTAATCAGCGAGTGGATTAGCTTAGGACTGGCAGACCGCACGAGGACGACATCCAAATCTCCCGGTACAAAAAGGTCGCCATACAGAACCGGAAGCCGGCCCGCTACATCTAAATGGAGGTAAATTCACACGGCGATCGTTCAATGAATCCTCTTGAATCACCTTTCCAAACCACCCAATCGACCTTTCCCCCCTGGGTATACAATAATAACGATGGCAGACCCACGGATACAGAGAAGCAAAAACTCAAGAAATGCACATGAAACTGTAGACCCACCATTACAAGAATCGCTGAACCGAAGTCTAGCACAGGAATGACAAAAGTGTGGCCAACAGGGCCAAATAAGGATATTTATTTGCACCTGTAACGTTAAGTGCTCACCGAATCGAGCAGGGCAGCAGCAGTCTGGTGCACAGTGAACAATCACCAAACAAAACAAAACAACAAGGAGAGCAGAGCAGCAGACGTCGCACTAACAAGGCGCCGCCATCTTGTCTCTGAGTATTGAGTTCTCTTCAAAGAGTCGATAAAGGGTTTCGTCTGTCAGAGAGTGTATGAGGTATAACCATTATTTCTTTTGACTGGATGTGAGCTTAGATGATTGAATTTGTTATTTTCAATTTTCTTCCACTTACATTTTGCGTTGCTTCGAGGCCTGCTGCTCTTCTACCTTCTTCACTATCATCGAATTTCTCTTTTCTCTTTCCCCATTTCTCTCTCTCTCTCTTTCTCTCGTACGGCTGTATGTTCGAGATTTAACGACCTCGCATGCCTGTCATCAACAGTGCATCAACACTACATCGGCGCTGACGCGGACAAGGAGCCGTTTCTGCTGTCGGTGGTGGTGACAGACGCCAACAACCACAACGTGCCTCAGTACCGCGGAATCCTCTGGAAGAAAACGGTTAGCTCCCTCCCTTTATTACCAGTGTGGCCAGGCCCTCGGCAATAATATTTGTGGCGGGTCACATATATCCACGAGATAAACTGCTCCTACCTGTCTTTTCGCTTCTGTTAGACTAGGACGACACAGGTCCCGTACACTTTGCCTATATTGTACAGGAAAGTGTGATCGGCAGAGAAGACCCTCCGTATAAATTATCCGCTGGACAAAAGGTCTGAGTAGCTTACCCAAACCACATGAATATTCCATTTGAGCCGCTACCTTGCGGGTAGGCTAACCCGCTTGGTAAATGTTCTTCATGAATACGATTAGGCGTGTGTATATATGTTGTGCATTGCTAGTGCAATTTGTTTATCGAATTGCTCTCCGGGACAAATAAATTATTATCTTATCTTATCTCTATACTGTTATATATATATAAAATAGTAATATAACATAATATATTCATCTGTGTGTCTTTTATGAATGTATGATATATATGTTCGATGATGTAAAAGCGCTTTTTGAATGGTGGGGGGGGGTATCTATGTGTTTTTATAAGCCCACGTATTAAGCACGTGTATTTCTAAACAGAAATCTTTCAGTTTTCCTGGGTTTTCTGTTTTAACAGGGCGCCAAGAAGATTTGCTTGCCTTACAACCCCGCCAAACCTCAGACAGTGAAAGGCATCCTAGGGTGAGAGGTCATTCGTACCGTCACGCCCGTACGGTTAACGGGTCGGGAGGAGGGCTGAGGAGTTGGCTGCTAAGATGCTGGGGGGGAAGGGGGATCGCTGCACGTGCGGTCACCTGCGGTCACACCCCGCTTCTCTATTACGCATGTGTGGGTCACATCACTCAGTGTCAGTCTGCTGCCGGTGGAAGTGGGTGGGGGGGGTGGCCAGTATGTTGGGGGGTGGGGTACTTTGCTATTTCCTCTTCTTTCACAGTCCATGAAAGGGTTAATCTGGCGGATTTGACCAGCTGTTATCGTCCATTTTTTTCTTCAAATCGCCTCGTTTATTTTATTTCTTTATTATAGATTTTCAGAAAGCGTTTCACCATCCCCCGTCCCCCTTCCCAACAGCTGCCATTCTTTCTGAACCGTTCAGACAAGAAAGCTTTTACCATCTCTTTAAATGCTGGTCTATACAGAAAAATGAAGTTCAGATTTTTATTTATATTTTTATATATTTATTTTTTTTAATTTACCGAGTCCAGATGGCGCACACACTTCATCAAGTATGCACATAACTTCTATATATTCCCCTGGAAACCTGCGGGTTCCATTTTCAGGGGTCAGGGATTCGTCAGTCACGTTGTCAGTTAGACTTGACAGTTAATGCCATACCCGAGGACTGAAGTCTATGTATTTGTCTCGGTGTTATTTCAGGTTTCATTTCTCTCGCCTCGTCTATCTACAGTCACGATTAGGATCGTTTCATTTCGCATTCACTCGTGGTTGTTGCCTAGCAACCTTGAACGTGAGCCTTGGAAAGAATTAATAACAGCCACAGCGTCAGAAGCAAAATAAGAATGGCATCGGGTATAACCCAGTATCACACAGCTTTCTGTGCAAACGGGATTCAAAAGAGCAACAACAAAAAAACGAGTCTGAAAGCCCACTTGTAAACTGACATTTTCCGGTGCCAGGCAGCAGTTATTTTTTCTGAAATGAAGCATCATATCGAGGCTAAATATTCGCCATTCAACATGCTAAGCTGCTGATCATGGTCGCTTTCTTGTTCTGTGCCGCCATTAGTGTCCAGAAACTTCGTGTGCGTGGTATTCTGTAAAATGGATAAATGGGGCGCCTTGCATATTTCTGGGGAAGCTGTGTGTGTGTGTGTGTGTGTATGCGAAGTGTTATCATTTGTAGCACCATATTGACAGCAATGTTGTCGGTTGTTGTGATACCAGGTGTGAAGGAACCTCTGCAGCCAAGGGGACTGGATGGGTCGACACCTTTTTCTTGTCTTTTTTTTTTTAGCTCTCTTTCTTTCTTTTTCTGGTTCTGTTCTATCGTGTACGCTTATGGTATGATATTGTGTCATGCAGTCAATAATCTCTGTGCAGACATTTTGACCTCGACAAGCTGGAGCGCGGTCCGAAAGAGATCTTTGACCCGGAAATCCAAAAAGAGCTGCTTGTCCTGGAAGAACAGGAAGTAAGGGGCCATCTAATGGCGTGACTCAGTCCTGTCAACAGTAAACCTGTTTGTGTGGCAGTGTTACACGCAGATAACATTACTAATGAAGTAGAAAGGAATAAACTGTTGTAGAGAAAACTGATAGTAATCGTACAAAAGAAAGATTGTAACAACTCTGATTTGCTGCTATCTTTTGGTTGCCCTATACGCGCTCTTTCTTGGGGTTTTTTTCTGCTGCTGCATATTTCATGCCATGCATGCTACTTATCATAGCAATAAAACTTGTCTGTGTGCTAATGTTAACAGGATCAAATCAAGACTGCTTTTTTTCTGTCCAGGGTTCTGTCAACTTCAAGATCGGTGTCTTGTACGCCAAAGATGGACAGACGACAGACGATGAATTTTACAGCAATGGTGAGTATCTGGATGTTTACCCCAAGCACACAGTTGCTTCTTTCTGCCTCTTCGCAGATGTACAAGTCTCAGTCTATATGCCTTTCATTTCACTTGCTTCTCTTCATCTTTCCTGAGAGAATCGCAAATTTTATATAATAGTCACGTGATCTGTTTAAAGAACCGTCGCTGTTTGAAGTTGTATTAAAATTTTGTCTTTTCTCTGTCTTTTATTTCTTTTTTTTCTATGTTACTTTTTTTTCCTTTTCAAAGCTCAAGATTTATGATGAGAAGATTAACATGTGTAGGTGGTGAGCTAGTCAGTCTTGTAAAATCAGGAAACAGTCTGTTCCCTAGAAACAATGTCGGAAAGTCATTTAGTATCTCACTCATGATATTGTCGTCTGCTAAAGCCTCGGACAGAAATCTTTGCGATTTTAAGTCTACGAGAATGGGATTTTCATTTTCACTCTGGGAGGATTGTATTATTTTAAAATATAATGTTTTTCACTAACTGAGTAAACTCTGACCCCAAAATTGACTGAAGGAGCCTCTTCCTTTCTCCACATGATTTTTTTTAAAGTCTGTCTCGAACAAATTAAGCATTCGTGAGTTGTCCTGAAAGTTTACACATTCATGAGCTGTGCATAAGGTTTACAAGTATGTATTGCTTCCAACAAGTCTTATATACAAGTCCTTTTCACATCACTGTTCTTGCCTCTCGCCCAGTGGTGGGGACACAACTCCGTTATCACGGAGTTATGTCACTTACACTTTTAAACTTCTGGGGCCAGTTGCACAACACGTTTCTAAACATTAAAACTGTTCTAAAGAGGTAAAATCTCTTCTTAGCCATTTTGATTCTTTGCAGAAAAACATATAAAAAATTTTACTGACAGGACGGAAAGTCAGTCTTAAACAATTTTATCTTACATAAAGCAGTTTTAGTTTTAAAAATTCTAAAATTGTGATGTGTACTTTAAAATAATTATCTAAATAGAGTTAAGGCCTAACAATGTTTAAAATTAGAAATGTGTTGTGCAACTGGCCCCTGATAGCACAGACAGTTAAAGATGTGATTCTTAGAAATGGATGATCCAGAGAATTGACTGAGTATTAACATAAAAAAATAAGGTTAATTATTTGGTTACTATAGTACCTAATAGCCATCAACATCACAAATAAGCAAGATTTGATCGTCGTCCAAACAGTTAGTTGTTATTTCTCTCTTTCTCTCATACTCGAGAAAAAAAATCAGGAAAAACAAACACGCGTCCATCTATGTTCTCCGTTTATATCTCTGAAAACACGTCGCTGGCCTGTTACGATCATTCTTCCAGTTGCTTGCCTCCACAGAGTTTGGAGGGAGGCTACATCTACACCGCCATCCCACCAGCTCTGGAACAGTGTCTGTAGTTATCGACCTGTTGTTTCCCTGCTATTAGGACATGATAAGAAAAATTGACCTTCCAAATTTTATTTTTTGTGTCAATTTTGTGATCAAACTGAGCATCCCATTACTCCTTGCTGTTTATTTAGCCAAAATCTCTGGCGGACCAGTTTTCGTGTTTTTCCCAAAAAAAAAAAAAAAAAACCTTGTCAGAAATAAAATTGAGTCTTGCTGTTGCCTTTGTTGCTGGTGTTGATGAAGCAGTTGTCGAATATGAGGATGACGCAGCTGTGGCTGTTTCGACGGAAATTTCTGAAAGGGGGGAGCAATCTTTGTCGCTTCTACATGAACGCCATTCATTTTGGTTGTTGTGCACCAGATGACGTCCTCTTGTGGCCCGACGTGATCCCCGAGGACGTGAGCTACGTGTTTGCCCTCGTGTGAAGTGTTATTTACGTTCAATCACTCCCCATCACATCGAATGCGGGAGATTGCAAGACTACGTCGTTTACACGTTTTGTTACGTGCCGCGTGCCTGCGGGTGCCTCTAGCTGCTAGGATTGTTTTACATGTCCAGAGCGACGGAGAAGACAGTTAGTAGCTCCAAGATTAGTGCTTGGTCTCAGTTATCTCTTCGAGATTGTCCGTTTTGATCCATCTTGTCGACTTGTTAACTACTGCGGAGCAACGCTAAAAATAGTTCCTGAAACTTAGCAAGAAAGCTGCTATGAATTACTGCGTCTGGAGCCTAAATGAAGCTGCTTGCATATTGACTGAAATCACAGCAAGGCTTGTGCACTTTCTGACTTAAGGCAGGCAAGAAACACAAGCTCTAGGTTGTGAAGACTTTGATGCTGAACTTTAACACTCAAACTTTTTCCCTGCCGCGAAAAATAAGTGTCTTTCTTTCCCTCTATCATCTCATCCTTCTCTCCATTTCACATCATCCCCATCCCTCCAACTTCTATCTTTCGATCTTCCTTCTTGGGTGAGTGGTGGGGCTGCTCTGTAGCCTGGAATATAATTTAAAAATACGGCAGGGCCGGGTGTGTGTTCCCAGAGCGCGGAAGGTTCCACGCTGTGTTACTATTTATGGCAGCGTAACTGCCATTTATAGAAAACGGTTATGGGCGGCTTCCAAACCATGGATGTTGCTCATCTGGTTTTACGACGGCTGTGGGTAGCCTTATTTTCAGGGCTGCTGCAACCTTTCCTCAAATCGAGCGCTAAGGATAAACCTTCCAACTGTGCAGAAAGCGTGTGCCACAAATAGGGGGAAAAGATTAATGTAAAAACAGTGGTGAGGGGGCTGAAGTGTTTTATTTTTTTCTCAAGATTTTCATTACAATAATCGTTTTATTTTCCCTTATCCTAATTTAGTTCATTACATATTTGAAAAGGTTCGTTGATAATGGAGGTTATTTTGTAGGTAATAACCACCATGTGTGTGCACTTCCATAAACTGATCAAGATTTTTTTTTTAAATAAATTACACATTTAGTGTCCGACCAGTCAGAAAAAAGCAATGATGTTCGACCAGACCTGTCTGCTGCTATCAATCACCGCCAACTAGAAAAAAAATAATGTTCCTTGCGCTCAGTGCCTGAGAGAAATATAAATTATGCATCAGTGAATCAGAAAGAAGTTTGTTACCGTGCATAATTCTAGGGACTTCGGCAAATAATTGGCACACACCATGATAATATCAGTCAAACCCTGGGACGTGGGCAACACCGAGTAATAGTAGATTGTCGGCAATATCGAAGAACATTGGCCATTCCGGTCACAGTTTGTGCTCTTTCAAGAACAATGGTCACCCGATCGTCTGGCTAATGGTTCGACTACTTTGCCCGAGTCACGATCTTTGTCTCTTGTCTCACAGTCTGTCATCTTTGTGTCTGCAGAGGAAGGTTCCGATGCCTTCAACAATTTCTCTGACCTGCTGGGGGAACGCATCAAGCTCAAGGGCTGGGACAAGTTCAAGGCCGGACTAGACGTTAAATGTAAGTGTGTACTTCATTCAATATTATTCTTTAATGCATCTCTTTTGTTCCTTTTGAGCGTTCATATAGCATAAAGTGTTTCTACTTCAAGTGAAAGCCTGAGAACAAACCAACCGCTCAGTAAAAAGCAGCTAATGTCGGTATAAAGACGTCTAAGGATTGACCGTTGGCCTTTAGTCATATTAATAGTAGGACTTCAGTGTGACCGCGGTCAGATACATTTTCGATCTGTAAGTCCCCGCCCTGACACCCCGGATGTAGACTTTGTAGGCTGCTTTTGGTGGCTATATGCTTTTATGCTTATGTTTATGTGTATTGTATACTTCAACCTACAGTATGAATTCCCATCTGCACCTTGGTAAAGCGAATAAGCTTCTTTGTGGGTTGGGGATGGGAGAATATGCTGTATTACTGACCTCTGTTATTATATTATTATGAGACCATTTATTACTGCTTGAGTTTGGTGACAGTGGAAGTCGAAGAAATATTAATAGTTTGTACGGTCATCTCTCTGTACAACTCAGATAGAAAGCAAAACTCGAGTGCCATAGTTAGCCAAGGTATTGATAAAGATTAGACCAGATGCATTTTCAAATAAATAGACCGGTCAGTGTAAAGATTTGTTGGTTTGTTGGTTGTTGCAGCGAACACGACAGGTGAGGAGTCTGTGTACACGGTGTATGAGGGCCACGAGATCATGTTCCACGTGTCCACGCTCTTACCTTTCTCCAAGGACAATAAGCAACAGGTGCGTGCCACCTGCTTCCACATTGCTTCCTGGTCTATCTTGTTGCTCAGTGAACTGTCTTGCTGCCCGGTGACCTGTCTTGTCTATGAGTAGTATATAGTCTATAATTTTCATTTGTCAGATTAAATTAGTAGCTAGGGTGATACTCCCTACATATCGGATCTAATCGACTTTGCCTTTAACAGAAAAGAAATTATTGGAATCAAGGAAGGTAAAATGTACAAAAAAATATATTTTTGCTCTAATGTCATCAAGGGGATACTCATCAGTGTGTATGTAATTATACACTAGAAAATCCTCCTTCGCTCATCAGTATATCTATACCTAACCCCAAAATGTTCTTTCTTTACCACTTTGTTTATATATATATATAGAGAGAGTTTGGTGTGTTTATATATTATACACTGATGAGCAAAGGATGGTTTTGTGTTTGTATGTATGTGTGTGAATATACATGTACACCAAACCGTCCTTTTCTCCTCAGGATATATATATATACACATATCAAACCGTCCTTTGCTCATCAGGATATATAGATACATATCAAACCCCCCTTTGTTCATCGGTGTATATATACACATCAAACCACCCTTTGCTTATCATTGTGTGTGTGTGTGTGTGTCTTAGATATGATCATCAACATATATTCACACACACGAAGCCGTCCTTTGCTCATCAAAACACACACACACACACACACACACATCCGTCCTTTTCTCATCAGCACACACACACACACACCAAAGCGTCCTTCGATCATCTCTCTCTATATATATAGGCCCACATACACCAAACCGTCTTTTGCTCATGAGTGCATGTCTGTATATTCCACTGCATTTTCTATATCTGTCTTTTATCAGTCATCAGTACTGTTGTTTATCCTTCCGACCCTCGTATGTTGTCCATGTCTCGTTCTCGTATCAATCGCTAAGAACACGCTGCTGATGAGCATGAGTATGCACTATTTAAATCACACATTAATTATTATTATTATTATTATTATTATTTAAAGAGAGAGAGCAAACTGTCATATGCTAATCAGTAAGGTCTTGGTGCGTCTTATAAAAATGTTTTACATGTGATGAACGTGAATTTACAAGCGATGAACATAGAGCAATGCGTGAACATGTGATAAAGGTTTGTGACAAACGCTTACTAACATCTGATAAACTAAGTGTTCATGTGTGATAAACGTGTAGTTGCTTCTTATTTTGTAAAAGCAAGTTGTCTGACACTTTGTACCCTAAAGGCATTTCCCTGCTGATAGCCCGCATTCACCATGACTACCAGCTTTCAAGAAATAAGATGTGATTAAATATATTTAAAGAAAAGCCAGGCGACACAGAGGGTGGGCATCGGAGCCTGTTTACTGCCATGTGTTCCGACCCTTGTACTAAGATTAATGGCAGTTTGACCGCCGTATGTCTCGTACACAAGATGTGACTAGCATGAAGTCGAAAAGAGGAAAAAAAATGTGGCTTTCCCTGGCGCCACCGCACACGTGCTGATAACAATCTCCTGCATCATTCTCCTCGAGCTGTTACCTTCATTCAGATTTTATATTTTCCGTTTGTGATGCTGGCCGCTGGCGAAACTGTCTCCGCTTCAGTTATTTTATAACAAGAAAACAAAAGATATTTTACGATGCTATCAGTGAGGGGGGTGGGGACCCGGTCGTAAAGATGGTGTGCCACTGCCTCGGGTGTATCTTAACTGTCGTGTGATATCATGCACGATTCTGCACGTCTGACACTGTTCAGAGTGGCAGCTGTCCGGATAGAGACTGATAACCTGGGTTTGGCTTATTTCCTCGGTTGACTTATTTCACTTTTGACTTGGCTAGCTGCTAGACTGACTGATCATACTTGTTTTTTTGTTTTGTTTGTTTATTTGTTTGTTTGTTATTTGTTTGTTTGTTTTTTGTTTGTTTGTTTTGTTTGTTTGTTTGTTTGTTTGTTTTTTTGCTTGGTTCATCGTATGGGTCTTATTCTTGCAGGTGAAACAGTTATATTTTATCCAAGTAAAATAAATCTCTTTGAAGCAATTATGTCATCCAGGTGAAATATTCATGTTCTACATGTGGAGTAATAATATTTTTTGCAGGTGGAACGAAAGCGACACATTGGTAACGACATCGTTAACATCGTCTTCTTCGACGGTGACCACGACAAGACGTTGGCGTTCAAGCCCAGCATGATGAAAACTCGCTTCACTCGTATCCTTGTCGTCTGCTTTTGCAGCAGCAGCACAAACGCTTGCGTTTGCTTGTTCAAGGGATGAACTAAATGTGATTTGTGTTGCTGTCGTATTGGGAAATTGTGAACCGCTCGCCAGCGACAATTAACATACGCAGACAATCTGTGCTCACAAAAAAACTTAGAAGTCGTCTTCGGCATCATCATCATCATCATCGTCGTCATCGTCATCGTCGTCATCGTCACCGTTATCATGTATTTTTAAAGTACAGTATATGTGGTTTACTCTCATAAACCGTAGGGTTCATAAAAATGTCTGTGTGACTTCTATTACTGCTTTATTATACTCTTACCTGTCTATATCGGAATAACAAAGTGCTAGCGTGCCACACAGAGTGCATAGTGTAGACAATTCCTTGACCACACACCAGACATATTTTTGGTCGTTGTGTACAACAAGCAGAACAAGAGCTACAGGTATGACTCAAAGAGTGGAATTTCTTGCTCACTTTGAACTGAAAAGAATGCTTTTGACATTGACCTTTGACTCGTCTTTGCTGGCTCCTCTTTTGTTCCTGAAGTGTATGGGCATGCATATGTGTGTTTGTATACGTGTGTGTGTGTCTGTGTTTGCTTGTGTGTGTCAGACTGTGTACAGTTGTGTATTCACTTGTGAGTTTTCGTCTATTTGAGTATATATTTGTAACGTATGTGTGTGGGTGCGTGTGCATGTGTGTGTGTGCGTTCTGTGTGCGTGCGTGCGTGCGTTCGTGTATGTGTGTGTGTGAACGTTTTCGTGCGCCGACGAACGCCTGTGTGTACAGAAGTAGTTTTTACATCTGCGCCATCAGATCATTGTGGAAAATTTGCAAAGTTGTGCCAAATTTCATTTATTTTTAGGGAACCACCCACTTGACGGCTGCTAAACGTTTGTTAACAGTGCTTCAAACAAAACGGGACTAACTAACATTTATTAACAGTACCTCCAACAACACTGGACTGATATTAACATTTATTAACAGTGTCTCCAACAACACTGGACTGACATTAACATTTATTAACAGTGTCTCCAACAATACTGGACTGATATTAACATTTATTAACAGTGTCTCCAACAATACTGGACTGACATTAACATTTATTAACAGTGTCTCCAACAACACTGGACTGATATTAACATTTATTAACAGTGTCTCCAACAATACTGGACTGACATTAACATTTATTAACAGTGTCTCCAACAATACTGGACTGACATTAACATTTGGATTTTTTTTTTTTTTTCGCTTTGCAGACCAGCATTGACGTTTTGACATTTTGCCAGTGGACTCAAACATTTTCATATAACATGTTTTGACATTTTGCCGGTGGACTTTAACATTGTCATATAACATGTTTTGCAGACTGACTGTTTATTCAGAGGAATCTGTGCCCTTGTTTGGTCCTCCACTACCGGTGCCTCCTGTGTTCAGTGATCCTCATGAGTTCCGGGATTTTCTTCTTGTGAAAAGTAAGTCATCCTCACAATTGTCCGACAGTTTTGTGCAACCAGTCAAAAACAAAAACAAAAACGAAATCCTGTAGCCAACCATCAACCCTAAAGTAATTTACAACCAGTCATTTGCCTCAACGAAATCTCAGCTAACAATTACAATATGTAGCATTGTCACAAAAAATGGTGCAGACAGTCATCAGGAACAAACCACAAAGATCTGTGCAGATAATCAGCCACAAACTGATCTCCATTCAGCCATCATCTACAAAGAACTGTAAAGTCGTGTGACCCAAATGAACTTACTGATGGACAACACATGATTTGTTTCTCAGTAATCAATGACTATGATTTTATATTCCTTTAATGAGTCGTGGACTGTTAATACAACCATAAGAAGGATTTCAACCTCTGCCTCCAAACTGAATTGAAACGAATTTCATTCTACACGCAGACAGGTTGGAAGAGGGTTGGTAGTTGGGTGCTGCTGTTCGTTCCGACTGTTCATGCTAAGAAGACTGTAAAGATAAGATTTACTATTTAACTACTTTAGGTAAGGAATATCAATGAGGCGTGCCAGGTGCAAAGTAATTACTTCGCACAAAAATAATAACAACCCATCGAACCTGCGAAACCTTTGACCTCTTAATGAAGTGAACAGACTGATTATAAATTATGTTTTAAAAAATTTCCAAGCAAAAGGTTTCGTTGATAATGGGATATTCTCAAACATGTTTTTGGTGCAGGAGGGGAATAACTTCTCAGTTTTCTTGTCTAGATTTCGACATAAAGAGCTCTCTCCGGGGACATCTTGCTTAATTTTAGTCAGCTTTTGCACGACGGTAAAAAAAAAATATCCAAATTGTCCAACAGTCACATATTTGACAAAACATGTCCAGTTAAGAAGACTTTCAGTATCTTTGGTCTCATTTGTTTTTTTCCTAGAGCTCATTGCTGTTTCTTTGTTGCTATTTCTTGCACTTTCTTCCGCCTTGTCCTGCGCCTTCAAGCACAAACTCACGCGCTCACTGTTGCAAACTAGTGGCAGAAATATCTCAAGACACTCATTTTTGAACGCGAGCGCTCATCATGTAACGGGACACACATCTGCGCCTTCACCAAATATAGTTTGAACCAGATGCTGCTTTCAAATGTCAGTAAGCTGCAAGTAGAACGGAGGCCGGAAGACGTGACCTAAAAACGCAGACTTCTAAAAGAAGAGGGTGAAAAAATTGTAAAAGATGGCCCAAAACATGTGCGCACTTCCACCAGCAGCTTCTGCTCACACCGATGAAAGAGTGGCGTCTCCACTAAGAATTATCGGGGGGGGGAGGGGTTCGTTTTTTTTTTTAATTTTTGAAGTTGAGGGGGGTTGGAGGAGTGATCCGTTGAGTGAACAGCCATTACGAGTAGAAAGCACCTGCCTGCTGGCCTCGTCATGACGCAGAAGGTGAAATGGCGCCTGTGGTTCATCACTGAAGTGGAGGGTTGAGTGCGTCATTTTCTGCAGTAGCTTCTTGTCTTATGCTACTGCAAACAGGACATGTCGACAGGACACAAAATGCCGTAGACAGGACATGAACTATTGCAGACATTTTGTTTATACATGAGATTAGTGTCCTGTTCTATTTATGTACTTTGTGTAGTATTTGTTTTTTCAACCCGCACTCAAGCTTACTAGGCATCTGCTTTGTGTCTAATTTTCTCTCAAAAAGAGCTACTGTTCTCTGTCTACTTCCCTCCTTCAAGAAATAAAAAATATAAAAAGTTTGTCGCAAGATTCGTACTTGTGACGTTCTGACTGCCATACTTGATTTTTATGTACGTTGGTGACGTCAGCCGAACTGTCTTCTGGGATTGTGTGGGCGCTAATTACACCAGCATTCCTGACTTATTTGGTTTTCCTTTCATGTGTGATGTCACCGGACGCACTTTCTACTGGCGCCTAAATACCTGATGCTATTTCTTAAGGTTCCTCCCGGCTGTCTGATTAAACAGAAAAAAACAGTCAGTGGTAAATATATGGTAGCTAATGGTGATACGATGGTAGTCAATGGTAATGATATGGCAATTGTATCCTGTCTTACCTCCGTGTGTTTATCTCGCATTTAAGTCTGGACTTATCTCGCTTATCTAAATAGACTTTGGATGAGGTTTATGATGGTTTACAAAGCGGGTTGTGACGTGCTTACCTGTCGCTGTGTTTAGGAGATCAATCATGCGCGCGTGCACGCACACATATTACATATAGATGGATATAAATATATACATATGTAAACACAAATACATTATATGTTATAAAACTATATATATAATGCACGTTGTTCGGCTTCAATGTCCAGTTAGTTATGTAGGGGTCAAGGGTAAAAGCTCTTTTCACGAGCACAGTTAAGATGGTTTGTCGCGGTTTGGATCTCGTTTTCGGCAAACATAATTTATCTTTTGATGTAGCATCTAGACCAGTTTGATAATACAGATAGAATCTCGATATAACGAACCCATTCAGGCCAGAGGTAAAAATTAATGATATCGGATAATTCGTTATATCGAGATTCTCAAAATCCAATGAACTTTCTGTATGAGTTTAGGTTTGTGACAAAGTTTAATCTTTTTCTCCACTAAAGTTGTACAGACACAAAATGTTCTGGAAACACAAGGAGGGGAATTCGAAAGTGTCACTTTTTTGCTTAATTGCAATTGAAATTATACATTGAGCTCTATGGGAGTCTGCGGGGAAAAAGATCGTGATATTGAAAATTTATTATATCGAAATGTCCTGTATAAGTTGGTAACGGTATAAAACTCCAGTAACCTGACAATCTATTCCGTAACAGATGGGAACTGTTTTCATTCCATGTCGCAGTTTTGTTTTCTTTTTTTAGTGACTGCAAGAAGCCTGATGATGTATAAATGGAAAAGCAAAGCTTAGCCTATCCCTGGTGGGTTTTTTTTAACTGGAGCGTTGACGTGTAGAGGTGTTACAATGTCCAGGACTTTGCATCAAAAGATGGAGAGCGCAAGTGCAGACCTTCATTAAGAGGCTCAGAGAATCGATAGCCTGTGCTTCTCCAGGCCAAACCTTCCACGGACCGTTTGCTTGTATTTGTGTGAAGGAATAAACGCCCGTGTATCCCCGCTTCTTCGTCCCTGCTATTTCATTGTCGTCATTGTGGGACTAAAAAGCTTTCCGCATGCGCAGGTCCCTTACACTTCCTTCCCAGTCGTATCGGGAGCACATAAATGACGTCATTTCCTATCGAGATAGCCTGGAGAGAGAAGCTTCTCTTTTTCTTGAAGATTTAGAACTCTACCTCTTTTAGAGCTCTGGTTGCTGCAAACGACAGGTGGGGGGTGGGGAAGTCACCCAGACTTCTCGAAAAGATGGTGCCTGTTCGAGGACTTACTTAGGGTGCCCTTCTGTCTCCGATTCACCGTGAAGTAGACATGGCAGCCGTAATCTTCTAGCTGGGATGGGATGCAATGCTATAACATTCTGGGGCTTCCATGCAATTCTTTTCAGAAGAACACATTATGAAAAAAGTATGATGTAAAAATAAGCTCACCCGATGGTGAGTCAAGAGGGCTTATTGTGGACAGAGATGTTGTATGGTGGGTCATTTAAGACTTCAGATCCTATGAGACTGGGGATGATAGGTTATTTAAGACTTTGAATCGTTGTAGACATCAATGATTCATCATCGCCACCGCTTCTTTGACACTTCGACTTGCGCTGTTTTATTTCTTTAAGCAGTACACTTCTATGATAGATGCACTTGAATGACAATAATTGAGGCCTCGCTGTCGCCTCGTGACTGATGATAATGCGGATAAAGGTTGGAGCTAGCCTGTTGGTTAGTGTGTTCGATTTCTTTCATCTGTGTAAGTTAATTTGATGTCGGCAAATTGCACTACATTTGAATACCATGTGTCGTGTGTCATGGATGTGTCGTTGCTGACTAAATCCTTACGTTTGTTGTTTTCAATCTTGTCACAAACTCAGTTTGTCTGTGAGCGCGTGTTTCATGAAATCCTTCTCGTAAAGCTGTTGTAGATGATGAATACTTTATGTCACACATTTAAACCAACGCTTTGAAAGGAAACTTTGAGGTCGAATGTGATTTAATAAACTAAGAACAGAAGTGGCTTTCTTGTACGATCCTTGAACTGAGAACGCAAGAACTTAAGGACGCAAAGTTCAGACTAAAGTCAGTCTAACAGTCACACTGTAAGGTCGGGGGTCAGATAACGCCGGTCGACCTCTGCGTTGACACTGCGGCGGAGAGTGGGGCTCGTATCCTGTGCCGTCTGCATCCGGGGAATTTCAAGGAGGTCTTCCCAGTTGCCCGGAGAGTCGTTCTGGATTTCAGACTCCACTGGACCACTCAGTCTTCTCAAGTGTTGGGCTGCGTGCAGACCTGGTGCCATCGCTGCTCTTTACCTGCTATCTGCCCTCTCGAGAACCAGACCTTCACCCCGAACGTTTGCTTCCGCCCAAGATTTCGGTCAGTCTGATGCCAGGGTCTCTGTAACCTCGGCAACTAACTTCCCACGCAGCGTCGAACGGGATACTGTGTGTGTGTGTGTGTGTGTGTGTGTGTGTGTGTGTGTGTGTGTGTCTATACAAAGTTTCTATTAATATTCACAAATCATAAACAGGACCCACGGACAAGATGGCTTTTTCCGGCTCATGGTGTCCGTGATGGACTAGCGAGATAGTCTTTCTCAAACCATCGAATTTTAGTAGTTCCCCGGCGCTCCTCGTGTTTTCCGAACACTTCATCACAGTGTCTAGCTCTCGGTTAGATGCCAGCGTGGCAGGATGTGTGTGAGGTAGGGGGGGGCAGGGGCAGGGGAAGGGGGGCAAGAATGATGATACTGCCAGCGACTGGAGGAAAACGTCTGACGATGCACAGCAACCAGCTTTAATATCTATCAGCCCCTCCCAACCTATTCTCCCTTTGCAGATATCATGGAAATGTCAGTGGGATCGGGTCTGCACCGCCCTCGTATTAGTGAATACCACGCCTGGTACCTCCACCATAAACAGTGCATTTTGTAAGGGAGGGAACTTTCTTGTAAGGGAGGGCACTTTGTCAGAGTTATCGCCTGCTAAACTCTGCTGTATTCTGCTTGAATGTTTTTATCTCTCGTCGTAAGGCTGCAAGGGAGCAACTTCATTAGCATCTTACTCGCTGCTCTAGGCTGTATTTTTTTAGACTGTGAGGTAACCAGAGAGCTGAAGTACGGCTGTAGGTCTTTTAATTCACCCCGAGTCAGGTTATCCGACCGATGTCTCCGGTTAGTCATCCTACGCTCTGTATCTGTGGGTATAGTCGGCTAGTAAGTATAGGTCTTCTCGGCTAGTAACTGTAGGTATAGTCGGCTAGCAAGTGGCAGTAACCTCGGCTAGTAATAGGTTGTATAGACGGTTAGCAAGTGGCAGTAGACTTCATCCTAGCGTACGTCAGATGGACGTGTTTATTTGTGACATTCCGTGCTACTCTGCTTCAGCCCCCGAACATTCAGGTCCAGTACTTGCTATGCTTGTTCTAGGTTTGGTAAGTCTCTTTTTCTATCCCTTAATCTTCTTGCTCCACCCTTTAAAAGAGTGAGAGAAACCGGTTCAGGAGTGTTTACCCTTCTGTCAAACTGATATGGCCGTGTCTTGAGGATCGTCACGTGACCATTTCAAAAGACATTCTTCTAGACAAAGTTATTGGTGTCGCTGCCAGACTAGCCTCTCGGTCTACATTCTGCATGAAAATGGTGGAAGGGCTTTGGAAGTAAAATGAGCCGTGCTGTGCTCAAGGGATTTCTCTCACTGGCGGCTGCGATTGCTGTACCTATAAGCGCACGTCCTTCAGCGAAACAGTTCCACTGGTTTCCTCAATTTCCACCACGTCTCTCCCGTCTACACTGAAACGCAGCCAGCGGTAGGGAATCTCTGGTGGTCCTAATTCCATTTAAACAGAGGTATCTGCCTGAATTGACCAGGTCGCGCCGGCAGTCTTCCTCGTCTTATTGATCTGCACCGGCACGTTTCCTTCCTCCTGCCCTCTGCGCCAGCGAGGAACCCCTGACACGTGCATCTCGCGGCTACAGTTCGCAGAAGTGATGGGGAGGAGAGCGTAGCCAGTATATGGCGAATCCTCCGTCTCTTATCTATTAGCATGACAAATCCAGTCGTCATGGGGACTGGAGGGCACGCGCAGACTCCGAGTTGCAGGGCCACGCGACAGTCGTGAAGGATGTCAGGACATTAAAAGCTAAAACTGACGGCGCTTGTAGACCTGTAGTCTGACCATCTTTTTCGAACCGAATCTTGAGGATTGACGATTTTGACGATGATGCCCGGGACGATTTTTCATTGGGTGAGATTCTGAAGTCTTGGTTTCGTGGACATCACCGAGCCTAGGTTCAGATGGCATAAAACGGATTTCAAGACTCGTAAACTAAATCTTTCATCTGCTACGACGATCGCTCATCTGATTGGTTGATTGGTACGAAGGAAACTTTCGTTATAATGGAAGAAAAGAACGCAAACTACTAACAACATTATATACAGTGTGAGCCAGAAGTATGTATTACAATAATATTATTAATAATAATTATAAAGTAACTTCAAGTTTAGCTCAAAGTGCTTGAAAACGATATATACAATATAAACAACATTCCGCAGTCCACATAGCAGCCAAGCAGGAAGACACATCTTCAGTAGACGTAGCTCCAACTAGCACATCCAACTGACGGTTCAAGTCGCATTTGAAAAACGAACGAGCCCCAGAACACGCAAAAGTGTGCTGAGCAACAGAGCAACAAAGGTCAAATAGACTGACCTAAGTCAGTCCTAACTGACCTAACTAAGTCTAACAAGGTCCCTCCACATGACCGGTACTGGCCTGCCAGCTTAACTGGTAATCAGCTGATATCAATCAAGATATCAATGAGAGTAATTATGATACAGTCAGAGCTTTAAACAGTAACGACATATGGCTCACCCTGTATATTCGCCTCCCCTGCCACTAAATAAAAACCGGCCAACAGTATTAAGTCAAAATTTGAAGTAAATTATAAAGTGGGGAAGATGTTTACAATATAGATAAACCATAATAATCTACGTTTACTCTGCTGTAGAATGTGGGGGGGGGGGTTAGAGAATTGCGTTAAGACCGGTCTTAAATGAGTAAATCCAGACAAACAGTTGACCACGCTTGGCAAAGGTCGTCATATCAAAAGTTTGCCAAACGTGGTTCAACGGCTTTATGGAAAGAGCAGTGAAGATGTGATACTCATCGACCTTACAAAGCAAGATGGTCTCGAGACAAGTGCTGTCTCTAGCTCTCGCAGGTGACCCAGAGTTGAGGTGTACTTTCTAGTCCTCCCAACTGACCCTGAGATGAAGGGGTTACATTTAGCGCCTTAATAAACTAAGTATTTAGTATCATTAATAGATGTATAATTTAAAATAATAGTGGATAAACATATTTTAAAAATCATAGAAATATTGGAATTCAGATCATTTAAAATTCTTTTTATCATGTGCATCCCACGTGTTACGTTCAATGCGAGCAGCCATGTCACAAGGTTGGCTTTGAAAAAAAAAAACCCATACTAGATTTAGAAGACAGCAGATCGGAAAGGATCGGCCTTGAGATAAAAATAAACCTGAGATCATTCCTTTAGGGACCATGGTTCGAGCGTTAAACAGTCTTGTGATGCTATAGTCGACTGACCAGCAGTCCAGACAAAACTACGACCAGTACCCGTTATCCAAGTGCGGGACGTGAAGTCTTTCTCGATGGAGAATCTTCGTTAGCAAGTCGGTGGCACACAGGTCATCTTCTTCAAAATGTCTCTCAGGAAGCCTGCGACCTGATGGTTAGTGGCCCCGTGCTGGCATGGCGATTAGTGGTTATTTGACCACACTCGCACAGTAGCCGGTCGATTGGGTTTTTCACACGCCACGTCCGGCCACAACTAATCACAGCAGGCGTCTGGCGATGACTTGCCGCCTGCCTTTCCGCTAATCACACCGAACACTTAGCTCTCCTTTCCCCTTTAATCGCACCTGTCTATCCACTTCCTATACACGTCCAACTTTCTGCAGTCGTACTGCTGACCCCCCACCCCTCAGCTAGGCTACGATTTATAAAGACACTCTACAGGGCAGGAGAAACAGTTTTTTTTTTGAATGAATGTTCATTCTACCCTCCTTCCTTCCGCAAATTAACTTAACAATGACAATGACCAACTTTTTTTGTCCCTGTGGGCAATTTTAATATGGGAATGTGCTCTAGTTCAACAATGAAAAAAAATAATAATAATAAATAAAAATTTAAAAATGAAGAAAAAAAAGAAAGAAGTGGGCAAGTAGCATATATCATATATATATATATATTTATAGATAAAAAAAATTACAAGGAAATCAAGTATGCACGTACAACATCACACACACACACACACACACACACACACATCGTTGACAATTCATCTAAGATTGAACCCCTGGACAGTAGATGGTACAAATGATTTCAGGTGTCTGTTACTCTTACATATAGGCATGGCACAGCGTTTACCTGAGCTTAATAATACAAATTCTTTTGTTAGTACATGTTCAGGTGATGATTAATTACATGAAGATTTCCTTACTATTTGCTGGTCACAAAAAGAAGTTAAATCCCTCTGTTTGATACCAATTATCTTAGAACAGATGTTCACAACACTGTTCAGACTATTCCTATCATGGACAGAGAGATTGCGAAACCAGCATACAAATGAGAAAGATGGAAGACTCTCAATGAATGACTGGTAAAAACGACCTAAGATTACTTGGCTAACTGAAAAAAAACTATTTAACTTACGCAGAAGGTACATCCTTTAATGGCCACGTTTAACAATGTGTTCGGTATTAACATTCCATTTGAGCTGGCTATCAAAAATAGTTCCCAGATACCTGAAGGAATTAACAGTTTCAACAGGTTTACTACGAATCACACTGGGAATAACACAATCCTCTTTGGTCTTCCTAAAGCCTCTAACTATTTCTTTAGTTTTGTTTACATTCAGCTCTAGATAGTTCTCATCGCACCACTGTACAAAATTTGTTAAGGCATTACCATTAAGACATTACCATGATCTTTCGTATGTTCCTGTAAAAGAGTCAACAATGCAGTATCATCAGAGAACTAGACGAGGTAGCTATTAGTAGACACGTGACAGGATGCAAGTTCGTGGACAGGATTGGCGAGGATGTCAAAGTGACTGTGACCCCTGTCCGTTTTGTTTTAGTGATCAACGGAGAGAAGGCTGCCGTGAACAACCCGCTCTTTGCACAGAAAAGAGAGAGGACCCTGGAAATGCTGATCCGTAACCTTTACCAAGAATACATGGGCGACGCCAACAAGGTCAGTAGTCTTACCCCGGGTAATGGCTCACTGCAACTTAAGGAAATTAATATTTCTCATTGCCCCCTTGTAAGGTCCTTTTTTCGTTTCAATGAAACTTTGAAGACCTGTTGATATTAAATATAGACAGTCAGTATAAGTTTTGGAAGATTATTTCAAATCGCAGTAATTCGTAGTAGATAATGTATCCCACATATTATTAAGTGTGCAATTAGCTGTAAACAAATAAATTTATTTCTCAGAATAACGTTCTTTACCGACGAGCGTTCAGCGATGTCATCCAGGATGCGCACGGCTCTCATCGGAAGGAGGAGGCTCGCCGCATGGAGTTCGTGCGCGTAGGACAGGTTTGTGATGAAAGATTTAGTCGTTTTTGTTTTTTAGATGAAAATTGTTTACTAAGCCAACATGTCATTTGGGGAATACACATTTATTTGGAAGCTTTGGCAGCGCTTATGCTTTCTGAGCCATTGTCCCCTGTTTTTATGAAATCTCATCGAGTCTTGTGCTTGGGTTCCTATTTTAGAGTCCCTTGGAACCAAACAAAAACAAAAACTAGTCTAGAATTCTCGTCTGATTAGGCACTGGGGGTGGGCTTGGTTTCCGCTAGATTTCTCCCTCCATTATTTTGGCTGTTGCGAGCAAGCAATTTAACGGTCTTTTGCAAATTAAAATGACAATAAAGATAATAATTTGTGTGATAGCTCGCATTTGGTTTCATGTTTTCGATAAAAGAACAAAAGAAAAAGACATTACGCAGAAAAGTACAACCAAGTACCATTATCCTTCAGATTATGTAGCTTCCTACAACAAAATCAATGTTGAAAGTACTCTTGATAAAGGTGTTAGACTTTCTATAAGTCAAGTTAATCTGTTTTCGCCCAAATGAAATGACAGTTGAGAAACGCGATATTCTGACACTTTATCACTATTTCCTCCGACTTAGTACACTTAAAGGACATCAGTCTGTCAATAATGAGGACACTGTGCGAAAAACAAGAAGCTTAAGAGCTTTTCTTGGCTCCTCAGCTGAGTAAAAACTTTGGAGTCGACAGACGAGGATGTGTGAAGTGACATTTTAGTTGCTAGACACTTGGCACTTCTTGTATATGGCGGATAAGTTCCTAGAGCGTGTTTTACCGCCGAGCGTTCATTGTACCATTGGTATTACCATGACCAAATATCGGTTCCATGATATCATTGGTATGACAAAAGCTAAATATCATTTCAGTGATATGGCATTTGGTATGACACCAAATATCAGCTCGGTGATATATCATTGGGATGGGTAATACTAAATATCTTCACCTTCTCACTTTGAGATATACCCTGCGCAATTGTTTTCAGACGCTGAAGTTGAAGACCATTTTGAAGGGTGACGCGCCGACGAGTTTGATAACCACCGGCCTCCTAAAGCGAGAGGTAACTCCACAAAGTTGTTTTCTGGGTTGTCTGCTGCTGGGTCCGTGCCTGTCCTGTTATGCATGTGTTGCTAGCGATCATGGCTCGCTTTCTCAGCCTGCGAAATGCACACTTTGGGTCTCATCTTCGTCAAGTCTTTGAGTGCCTCTTCGTCATCAGACAAATCTGGTCGGTTTCCATGGAAACAGAAGGTGGGGGACACGACAGGGCATTGATAACTCGAAACCGTTGTGTGGCGGAGAGGGTTAGGGGAGATGGGTGTTCGTGCGTATTTGAAATTCAACGGTGAAGTCTCTCTCACTCACTCACACACACACACACACACACACACACACACACACACACACAGAAAGAGAGAAAAAAAATAAAGAAAACGTGAGACTGAACCAAAGGCAGTTCAAATTGCTTGACATCTGACGTAGTGACTATCGGTTTCTATGTCCCAAAAATAAAATCCACGAACTCACTCCCTTCCCCCTTCTTTCCCCTCCCTGCTGTGTGTGTGTGTGTGTGTGTGTGTGTGTGTGTGTGTGTGTGTGTGTGTGTGTGTGTGTGTGTGTGTGTGTCCTTTCTAGAGTATTGACCGGAGACATAGAGCCGACTAAATCCCTTAAATATTTCGCTGTGTTTACAATTTCCGGACGTAAAACTGTTGCTGAGAGAAGCCTTCAAACTTCACACGAAATGAGGATTCGTGCTGTGACTTGCCCCTTCATCATGCAATGCGTGTCTGTCTTTGACAAAGTGGCTACTTTTTTTGTTAGATTGAATAACGTGTTACTTAAAAAACACGCGCCCCGCACGCACGCACGCACACACACACACACACACACACAAATAATCACACACATTAGATGTTTATGGAGCCTACACTTTTCTGGACATTGTGTTGGTAGGTGGGTATGTTACCAGCTTTGGTATTGGTTGTACCCTTGATGACGTAAACGTAAGCACTTGACTTCACTTGGCAGGAAAAAAAACTTATGTCAGCAATTTTAAGTCTTGTTCTAGTTAATAGAAATGTTGTGGTTTTGGAAGTCATGGAATAAACCTAATCCTATTCTTTAAAAAAAAATGCGCCCTTTCATGTAGTTCAAAAAAATTCACTTTATATATGTTGCATACATTGTTGCGTAGGTAAAACAGATTTTTTCTCCAATTCTGCTGATTTCTTTTTCAGCCTTGGGAGCCGCAGCGATACTACACTGACTTCCCCTATCACGTGATATGTGGCGACTCGTGGGGTGAGTAAGTTTGTGTGTGTGAAGTAACCCTAAGAGTGATGTGTGGTCAGTGCGCTCGAGCAGAAAGAAGCCCTCGTTCGCACTGAACTTCGACATCGTCAAGTTTATTTTAGTTGCATTACTCAGTACAGTTCTGCTCAAACATTCGTAAGGGGTTGTCCTCCGCCATTTCGTAAAACGACGGGTTCCTACGTGAGTTTGGGTAATTAAGCAGGTAAAGCCTAGTAAGTTCATTGTGTCCAGGGCATGTCACAATATGTTGAAGGTGGATTATGTATAAACTCTCTTCCTCCAACGTTTTTTACCAGAAAACTTAACTATCTTTTTTTTGGAAATAGCTACCTGTAAAACTTTCAGAGTCTCACCAAAAAAAGGTGCATTGCGAGGAGAGACGTTTAGCCCTGGCATTGTGTTTGGATAAGGCTTTGCCAGGCTAGACCCATAATTGTCCTTCGCCAAAACATTGGTGCCCTCGCTTTAAAAGATCATTCGAGAGCCAGACCTGTCCAAGCTAGTTGGGTGTTCAGAGACAGAGAGAGGCGCCTCGTCCTCTAACGGGATCCCGTCAAACTGCTTGCACAGCACCGCGGGGAAAGTAGCCGGCGACAGTCAGACGGATGAGCGGAGCCGCAGGCGGTTTTGTGCGCGATGAGAAATGATCCTGTCCCGACTACGTGCTGCGCCATCCATCAGTGCAGCCGGGCAGACCGGTCACGTAGCGGCTCCCGTCTTCCTCTGCACGCGCGCGCGCATGCGCGGGTTTCTGGGTACATGGCGGATACGGGGGTGGGGCAGGTAATCACTCGGGTGCTGAATGTAGCTGTTCAAGGGATGTCATTGTTTGTCGATGTTTCATCCACCCTGCTTTTTCTTTCAGGAGATAAGCTGATCGTCTCCACGGAAGCAGGAGTGATGGTTCTTGAAGGTGGGTAGATAGTTCATATTTCTCTATTAATTATTCAGTTATCACTATCCAGGTGTAGGGATTTAAAATACAGTTCCCATAACGCCAGAAAAACACAAGAATTATTTTGTATTTTAATTATCTTAAACATATTTTGGTTTAACATTGCTATTTCCTCTTATCGTAATTGCTAAAATCTCTATCCAGAGAATAAATAAATCTGAGGCTTGTACCATTTCTTATCGAAAGCTTCCCTTAAAAAAGATTCCTTAAAAAAAATTTTAATAGATAACACTTTCATTTCCTCTCTTATTTCAAGATTTTACTAATTTTTTTCTACTTCTTCATCCATATTTTCCTTTTATTTATTTTTTTATTTTGTTTTGCTTTATTTCTACCATATTATTTCTGCAGTGTGTAAAGGTTATCAAAAAAAACTCTGAACAGCTTATTAAACTTTCATGTATTAATTAATCATCAGACGATCATGTGACCATCCCATCATTTGGTAGATAGAAGCACACTGAACGATTGTAGGTGTACTTATCCAAGTGAGTGGCTGTTGTTACAGAGGGCCTCCCCCCGCGCCTTATCTTCGACAAGACTGTCGTCGTCAAGCAGCTGAGTGTCGTCGAGGTCCATGGCCTGCTTATCATGAGAATGGACAGAGGTCAGTCACGTGATCTCTTTCAACGGCACTCGGTTTTGTTTTTGTTTTTGTTTTTGTTTTTTGTTTTTTTGTTTTTGTTTTTTTTTTTTGAGCATACCAAACAGTTTCTTTTGCCTTACAGAAATATACTGTAAATTTTCCAGTATTGGAATCTAAATATTCTTTATGATGTAATATGTTATTGTTCTTTATTTAATTTGCTTTACGTGGGGCTCACTGTCATGTAAAGTTGTTGGTGTTCATGTCCGCTATGGCCACACCTGGTTTGCAGGTAAAGATGGTAAGGTCAATGTGTTCCGCCTGATTGACTTCGAGGGCGAGGCGGCGGAAACGGTCACCCGGACGCGAGCAGACTGCCGGGAACACAGGCTGGAGCGGACTAAAGGTCAGGATCAACCATAGGCGCAACATCACTTGTCACATCCGTCATAACCGTTCATATTTCTTTGACTGTGGTCCCTGCTTAGCACTTTGTTTACAAGACAATCATGTTGAGAATAAAGTTTGCAAAACCTAATCACAGAAAAATATTCAACTATATCCAAATGTATACAAAGAACATAAAACCAACGACTTTGTAAGAAACAAGATTGCCACACTCGTAGGACACCAGGAACCTCTACTATCAACAGTCAAGCGACGTAAGTTGGTCTTCTTTGGCCACGTGACCCGGCACGACACCTTGTCGAAGACTGTCCTTCAAGGCACCTTGGAGGGTGGCCGACGCCGCGGTGGTCAGAGAAAGAACTGACTTACGAACGTCAAAGACTGGACTGGTCGTCCTGTACAGGACCTGCTGACTATCGCCCAAAATAGGCAAGAGTGGCGGCCCCTGTCAACTGCCACGTCTATCCATGCGCTACCCCCCTTCCCCAACGCCAGGTACCCGTTAAGAAACGACTTGTTGCTGTGACATACTCCCACAGTCCGGTGCTGTTCCGAGCTGTGATGTAATCTTACGTCCACCGTGCTACGTGCCAACACACTCATACTGTGACGTGTCCACAACCTCATACTGTGAGGTTCCCAACGTATCACATACTGTGATGTGCCCACGCTTGCATACTGTGACGTGCCCACAGTATCACTCATACTGGGACGTGCCCACAGTATCACTCATACTGGGACGTGCCCACAGTATCACACACTGCGATGTGCCCACAATCTCATACTGTGACGTGTCCACACTTTCATAGTGTGACGTTCCCACAGTATCACACATTGTAATTTGCCCACAGTATCACATGTTCACACTCATACCGCGACATGCCCACAGTATCACAGTGACGTGACCACACTTTGCATACTGTGACGTGCCCATTTTCTCATACTGTGGCGTCCCCACACTCTTATACTGTGATGTCCCCACACTCATACTGTGACGTCCCCACACTCTTATGCTGTGATGTCCTCACACTCATACTGTGACGTGCCCACACTCTTACACTGTGACGTCCCCTACACTCTCATACTGTGACGTCCCCACACTCTTATACCGTGATGTCTCCATTCTTTCATACTGTCACGTGCCCATCTACATAAATATAACGCATTCTAGCAGACAGGACTGCGGGTGCTTTCTCGAGCTCTCTCTTTTTTGCAAAGCACACTTGCGCACACACACACACACACACACAAGTTTACAAGTGAATGTGACCCTGGTCACATATTCAATCATCTGGTCTATTCCACGAATATCGACTAACGTTAAATAATAAATTATCTGGCAATTTGTTCGTGTCAATGTGCTAATGCCGGGTGTGTGTGTGTGTGTGTGTGTGTGTGTGTGTGTGTGTGTGTGTGTGCGCGTGCTTGCTTGCTTGGGGTGGGTATGATTTCTGCAGGTTGTCACCTGTACGCATTAAGTCGCCCAGGTGGCTCTCACCTACGAATGGTGGTCGCCGTTGGACGCCGCATGCTTCTCTTTACCTGGAAACATTCAGCCGCCTGGTCCACCTGGTGTCCCTCTGTTGACCTGGACACCATCGACAGCTTCACATTCGTCAGGGTCAGTACTGGACATGACCCCCCCAACCCCATCATAGCTATCAGTAGAACAAACCTCTTTGGCAGCACTCTCACATACGGGAAAAGAAATTTTATTACTGGGATTTACAAAATCTAGAAATCAGCAAAGATTTTGCATGCAACACTTTGAAATTATGTTGAAAAATTAACAGGAAAATCTGAAGTATTGACAGTGATAACTGAATAATTAATAGAGAAATATGAACTATTGACAGTGATAACTGAATAATTAATAGAGAAATATGAACTATTGACAATGATAACTGAATAATTAATAGAGAAATATGAACTATTGACAATGATAACTGAATAATTAATAGAGAAATATCAACTATTGACAGTGATAACTGAATAATTAATAGAGAAATATGAACTATTGGCAGTGATAACTGAATAATTAATAGAGAAATATGAACTATTGACAGTGATAACTAAATAATTAATAGAGAAATGTGAACTATCGACAGTGATAACTGAATAATTAATAGAGAAATGTGAACTATCGACAGTGATAACTGAATAATTAATAGAGAAATATGAACTATTGACAGTGATAACTGAATAATTAATAGAGAAATATGAACTATTGACAGTGATAACTAAATAATTAATAGAGAAATGTGAACTATCGACAGTGATAACTGAATAATTAATAGAGAAATATGAACTATTGACAGTGATAACTGAATAATTAATAGAGAAATATGAACTATCGACAGTGATAACTGAATAATTAATAGAGAAATATGAACTATTGACAGTGCAGTGATAATTAAATAATTAATAGAGAAAAATGAACTATTGGTAGTGATAAATAATGAATAGAGAAATATGAACTATTGACAGTGATAATTAATTAATAGAGAAATATGAACTATTGACAGTGGTAATTAAATAATTAATAGAGAAATATGAACTATTGACAGTGATAATTAATTAATAGAGAAATATGAACTATTGGTAGTGATGGCTGAATTTGTAAAAGTGATAACTGAAATAATAACAGTGATGTGGAAGCAGAACATTACAATCACAAATTCTACTTAAAGATGTACTACCACCTACACATTTTTTTAGATTTTAGGGATATGGTTCCGGGGTCACCCCAGTTATGTACTGTAGTAAAACATTAATTTCTTGTTTCTGTTGTTAGAGGTTGAGGACTTGTGTTACCTTGCTGCTTAGTGCCGGTCATTAAGATGATCAGGAGGAAGAGGAAGGCAATGATCGTGACCACATTCCTCTGTTGCAGGAGTTGCAGTGTCCGGAGGTGCCACAGATAGTCACACTGATAGACGGTGTCAAAGGAGACAACCAGGTGTGCGTGGCCTACAAAAACCAGTTCGATCTCATCAATGAAAAGAATGGAGACTCGCTACAGCTGTACAGTGTAGAGGCGACCAAGGTACACATCTCTCACTCGCTCGTGCACGTGACAGACGAGAATTTCATTGTTGTAACTTTGTAGCCAGTGCACAAGATATTTTATCACGAACTACAGAAAATGGCATGTCTGTCTGTCTGTCTGTCTGTCTGTCTGTCTGTCTGTCTGTCTGTCTGTCTGTCTGTCTGTCTGTCTGTCTGTCTGGTTGGCTAAGCTGGCTCTCTGATGCCTGATGTGATTTGCACGTGCAGGTCAACCTAGTAGCTGCCCTCGATATCTACGAAGACGATGAAGCGGAAGTTATTCTGTGCTACAACCGTGAGTGTTCGTTAACATCATCATCATCATCATCGTCATCATCATCACATTAATCTTCATCGTCACTATCCTTTTCCTCACCGTCGCTATCGTTCTCGTCGATATCACTTTCGTCGTCATCGTCACGTTCGTTGTCGTCATTGTAATCATCGTCACCACATTCGTCACCATCTATGTCCTTATTCTTTCCTTCTTTTCCTACTCCTCCAAGGTATTTCTTCCCTTAAATTCGCATTAATAATTCGTAATATTCTTAATAAAAGTATTTCTTCCCTTAACTTCGTATTTTAATTATTCGTGACTCAGTAACGGTATTTCTTCCCTGATATTTACATTTTAATTATTCGCATTTTTCAGAATTTATTTCCGCTAACGGCTTTCCCTCCAGTATCTTTCACTAGCGCAAGACAAAGATCTTTATATTTGTATCTGTCTACATATTGAGTGTCGTGTGACTACACGAGTCTTAACGCAGAAGCCGAGCATAAAGATACACCAACCTACGTCTGTCTGTTGTTGTAGATGTCAGCCATTTCCAGAAGCTACGAGAAGGGACATCTCATGACTTCGATTTCCACTGGAATGCTGAACCCCAGTCCATTGGTATGCTGCACAGACACACCTCATCGTGTTATTACTTAGAGATAGATGAGAGAGAGGGGGGGACAGAAAAACGATCTCGATGTTGTCTTATTGTCCATCAGACTGGGAAAACCACGCACACGTGTGTGTATGTGTGTGCGGCTAGGTGGGTGGGTAATGTGTGTTGTGTTGCCAGGTGGGTGGGAAGTCTGTGTGTGTGTTTTGTTTGTTTGTTTTTGTTTTGTTTTTTTGTTCTTCTTGTTGTTTCTTGGTGTGCAGGCAGTGTGTGTGTTTTGGTAGGTGGGTGGGCAATGTGTGTATGTGTGTGTGTTGGTAGGTGTGCGCAGTGTGTGTGTGTGTGTGTGTGTGTGTGTGTGTGTGTTGCTCAATAGGTGGGCAGTGTGTGTGTGTGTGTAAAATCAATCCTTGTGCAGAGAACGTTGAAGTTTTCAAGTAAGACTACAGTTTTCTCTTCTAAACGTTATACCATACAGAGTCAAAAGTCAGCCAGAGATAAGTGTTTATGTAGTAATTCATATTTATTTATTTTAATAACAGTGTGTGCCTTTCCCTACGTGATGGCCTTCACCTCTGACACCATCGAAATCCGACTCATCATCAACGGTAACCTGGTGCACACCACAACGATGCCTGACCTCACCCTCATCACGTCTAAGGTGACTATCATCACGTGACCTGCTTTAAACAATGAGCGAGTGGGCGATGACTTAAGGGAGCAATCGATATAGACGAGAAGTTATTAACTGAACTGTGGAGGAAGGGCATTGGTGTCCTGAAGTAACATTTGAAGTAGCATTCATTTCCCTCTTTGATGACGGGTATGTGTAAGCAGCTCGATGTACTGTTCCTGTTCCAGTGCGACATTTACTTCGCGTCGTCCGCCTCCCAGACAACCTCCCCCAAGGAGAAGAAAACGGATTCCAACTACTCCCCTCCGCCATCGCCTTCCTGTAAGCGCTGCTACGTCACCTCAAGCTACATCACATCTTCGCTACATTTAATAACAGACCTTCCGGTCTCTAGCCTCGTTTTGAGAAAATCGCTAGCAGACCTGCGCTACTCGCACTGACGCGAACTATTCGTAAAGCAACGCGCGCACCCACAACACACACACACACACACACACACACACACATGCTTGATTTTTTAACACGTGGTCTATTTCCAATCTCACGATAACTGATTTTTAAGTCATCTTGGATTTGCTCAAGTACCTGGACAGGTAAAATGTACTCTGTGTGTGTGTGTGTGTGTGTGTGAGTGTGTGTGTGTGTGTGTGTGTGTGTGTGTGTGTGTGTGTGTGTGATCTATTAAATAGAATTCCTTGATTACGCGAGATTTCTTAAGTAACCCATGCATCGCTTGTATTTTGTTCTGGCAGTTTCTCTAAGCTGATTGCTGACGTGTCTTTGCAGCCAAGAACAGCCCGCAGCTCAACATCTTCAAGATTCCTCTCTCTTGCTTGGCGGGTCAGATGAGTGCAGGCGACAAAAGCACCGCCAGTGCCAGCTCATCTCAAGGGACAACACTCCTCGCCCCGGTAGCTAACAACGGTGACCGGTCTCCCGGAGCGCTTAAACGTAGCCCCCTAGTCCGGACCAAACGCACGGCCATTAGTCTCCCCGCGGAACGGGTGAGCAGGGGTGAGGGTCACGAGAACTGCTAGATGCCCGTTACGTGTGACTACTAGATACCCGTTAGGTGTAGGGGCTGTGGGAACTCTTGTGGATATCTGAAATATACGGGGTGGAAGACTGGGTACCTGAAATAGACAGAATCATATCACTGGGGGCCTGAGATATAAACGGATGAGAGGGTCTGGAACTTTTATGGGTACCACAACGATGCCTCACACACACACACACACACACACACACACACACACACCTGTACAGAGATGAGCGACTGTAGATCATACCTGGAAACTTCATGTAACTGCGATTTCGAAATGTAAAATATACAGAATAAAATGGAAAGCTGATAGAGTTACTCCTAATAGGGATGGACAAAAAGTAGAAAAAAAGATGAAAGACGTTAATATCACTTCCTACTGGATGTGAGCGCCGCATTTAAAACAATCCTTGACACATTTCAACTATTGTATTCCTTCTGGTTCTTCATTCCTCCTCTTCCTGCTGTTTTTATTCATTCTCTCTCTCTCTCTCTCTCTCTCACGCTGTCTACTGGTATGTCTCTCTGTTTGCAGACGACCTATCTTCAACCCTATGTCTGCTGTATTGCAGGACAAAGACCGGCATGACTCCTCCAGCTCCGACTCTGGCATCACCATCCTCCGAACCTCAGAGTTCTCTCCCCCATCTAGCCCCTTCCCGCACACACCTAACGCCATCGACTCGGAGCAGGAAACCGATCTCGTATGACCTCCCCCTTCCTGCTAAGGGGGGAGGTTCGTCACTGCTCACGGACGGCGTGAGGTGCGCCGAGTGTCGAATGTCACGGTGATGGTGTCGCGTGAGGAAGTGACGTCAGGACAAAGGCGCTCGACCGCATCTCGCTGCAGCTAAACTGGCACTATATAGTTACCTAAACATCTCGCTTCCAGCCTCCAGCAGCCTCTCACACCTGTCCAACGCATACCAGGATTCGGTTTTATCCCTTTCTGCAGGAATGGTCGCCAGGAAGCAGGAAGGTGTAGCGGGGCCATGGTTACGGTGCAGCCTTCTTCCAGTCTAAAGGGGACACCTGGATAGAAGACGGCCCTGTGATTCAAATCTCACCCACGCCCTCTGAGATACTTGTCACACCTGAGCGCACCTGTACCTGCAAAGGTGTGCACTCTTGCGCCGGCATGATCTCTTCCTCCCCACCCACCCCGCCAGTTCCCTCCGTCCTACCACCTCCCATTTAGTTGGTTTCCCTCCCTGCAACACACACACACACACACACACACACAAATTCTCTTTTTGTCCAATCCTGGTCATTTCTATTGATCAAGAAAAAATGTGAAATTATAAAATGTTGACCAAACAGCTGCCCCGTTTAAGTAAAAGGGTACCGCTTTGGAACAATTTCCATGCTTACTGAATCTGCGGCACATATTTCCCCACCATTGAACCTTTCACCCCATCGTTACATTCTGTTTCATATATAAATGTAACACGCAAGTGTTCGGCCTTTTAGTGACCGTGGGAAATATAATTATGTTCAGCCATCTGGTAACTTTGGATGTTAGCATCACCTCACTTGTGATCAGTGATTAGCGTGAGAAAGATAAAAGAACTCACCAAACCTCACCAGCACTTGCGGGCCTACAGTTAAAGAAGCATGCAGTGGTTGCCCTGCACGGAGTCGTCTTCAGTGCTGCACGTGTAATAGTCGCCATTGTGGAAACTTCTGGTAGCGCACTACAGTAGGAACGCACCTCCGCATGATACTTGTGTGGGAAAACTGTCTTGTGTCATGTGACACACTGGGGTGACCTAAAGACCTACTGTTAAACTTGTGACCTCGCCTTTATGAAATGTTTTCTCACAGACTGTTTGAATACGATTTTTATTTTGGGGAAGAATTGGTATGAGAAGTTTATTGTGCCATTGTAATGCATGGCCGCGTTGTTTTGTACAAGAAAGGTTTGAGGAGAGGTCACTGTCACTGGACAGGCTCGACTGCTGGTTAAGGATGTTATCATCACTGGACAGGCTCGACTGCTGGTTAATTTTGCGATGTTACTGTGTGGACCTGAAGTCCTCTTAGTGATGTTTGTGAGAGGAGGTATGTGGACAGAAAGTTCGTAGTGTCGAGTTTGTGACATTCACACCTTTTAGTAGCGTCTCACCCGAAAAAAACGAACGAAGTTTGTGACCAGCGCAGGTGTTAATAATCGTTTGGTGGTCGTGAATTTCTGACAAACAGCAGTTTCAAATGTCGGATCTTCTCTGTGGACATTGGGGGAAGTAGTACAGTGCAAGGTTGTGATGTAGGTGACGGAGGTAGGATCTCACAACTACAAACACGACTTGTGGCGTTGACTTCCACGACACTTGCCGACGACTGGCTGCACTACCTACATTCGATAGATGCAGGCGATGTAGTTCATTGCCGTACGTCTTGACATCGCAGGTGACATCTTCATCTACCATTCGTCCTGTGATTTCAGATGCCATACGTCACCTGCCCGTACTGGTACCGTATTTCTGGGGGCACGCAGGTCCGCCTTCTTGAGGAGGTAGAATCGGTCGGCCAGTCCGGACACGACTCTTATGTTTGTGCAACTTATCGGTGTGGCCGACCGATGGCTGCTAAGTGGGCACCACAGAGTGCAGTTGACCTTTGCACTTGCATTGCCAATGTTTAAGCATCAGTCCGACACTGAATATAAACGAGAAATGGACGAGTCACGTATAAACATTGAGGTGAAACCAGGGAACATCTCTGGTGGGGGGGGGGACGAAAAACAGCTAATGCCAGCATTTGGTTGCAGTTCATCGCCGTCTCACTCTCTCAAACCTTTATTTTTTTCTGTGGAGGGGAGAGAGTGGAGAGGCGGAAGTTCTTGTACTTATGTCTGTTATTATATTTCTATCCCCTGTCTTTTTTTTCCACTGTCTGTCTGTTATTACATTTTATCCTCCCCTGCATTGTTTCCCCTTTCTGTCTTTTTTATATTACTGTCAACTGTAGAGTTTCCAACTATCGTTTACTGCTATCCAGCTTCTTCTGTCACGTGTCGACTGGTTTTGCACGAGCCGCATAGCATATTTGCAGTTTGCGACAAGCTAACTGAGACTGGGGTGTCCGACAACTCCTTGTGCGGTCAGCTGGACGAGTCGTCTCTGAGGCAGTAGAACCACGGACGGTGTATAGGGTGGACTGCTGTCTGTCTGCCGAGACCAACGCTGAGCCTCTTGCGAAGTTCTCCGTTGTTAGTCTCGGCGAGCCTTCACAATGAATATGAATAAACCGGAAGCTATGTCATCCCATGCCTCGTTCTAGTAGTTAAACTGAAACGTGACTAAACCGGAAGCTTTATACACATCAGCCTCGTTCTCTGACTTCACTGAAAAAAAATCGTCTGCAAGCAGTCCAGTAATACAAGTCCGTGGTAGAACGACCGCGCGATAAACCAAGACAAAGTCCCGACAGTCTCTTGGGTTTCGAAATTTTTTCACGTTTTTAATGTGAAGATCTATAATGTAATCCGAGTTGCACCATTTGTCACGTGACTTTTGCGATTCCGTCTGGATGATTAGGTATATAGATATTGTTATGTTCTGATTTATGTTATGGCACTAAGACTGGAAGCAATCGGACCTAAAATTTCACATTGAGATTACAGGCTTCCTGTAAGCCCCTAGCACAAATAAACGCACCACATAAGCTTAACCCTGCCGCCATTCGACGTCGTGTCCACTTGCATAATTTTTTTTACATTTTTTTGTAAAACAAGAAGTTATATCATCTTCGTTCACTTGCTCAACGGAATTGACCAGAGCAACAACGAAGACGCGAGAGCGCAGTGGGTTTTTTTGCGCAGCCAAAAGTAAGCCTTATACCCTCAGCCACACACTTGTTCCCTCCCCACCCCCACCCCCACCCCCCCCCCCGCTCCTCAGACAGGCCGGCGAGGCTGCTTCTGTATCAAGACGACGTCACGTCGTGCGAGGCAGATGTTCAGGCTGCAGCTCACGGCCTTTGACCTTCCCCACCCACGTGCCCTTTGCGGGCACAAAATCGCACGTCACGTGACTTGTGACCATCTGTCTGCCTTGATGTGTTTTGTGAGTCGATATGTATGTGTGTGTGTGTGTGTGGCTGCTGTGAGCTGACGAGCCACACAACCTTTGACTGTTCGCTGGTGCATTTCTCCACCAGTGTCGCTGCTGCACACGTCACTGTTACATCTCACTTTCTCATGTGCACGTCACAATCACATTATTGTACATCATGTGATCGCCTCTTCTTATGTGAGTTTTTCATAAACACCCCGAAATGAGCTTAGTTTTCGTTTGCGTAATAACTATCTGTGGAGGCGCTGTTTCGCCAAGAACACAAAAGGGAACAACTTAGTTAAAACGTTTCTTCATACTTAATGAAAAGATTATTAGGACTGCAAATTCCTGGAAAAAAGCGTTGGTACCATTTCTATGAACAGTCTATGAAGATGGTGTTGATCCTTTCTGCTCTGAGCAAGAATAGGAACAGGCCAGAATCCACCTACGTCCAACTTGTCACACCTAAGCGCACCTGTACCTGCAATGGTGTGCACTCTTACGCCGGCATAATCTCTTCCTCCCCATCCTCCACCTGTTCCCAGATAGGAGTGCTGTGTGATTTAGCTAAGCGCTCTCAGGTAAATGGGCAACGATGAGATTGAGCGCCATGTCATCGCACTGTTGAAGTTGCTACATTGGACCATTTTGCTAATCAGGTCCTGAGAACAGAATTTCCGTTGAAAGGTGGACAAACACGTTGGTTCATATTATTTTAAATATTGACGGGGATGAAGGACTTGCACCACAGCCTGGTAATGAGTGAGCTTGGTTTGGAAATAGAAGTGACAGGAAAACTACCCCCAGCAGCACTAGGTGTCTATTTAACAAGTAAACAGAAGGTGAAAGAATCAAATTTCATCGCCCCATCTCTAAAAAGCAATGGAGCAGTTACCATTTAAAATATTGGTTAAAGTGTAAATCGTGTGGCTAAACATCTAGTTTTCATAGCAAATACATGCTTAAAGATGGAGTTCTACAGATTAAGACGTTCAAACTCGCCAAGTCTCGTGGAAAACTAGGGCCTCACAATGTCTCCAGTGGGTGTTTATTTGTAATTTACCGCATCTGTGAAGAGAAAAAAAAAAGAAATAACGAAAGACGAGAAAGAGGTATACAATGCAGCTAGATTAAAAAGTAAAAAAAAAGACTTTTTCACGTCTGCTAGAGGTGTTTGATTGCTAAGGCCATCACTACATGGTTTAAATAAATCTAACAAAATAAGCGTTCACTTGTCCGACTCTCAGCAAGAAAAGTTTTGATTTACTTATGTTTCTTAATAACAGCGTTTTGAGACAATACAGCGCCTCACAGATCAGTTTCTACGTTACCGAGGATACGAGTTACATAGACTGCTTTGTCTTTGATGAATGGTCTGTTGTTAAAATTACAAACCTTAAGTGTACACGTGTGAGAGAGAGAGAGAGAGAGGCAAGGAATACGAAGGGAGACAACTTTGCTCTACATTGATAGCGTCCCTTTATAGAGCTCTCCTGACCGGTCTACGTCGTACAACAAAATAAAAGAGCTTCTCTGTCTTGTAAAGCTCTTTTGACCGGTGCTTACGACTTGTGCTTTTCATAAGAATTTTGATATTTGCACGAGCCTGTGCAGTGGCATCATGCACGTGCACAGACACACTGGTGATGTCGAAGCCCCGCCAGCCATGCCCTCCATCTTCCCTACTTTCCCCACAACACGATGAAGCTTTTATTACCTGAAGGAAAAGACTAGCGCGACGTGAAGACGTGCAATAGATCCACAGAATTCCTTTGTGATATTCAACTACCTGTTGTTGCTACGATGGCGAGGGAAGTTAGAGCATAATATGTTTGTTGCACTTGTTGACTAGCATTCTCTCTAGAAGAGGGAAGATACAATTTAAGATCCGTTGGCGGGTAAGAGAGCTCAGTGGCCGCGAACAAACAACTTGAAGTAGAAGGTTGAATTTACATACATACCTGGAGGATGTTTTCCGGACACACACACTAGCAATGCCTTCACAAGTCATAATATTTTCTTCCCCTCAAAGACGGGATTTTATGGAAGATTTAATCTTGAGCATCAGACATCCTGCCCCTCGCCCACTTCATTGTTTCCTCTCAGCATCCACGAGGGGGGGGGGGATACATGCTCGTTTGTTGCTCACTTTGTTGTCGATGTTGTACGGGTTTTCTAGTGACTGCATAACCGCTGCCGGCTCACCATGGCTGTGTCCAAAGGTGAGACTGCCAAACAGGCACAATGGTGTGTATATCGTGGTTCTGTTTGTCATGAGCTTCACTGTACAGGGCTGTGTCTCACGACGAAAGAAACAAAATTACCCCCGCTCTCTCTCTCCTAAGAGCCAGATTTAGGAAGGCTTTAAACCGCGGGTTAGATCAGGCAAATGAAGGGGTTAGAAAAGGTAAAACTGCTGTATATTCTTGTCAAACCGTATCTTAATATTATGAAGCCACCGAGTTGCAGATTGTAAAGTGATGCCTTTTAGTAGAGACACAACTTTTAACTATTATCGCTGATAATAAAGCCGCTCTGTAGCCTTCTTATAGAAAGATTTGCTATGTTCGCTTAGCATTAGCTTACCAGAAAGCCATGTCAAATGACGACCAAGTATGTTATACTGACTACAAGATCTCAACCACCCACTTTGATTGTGCACATCTTGTGGCTATTGACGAAAATGAGTGTATGTACTACGAAATCCCTATAATGTTCATAATATTTTTAACCAACAGAGAAGAAAGAAAAATCTTTACTTTGGAAAAAAAATAAAAGCAGCAGATTAACTTTTTCTGTTGTCTGTGTGGTTATTATTGCGTGGGAAAGAGCTTTTGAGACAACTTTGGTGAGATTCTGAGAGAAGTTGCTGGGGGGGGGGGAAGGAGCTGAAGAAAGCAAGTCACATCGTGGCTACAAAACATTCTTTCAATGGAGACAGAGGGTGACACCAACTGCCAGCAGTCTACAACAGTCCTATTCAGTCCCGTGAGTTCCTCTCAGAGTGGTGTGCAGTGAACACTAGTCATTTAGCGTTTAGCTGCTGAAGAAAGTGTGTGGATACACGTGGAAAGTGCAAGTGAGTGCTGTTTCTATCTTGAGTGTAGAGTTTTCGTTTCCCTTCTGAAACGTTTCTTTTGTTTCACAACTTATTTGTTTTTCCCGCACATTCTTTCGTTTGGTACACTGGTGTAGTATCTTCATTAAAAACACGGCAGAACTTTCATATAGGTGGTTTTACTAGGTCACGGCGGGCTGTGCTATTTTGTGGGAGGGGAGACCGGGTAGGATCGATATTTGAGAGGGGTGTGAGGTTGGGCATTGGTTGGTGTTGTGTGTGATTTATGAAGTGGGGTTAGGGTTATGGGTGTGGGTTAGGGGTAGGGTTAGGTTTTATTGTAGAGGACAAATGTTGAGGACTGGTCGAGTGACGTGATGGTGATTGACATGGAGTTGTTTTAAATTATTGGCTGGTTTTAGTCATGTGATATTTTACGCGGGGGAAAAGGATTGAAGATGGCGAGTGTGCGTGGTAATTTCGCGAAAATTTGTGGTGCAATTGTGGAATTCAAGGAAAGGTTGAGAGGTGCAGAGTCTGGAAAGTATAGCAGAAAGAAGTTTAGGAAATTCTGTATATTTTTGGATATTATTTCTCGGAAAAAGTGGAGGAAGGATTCGAAGATGGGGAAGGCGACTTCAGGAAAAATTGTGTTCATTTGTGGATATTATTTCTCGTAATAATTGGAGGAAGGATTCGAAGAAGATGAAGGAGACGATATCAATGGAGTTTAGCGAGGAGAGAGAGCAGAAGATGAGTGACGTAATAGTGACGTCACTAATTTGCATAGCTCCGCCTACAGGTAAGCCATTTTTTTATGGCGTCCACCTATAAGAAAGCTGTTCCAAAACACCAAAAAGATCTCTTCTTTAGTGACAGGGGCGTAAATAAAGGCCACTTATCTCCTTGTAGCTTAGAGTGGTAGTGTCAGCTTAAAACACGTGCAACAGTAAAGTATCCCTGACACCGGAGACGAATTTGTGGGGTTTTGCTTTGGGAAAGTTAGAGATGCGTGGCATAGGTGTGGCACATCCGGTCTGCAAATTTTCTCCCCCTGAACAAACCAGTCAAGAAAAGAGTGGTCAGAAAGACAAGGACATGTAGCTTATTCTGGCCCAGAGTAACCTATTGGCATTGCCTTATTCTCTCAAACCGCTCCACCCGCTGCACCTATCCAGTCGAGAAGAAAGGTGTTGACGATAACTCTTCTCTAGATCACCGCACTGTTACAGGTGGAAGGTGAAAGAGCCCGATACAGAAAACCGTTCTCAGTCATCTTTAGATAATATTATTTTATTTCCACAAGGCTGCAGCAGGCAGGAAGGAGACCGTTGGGAAACACGTTTCACAAGCATGACGGTCGGCCTCAATATTGTAGCCACTGCCGACATTTTCCCAATCTCGTGAATACTCTGGTCGCCCAGGGGCTAGTTGCACAACATGTTTCTAAACCTTAAAACTGTTCTAAAGAAGCAAAATTTCTTGTCTGCCATTTAGATGCATTGCACAAGAAAATACAAAAAATTGTACTGACCGGACGGAAAATCAGACTTAAACAACTTTATCTTACTTAAAGCAGTTTTAGTTTTAAAAATTCTAAAATTGTGGTGCGCACTTTAAACTTATTACCTAAAAAGATTTAAGGCCTAAAAGTGTTTACAATTAGAAATATGTTGTGCAACTGGCCCCAGACCTCGAAGATGTTCTTTTTTAACCCTTTGTTAAGTTTGGGTCTGAGACTGGTCCATGACAATAACATGTTTGCATAGATCGTATGGTAACGCAATCTGTGCATAGATTATATTGTTACAATGGTTTATATTATAGATAACATTGATGGTATTTTAAAAAAAATTAGTAGTGTAGTCTGTAGTGGCGATGATATCCCCGAAGCTTAGCTTAAAGACCAACCTGAATGCATTTTTTACATATATCGGTAGATACAGGGGATATAAACATAACCTTTAAATTGCAGCCTCCAAAACCCATCCGTTAATTAATTATCCTCTAGCAAAGTATGCGATTCGCACCTGCGATCAACAAGCGTCGTTAACAGTGTACTACGTCACACTAGTGCACCATTCACAACATTGACAGCCGTCAACACCAGAGAGAGAGTGACAGCTCGGGTTATTCGAACGATGAAAGTCTGTATTTCTCGTGGTTCTGAAAAACTGCTACTTTAGCACGAGAAAAGCAGACTTTAACGTCCGAATAATCCCAACTGTCTCTCTCTCTCTCTGGTGTTGACGGCTGCCAGTGTTGTGAATGGTGCACTAGTGTGACGTAGTACACTGTTAACGACGCTCGTTGATCATAGGTGCGAATCGTAGCGGATAATCAATTAATGAATGGGTTTTGAAGGCTAAAATGTACAGGTTAGGTTTATATCTACGGATATCTGAAAACAACGAAAACCATTCAGGTTGGTCTCTACAAAGTATCTCACAGAGGTAGTGACAGGTCGCGCACATCTAAGTGAGCTAACTCTGCGCTTTCAGTTCATTTGTTCTTTTGACCTGCTCAGGTAAAAATAACAGAGCGGCTTCTATTATCTTTAGTCCCGTAAACCTCTCTCTAATAGCGTTAGGCAGAAAAATGGGTCCACGTGTAGTCTGCGATAAGTTCCTATTTATTGTTTCATATACCTACCTGTCACCTCACGAAGAATGCTGTTGACTTCCGCATTGTTTGACATACCTACCTGTCGTCACAGGAAGAATGCTGTTGACTTGCATACTGTATCATATACCTACCTGTCACCACACGAAGAATGCTGTTGACTTCCGTATTGTTTGATATACCTACCTGTCGTCACAGTAATTATCCTGTTGATTTCATAATGTCCGGGAGCTGTGCACGACAGAGTCAGGGACCAGTGCAAGCATCAACCCCATACACTGTCATCAAACATAGCGTGTAAACGCACGCTAAACCATTAGCTACATACATTATTATATCAGCTCACAACTCTGTCAAACAACTGTAATGTGGGATGCTAACAAGGCATGTTAGCAAGCCATACTAACAAGACATGCCAACAAGACATACTAACAACATACGCTATCATGACATGCCAACGACATACTAGAATCATATGCTACCATGACATGCCAACAAGACATACTAGAATCATATGCTACCATGACATGCCAACAAGACATACTAACAAAATATACAAACTAGACAAACCAACATGCTAACAAAGCATACAAGACATGCCAACAAGATATGCCATTAAGACATACTAACAAGACATGCTGGGAAGACATACTAACAAGACATGCCAACAAGACATACTAATAATACATGCCAACAAGACATACCAACGATATTTATCTATGAGACACATTTCAAAGATAGACTTTCAATATTTCCTCCTTTAATGTCTGCATCGTCATACAAACACCGCCACACGATATGACTTTGTGAACAAAACAGTTCTATGTCAACATATTAGTACCAGCGATACTAAAGGCAACAAAAATGTTAAGCACATTTTAATTATTAAAAAACAACTCAAACTTGCTGTGAGGCAACCCGCGAGGCTCATGAAATAATTATTAGGAGATCAAGTCAGGAAACAAAATGGCTGCGGGAAGTATGTCACCTCGCCACTGGTCAGTCTCTTTTCGTTTTTGTCTCCCCCTGTCCGGTCAGACCAATATTTCTCCTGTGCCTGGACTTCATAAATATCCTCGTCTTAAGGTCTTCACCATACTCCTGGGGCCAGTTGCACAACACGTTTCTAAACCTTAAAACTGTTCTTAAGAAGCAAAATCTCTTCTTAGCCATTTTGATGCATTGCACAAGAACATACAAAAAATTGTGCTGTCAGGACGGAAAGTCAAACTTAAACAACTTTATCTTAATTAAAGCAGTTTTAGTTTTAAAAATTCTAAAATTGTGGTGTGCACTTTAAACTAATTATCTAAATAGACTTAAGGCCTAAAAGTGTTTAAAATTAGAAATGTGTTGTGCAACTGGCCCAGCGTCTGTTCTTGGCACCCACCCGGTGGTCTCATTCCTTTCCACGCCTCGTTTTTCACCGCCCACCCCCGCTCTTCGCGCGCTGTTGTATACAATCGACGTTTTTTTCTCGCGAAAAGTGAAGATAAGCTGCACATTCCTTGTTTGACAAGTTATTTTAAAAAAATGAAAACATTATTTAGCAGTATATTTATTGCCATCACTGATTTTGCTTATTCCTTCTGGCAAATAAATAGCTTCTTAACACGAAGAATGATCTCGGTGAAATAAAAAGTATTCATTATCTGTAAACATTACTTATCTTCTCCTTTTGATTTGCAAAACAGTTCTGATTGTTCCCAAAATGAATCATAGTGATTGCAATGACGAAGACGTCGTCGTCGTCGTCGTCGTCGTCGTCGTCGTCGTCGTCGTCGTCACGGGTAGAGGGTGTTTAAAAAAAAGAATAACACACATGCTCTCTCGTTCCCAGTGGATATTTTTTTCAGAACTTTTCGTCTCGGACATTTTATATTACAGGTTGGTATTCAACAGCAAGGCATTAAGAACTATTCCTAGTCAGGCGCTAGTCAGTTACTTTACTTTCAGTGAGGTGTAATCACACACTTAAATATCCACACACACACCATTCTCCTGAGCCGCCGGGTCTGTCTGCGTCAGTAGTCGTCATCAACAATGATTTCTTACAAGCTTAGTGTTAGTACTGCCCAGCAGTACTGGCCGCCCAGACGTTGGAGCATCATATAACATCCTCCAGGACCAGCGGCTCAAACATCAGGAACTGCTGCATCTGGAAAGACAGTTCCAGACGGACTACTGCTTGGCGGAAATGGCTGGACGGCAAGTTCTGTCGCACCTCCATGCGGCTGAGGTGCTGGAGAGACGGAACTGCAGAACAGCCTGAGCAGCAGTCACGCCTCAAGTCTTCGTACAGCTCCATGGCTTTGTCACGTGCGCGGCTGTCACGTCTGTCACTGTGGGACCAGGTCCACGAGCTTGTCGCTTGACACAGCGTGTCACAGGCAGAGAGGCGGTGTCCCGGTGCTGGTGCTATTGATGGTGCCGGTTGCAGGCTGCTACAAGTTACCGCGTCGTCACGCGAGTTTCTGCGAGACTGCGGTGACGTCAGCGCCGCGCCGACTGCCTGAGAGCAGGAATTGAGTCGGAAGCCCAGCTTGATGAGAGTGCGGGCGAGCCGCCGCCTGCTCCTGGCGTGAAAGTCCGTCGTCCGCCATCTTGCTCCGTGCTGCAGCAGCTTCCGCAACGGCGTCTCGCCGGCGTGGTTGGCAGCGTTGACGTCAGCTCCGTGCTGCACCAGCACAACGATTACGTCATCGCAGCAGCGTGCGCATGCACCGTGCAGGGGCGTGTCGCCCATGATGTTGTCTCTGGCATTGACGTCACATCCGGCGGCCAGCAGGCGCTGCAATACTGCAGTGTTGGAGGACAGCGCCGCGCAGTGGACTGGTCGCCGACCTGTGGTGCTCTGGTGCTCGGGATTGGCGCCCTCACGCAGCAACCGCTCTATGACTCCGATCTGAACGTACAAAGCTGACGTCATAACACGTGGCACTAAGTATACTCTACCTTCATCCCTAACTACACTCTTTTCCGGGGAACAAATTATAGGCAGTGAGTTTTGCTCGCACTTAGCGCGTCAGTAGAGATGCTAGCACACACACACACACACACACACACACACACACACACACACACACAGATAAAGCCTTTTTTATCTAATCAACAAATGAATGGCCCAGATTAAACCCGTTCGGTAATCTAATACTAAGACATTTTGGCTCTATCTACTGGATCGCTGCCAGGGTCGGCAATTGCTGTAAAGACTCTATTCATTGCCTGGTTAAGGCGCAGTTCTCTTCCTTTCAGTGGGTGTAATATGACAGATCGGGGCCAGAAAGGGAATGGAAGCATGAAGGGGTTGGCTCATTCAGAAGGGCAGAAAGCCACCTACCACCTCCCCAATCCCCGAAAGTCGAAGCACCAGAGCGTTATCACAAGCAAAGAGTGAAGAAGGTTGGGAGAGAGGCTCTGCACCTGTACAGGTGAAACAGCGGCTGAATGTAAATAAATGTTGACTGCACTCCACCACTGTATTGACTTGTGACCACTTCAAGTACCATAAACTTATTTTCCGGTTCAGAATGTGCACAGATGCACGCATATTTTATTTTATTTATTTTTTTTTTTTGCTTTCTTTCTCTTCCTCCTTCTCTATCTCTCTTTCGTTTGAAAGACTTCATTCGTTCTTTCTTTCTTTAGCAAAATAGCTCTCAATGTTTTCAATATGAGTGACAGCAGTTTCAGCAGTGAGCTTATTACTATTATTTTCGCGGGTAAAAGGTGTCAATGAAAATGAAATAATATACGATCTCTCGCTCTTCTTTCTTTCTTTATTTGGCATATATGAAGGTAACATGGTGGGGAAAAAAATATATATATATATTTTAGATAACAAAGAAAAATATTTAAGAATGTTTGGTGACCATAGCAATTTTTTGTTTGGTTTGCTTGTTGTCAAGCATATGCCAATATTTCTGTGTTGGATTCACCTATATTTATGTGTATACTATTGGAAATTTATGTCAATGCTCAATTATCGTATAAAAACAATCAATTATTATCACTAAATTATAGCTACAGTCTCATATCTTAGAATGAATGTGCCTATTAATTTTTGTTTTTTTAATTTGAAATTTATGCATAGAATTACAGAAAATGGTCAGGCTGCCTGTGTTTATAGACCCTCTTGCATGTGAATGTATATTCAATATGGTACAATACTATTGACATTTACAGGAGTTACTGTAGCTTTTTATTACCTAAATGGCCTCATGCAATGAACATCAACTGAAAGTATTAATGCAAAAGGAAAAAGTAAGAGCTGTACTTTTTGTCTTCTAAATATAAACGGTTTGCAAAAAGAATATATGTATCCTAACAAAGGGCCGCTTATCTTCAGCATCATCTTATTACAAGGGACAAGAATATAACTTGGAAAAGACGAACACAAAACGTGTACAAATCAGTGATAATCATAACATAAATGCAGCTTCCTTTGATACGAGTCATTGCAATCCTAGGTATCATATATCTGAAGTGGAATAAAATTCTCAGACAGGAAACCACTGCAGACATATATTAAGAATTCAATGTTGCGTCTGTGAACATTTTTTCAAAGAAATCTTTTATTCACTACTGTCGGTCTAATCTGTGCATTCGTTTGTGATGTTGCATGCTCATTTCCTGGGGCAAACAGCAGGTTCTGGCAGTGTAAAGAGCTCAATGATAGTTGTAAATATCGCCATCATTTTCGGCTACTGACACATTGTATTTAACTTCTGGGCTGCAGTAAGATGAACTATAGACTTACCATCAGAAATTAGTATTCCATCAAAATGTTTCCACTAAACGTTATTATAAAGAACTTAACGTTTTTAACAGACCGCGATGAGCCTACAACTTACAAGGCGAAAAAAAAAACAACTGGAAACACTCTTCAAAAAGTTTATCAGCGACCTTCCCCTGATCCTCGTTGACTATTCGCGGTCACGAACTCACGAAATCCCTGCATACGAAATTCGACCAACATTCGGCAGGTCATCCAGTGCGCATGCGTAAACGGAAGATGACATGTTTGGTCTCATACCTGCTTGCAACCTGCCGGATCAAATGGCCTAGGTCAGCAGTCCATTAGAAGTGTAACTTCGTTGAAAGTCCTGCGCCAGACCTACTCACCGCTTTGCCCGAACTGAAAGCCAGCGCAGCAAAAAGGGCGGTCTCCCCCGTGTTGTCCACACCGTTGACATCAGAACCGTGGTCCAGCAGTAGCATCGCAACCTCCTGATGACCCAGGCGACAGGACAGGTGCAGCATGGGCCTGCCCCGGTACAGGCTGTTTGCCTTCGCTCCATGGGCGAGAAGAACTTCAGCCATTTCCCTGTCACACAAGACTGAGGCATCACTCTCCGACACACTGTCGCATTCACTGCCTCCCATTCACTATTTTTTTTAAGATTCTAAAAACTTCATTTATTGAATACTACCTTGTATTACTATACTCGCTTACCTGCTAGTAAGCAATTCCTGTCAGTAGTACTTTGTTGTGTTATAATAGACTGAGTCCTGTTTTGGTAGACACCCATTCGCAACATTTAAAATAATGGATCAAAACTTATTAAACATTTGTTTCATATAGTCCATAATGCTCTTTGGTCAGACTGATACAAAACACGGCCACGTGGATCAGCAGAAACACGGAAAGGAGAATTGAAGAGGCTTCACCTAATTAAAAAGGTCAAGCTTGATGCTTTGGGACGCGTGGGCTAAACTCCTTGCCACCTGCTCGTGCAGCAACAGGCAAAACTACCGGCTCCTGATCTTTCAGAAAGTCTCAGCTCGATACAGAATCATCTGGACACCTCGACAAGACTCAGCCCTCGGCAACACTTGTCCCGTCTTGACAAACAAGTTCGACGCAGATGCTGAATCATGTTTTACCTTATGATAGGAAGAATTTTAATAGGTTAAAAAAAAACTTCGAAAATGATTTCAGGTGTAGTTCATCAAGAACAGATCCTGCCTTACGCCATTCGCTTTCAGTAATGAGTCGTCTCACGAAAATGTCTTAATCTCCGTTGTAGCCAATGTTTTGTGCTGATGGAGGTCAGGGGAGTTAATTAAGAAAAGACACCAGACGTCAAGAGTTATCTGTATCTGTGTTGTATTCAAATCCCAGCTTTTTTTTCGGTCTGCGGGGTAGAAGGGTAACGTAGTACGGGGGTGGGAGGCGGGATAATTAAGGAAGCCTTTTGTGTGTTGTGTGCCTTCCTTCGGGGCTTCCTGTTTCTCTGACAGCAAATAGCTGGACTTCCCTCAGGTGCTGGAACCTAACCCCGTGCTTGTGCGGGCTTGTGATCCCCAGTCCCACTGACGCCAGACTTTTGTTTTTATACCAACATTATAACATTGAGTCTGTTTACATGCCTCTTCTTTTTTCTTTCTCTTCTTTTCTTTCTATTTTGTTTTTAATTCTCTTTGTTCCTTTTACTTCCTCTTCTTCCACTGCTTTTTATTATTACCTTCTTTTTAACAAATATTATTGTTTTATTATTGTTTTCTGAAAGTTCGATTGAACTAAATCATAAATTAATTTTCCTTTTCTTCAAGTTTTTTTGATTGAACCCAAGAATCAGCACCTTTATTGTTACATACACGTCTCGTCTGTGTGACGTACATGTAACGTGCGACGGATGTGACGTTACACTTAAAATATACCAAACATTACAGAGGCATGTGAAACAGGACAAGAAACGTGTGAGCAAGAGTGAGAGACATGAAATGTGACGTTCGTGTGTGAGCAAGAGTTTTCGAAAGAGAGACACGAAATGTGACGTTTGTGTGTGGCGTGTTGCTCGTGACATGCACGTGGTAAGGACCTCGCTGACGTACTTGTGTCCTTGCTCCACGGCGAGGCCCAGAAGCTTGTCCACGCGCGTCCTGCCATCCGTCCGCCCATCCGATCTTTCGGTCTGCTCTTCGCTGTGCAGCAGAAAGCCTTCTCCCACGTGCTGTAGCAGTGACGTCACCGTGTCCACAGAGCCGGAAACGACAGCGTGGCGCAGCACGAGACCACGCTGCTGCTGAAGGTGGGTGACAGGCAGAGGAGAGGAGAACTGCGCCGCCAGCATAGACTTGAGTAGCGTCACCGGCGTGCTCCGCGCGCACCAGTCCAGTGACGTCACGGCCATCTCCGTTAAAGACGACTGATCCATCCTGTCGGGGTTTTCCTCAGCTTCTTCCCCTTCTGCAACACAGCACGAACGGGATACGACGAAGCCTTGTAAACAACTTACAAGAAAGAATTTCGCGTGACGCATTCTGAGAGGGTCGTACGTCATTGGAAGCCACTTTGGTAGTCCTGCTCTCCAAAATACGAGGCGGACATGCAGTTTGAAATTCCTCACAGTTGTTCTTTAAGCAAATCCTAAAGTCGTTAATATTAAAAGTAAGGAGTATCGGGAAGGCAATTTAGTGATCAACTAATTAGCTAATCTACTCTACATCAATTACTAAGGCTTCCCGCGTTGTCTCGTCTACAATATACTCTTTAGTCTTGGTAAACTAACACTGTACTAATTGAATCTCCTCTACACCAGTTTCAACATAACTTTTTGAACATGCACCACTAATCCAAAAGCAGACAACCAAAATTAGCCACAATCAACCAGAACTTACTGTACATACTTGTCTGTGGGTCCATCATATATATATAAGTAAAAAAAAAAACAAAGGTTACACTGAAAAACTTTTCCTAAAAAAAAAGAGAAAAAAAATTATACCGGACGATGCAACCGAACAGGGACAAAGGAATTAAGCCATTAAAATCAAAGAGTCTTGAACCGACTACCGACCGCGCAAAATGGTGTCTGTTTAAAATAATAATTTTTTCTCTCTTTTATTTTTTTTTTTTTTTTTAGAAAACGTATTCCAGCGTAACCTTTGGTTTGTTTACTTTTTGCTAGCTCTATAGTCGAGTGAGTATCATGCAAATTTGTAGCTATTCCTATTTTTTTCCAGCGAATCCTGTTCTGCTTTAGTCACTATAAGCAAGAGAATTACTAGTCACCAACCTGTAACTTCTAACACAAAGCCTCCTTATATTTCCCCGTGACGCCAGTGGCTGCCAGCGAAACTTGGCTTCTGATCAAACGGCCATTGGCTACTTTCTCACGCTCACTTGCTTCTTTCGCGACTCCTTGTCCGTCTGTCGCCTGTAAAACAATGAAGATAAATGTGACTGCCGGCTTCTGACATTCAGGTAGCTGTTCCCACCCAAGCCCTCACCAGTGTGAAAGAAATGTGAACATGATCAAGCGGGGGCACCTTCTATCTCGAGGTCATTTACCAGCAGCCACCTTGCCCTTGTGACTTGTTCTCATACAGCAAACTTGAATGTATTCCATCACATTACAGTAATATGAAACTAAGAATATGCTGAATACAGTAGCCATGCTGATAAGGTTCGAACAAAGGGCTTTTTCTCTCTCTCTCTCTCTCTCTCTCTGGTCAGGTGACTGTGGGGGGCGAGGGATAGGGTGGAAAACTCGATTAATCGAGGAGGTGGACAGGCAAAGACATGCCTGTGGCGTCTTTTTAAAAAAAAACTATTAACCTCATTAATTCTGCTGCTGTAGCACAACATTTAACCCGCTACCTGACACCAAACAATGACGGTAGGCAAGAGACTGTCGTCAAATGAGGCCAGTGAAGCGTGTGTATGTATGTACTAATGTATGTGTGTAGATATGTATATATGTGTGTATATATGTATGTATCAGTACATATACAAGATATACCCTAAAGACGCCGGGACAATAGTGTATAGAAACATGTGTAGCAAAGTAATTATTTGTCTAACGTGAAAAATCATAATTTTCCTAATATTCTTCTTGAATACTTTCCTCACTCACCTGCCCATCGCGCGAGCACACACACACAGGTATAGCTACTTAACCCCCTCTTTCCTCCAGCTATTTAACTTTTACAAAAACACACGCTTAAGATAAAGAAAGAAACGGTAACAATGCTTTTGTGGATGCGAAGACCTTATCTTTAGTTTGAATATATATATATATATGTGTTGTGTATGTGGTAATTAATTACAGTGCACGTGCACCTACCTATTTAGCTTGCCTACTTATTCACTCTATTTTCTACTCATACATTCATACGTTTATGCACACACATTACATGTGCACACGTCCTACACTTTCAAACACACACACACACACACACACACACACACACACACACACAAACGTACAGTTTAATGTTTGAATGCGAAATGCCCAAGGAGGCTGGTGGCATGGGAGAGTCAGCGAGGAGAGAGCTTATCATTCGAGGGATGTGAAACCAAACTGTTACATGCAGACGATGTAAGAGTCTGTTACGTGAGAGCCAGCGATGAGAGTGTCTATGATGTGAGTGATGTGAAGTCAAACCGTTACCTGCAGGTGATGTGTCGCTCTTCCTGCTACCGCAATCTTCTTTCTGTTCTCGAAGCTCTTTGGTGCTGGAGTCCCAGACAGTTGCTCGTCCCTCCTGAGGCCTTCTCGTAATGTCTGTCAACGCGCTACGTAAGGGTACGTGACCAGTCTCGGTACTGCTTTACTCCGTTGAACTGTCAATGCTATAGTGAACCCCCCCCCAAAAAAAAAAAAGTCCTTTGACACCTCTCTCCTGCCCTTCCCACCCCGACCCCCTACAAAAACCCATGCTGATCCCTTGCAGTCCCAAAAAACCACCCGACACTACCTCCCGCTTCAGTGACCTCTTATCACTCCAGTCAAGTGGAATCGTGACCCTAATGGGGTCACCTGCACAAGGTAGACACGTAGACATGTAGGCGTGCGCTGTCTACTGTCGCCCACACACAAGAGTGGGACTTTCCTCCCCTCCTCGGTTCCCGCGCGGTGGCTGGGATCGGACAGGCTCCGAACCCTGTACCTTGACACAAACGGTATGCAGGTATACATACATTAGTATGAAATAGCGCCCAACACACGCACGTGCACAAAGGAACACGCACATACAGGTACACACACATGCACGCGCTGGGCGGGCCATGGTAGCGGCGTGATTCTGGGCAAGTGTGTTTGACCACATTCTCAGGTGAGATGGGTGATGTTCAGAATTCTAGGGATATAAGGACTCAAACGGAAAAGACGGAGAGAGAACACAGCGGTTGGAGACTTGGAGCAACGATTCACCCGGTGGGCGAAGATCGGAGGTAGGCAGCGTACATTTCGCCCTCGCCGGTGCTGTCGACCGGCGCAGGAATAAAATATCTTAACCTCACGGTTTGTCTTGGGTTGTCGAGAGGAGGGGGGGGGACTGTGCCAGCACACCCTACCTCCTCTGTTACACAGACCACAAGTGACTCATTTCGATGGAATTTCCGCTCACGTCCACCCATTGTTCAATGCCCCCCCCCCCCAGGAACAATACGGCATAACAAAACCAACTCACATTTCGTCTTGCAGCAAAAACGGAAAATAGAGCATTTCTGGAGACCCCGAAGGGGTAAATCTCTATACACGGTCCGCGAGCTGCAGTTAAGCTCCCTATAAACGCATATCTCTGTTGTCATCACCAGCTGATTTTAAAACTTACTCACCTACTTACCCCCTCCAGAGACAGTGAAGGAAAGGACAGCCAACACTGCGCGCGCATAGTGAGCCGTGGTGAGCCAGCACTAGTTCAACTCTGGTCCAGCTGTATACAAGCCTAACTTATTGACAGGCAGCTTCCGGTCTCTTTGTGGTGTATTTGCGAGTATTTCATGGAATGCTTTGATATTGAAGAAATCCTGTTAGAAAGTATGCTTTGAAATATATATTTTTATATATGAATCATAATGTAAAATATATTTGCTCAAACAGAGCGTTATATCGTAGTAAATGTATTTATTTTAAAGTCAAGAAGATAGTGATGTCAGCAAGCTCTCGCTCTTTATCTCATTGTCTTTCTAAGTGGTTACAGAAATCGGTTTATAGCGAGTTTCTCGTTTCTTAATGAATTTAATTCAGCATTAATTCAGACCAAGGCTGTAAGGAACGTACCTTAACCTCCATTTATTCTGTAACACATTTAAATCCTTATTTATTTATTTTTTTAACATGTTGTTTTGAACACATTCACATCGTGTGTTGTGTTAGCTTATCTTATCAAATTATTTAACATATTACAACAGACTGCATATTATAATAGATCACTTATTATCTTCACACACACATATCTCAAAATAATTACGACAGTGGCTCTGTGACACACTGTGTAAAGTGAAACCGGAAAACACGAAGCAACGACTTAATCCAGCGCATGCGCGACGCAAGTTATCTGTTCCCGTGCTTGAGCTGCTAGTCCTTCCCTCTTTAAAGTCTCTGCTTCCTCTGATTCTTGAAAGCAGTGAACGTGTTGCTGGCTGCATACTGTTGCTGATAGCGAGTCAACAACCAAACCTCTCGGAATTTCATTTCTTGTATCCTTCTTCCTCGTGATATCTACTAGTCTTACAATCTTCTTTCGTACCCTTACCCCTCCCCCCGCCCTTCTCTCTCTCTCTCTTTGGAGGGCTACCTCTTTCAAAGCCTCAACTCAAGGAGCAGTTTTAATTCAAATCAGATTATTGTTCCTTTAGCAATGCGACAATGATGCGGATTCAATCTGTTCGCAACGGCACAAGACAAACTCAGTGACCGCAAGAATAAATATTGACATCTAAGGCAACATACGTTTTGCATGAAAATAAATTATAATAATGATTTTATGTGAGAGCGCACTAAGACCAAAATGAAAAATTGTCAAAGAGAAAACCTATTCCAGATACCAGGTCACAAAATAGTCCCCTCTACATTTTCCCCACCCACAATACTCACCCTATGCACTTCAGTGTCGCAGCACTTGAAATGTAAGACAGAGGCAGTAATTGTTCCAGTCAAGGAAGAATGATTTTCAAAAGATTTACAGCGGTCAGGTGTGAACCAGAATGAGGTGTTGCAGAATGCCATTTCTGATCAAGGTTGCAAAACAAAACAAAGTATAAACTGTCCATGTCTAGATATTTTAGGGTAACCGGACCGACGTGGACATGGTGAGAAGAAGAAAATGACTACATGAATAATTAAATAGCTCTCCTCTTTCTTTCCTTATGTTCGTAAACGTTGAGAGATAAATATGTTCCTTTGCTTAAACCTTAATCCAGTTTTTAAAGTCCGATCGTGCCTTGCTCTTCGCAATCACACACAGCAAATATGATTTTCAAATTCGTTTTGATAAGTCAGCCAGTAAAATATTTGCCTTGGCTCAGGTTTGCAGTAATCTCTGAGCTTAGAAGTATTACAGGTACTAAGCACTTTTGTATACCGATCCTTGTTTTGCGAAGATCAACTTCAAAGGAAAGTCCGGTTGCTGGCGGGAAGTAAGTGATAATTTAAATAATGATAAGAACACTGACACTTACTGTTTTTGAGATCAGCATCCATTATTATTATTATTATTATATTATTATTATTATTATGTTTTTCTTTTGAGTAAAGCGCTTATTTGAGCCTCCCTTTTAATTGTGGGGAAAAAGCTCTCTACAAATCAACTTCATTATTATCATCATCATTATACCACTTTTATTGTGCTTGAAATACATGGTTTTATAGCCTAGATCAAAAAAAAAACATCATTTCATCGCAGCATAAAACAGACTACAACCCAAACAATATACACAACCACAATGTCAAGTCTTTCTTTACATTGTAATTGCATCCCCTTTTTGAAACGAGTCCAAAAATGTGGTCCCATGGGAAGGAGGTCAACATCAAATTTCAGAAAAAAATCACAGATTTCTTCTTTGTTTAATAATAATTATTAGTGAATTTGTAAAGAGTATTTCCCCGTGTGGGTGCGAGCTATAGGCGCTACACACGAAAACCTACAAACAGCCGACAGTCAACAGTACAACCCACAGAGATGTACCCTCAGGTGCTGAAGCCCAGTAACCAGCCATCAGAAACACAACTGCTATGCAACACATCCCCCACCCGTTTTGGGGGGAGGGGGGGTCATAAATGCGGGGATCACAGAATCCCTGGGGGAAAGTGAGTGTGAGTGTCCGTAGGTTTTACTGCCTTTTTCCATCAAAACCTAGAAAACATTTTCGACACACCCATCTCCCCCCACCCCCCGACCTCTGCGCTCCCCTACTCCCCCAACTCTCTTGCGCTAACCGCCTGTGCCACCGCCGGCAAACTGCAGATTGCGCGGATATGATAGAATTTTAAGTTCACATAACTGTCGACTCAAACATGTCCTTGCTTGCCTCACCTGGCCCCAAACTGCAGGCCCACAAATTAAACCGTCTAAACGCTCTCGCCTCGCTTTCATCTATCAATATATCTTACTGCGAGAGTGACAGGGGCTTTCAGAGTTTTCCCTCGGTATTGTTGGCAGCTTTATGTGTTAAGTGCTTTCAAAATTAGTCTTACTCTTCAAGCTTTGCAGGATCACTCACTCAAAGGCCCTTGTAGTTTTAATCTAACAACAGTCTTCCCAAACCTGAATGCGATATGCACCCGTCTGCCGTAGTTTTCTTTATTACTGCATGAAACAAAATTGAACAGTTCTGTGACTGTTACCTTATGTTACCTGGTGCAAGACCTGTGCGTCTTTATTTCAAACTTCTACGTGAAATACGAAGCACATGGAGGAAATGTTTCCCTTGGTCTATTAATACGTAAGCAGAGTTCAGTGTCTATGTGCAGGTATATACCGAACAGGGGTCTCATCAAATACTAACCTTGGTCTTGAGCGGTTCAAAGATCGCGGCACTTAATCTGTGGCGGTTACCCCGGCGATTACTGTAATGATTAGCACTTGCTGAGCCGATTACCGTGATTACAAACCGATCTTCAGGTATTTACAGTCCATTACGAAATTCTCGCCACTTTATTTTCCCTAGCCAACCCGTCTCGAAATCCCCTAACATTTCTAAGTCTGCCGAGCTGACAGATTTCAGGAACTCATAGAATTCCCTCTCTCGGTGCCACCTCCTCAGTACTTAAGCATATTTCTGTGCAGTTTCCTGCCTTAACTTTGCCGCACTGACAACATTCTAACCCTACAATACCCTCGCTTGTCACCACTACAGAGAGAGGCCCCGAGTTCAGGTCTCTCTTGTCCCAGGCCATTCTCTGTATGTGACACCTGTTCGCAGGTCCGGCCGTCGGCGGTTATCTATGGGTACTCCGGTTTCCTCCCTACTCATAGTACGAAATCAAGTGGAAGCACTTTCCCACCTAACCAAACAACCAATTGTTCCATACTAATTTTATTTGTAGTATTTTAATTTTCTTGAACATTGCAATGTGTTATTATAAAGTTTGCTCTGAAATGATCGACCCGAAACAAAATAGCGCTCATTTTATGATTGTCTTGTTAAGCCAAAAATAGTTTTGCTGATTAAAAGAGCCGAATGCATTTGACCTCCTAAACGTTATCATCCTTCTACTTGACAGTTTCCATAAGAAATTGAGGGACAGGATATGCTTCTAATTTATTGGCCAGATAAAAACTGCTTCCTTTCAAAAACAAGTGACATGCACATCTGATGTGGTTTGTGACAGCTCTGAACCCTCCAGACACTGATCTATAAGGTCTCTCAGCTGCTGATACACGTCACTCTGATGGCCATGTGTCACAGACAATATCTTCTCAGCCTAAAACAGATCACAAAATACTGATGACAAAAAAGCACTTTCTGTGTACAAAAATATAATGAATGTGTTGGCAGGTTACACCTGCATGGTCATAAGTTTGCATATTATATACAGGTACACAGGCAATGATGAGACGAAAATGAAGATACCAATCCCAGCTATGGCTCTAGTACTACAAATCTGAGTTAGAGTAATGAAAATGGATGATTTTTTTCCAGCTTTGATTTTAAGCCACTGGCAATCAGCTGTTGTGCCTGTCTATGTACGAGGAACAGTGAAACAAAAGGTAGCAAACGCTGGGCTCGGCATCTGTTAGGTTTTATTTGACTGCCCCTAAAAGACATATCCTGAAGAAAGGTGAACATTAAAGAACTCTACTTCCAACTGAACATGAACATACCATGCAGCAGCACACTGTACAGACCCAGACATGTAAATTCGGACATTATTCTTGTATTGTGTCATATCGCTACAATCAAAACAGTGGCTGTCCACAAATACAACTAATCTAAGAGACAGAGGGCTCATACAAAATATTGAAATTATAAAACAAAGCCTATTAATTTCGTGCCTACAAAGGCATGTTAGTAGATGAAAAAGATCAAGGTCTTAAAGAGACATCAATTAGCAAATATTTACCTCCCTTAAAACTGCATAGGCCTCGTCAGTGTGCCCTAAATATAGCTGCAGCTTGCCTGCTCGCATCAGCTGAAGTCCAGTGTTTGGGCTCATTGCAGGATACAATGTTCTGCATGCATGCAAACACTCATATGCATCAAACTCGATCATTTACGTAGCATCTTGGATGCAATATTTCAATTTATATGAAATGCTATAGCACTGTAATCTGATGTCTTATACATATGCAAAAGTTGTCTTGATTCTTGGGACTAACTGCTCACCATTAGAGTCTATGTAAATAAACTTGAAACTAAGTAGAGTTGTAAATCCTTTCAGCACCTAAACAATCTGTTTATTTATTATCTAATGTCAAAATTGGCAATTTGCACCTGTAACCAACAAGTCCAGCACACAAATAAAGTGCTACATCATATCCGGCTGCAATGCACAGATTTTGCAAGTTGAAGCTGACCATTAAATTTAAAAGAAAAACTTTCATTGAGCAACATCTAAAAAAAAAGTACTGGTTAAAGGAAATCAAGCCAAAATAAACGAATGAGATATACATTTTGGGGAATACTAGGTACATCATTGTGACCAATGATTTACAGTTTGTTCATCACCACCAAAAATTGAAGACTGTGTGATCATTCACACCTAGTACTGACCACTGCACAGTACTACAATTGGATAACTTAACTTTTTTTTCACAGATGACTTGTAGCAAAACTTGAGAGTAATTGTTTTATTCTTTGTACAGTTTCTGGGAAGAATTTGGCAATAATGCTTTAAACCTTAAATTAGTAGCAATTTTGTTGGAGTTACCCCTATCTCTACTTACCAACATGCACTGTAGTACAGGGGAAAAAAGCTAGTATTCTCATAATATATTGTCCAGATTTACTGGAGTTCAGTGGGAAAAAAACACTTCCAGTCACATTTTATCTGCATAATATTAATAATAATTCCTCACACATAAAACATGCAACTTAAAATCACGCAATAAAAAAATTTAAGATTTAAAAGTAGTATACAGCATATATAATACATTGTTACACAGAGAAAATTATTTAATATTACGATTATTACCACTGTATTTGTAGGTCTGTGCTTGAACTCTATCACTGTGTCAGAAATGATATAAGATACTATAGCTCTTGCAGCTGTATCAGTGCTAAAACTGTATCAGTTACATGTACCAATCCTGGAAGGCTAAGATTAAAATAAAAGCACTAAGAAAAATGAAAAAGAACAATTTTGTCAGTGTTTTTGTCAGTGTTTTTGTCAGTGTTAGAAATGATTTGAGGCACTGTGTCTATTGCAGCTACATCAGTGCTGACAACTGTATCAGCTATGTGTACCAGTCAGTCCTGACAGAATGAGATAAAAAAAGATGTATTGAGGAAAAATGAAAAAAACAGTTATACCACTGTTTCTTTAACCAGCCTGAAAAGCTTATTGTTTCTTATTTGTTTTGACATATTTTGTCCCATCACTGCTCTGTGTGCCTCATATTTATATTACAAAGCATTTAAATTTTCACACATTGAAAAGTTTGAAAAGTAGGAATTTGTGGCAGATGCATTTCCATTGCACTTGTACTTTCAAGATTCATAAGTATTTTCTGTGCAACTTGTATCAACAGAGACACTATGCTCAGCCATGAACCACAAATGATGTCACAGTTTCACACCCAGATGGAGATTTAAAGAGGCAAAGGAAACAGTCTTTAATTTCTCAAAATTCACGTTACTCCTTGTGTTAAGGCCATTAATAAGTGAGATGAAAGGAACCTTTTAAATGTGATATGTGTCACCACTCTGGAAGGTCTTTCATAATGATCTGCAAGCTATGTTTTAGGCCCTCCCCTATCACCCAAATGTGGCGGTACTCATATTTTATAGACTTATGTGACTGAAAATTGCTTTGGTCACATAGCAGTTTGTTATTATATTAGTTTCTTATGTATTGTTGGAACCAATATAGCAGATTCTTATTATACTAATTTTGTTGGGACTAGTATAACAGTAAATGTTTTTTAATACTGACCTGTATGGCTGAAGTGTTACAAGTACATATAAAAGAGCTTGTTCCCACATGCCACATCTAATGGCAGCATCGAGTGCACAGTCCAACACTCGCAGATGGCTGACGTTGAATGGTGGCAATTGATGCTTTACTTTGCTAAGACACTCCTCACATAGAGAGAGAATTTGTTCCTCACTGGCTGCAAGTAATGAAAGTTGACAATTTTACTGGTAGAAAATAATATTTACCCAAAGTGTTTCAAATGATGTAAAAAACAAGAAAACAAAATAACCCCTATAATTTTATTAATGTAAGCTGAAATTCTTAAAGGGAAGCAACCTAATGCTCTTGTTCTGAAAAAAAAAAGGGTTCACAAATTCTACAAAATTAAATTGCACAATTCTAAACTTTCTATTTGATGATGATAGTTCATAATGAAACTGCTTTAAAAAAATCAAAATATAAGGTCAAGAGCTGACTTCCATCAACCCTAGACTTCCACCAGCATTAGCCCACCTCCTGATTTGTGCATCTCTGAGACTGTCTGTAGGAGGTCCTGGCATGCTCGTACTGCTTCTGTTTTGCCTTCACTTGACGCACATTCCCCATCTGCTGTCAGGCAACCATTGAAACATTTCTTCCTCATGAATAAATAAACTGTATATTTTAACTTTCTTCACTGTTCTGCAGTTAATGTTTAATTCTTTTCATGAGTTATCTTTGAAAGAAAAATAATTTTCATAATATCTTTATCAAAGATCAGGAAATAAGAGCCTTATTGGGATTAAGTACTGAACGTGAAATCCTTTGTACATGGACAATGAAATACTCCTGAAGAAGTTCAAGTAAAATACAGAAAAAAGCATGCAAAACCTATTCTCACTTGTTTCACCCTCTTCCTTTATACTTGATGTCATCAGCTGGTCCTGTGTTTTTTTAAAAAAAAACACTGAAGATGAGGCAGAATATTGTAAAAATTGTAAATTGTCCTGGACATTTCCTGGCAGGAGAATTTAATGATTTCAGGCTAAAGTTACACTATGCCTGTATGGAGAAGTAATTGACAACTAAAATCGTTTTTTTACCCTCAGCAGTTCAGCTGCTCAACAGTAGATAAAATGTTGGGATTTGTGTGCATGTGTGTGTGTGCATGCACACATCCAGGTGTGTGTTATGGTTGTGTCTTAAGAATGGTTTTAGATGCAAGATTGTAAGGGGAAGGGAGGTTAAATATCTAAGTTGTGTTTTTGCCATGATCCACCGCTTGTCTTGTTTAAAATGCTTAATAACTATGTGCAAGCGTAAAATCCATCTTTGCCTTGTGAATATCTCACCCTCCTAAGATAACAACCAGCTATAAGATCATGTGTAATAAAATTTCTTTTTAACATTTTACATGGTCTGTGCTACTATAACAAAAACAAAATTGTGACTTTTTCTGGACTTTTTCCAAGATAAACTTCATTCATCTAATCCTCACACTGATACCAAAAGCAAATTTCATACCTTTATTTTCAGCAGTGGTTTTCAATCTACTATGTAAACAGAGAAACTTCGTAAAAAAGGGGAAACTGAAAGCAAAAATTTACTTTTTCTTTTTACCTAAGCTATGAATTTCTGGAGCTATTCTACACAATTAGCAAGTGGACTAAAGGCCAGACCCAAGTAGAGTACTTACTAGAGATGGGTTGGCACATCTTGGACATGTACAAAGGAAGTAATACTGCTCCTTTAGCTGTGCCTGCCTCACCCAGGAGGGGGCCAACTGGTCAATGTAGCTCACAAAGACATGGTCAGCCAGCTGCAATGGTTGTTACAGCCTTGAATGAAGATTTACACTAGCAAAATACACAATCATATGTGGTGTGGCCTTTTTTTGTTTTAACAGTTTCCCTCCCTGTGAATCCAAGAAAAAGGACTTTGTGTGAAACAAAAAATCTGAGATTCATCAGAAGAATCAAGCAGTTCCACTTCATCATCAGAAAATGGGCCTACCCTGACCAGGAAATCATTTCATTTCATAATCAAAAGGGTCATAATAATTGATGAATGGCATTTTATCATCATTTACCAGCAAGAGTGTACAGTGTTATCGTCAAATGGACTTGAGCATTTATACCAGATTGCTAGCCACCACCATCGGCTTCATTAATGCTCCCTGTCACAAGTTCCCTTTATCAGCTAATTAGTTCATGTTAGGTGACACCCTCATGCAACAAAAGTTTTTTCCTAATGAATTTCAAAGATGTATTCACATATTCCTTTTACATTTACACAATCTTACTTTTATTTTATCATCACAGGCAATGTCTTCCACAGCTGACAGGTGCAGGGATTTTCCTTGGAAAGTCATGACTGCATTAGGGTTGCATCTGTGATCCAGCAAGGAGGGACTGAAGATGAGACCATAATACTGTCAATATAAACAATTACACTATTTTAATTTTTGGACAAATCCTAATGGCAGCTTCTAACACTGGAAAATTACTAATTCCACAAAAAGAAGCTTCATTCACTTTGGTCAGATGATCACTTCAAGTGCATCTTCACCATTTTTCAGTTCTTTGTCTGCTTTGATCAGAACTACGTTACTTAGCCAGCTGATTGAATGGACCTTCTCTTTACCGATGCACAATTTTCATAACCTTTCAATCCACAAATTAATATACTTATATGATACACTTATGTTGACATAATGATACTGGAAGAGGATGGAAATGTCTCTTTTCTTAGTAATGTAAAATTAACAATTTTAAACACACAGGACCTATTACATCAGGTGAAACATTTGAATGGACTTTATATATGCCAGGATTGATTTGGAAGAGTGTTTGACAAAAAGATCAGTGAAAGTCTGGGCTGTAAAATAGTTTTGACGAGCTGTAGAGAGTTTTGAACAGGAGACGAGCAAATTTTCTGTAGTTAGAGGGTATTGACACCAAGGACAGAGTGGGGGGTTTTCTCCTGCAAGCAAAAATCGATGAGTGATAAATGTGTTTCCAGTTTTTAGTCTATTTATAACCACTTTTCTTGTCGGTTTAGAGATTCTTGCGTTATGCAGTCACATAGTTTTGCAAAAATGGAGTGAAGTTTGTTACATTCCATGGAGTTGCCAAAGTTCTGCACTGAAAACGCACCTCTTCCTTGAGCATTACTCCTAACACAGTCCACACAATGCTCGTCTTTCTTACCCTCCCCCCTTCTGCTCTTGCTAATTTTCTACCATCTTTCTCTGCAGAATCCCTATATTTTCTATGCTCTGTTAATTGGTGTCTTTTTGTGTTTTCCATCTTTGTTTTCTGTTTGTCGTCAGTACTGTCATTTATTCTTACGCCCCTCGTGTTCTATTTACTCCATGTCTCTTCCTTGTTTTTAAGCGCTAAGAGCATGCTCTCTATGAGTGTGAATATGCGCTATACAAATCTTCATTTATTATTATTATATACATCTTCACAGAAATGTACCAGTCTGAGACAAACGTATGGACCGTAAGTGGTTGCTTAAGGGCCCTTTTGGCTGCCTCATCAGTTCGAGTGTTTCCTGGAATACTTGCATGGCCAGAAACCCAAATAAAGATAATGTCGATATTGTCCATTTGTAGTGAGGATAGAAGTTTGAAAAACTGAATAGTGGATGATCCAAGCGTTGAGAGCATAATGCGTGTTTTTAAATATATTATGTTGAAATGATCATGTTCAGCATGCAGATCTGCATAGACTATTCTGTCTGATTTCCAGTGTGCTGAGATTTATCAACATCAAAAGAGCCTGAAAGTGAAATCACAAAGACCAACAAACACACCTCAAGTAGATTCCTGCGCCTAAGGATTCGTGCAAATCCTCGGCAGCAATGGTGATAGTGTTGATGACCATCTGAGGACACAGCAGAAATTGATTATCAAAATCTTGAACAACCAGTTTCTTATAACACCAAAGATTAACCAACAAGTCTACGCTTACTAGACAAAAATGCCAATGCGCTCTTTTGCTGGCTTTGTGAGTATGGATAAATTGTTTAATTATATTTACTCAAGGTATTGGCATCCTTAGCTTTTTAAATATTTTTTGAAATTTGTACACCATTGACCCTTCAGTATCTATTCACAAACACTGGGATCTTACCATTGTCACTAAACAGTGTTACCTCATTCTGGAATACAAAATACACAATCTCTTTTATGTAATGCAATATGTCAATGCTTTAACGACATTAATCCCAACAACAAATACTCTGTCTATTAATGGAACTACATATTAGGATAATACTACTTTGCCAAAAATATCCAGCAGTTCTTGATTTGATGGGAGAGTTATGTGTGAGCCAGCCAAAAGAGCCAAGGTATGACAAATTTTGGCAAACGCTTCACACCTTTGGGCATCTTTCTTGATCTCTTCAGCATCTGTAGACAAGAGAGAACATTGGAGTTTGAGAGCAACTGGAAACCAATGTGTTACTCACCATGTTGTGATATGGAGCTATATAAGCATGGACAAATCTAAAGAGGCTTATTTTAAAACACAGGACAAGCTGATGACATCAGGTATAAAGGAAGAGGGTGAAACAATTTTTTTAGCTAGGCCTCTATATGAATTGTAATACCTAATTTTCTTTAAAATTCAAACACAAAGTACATTATTATACAAATAAAACACAACATGTTAAAATTGCTGAAAGCAATTTTTAAACAAGTGACATTTAAAATTGTATTCATCTTTACTTTTAAGTGGATCACAATGGTCTTTACTTTTTTCATTCCCTGAAAACTTTACTGCTTAACTTTATCAGTTCATGAGAGATAAAAGACACACAGGTAGACATGTAAAAAGAAGCAAAAGAAAAAAACATAAAGACAATAAATTTTAAGGTTTAGTTCTCTAAACTGTGAAGTGCGGTAAATAGGGTAACATCATACTGCCTTTTTAACTCACGTGACATCATGTCTGCAAATGTTCTCAACCCTGGATCTCCATCCACTTTCTTCAAATGATCACCACTCTGTGCAACACCACACAGAATTTTAAGCACAAACCAGTCCGTTAAAAAAAAAAACTATCTTGTCTAGTTAACAAAATGCTAATAAACTGTGCTGTTCTATCTTTACTATGGTAAAAGTCAATATTTTGCAGAACTGTTAAGAAGCTTGCATTTTTCATTTCATTTTTGTTTTGCCATTGGATATTGAAAGGGATTTTTTTAACTTGACACTATAATTACACTAAAAAAATTACTTATAGCACATTTTCCTGGTTGGTCATGAGCTCAATGCACTTGAACAAAAAAGTATTTACAGGTCTATTTATGGAATACAGCTATTGGAAGTATTTCAATTTTGTAAAAAAAAATTTATAAACTGCTTTTTAAAAATAATTATTCCTCCTGCTAAGATTGCTAACGTTACAAACCTACCAGATATTTTAGGACCAGCCTCAGCATAAGCAGCACACTGTCAGTTGGTGTGTTGGGTGCCACTCTCTTCAGACACCAGCACTCAAGCTTGTGTACAGACCAGTCCGCTTTCTGGAAGTAAGTTATTAATTTACTGTTTAGGACCTTCACTATAATTATGGCTTGGGGGGAGTTTTCTAGACATCATGAACCTTTTATGTAAATAAATAGTGTATGTAAATAAAAAGGAACAATTTTCATCGTGCACTAAGTTAAATATCTAAAGACCAGATTTACAAGTCCGTACAAGAGCAATAAAAACTCTATAGAGGTAACTCTTGTTTGTCACAAATGAATAAAGCATCGACAGGAACATATTTTCCAAGGTACATTATATTACATTTATTACATAGATAATGTATGTCAATTTTAATAAAGATTCTGATTAAATATATATATTTATTTTTTCAAACATTTCAGTTTTAAGTTTCTGCATCCTATCGTTACAAATAGGAACGTATTTATATTTACCTGACACTTTTTGCTACAATATCGTAACTGGGTGCATGCTGTACATCTCTTCAAATCTGCACTGCTGGTAAAATAAAGATGCAGATTGTATAAACTGTTGAAATATTCATTTAGAATACTGTTTAATTTTGATGCACACCTATAGTATACATTTTTGCTTTATGTCCAGGAAAAACTGTAATGTTTTTACAGTATTGGTGGTGCTAGAGGTTGTATCATTAAACATTAATATTTATGAGCATTTAATGTTTTTTTTAAGGTTTTCCAGATAAGGAGCATTAACTACTAGATTGTGATTAAGTTTATTGTCTAAATAATGATGACTACGCCCAGACTGTCGGTGTAAATTACATACATTTTTTGCCTTCACGTCTGCTAAAGTAGACAATATATGAGTCTGGCCTTAAAGTATCTATTGCGTCAACATAGTAGCAAAAACATCTCCCCAAAATAGCTGTCTAAATACGTTGCTTTAGCATACAATTTGTGATGTCTTAAGGGCGGTCCGGTGGCGCAACGGTCAGCGCTTATCACCAATACTGCGAAAGTTGGCTGTTCTGGGTTCAGGTCTCGTCTCAGGCACACTGTTCATCCTCGTCATGTGGCAACTGTTTACAGGGCTGGCTGCCCTGCCGTGATAAAGACTAAAGTTCCTTGCTCGGTGTAAAACACCAGTCCCCACCAACTCCGCTTGTGATGAGTTCAAGGCATATTCGTATTCAGTGTAAATAAGTATACCTTATTAAGCAGTAACTACATCTCTCGGAACGGTGTCTCAAGGCCAGAACATGTGCATAAGGTTCCGAAGTCATGATGACATCTCCCTTTTTATACCCCATGTTTCCAGGGCATCGAAGATTTCTCATAGAAGTCTGTGTCTGTGACTGACGATGTTTTAGCGAACATAAAGGGCCGTAACTCTTGATGATTGCAAGAGAAACGAAGATTAGTTTCCCTTGTTATCTCCATTATACCTCCCTGTTGATCATAGAATGTTTATATTCTGCCCTTTCGGGAAAAAGGTGTCATTTTAAAAATAAAAACTACTGAACGAGCGTTATTGGAAACAAAAAAACTAAAATAAGGGAAACAAAATAGGTTTTAGAGAGTCCTCGCATTTACAAACAAGTCGGTGTGTTGCTGAAATATGTGTCCCTGTGAAGAAGTAGCCTGCTTAAAAATTAATAGTTTGGAGGACCCGCTGATGCTGATGCAGGTGTCACCCGGTTGATGTCCTCTCTCCTGACAGAGAAAAGTCCCTTCGTGTGTAGCAGATGAAAGGAAAGGGGTAGGCGAGGAAAACTGCTGGCCGTTAGAAGTAAAAGGGGAAAAAATAAAATTGCATTGTCGCGAGCGAGCTATTGCTTGCGTAAATTGCTTGCTCACCCTTCCCTCTGTCAGTTTCCGCATGGAGTACACTCTCAAATGATGACGTGGTTCAACTTTGCTCTGCCTGGTACATAGAAGTGTGTTGCAATTTGCTCTGCTTATAGATTTTGTTCACTTTGAGCTACTAACAATTAATGTCTTAGACGAAAAAAATTAATAAAACAGGCTCTGGAATACAAACGAAAAGAAATTTCCTGCCAAATAGAGGATCTGACAAATGTATTTCCATAGGTTTCAACCATCGCCGATACATGCTGTTTCTGCTTTATTTATAAATTCACACTGCGGGGTTTGTGAGCGAGCTAACTGAGTTGCTCTACATAGCCTACACTATCATGTGTATGGAGTAACAGTTATTATATTATAGCAACAAGAAAAACAGTTTGCTTCTTTCATCAGAGGTTGTAGCCAGTGGTGTAGGAAGATGCTCGGCTTTGGGGGGGGGGGGCAAGCTCCATGCTGACAATGAATAACGTTCACATTCTTGCCTTCCCAGCATCTTTTTTTGGGGGGGCGGCTGCCCCCCTGTTCCTACGCCACTGGTTTTAGCTATCAGAAACTCTAAGGCCCTACTGCTAGATGAAAATTAACTGTTACGACGATTAGTACAAAAAGCCGTTATAACACTTTAACTAACATGATAAGTTCACCATGCTCAATATGATCATACTTTGATGCAAATCAATAGTTTAGACCTTTGGCACTATACAAGCTGCAAAAAGGCTTGTGTGGAAAATTTCCCGGCCAGCTTTCAAGCTCCAGCAGAAGGTAACTGAACCTTAGAGGTGTCGGTGATTCCGACTGGGACAAGGTTCACCCCCGGCGCGAGAATGACAGATGGAGGCCTATTAATACAGCTAAGCACGTGCATGCACACATGCGCCCTCAGTGGCAAGCCGAGCGATGGTTAGATGCGTCACCTAGGTAAGTTATAACGCAGTGTGGGTAGGTGGGTGCGCGCGCGCGTCTGCGTGCGGGTGAATATGAGAGACATAAATCAGCACCAGTGAGAATTACTGGCAGTCTGTGGACTATTCGTATTATTTCAGAAAACCTTTTAATCCAGATTTTTATAGACTCGTTCGAGGACACTCAAAATCCCTTACCTACACGTACCACATGTTACAACCCCTAAAATATCGTCGCTTTCATCATCTGGTCCAACAAGTGGACCGAAGTCATGTAAACGAAGCTAAAACACTTTGTGGTGTAGAGTGACTTGCACCTGCTTAAAGGCGTCGCGGGCAATAAAGTCTTCCCCCTCATTCCAAATCCCAACTACTTATATAAAGTTCAGAGGAACAGTTATTCTTTGACGGAACAGTTATTCACAAATTTTGGAAAATCGTGGTATTTTTATTTAACTAATGCAATTATCTGAAAATAATTTATGTTCGGGTCAACCCTTTAAAATATTATTCACTATTGAAATGTCTATTGTTGCCCTATAACGCAACATTTCATAAGAAACTGCTGGTTCCGTCCGGTTTACTGGCAGAAGGTGTTATCCCGAACTGGGCCATTGACGTTGAAACTGTTGTCAGCCAGCTGTCTGGGTCTTTGTCAGACGAAGTGTTGTCACCAGACTGTCCGGACCACACACCTTTCACCGTCAGCCTTGGCTTGTCAAGTGTGCCGCAACTTCGATCGACCGCGCCGGCCCAGGTCCTTTCACCTGCATTACCAGGTGATTGATAGCTCCGCATTGATTTCCTGTCTCTCACGCTGTGCTCTTTTTGACAGTGCGCGCCATAAAATGAATCGCAGAAATGGTTTTCAATCATGATCCAGTTTGCCTTTTCAATTCTCGCTTGTCATTTGGAGGCGAACGTTCCTTCTCGGGGAAGGTTCGTTGTTTTCAATGCAATTATTTCCACGCATTCGATGGAAAAGCTGACATGCTCACCCGGGTCCCTTTCATGGGAAGATAATCCAGGGCTTGTCCACAGGACCTGCTCCGAAATCAGTAGGCTGCGAGGAAGTTCTGTGATCTTATCTCCCTTTTATCCTGCGGAGGTGGCTGGGGAAAACATTCCTGATATATCTTCTGTGTCAATTCGAGCGGACTTGCCATTGATCTCCGATCGTGTTACAACAGTTACAGCCGATGCACGGCAGGAAGCGTTACAGACGTAGCGGGTCCTGTTAAATAAAGCCAATGGGGAAATGAAGTTCCACTATTATTTAGCTGCTATTCTGTCTTGAAACAATAGATTCCAGCTCTCAGAAGCAGTATCAACCCTCAGTGTAAAGCAGCTCTTTAAGTGAGGTACGTAGAATGACCTCATAACACTTTTGTTCCACAAAATGAAATTTATGTTGTTCCTCTTAAGAACTTTTTTTGGGGGACTGCGCATTCAGGGTTTAAGACTTAAAATATTTTCTGGTATGTTTTGAACTTTCCCTATTTATTCTAAGAAAACACTCGTTACATCACTGGCCTCGGCTTGATAGGTTCAGAAGAAAAGAAATGATAACAGTGAACATTTTTTTATCAAAAAGGGATTTTTATTTAAATTTCATGAGAAATATTGGTGCAGTGGAAAACTTGATAATTGAAATCATCAAATATTTATTACAATTTTTATGTCGCAGCGTCTATGAGCATTCCAAATGAAAGGGGAAAACCCTTGTCTACAAAGAAAAGAAAATAGGGAGAGTGAGATCATCCTAGTTTGGTGGTCAAGCGGTCAGATCTCTTACAGACAGCCATAAACCCTCTACTGCGTCAATATTTCCTGCCTCATAAACCTCTGAGTGTGCACTCAGTCTCCTTGGCCACCACTGAGCTTCAGGATTGAAGCGTTTGCTACCCAGCAGACTGGTGAGTGAGAAAGGCAAGCAAATTCAGCTTACATTACCGACTTCGGTCAAGGCGGAAGAACTTTCTGTAACCTTTCCGTTTAATATAAAAGAAAACAATGTAAACCCTTGAGCATACCTCCTGGAAGAAGAGATATTATGCGAATCCCAGCAACATGACTCCCGCCGATTAAAGTATACTTTAAGTACTGTTCAAGGTGTGTAAAGAACTATCAAAGCCTCTCAGCATTTACACTAAAGACGTTTAAGCACCACAATAAGAAAAACCCAGCAACCTGTTCTCTACCCCGTTAAAGATTTGTTCAGGGTGCGCCTGCTAGTAGCACTAGCAGCATAGAAGCTTATTAAACACTAGAGTTAGACGGTAAATACTTCAAATCTGCTGCCAAAGAAAGACTTCTTTGAGCTGAATCAAGCAGCCAATACTTCTGGCTTCTACCCAAACATAAAGTTTGTTCCAGAAGTTTCGGTCTTGTTAAGGGCCTGCTTGTCCTGGTCGCCAGCGTAGTCGAGAGAAGCAGAGCATTGATGCTACTCTCTCCTATTTGTTTCCTTGTTTGTTTATGATTTATTTATCTGTTTTGATTTGTAATTTCACATATACATAGACAGACACTGATCAGTACCTGACGAGTGCTTATGCTGGTCCGCTGACACAGGTCGTCGGGGGGGGGGGACAACTGGACAATGCTCGCCACCTTAAAACTGAGGCGATGGTGAGCAGGTCCTGCATGGAACGACCAGTCCATTTCTTCCCATTTGCCAACCAGTACTTCACCTGTCCAGCTCTACGTCAACACTCACATCCCCCGAAGGATGGACTTAGAGTGTTGTGCCGGGTCACGTGACCGAACCAAACACGTTTACGCCCTTGACTGTTGCGAGAAATGGTTTTTGCTGTCCGTGCTACCTTTACCTTCAAAGTCATCGGCTTTGCGCTCCCTGTGCGAGATTCGGGGCTGCCTCCTCTGGCACTCACATCCCCAATACCTGTATCCTCCTCTCCGTACCGCAAGCAGAAGCCACCTCTCGCACCTGCACAGCAGGATAGAAACTAGAACAGACTCTACAAGTCTGTGTAGCAAACCTGATGGTGCTGCTCGCCAAATCCTCTCCATTATGACCATTGCTGCTGGTCGTTGATGCGATCACGATGTAGATGTCTGCTCATTGAGATTCATGATTAATCTGTAAAATAACAAAATCTCTCGACCTGCATTTAAAAAAAATTGAGTATTATGTTATAATGATAATTCATGTTCTTATTCACCTAATAATTCGTTACTATTATATGTTTTTTTGTTGTTTATTGGTGACACATTGAGGATTCGAAGCGAACTGAGATTCGTCGTTAATCAGCAATTAAGTACAACTACATCGCGTACACAAACATATCAGCGAGGATTGTGGAGTAGTTAAGAATGCACTTAGTAAGAACCGATAAGCTCAGCTATAACACTTCCACCCATCTCACCTGCCTATTACCTTAGGTTCGCAACGTATTTTAAATGACTTAACTTGGGTGGGTGATTAGGCTTACGGTTCTGTAGTTTTGGATCTGTTTGCTATTTCTTTTCTTTGGAAGGGGTATGGCTAGTAACTGCGTCTATTTTTTTGGACCATTCTTTGCCTTCCAGATCTTTTGCCACAGAACAGTAAGGGACTTTGTTATTTCTTTCCCACCATGCTTGAAAAGCTTAGCCGGGACATTTCCATCTACTGGTTACTTCTCTCAACCTCTTGGCCTGTATGTCTGGGTTGTCGCTTTTTCTTGTCTGGCTGCTTTGAAGGACGTAAGCGTCTTTCGTCAACTGGAAGTTGTACAGGTCGCTCAGTCCCACGGTTTAGTACAACAGTGTTTCCTGTAAGAAGATTACCCTTGCGGTCTTTGATGACCGAAGTCGTGTGTTAACTTTTCTTGGTGAGGCTGTTCAGAAGTTTGTAGGCTTTTTTCGCGGTTACTTCGTGCCGCTCACCCTTCAACTCTACGGTCATTGGTCCAGTTCTCTTTAGATGCCTTCATCCCCTTCCTGAAATCACAATTCACGGCCTTGTGCTTGGAGTTCGGAGTTGCTTTTCCTTTATCTTTCAAGGTCCTCTTTTGAATAGAAAATCATTTATGATAGGAGGTTTTTTCTTCTTTATTTGTTGCCCTAACACTGCTTGAGCTGTTGAAAGTACACCATTTTTGATATTTTCAGTGATGGTGTCTACATCACAGTTTACTTTGTTAAGGGCGGTCAATTTACCTCCAGACTGTGCCTTGAAGATTTCTGCAAAGTTTGGTTCATACAGCTTCTTCAAGTCAAAGTGAATTAGTAGTTTGGTTGAGTGGTGTTTCGCCTTCACCTTCTTCAACCCTGTTAAGACGATGTCGACGTCTGGGTATGAACTCGTTTTGACCTCACTGATGCGGGATATGAAAGGCTTCGGAAGTGGGATGAATCCATCTGGTTGTTGACCAACCCGTTTGGAGAGTGGCAAATTAGCCGTTCTTGATTCCGCGTTAAGATGGATGGTATTGTAAGTTTGAAACAATATACCCAGAAAAGGTATAAGACAAACAGGTTCAGTTTCCGCTGTTAAGTGATTTTGTTATACGCGTTTTGATTGGCTCATTTTTTTATCGGTCATTTACTCTGGTACAAAAATAAATTATTTTCTTTAAGAATATTTACCTTATAACGTTTCAATCAATCATTAAAGCATTCCATTTCCTTGTACTTAAAATTATTTTTCCTCGTATCTCTTATCTATGACCCTTATTTTCTGAAGTGATTTTCAGCAGGAAGCACAATACTGTCGTCTGCACTTTACCGGATGTTGAAAAATGTAAGAGCGCGTTTGAAGTGCGACTTATTTAGTGCGCGTGTCTTCTGAAACAGTGTGCATAAGAATTATGGCTTTCCTCAAGCTGCCTGAAGAATACTGAATAAAATTATATTCAGTGTCGCACGACTCTGCAGAAATGTTAAGTGCGTTCTGATTGATTTTTATTAACATTGGGCATCGACCGGTTTAATTATTCTTAAAAGCAGATTTGATTGGCTCATCTTTCTTACGCTCTAAATATTTACCTTTTATCTGTTATCCATGATTTTTAATGTTCAACATCTTTCTTAGATCTTTGCTGTGCAGTTTGTGAACAGTTCCTTTCCGAATGTAAATCAAAGATGTGCACATACTAAGTACGACCGCTCTGGGACAGCAGCCATGACGCGGTGGTAAGTCTTTGTCCTAGGACAACATGAATGAGCGCCTTTTTCCCCAAATTATAAAGAGGTGTCCCGACCCCGCAGATGTTGTTTTACCTCTGGAGTTATAAAGTGGAGGCAAAGGTACCCTGAGGTTAAGAAACATGAAGTAGTATCCACCGGGTCTGGACAGCGCTTTATAACCGGAAACAAAGACGTTTTTCCTTGAGTTACCCATTTGCCCTGGGAAAACTTCTTACTCTCGCTTCACAACTACAGCACATGGTGTGCATACGTGAGGCCGATTAAGTACACATGAGGATGGCCTCCTCCAAACTGGACAGTGCTACTGGGCCATCATCGGCATAATGACATCGGCAAATAAAGTGGTCAGCAGTACATAAAGATGTCGCTGTATTGCTGTCTTTAGAAAAGAAAGTGCAGCAGGTCTGACGATATGCCAAAACTATTATCCACGTCCCGTTGTTTCCAGTGTGTATCTCGGACATCTGTTTTGGTACACTTCAGCTGTAAACAGAGAATCGTGAGTGTTGGGGAAGTGATAGGAAAAGAATGTATGTGCTGTCGCTTAGGTAACAGTTACAACAGGTGTCACCAACAAGAATAAGTTAAACTCCTTCCCATCCTTCAGCACCAACGGAGGGAAACTAGATATGGAAGCATGGTGAACATTGCTAAAAGTGATATGGTTCTTTTGACGGAAAAATAGTACAAATCTGTCTCAGAAACATTCGAGTCGGGAATTCCCAGATCCTCCCAGCTGTATCCCTCCACGCAGGGTACCCGCCGTTGGTTGTCTTATCCTCGTCCCCACCCTCACCCTACGCAGGATCAACACATGGGTACCGTGCATGCAACTATGTTTCCTGAGGCTCGGTGTTGGTGAGCCCAGTCCGCAGTTGCAAACGAGTATGTGACGTAGCAGGCCAGCAGACGACAAGCGCAGCAAGTGGACGAGGGGGCGGGTACTGGCGGCTTTCGCGAGTGTCGTGCGTGTGAGCGGAGGGGAGTATTGACACGTCTCTCTCTCGTCAACTCCACGTAACTTGACTTTCGCCAGCCGCCTCCACACACACGATTAGAACCCTTTCAACTGTCCACCCAGGGTGCCTCCAGAAACTCAGCTGAGTGCATTGGCCAACCCCCACGAGCTTACCTGTTCTCTGCGGATCACTGTCCACGTAGGCTAGAGAGGCGAAGTGTGTTTAGAGAAGCGAAGGTGTCTGAGACGTACCTGGATCTTGTGACAGGTACGTAACTTACAGGTACGAATCAATAACGGAGCCGTCAGGCTCAAGCACCGCCACTCGGTAGACCGTGCGTCCCACGGAGTTACTTGCTTTTCAACATGACTTCTCGACCCCCGGGGTACACCGTTACATCCCGTCGCAACTCACAACCCGCCTACACAATGGGGGCCCCTCCCCCCAGCGAGCGGGGACGACGGGTATCGGAGGTACCTGCCCCACCTGTGGGGATCAGCGGCCCGTCTGCGCAAGCGGGAAGCAGCCCTCAGGTTGATGAGAAGACCTCCAGAAAGTCGCGAACTGCCAAGGTGAGTCCACTGGTTTGCCTGCTCCTATCTTAACTTTTTCCTCTTCCGACGAACTGCACAGCTTTTGTTGCATAATTTCATTTTCCTCTTTGTTGTATGCATCAACTGCTCATTCTGGAGCCACGTGACGTTGAACACCTCTGCAAGTGCAGATCTTTTCATGCAGTAATCATCTTATTTGTATGTCACATTTTGGGCGCTAGCTTTTCGTGTATATTTTTGTTGTACACCATTTTTAATAAGAGAGCGTGTGCGTGTGTTTGTTGTGTGCGTGAGTGTTGGGGTGGGGTGGGGGGCAGTTGCACGCACTGGCACCTCTTGCTCTTGCGTGCATGTGTGTGATTTTTGTAAATAATTACCATCACTTTGGAAACCAGTCAACAGTTTATTTTTACACCGTTTTCTTTGTGAAAACTCTTTTATCTCCTCTGATTCCTCCCCCTAAAAGCTCTTCTTTCCATCCATGTATTGTGAGGTTACAGTAATGTCACTGTCTCCCTGCCCACCCAGCCTTGCTGAACACACGCAGGTCTGCACCAAGTACCCTGTATATCAAAAAGACGGGGTGGATGGACCATGGAAGTTCTGTTGGGTGTAATTCTTTCTTCGGGTTACAACTGGTAAATTTTTGCCTCGCATCCTGCGTCTTATGGTGGCTAATTGTACTACTGCTGTTGTCGTTGCAAAGTTCATCACTATGGGCAGCCAGGAATGAAACAGTTCGTCTCGTGTATGATAGTTGCACACTTTAGAGCGAAAGCTGGTGGTAGTGTTATCGTAAATCTCACGGCGACTGTTATGCCAGAGAAGCAGAAGTCAACAGCTGTCGGCGCCGGCAGGCGGTATTTCTGAGCAATACCAATCGAACAACCAAAAACCCCGGATATCCAGCTCATACGCAGGACAAGCGATCAAACACAAATATCAGTAGACAGCCCTACAGGCTGAGAAACTAATCATCTTAGTTTAACAGAGGGGTTTGCCTACCGAGACTAAGGTGCATGCTGTAGCCGAGACAACATTCGACCTAAGAGCTAACTCTTCTAATCTGAATTCTCCTCTTTATGCTCCTAATTATGTCTCGTCCTCCTTATATTCCTATTTTTGTCTCACGCCTCATCCTCCTCATACTCTTAGTTGTCTAACAACATGTCCTCCTTATACTCCTAGTTATGTCTCATGTCTCATCCTCCTTATACTCCTGGTTATGTCTCATGTCTCGTCCTCTTTACACTCCTAGTAATGTCTCACGCCTCACCCTCTTTATACTCCTAGTTATGTCTCATGTCTTATCCTTCTATACGCCTAGTTACTCTCATGTCTCGTCCTTCTTATACTCCTAGTCATGTCTCACGCCTCATCCTCTTTATACTCCTTGTTACTCTCATGTCTCGTCCTCCTTATACTCTTAGTTATATCTCATCCTTTTTATACCCCTAGCTATGTCTTACGCCTTATCCTCCTTATATTTCTAGTCATGTCTCACGCCTCATTCTCCATATACTTTTAGTTGTCTAACATCACGTCCTCCTTATACTCCTAGTTATGTCTCATGTCTCGTCCTCTTTACACTCCTAGTTATGTCTCATGTATCGTCCTCTTTACACTCCTAGTTATGTCTCATGTCTCGTCCTCTTTACACTCCTAGTTATGTCTCATGTCTCATCCTCTTTACACTTCTAGTTATGTCTCATGTCTCGTCCTCCTTATACTCCTAGTTATATATCACGCCTTATCCTCCTTATACTTTTAGTTGTCTAACATCACGTCCTCCTTATACTCCTAGTTATGTCTCATGTCTCGTCTTCATTACACTCCTAGTTATATCTCATGTCTCGCCCTCTTTGCACTCCTAGTTATGTCTCATGTCTCGTCTTCATTACACTCCTAGTTATGTCTCATGTATCGTCCTCTTTACACTCCTAGTTATGTCTCATGTATCGTCCTCTTTACACTCCTAGTTATGTCTCATGTCTCATCCTCTTTACACTCCTAGTTATGTCTCATCCTTTTATACTCCTAGTTATGTCTCATGTCTCGTCCTCTTTACACTCCTAGTTATGTCTCCTGTCTCGTCCTCTTTACACTCCTAGTTATGTCTCATGTCTCGTCCTTTTATACTCCTCGTTATGTCTCATGTCTCGTCCTCTTTGCACTCCTAGTTGTGTCTCATGTCTCATCCTCTTTACACTCCTAGTTATGTCTCATGTCTCGTCTTCATTACACTCCTAGTTATGTCTCATGTCTCGTCCTCCTTATGCTCCTAGTTAGATCTCATCTTTCTTATACTCTTAGCTATGTCTTACGCCTCATCCTCCATATACTCCTAGTTATCTCTCACGTCTCGTCCTCCTTATACTTCTAGTCATGTCTCGTCCTCCTTATATTTCTAGTCATGTCTCGTCCTCCTTATACTCCTAGTTATATCTCACCTTTCTTATACTACTAGTTATGTCTCAGGTCTCGTCCTCTTTATACTCTTAGTTATGTCTCATGACTGTAGGTACCAGGGATCTGGCAGACATAACAAAACCATGAGCTCATTCATCACATGTTTTCGAGATGTGCATTATCAAGATGGCGTCTGATAAACACATCATGGTAAAACCTCTCTTACAGCCCGTCTCTGCTTAGTAAATGTTAACCTGATACTAAAAATAGCTGTTCCTCGTCCATCCTGAACTTAGCCAGGAATGATTCTAACGAAAAAATAATTGTTGAAAGATCTAGTGCGGTGAAATATTTTTCCAATAATGGGATAAAGTATAGGGAAAGATATTATTTCCCAGAATCTGAGTGAATGCCCCTCCCCCTTTTATTCAGTTCTCGAGATACACGCATCAAACATCGTCATGCACAGCATAGGGTAAACAATACAAACGTCGGAATAGTCATGGATACAGATACGTTGTCAAGGCTACAGCCAAAAAGGAGACCCAGAACTATGGGTGAAGTAGAGTATCTGGACAAGCCTGGCCTCATGTTTGACTTACTTCTATGTATGGTGATGTTTGCATGACTGTTTACATGACTGTACCTTGAGAAAGTAAGGGAGTACTCACCCCCATTTGGGGAAACAGCATTTGCAATGAGTCGTTAGAAAAAAAACTGCTGCTTCTGTCATTTCATTTTTATTCAAAGCCGATAGATTTGTAGAAAAGTTTCCATATGCCAGAGCTTTGTTTTATGCTTACCATGGTAATTAGAGGAGTCTATAATCAACGATAGGCCGATATTACAGGCACGTATATCTACACGAAGCAACATAAACTGACATCATAGAACTTGGAATAAATTATTGAATAACGACCTCTTCTCCCAGGACAGACGTTGTGCTTCGAAGCACGAGTCTACTATTCTGTACATAAAAAACTATTTTGTGTATTTAAAAAAATACTTTTTAGGTTTCGGTAAGTGAATGGGCGCTTGAGTGAGTGAGTGAGTGAGTGAGTGAGTGAGTGAGTGAGTGAGTGAGTGAGTGAGTGAGTGAGTGAGTGAGTGAGTGAGTGATCTTCAACGTTCCTAAACATGGAACTTTCAAGTTTATAGTTTTATCGCCAAGTGGTCGCTTGAGAGAGGTTCAGACTGATACTGTTTAACTTCCTTTTCAAAGAAAACGTATAAAGTGAAGCCTCTTAGAAAAAGTTAACTTACTGATTACCACTCTTCTTAAGGAGAGTACCTTGTGCAGAACAATAAAAGTTCGAGGATGGCTGTCTGTTTTATGAATATTGCATGGTGTTCTCTCTTCAAGTGGTTGCCTAATGGCCCAGTGATTTATTGCGTTCCGAATGTCTAAGTACAGTGCACATAAAACTAATAAGAAGCAAAAGAACAGAATAAAGTAGCATGATCTAACTCCGTGCCTACCAAAGCCCTTAAGATCAATCTACTCATTTGACTGAATGATATAAGGTAGGATAATCATAAGCTATTGAGAAAACAAGTGTCCGCTAAGTCATGCGATGGCAAGCTTACTTTTCTTTGCCCTCGAAGTTACAGACTGTTTGTCTGGCATGAGATGAATTTCTAGCTTGTGGAGATGAAAATCCTCTGTAAATATGTAAAATTTTACTTTTAATAGATGAAAATCCTACTGTACGTCTGTAAACTCTGCCTTCATTCAGTAAACAAAATCTTACTATAAATCTGTAAACTACAGATTCATTCACTAGACCAAAATTATATTGTAAATAAGTAAATTAGATACTCATTCTAAGTAAGTTTATAAATTGTGCATAAATGTCTGCATAAGATGAAACTTCTACTGTACATCTGTAAAATATTCAGATGAGATGAGTCAAGTGCACTTAGTCCGGCATGTGTCATCAGACCCACCACATGCGTCTCCATACACCACACCTTGTACACTGTGAATTGTATACTAAACCACATTCTGGTAGTAAACGAGAAAAGGATTCCTTAAAGACTGAATACTTTGTGATCAAAAGAACTGTTAAATTCCTCTTTTTTTTTCGTTTGTTCTCTCTTTCTTCTATCGGTCTTCACTGGTTAAAGACCTACAAGAGTACAAATGTTTTTAAACAACCCGTGATGTCATGAATGTCCTCGGATACGTCTGATTAACTTGTGGTGCCATCGGCTGCAGCCACAACATAAGCATATCCATGTACAATCCTGACGTCAGTGTTCTTGAACTCTTGATGGCATCTCGCTCAGCCCACTCATTTGATAGAAATGTCTTTTGTTTTTATAGGTCTGTGAAATGGAGAGTGAAATAATGAAATATGCTGACATTAAAAGCAGAATCGAATTGATGTCTGTGTCACGAACAAATTATCTTTTATTTCTTGCAGGATGTAACGGAGGGCGTGCCCTTCGACCCCGACTACTACAACCCCGACGGGTCTTTACGCACAGTGCACAAGATGCCGGACTTCAACACATCTTACGCTGAGGCCAGCAAAGCTCGCTACATCCGCCACCGCAAAGCCATCGACAACGAGCGAGAACTGCAGACCCATGAGATCTTCGACAAGTCCTAGATACCTGCCAAGTGTCACCATCACAACGGTCTCTGGACAGACTCCCTCCCTTACCCCCTTAACCCACACAACCCCCCCCCACCCTCTGACCCACCTTCTGTTGAAGGATGTGCGCTCTGCCTCTGTCAGGTGTTTCCTCGTGGAGGCTAAAACCATCCATGACGATATTCTTGTGATAACGACCATGAACAGACACTCTGCAGTCAGTCCTTCGGCTCACTGTCTGTGTCCGGCTTTTTTTTCTGCGTGGTAGCTGAGTTCACCTGTGTGAGGACCCTTCTGTAGCCTATGACCTCGAGACAACAGGTGTATAATAGATGAGTGCGTGTAGATCAAGTGTAGAGATATCTCGAAAGACAATTGGAGCAAAGGGGTGAATGGTGTTTGGCAACGATCCTCTGTAAATATTCAATAGATTTCCGTAAACTCAGAGATAAATTTGTTTCAAGAGTTCTGCCTGTCCTCCGTTCAACAGACGTGTATGTAAATAATTCATTGTCTTTTCTTTTCACTGTTCTCTCTGAAGAGGATCTCTTGAAATAATAAAGGGAACTCCAAGAAAGCCGAGTTGAGTGCTAATGAGGTGGTAAGGTACCTGCCTCTATAACAACCCGTATGCAATTTTGTCGTTGGCCGTGATGTAGTCAGTCAGCGATAAATGCATTACTGGTACAAAAAGTCTTTATTAAGACAGATGTTTATTAACAGCTGGCATAAATAACATGTGTTGGGACCAGGAGAGATGTTTTGGAAGAAATCCAGGTAAACAAAAATTGACTTTGCTGGTTTCATGGCAGTACAAACGAGTTCTTTATTCTTCGTATTCACCTTTAGGTTATGGCTGTCAGTGGTGATCGAGGTTGAAGCGATAAACAGCTCAGGTAGCGTGTGTGTGTGTGTGTGTGCATAAAATGCTGGTTTATTTTGTTTGTTTGGTGTGTGGGAAAGCACGTTCTTTACCAGTTCTCTCCCACGAGACAACGTCAAGTGGTGCAGCCCAGGTGCTTTCCAGAAAGAAAAGGTGACAAGTGTTTGGAAATCGACTGACCCCCGCCTACCCTCTTCCAGAACCCACCTGTTTACCTGTCTGTCTTCCGTTTCCATTTTTTTTATGAAAAAGGTTCACGTGAAGCCTCAGCCACGGAACAAATGACAGCTTGCCCATTTAGTGTCGGTGGCAGTCTTCTACAGTAGGAATGTGCGGCCACTTTGTCTGACCTCATGACCTCATGTCAGTATCACGTACCCGCTTACCTGACCTACCAGAGAAGACTGGATTTCTCCGAGGAACAATGGGTATGAATTGGCATTTATGGCACAAACATGCCAAGGAAATCCCTTCTGGGATTGTTGGGTTTCTTTAAACTAATGTAATACACACTCTCTCTCTCAGGAGAACACAGTGTGTGTGCGTGCGTCCGTGCGTGCGTGCGTGTGTGTGTGTGTGTGTGTGTGTGTGTGTGTGTGTGTGTGTGTGTAACAGCTCTAATAAGATTAGTGTAGATATGGTGGCTAGTGAGAAATGGAATAAAGCAAAGTCGATCCAAAACATTCGTCTGAACGTTTCGAAGGCCCGCCAGATTTCGAAGGAGCGACCTTCATGTTTGTCCCTAAAGCTTTTGTTGCTTCCTTCGTTTCTCTTTTTCGTTTTTTTTTTTAACCCCCGACTGTACCGAATACTATACAAACTGAAAAGGAATTATGTTTTCATCAAAAGGTGTAACTGTGGAGCCGTTTATGTCTGTGACGCAAAGCCCTCGACAACAGCAGCCATGTAAATGGGATAGGTCTGGAAGGGGAGAAAAGTGGGTTAGATCAGTGTTCTGTTTCATTCACCCGTCAGCCATCTGTCTTGAGAGAAAACTTCTCTCGCCTTTTATTACATTCCCAACCTTTCGCCGAGGTCTATCCTGCTATTCAGAGCCAAGAGCCGTTATCCCGTCTAAGCTTACGGCAGTGCACCCAGAATAGCCACCCGTTATTAGCCCGTGCTCTGGTGAATAGCACCAGCACCACCACCACGCCCCCTGGTGGCGCTACCCGAGCTTAATGCACAATATACACCTATACAGCTACCTGGCTGGCTTGAGTAAGTAGTGCCTGAAAATGTGAGCATAGATTTTTCTCTCAAGTTCTTCTTTCCCGCATGTCAAGCAAAGTGGGGAATGTTGAGAGGGAAAGGCAATGTTAGAAATATGGCAGTACAAGAACGGCAATGTTAGAAATATGGCAGTACAAGAACGGCAATGTTTCAAAGCAAGGCAATGTTAAACCTATGGCAGAATAAGCAAAGGTAGTGCTAAAAATATATTAGTATAAACAAGGCACTGGTTGAAAGCAAGGCAGTGTTAGAAAGATGGCAGTACAAGCAAGGCAATGTTAGAAATATATCAGTACAATTAAGCCTCTAGCTCAAAGCAAGGCAGTGTTAGAAAGATGGCAGTACACGCAAGGCAATGTTAGAAATATGGCAGTACAAGGAAAGGTAGTGTTAAAAATATATCAGTACAATTACAAACAAGGCACTGGTTCAAAGCAAGGCAGTGTTAGAAAGAGGCCAGTACAAGCAAGCCAGTGTTAGAAAGAGGCCAGTACAAGCAAGCGGGTGTTAGAAATATGTCAGTACAAGCAAGCCAGTGTTAGAAATATGTCAGTACAAGCAAGCCAGTGTTAGAAAGAGGCCAGTACAAGCAAGCCAGTGTTAGAAAGAGGCCAGTACAAGCAAGCGGGTGTCAGTACAAGCAAGCATTGCTTTATTGCAAGCCAGTATTAGAAATATGTCAGTACAAGCAAACCAGTGTTAGAAATATGTCAGTACAAGCAAGGCATTGCTTTTTTGCAAGCCAGTATTAGAAATATGTCAGTACAAGCAAGCCAGTGTTAGAAATATGGCAGTACAAGCAAGCCAGTGTTAGAAATATGGCAGTACAAGCAAACCAGTGTTAGAAATATGTCAGTACAAGCAAGGCATTGCTTTATTGCAAGCCAGTATTAGAAATATGTCAGTACAAGCAAGCCATTGTTAGAAATATGTCAGTACAAGCAAGCCAGTGTTAGAAATATGGCAGTACAAGCAAGCCAGTGTTAGAAAGAGGCCAGTACAAGCAAGCCAGTGTTAGAAAGAGGCCAGTACAAGCAAGCGGGTGTTAGAAATATGTCAGTACAAGCAAGCCAGTGTTAGAAATATGTCAGTACAAGCAAGCCAGTGTTAGAAAGAGGCCAGAACAAGCAAACCAGTGTTAGAAATATGTCAGTACAAGCAAGCCAGTGTTAGAAATATGTCAGTACAAGCAAGGCATTGCTTTATTGCAAGCCAGTATTAGAAATATGTCAGTACAAGCAAACCAGTGTTAGAAATATGTCAGTACAAGCAAGGCATTGCTTTTTTGCAAGCCAGTATTAGAAATATGTCAGTACAAGCAAGCCAGTGTTAGAAATATGGCAGTACAAGCAAGCCAGTGTTAGAAAGAGGCCAGTACAAGCAAGCCAGTATTAGAAATATGTCAGTACAAGCAAACCAGTGTTAGAAATATGGCAGTACAAGCAAACCAGTGTTAGAAATATGTCAGTACAAGCAAGGCATTGCTTTATTGCAAGCCAGTATTAGAAATATGTCAGTACAAGCAAGCCATTGTTAGAAATATGTCAGTACAAGCAAGCCAGTGTTAGAAATATGGCAGTACAAGCAAGCCAGTGTTAGAAAGAGGCCACTACAAGCAAGCCAGTGTTAGAAAGAGGCCAGTACAAGCAAGCGGGTGTTAGAAATATGTCAGTACAAGCAAGCCAGTGTTAGAAATATGTCAGTACAAGCAAGCCAGTGTTAGAAAGAGGCCAGTACAAGCAAGCGGGTGTTAGAAATATGTCAGTACAAGCAAACCAGTGTTAGAAATATGTCAGTACAAGCAAGCCAGTATTAGAAATATGTCAGTACAAGCAAGCCAGTGTTAGAAATATGTCAGTACAAGCAAGCCAGTGTTAGAAATATGGCAGTACAAGCAAGCCAGTGTTAGAAAGAGGCCAGTACAAGCAAGCCAGTGTTAGAAATATGGCAGTACAAGCAAGCCAGTTTTAGAAAGAGCCCAGTACAAGGAAGCCAGTGTTAGAAAAATGGCAGTACAAGCAAGCCAGTGTTAGAAATATGGCAGTACAAGCAAGCCAGTGTTAGAAATATGGCAGTACAAGCAAGCCAGTGTTAGAAAGAGGCCAGTACAAGGAAGCCAGTGTTAGAAATATGGCAGTACAAGCAAGCGGGTGTTAGAAATATGTCAGTACAAGCAAGCCAGTGTTAGAAATATGTCAGTGCCAGCAACCCAGTGTTAGAAAGAGGCCAGAACAAGCAAACCAGTGTTAGAAATATGTCAGTACAAGCAAGGCATTGCTTTATTGCAAGCCAGTATTAGAAATATGTCAGTACAAGCAAACCAGTATTAGAAATATGTCAGTACAAGCAAGCCAGTGTTAGAAATATGGCAGTACAAGCAAGCCAGTGTTAGAAAGAGGCCAGTACAAGGAAGCCAGTGTTAGAAATATGGCAGTACAAGCAAACCAGTGTTAGAAATATGGCAGTACAAGCAAACCAGTGTTAGAAATGTGTCAGTACAAGCAAGCTAGTGTTAGAAAGAGGCCAGTACAAGCAAGCCAGTGTTAGAAATATGTCAGTACAAGCAAGCCAGTGTTTGAAATATGTCAGTACAATTAAAGCAAGCCAGTGTTAGAAATATGTCAGTACAAGCAAGCCAGTGTTAGAAATATGTCAGTACAAGCAAGCCAGTGTTAGAAAAATGGAAGTACAAGCAAGGCATTGCTTTATTGCAAGCCAGTATTAGAAATATGGGAGTACAAGCAAGGTTCTGATAATAGATGAGTCAGTTTTAGAAATATGACAGTGCAAGCAAGCATACTGTTTAATAGTAAGGCAATGTTAAAAATATCTCACTACAAACAAAGTACTGCTTAATCCCAAGGTACAGTTAGGTACTATTAACAGCTATAGTCAATGTAGTGCTTAAGTATGACAGTGTAAGCAAAGCACTACTTCATAGCAAGACAGATTTGTAACAGAAAAAATTATTTTTAAGCAGTATAAATTCCACAACACGTAACATGCTAAAAACCAGATATAGCCTGGAAAAAGTGTTACTGGTGTTTGCGTTAATTTTAAAATAGATTTTAAGCTTTTATTATAGAGCGATTCGTTATTATTAATTAATCACCTTTTTAATAGCAAATTCTTTTCGGTTTCCGTAAAACTATAAACTGGAGTTTGGTGTAGGGTAGTCCAGCTCTGATTGTTAGTTAAATTTTATAAGAAGCTCTCTGTCTCACTCTCTCACACACACACACACACACACACACACACACACACACACACACACACACACACACACACGCACAGTGAGCGCCTTGGTTGCACGCACTTACCGCGAAAACAGCATACAGACAATCGAACAGACCTACCTCTGGTGCTTGCAGTCAGCACTGACTGAACACATAATTAAGGTAACATTAAGGTCTGTCTAACCTATCATTTTTAGCCTTGGAAATACCACTCATGTCTATACTCTATATGATCAAAGCTTGTGGCGACCAGTGTCTGTGTAATCAGTACTTGTAACCTACAGCTAGCTTGCCGTCGGCACTAAAAATACTAGACTACAGGCCACTAATAATACCACACAGTCTGTCATCTGCGACGAAACTCTCATGTAATTTCACACGTGATCACGTCCTTTTAAACTTACTAGACTCTTTTTATGCTTCTTTTTATAAGAACTTGTGTCGACTAATGTAAAGATGTTGCTTGTTGGAAATTTTTTGCTTTTCTTTTGATTTTTTTTTTAAGGGAGGAGGGCGAGGGTAGTCTTGGAACTTCCTCCAATGCAAATGCCCCTTTCTTGCACCTCTACCCATATTTTTTACCCACCATTACTAATTACTGACATGTATAAACAAACTATCTCAAATCGTTAATTCACCATCATTTATCTCGCCACACTTTGTGTCAGAAGAGATATCAGTCAAAGTTATCCTCTAGTTATGAATAACACACCTTCTTCATGTCGCTACCCTAGTCTGGCGTCTAACATTTGTGTTTGACGGGTGATGGTAAGAAAAACTGTTTAGAGTGTAATTTTTCGACAAAAGATACAAAACAAAAAAATAGTAAGGTACTTTAATTTTGGCTTGGCACCTTTTGCACCAGACCTATCCTATTACGTCTGTTACTATTTTTAAACCCCAGGTTAAAAAGGAATGGAAGAATTACCGCAAGGGGCTTTGAACCAAGCATAGCAGGCAAAAAAAAAATCCCGCAGTTATTGAAATATCCCACATATCAAGTTTTCAAAAGAACTGTCTTGTTCTTTTTGTGCTCAATCTCCAAGGATAATTTGTTTTCAATCACACAAGCCGAGAACGAGACCGTTAGCAATGGCAATGTCTTCAATTCGAGGGCAGGTTGACTATATGACGGTTACAGTCACACGCATGGCCCAGTGGGCCCACAGGGGTTATTTGGAGAAAAAAACAATTGAGTGTGAGTATGATGTACTACACATGTTTGAGAACCTTCGACACGACTTCACAACCAAGAGATCACTGCGCTAATATATATCTCTCTCTCTCTCTGTCACTTAGTTTCTCTCTCTCTCTCTTACATACATCACCGACACACACACACACACACACACACACAAGCAAAAGGAGAGAAAGGGCTGCAGAGACAGAACAGTGAGCAGAGACAAAAGAAATGCCTTGATTCTTCGGTCGACAACAGAACTGATTATTAGGTCAACAAAGCGCGACCTCAAGACCCCCCCACGAGGGAAGCTTTTGTATTCAAACAATGGCTGCCTGAAATAACCCTTGTTCCGGTATGTGGACACGACAAGGCAGGAAAGAGAATCTTTGTTTATGGGAATGTTTGTAACAATGTCCGACATGCTCGCTCAGTCCGCTGACTAGGTGCAACAATATGATGAGGGGAGTAGGGGGGAAAAGGGGGTTTCAATCAAACTAAGTTTGCACAAAGGAAACCACCTTTACTTGACTTGGCAGTATTAGTTTAAAGTTTCCGGAGGGATTACTTGGATTTTTCGTGAAATGAAGGGGAGTTGAGGCGCAATGAAAGAAGTCTATCGTGTAAAACGATATTGAAAACTGCAGGGGAAAAAAACAGTCGTTTGAAGATTCTGGAAATTTCTTAATCGAGAAACGCTCGCGAACAGATAGAGATGTACACGTGATTATGTAAATAGTCACCTACCTGTAAACATGTAAACATAGCGCTGCATCTTAGTTTTCACCTCTTTTGGATTATGCATCAATAAGGTAGATAATTGGGGACTATTACAGACAACAAAACACAACAGATGTTTAGAGATTCTAAAAGATCCTTTATGGATATTCGTTCGCGTTCAAATATCTACTTGTTATTACATAAGCAGAGATGTACATGGAAATACGAAAATGACAAATTTTCAAAGGATTTATTTAGATGTTTGTTCTCATCTCATAGAAATATCTATATACATATCAGTAACATCAGATGATGAATATCACTCTCTTACCGTTTAAATTATGAATAATAATAATAGGTGATAAAACATTTTGATGATGTTTCAGCGACAGTGCTTTTGAAAAGGTAGGGGGAAAACACTATACTTCTGGAAAATAAATTGTGCATGACGATGACAGGGTTCGTTACTGATGCTATAATGTGCACATGGCTTGAGAATAATCCCATTGCTTACGGTAGACTGCCTTGCACTGAGCTGTGGTGTTAACCAAGGTGCAGCCTGGGTCTCCATAAATTCCAATACTCAGCTTATACGTAGAGTAGGCAAGTGATTTGAGGGCTATATACCGGGGCAGCTCCGTCAGCTGGACACAAAGGAGCTGTGTGATTACAGCTGCATGCATGACCAGCTTCATGCTCTCGACGCTGGCATTTTTTTTTATGTTGAAATTTTTAGTATAGTACCGCCATTGAACCTTTTGGCTTACTGGCGAAGTATCCACTTGCTAATATAACAAGCTCTCACACGCAATAAGGGTCTACCCTCTGTATTAAAGTAAATTTTGTTCTTCTCTTTACCCTTATTTTTTATTACCATTTTAACTTCAATGATAAAAGTTTAAAATATTAAAATCTTGATGGCACCCTCTCATAATCACAATGAATCATAACTATAATAAAACTACTCTGTTTCCGCCGTGAGATGGCCTTTGATGTTGATGGCGTAAAACAACAATCAATTAATATCCGCTGGTATAGTCTTGGTTTTTTGCATGTTCTGTGGATGCATCCACTACCACACAGGGGAATTGAGTGGTTAAAGGGTGGGCAAGACATCGTCTGCAGTCAGCTACAGCATAATACGTTAATTTACATCAGTCCTTTTTCATTCGTTCTTTTGAAGCCCTCGTTTTCAGTGCTCGCTGACGTGGCTGTACAGACCGACGTAAACAAACTGTTGCAAGCTTTAATTTAAAAAAAATCTTCAACAGAAGCAGGCAGCAAAATGAAAGTACGGACAAACAATGTCATCAAAATCGACGAAAATCACTGATAACGGCAGAGTAGACAAAGAGAAGACAAAGTGGGGCGGGGGGTGGGACGGAGAGCAGTCACCCTCGAGCTAGTTAGGCGAAAGGATATTGCACTCTGTTTCTTTTACCATAGTAGAGAAACTAGTCAGTTCTTGCACCAGTTCACGCCCCATGACGACCAGTTCAGGCCAAATGACTGAATACTTATGTTGTGATATATGTTCTTGACACTGTTATGAAGTGAATAAAACATTTCCCTGCGCAAGGTCCATTTGATAGTCAGGATGTAATTGTACTTATCCACTGCTGCCATATCGTTAGTGCCTTCAGTATAGGAACAACTGGATGCTTGCCGAAGCCTGGTGAAGCCGGTAGTTGAAGAACTTCGTCTGTGTACCCAACAACGTGTCAGTACCCGATTTATCAGAGAAAAGCAACGGAAAGAAATGGGTTTCGCCTTCTACAAACACGGAGAACCACTCACACTCACCGCCCCTTCAACCACTAGCTAGACCTAAGTTCCTTCTACCTTAAAACTAGAGAATGTTTAATACATCCATTAAAGGCGTACAAAAGTCAAAAAACAAACAAACTTATAGAGGGAGAAATTTTTCTGTAATCTGATGGTTTGTATTCCGGAGATAGTGCTGAGTGTACGAAACTTGTACTGAGGGAGTATAGTGCAAGAAGGCTCGCTTTCTTCCTAATCCCTACTACAGGGGTGGGAAAGGTCCGGTCTGTGGGCCCGTGAAATCTTCATCCTGCCCGCCAAGTCAACCGCAGATTTCAGAAAATCTATGAAATTTTTTTCCTAGCAATATACATGTATATTAAGTCAATAATAATAATAATAACGTAAATTTCGAGGGAACGTCCATTACGAGATGGACAGGACACATACGTGTACCATTCAGGCCAACATTCTTTCCTGGATTTTCAAAGGATGAGCAAAAGAAAAAGCTTTGGCTTGTAAAAATTCGTTTGGATTTATGTGTTTATTGTGCATGTGCAAGCGTGTCTGTGTGTGTAGACACTTTGTAAATGATGTACATAATTTCGAAAAAGCGGATTGTGGTGACAGAACAGCACTGCCAAGCAGGTTGGGACTGTACACGATGCAGAAGAGTTAAAGTGTTAACACACTGTGGCGAAACTACAGCTTGACCAAATACAGCAAGCTAATTTTTAAGTAGATAATTTTGTATGCCCCGCCAATAGTATTATACATATCAAAAATGGACCTTGGAGGGGAAAAAGTTCCCCACCACTGAACTACTACCTGAGTGGTCCTGGGTTTCTCGCTCACCTGTCGATCACCTGCTGGAAACGCATGCAAGAGAAAGTGAAACTTGAGCGCTTGAATGTCTACCGATGATGGTCACATACTCTATTCCCACCCCCACCCCATCTCCTCCCAACCTCCAACCGAAAGAAACGGTCTGCGCAAGACGTTAGATTTTATCAACCAGGTGTTTGTCGACATTGCACTCTGTCATTGCGTTTACACGTTAATAGTACTTGAGGCGTCCACACAAAGGCTGAAGGCCCCTGCGTGTGACTGCAGCGATAAGCACAGCACTGACTTGGCAAACAGTACTGAACGTTGACAATCTCTGTTGACTTTGCCTTCAACAGTAATGCGCGTTAAACATCAGTCATCGCTCTCTTCACTGCGACAGTAATGAGTACATCAAGGCCAAGCATTAGACTAATGTCCCTCGAGACTGCTTCGTTTGATCGACCTTAAAAACAATACAATAAATCAGTTATATCCGTAACAAAATGTGTGGCCATAGGTTTTCAACCAAAAACTCACAATATTCCATAATTACTAATCCACCTGACTTCGAAATGTATTAACGTGTCTTTCTGACCAGTCGCTGAAGACTTGCTTTATTTTATGTCTACCCTGCATTGGGGCCTTCTTTGACTGATAAGTGTTGAAAGCTGTTTACCGTACATCTCCTACTTGTGTTTGCAGAGGCCTTGGCATGCTCGTGTTACTAAGCTTGCTGGTCCGTTATATTTGCTTTTCAAAGCAAAAGTGTTCCAGGGTTTTGACACCTTACCAAGGTTATTGCTTGGTTCGTTATTTTATTTTTTTTTATCGTTCCGCTTTCAAACGAGATTGAACCTATATAACTCACAGTCTTTGTCTGATGTGTTTTTTTTAAGAAAAAGTGAGCATACAGGTTCTAGCTGTATTAAACGGTCCTCAGTGAAGAGCATTGTTCTGCCTGTACCAGCCAAACTGAGTTATTACCAGAGAACTCTGGATTTCTCCTTTTCTACTCAAATGTTCTTTCTTTTTCTCACTCTCTCCTTCTAACTCTCTCTCTCTCTCACACACACACACACACACACACACACACACACACACACACACACACACACACACACACAGAGTATCTCTTTCCTCAACCGGAAGATCCCAGGTGTTCTGCTAGCAACCAGTGACATTTTAGACAAGATTTATAAGGACACCTGAATGAATTACTTAAGTTTGGAAATAAATTGTCTGATCTATTCAAATAGAACGTGTATACACCTGGTGGCCTACCAATATGATTAGAGGTCGGAAAAAAAAGAGAAAACCGGAATCTAGGAGTATCCGGGGGCGGGATGATGAAAATGACATGTGAACAGTTGGCATATGCGAGAAAAGCTTATACGCCCCGCCATCCGAGATGAGATGCGAACCTTTGCCTTGCGATTATATGTGACGCTCTACCACTGCGCTTCCAAACACACTTGTTACTACGTGATGCAAGCAACGGGACACAGCTCCTACATCGTGCTTTATGCTGCCACAATAGATTATCTCTACTTAGAGGAAAGTTAGACTATAGATTTCGTCAGGTGCAAAAAATAAATTATTATGCATATTTCATCCTTTCGCTGACAAAAAGGTCCATGCAGGAAGTAAGTTCACGTGAAATTAAATCAGCGAGGTAAAAGAATTATTTTTCGCATCCTGCTAAGGTACATGAAATCTTACCCAGTCAGTGATCTGACCCAGTCAAAAAGTTTATGAAAATGTTCCACATCATTTAACAGACTTAAACGGTTTAGGATTTGTTATCTCTTTTTTTTTTGAGGTGGGGGGTCTTTTTTGCTTGAGTTTGCCGCTTAATACCATCAGCGTTGAAGGCATGTTGTTTTTTTTTTTTTTGTTTGTTGTTTATTTTAGTTGGAAAGTGCTTCCACCTTGCGGTGATTTCGCACTATGGGGGGAAAGGGAGGGGGGAGGAAACCGGAGTACCCGGAGAAAACCCCCGCCGCCCAGCCCTGCGAACAGGTGTCACATACAGAGAGTGTCCCGAGACGAGATCTGAACCCTGAGCCGCTCACTGCAGTGGTGACAAGCGAGTGTTTTAACCACTACACTACCGGGGGCCCTGTGTTGAAGGCATTCAAGCTATAGCTAGCTTTATAGCCATTTCTTCCATCAACCTATATCGTCTTTTTCTCTTTCTCCGGTCACACTGTCGTATTACTCCACTCTTTTTCTAAATGCGTTATTTTTCTTTTTTTAGTTTTTTTTAAATCAATGTTTATAGCCAGTTTACAAATTTAAAAAATTTAAATCCATTTTTTTTTCTTTTTATATTCCATGGTTATTTCCCTTCTGTACAAAGGCCGACCACCCTTGTAATGCAGCAACTTGATATCAAGATCAAAAGAGCAGACGAACAACAGACCTGACCACTACACATAATTGATCAGAAATGGCAGCTTTGTTCATCGCTTTGCTGTTATTTCCATATGTATCTTTTGTTTGGGCAGCATTGTACTCTTCGTGCCGTAAGATCGATTTGTGCAGCTGCGAGCTTGACGATGGCAAAGTAGTGAGTTTACACCGGGCAGCAGGTGCTTCAGACGGAAAGCCTTTATTTGTGTTTAAGGCCAACACTACCCTCTACACATTCAGCCCCTGTTCCGCTAAACCATGCAGATACAACGCCGCAGCAGAAAGTATCATGGATGACACGGTCATTTGCTTGGAACCAAACACTTCGATTGCGTCCGCATCCACATCAGTTTTCCAAGCAGCTTCTAATGGCATAATTCTGTTGTACTCTGGCTCGCATGCAGGCAAGTAATAAAACACTATAGAAAAATGTGAAGATAATTTTCTACCAACACTTGCGTATATACCATTCTGTTATACTTATTCTTAACAATAATACTCAAGAGAAAAATTAATTTGTTATATGTGTCAAGCTTTTAAAAGATTTGATCTGCTGACAAAAATTTACTTCTTTATGTTAGCAGGTGCAACCACAAGTCAGGTACATCTGACGTGCAGCAAAGAAGAACAATTTGTGCTGACAAAAAATACAAGTGATGCATACTTCTTTACACTGTACACAGCCTGTGCTTGCCCAGGAACATGTGTTGACACAGTACACAACATTAGCCCTGGCACCATCCTCATCTTCATTTTCTTTTCCTTCTGTCTTCTTTACTTTGGAATTGGTAAGGATTTGTAAATTTTTTATGCTTGCTTATATAAGTTACTGAATAGATAAAATTGACAATATGGGCAGTATGTAAACTAGCTCTTATCAAATACCAAGCTTTTTTTAAAATGTGGCATCCCATGGTTTTAAGTCCCATCTAAATCTAATAATATTTTTTATTCTTGTTAACAAAGATTAATTATAGTGTTCTTATGCTTTCCTTTAACAGTATAAAGACCAGTTGCATATGGCTTATTTAAATATATACATCTGTATGACATACTTGCTCATTTGTATTTGTTAAAATGTGGTCACAAAAGATTCATTAATGACTGATAGATATTTTTAATGAGATCTGTTTTACCTTTAATCATAATGATGTGGTGCATTTCTTTACAGATTTACGTTGAGAACCATACATTTCTTTACAGGTTGCATTTATAAGAGAACCCTGCGTGGTGCTACAGGCAGTGAAATGCTTCCTCACAGAGATTTCTGGTGTTCCTTACCTGGACTGATACGAGATGGTTATTTGTTTTTTATAAGCCCTTGCTTAGGCAGCAGGGCAGTGTATGAGGCTTACAACAAGCTTTAAATAAGGATAGTAAAAATGAGAGTAAAGAAGCAGTAGTTTAGTTTATTCCTTGCTGCTCCTTAAGGAGCATAGGGTCGCAACAATACCTCTCCAGTGGCCCCGGCTCTGGCCAGCACCCGATCAGTTGGGTCTATGTGGTTCTGGCCCTTTGCCTCACTCTCTACTGAATTTCTCCAAGTCTGTTTTGGCTTCTCAACTCTCTTCTTCCCGATTAATGAAGAAATACTCCCAAAACTAACTGTTTTCTATAACTCAAGGGCTGCAGATAGTAAGTTCACTTTAGAAGGTAGATTCTTATTATCTCGTATCTATAATCTTTTCCCTTCTTGTCTTCTTGTCATTTTCCCAGGCATAGGTATCGGTTGGGATACATACCCACCAGTGCAATATATAATCAAAACAGGCATTATTTTATTGGTAATGCTACTATTTATATGCATATCCTTTATACACATTCTTACATTTCCATTTGACTGTTGTGTGTGTATGTAATTTATCTGTATTTTCAACATTGCCAATCAAATATTTTGTAGTCTTATACTGTTTTTTCTACATACACTGTGTCACTTGCAACAGTCCCACCTGTAATTTGTTGTGTGCCCAGGTATGCTTGATTCTAGAAATGTAGTTTGCAAAGTTTAGAATCTCAGTGAAGTGGGTTCTAATCTCCACCAAAGCTATCATTTTAAATTATAATGGAACTGTCTGTAAAAATCAGAGGCATACCCCTTGAAGGTAGTGTTATACAGCTTATCTTGATTTCTGCATGTCTTTTGCTTGCCACTCTGCATGCAGAAATATTTAATATACAAAAATGAAACAAACATCTGTGGTATCTATTCAATGTGTCATATTTTATTCATATATTATAAATCTCCCAGGAAGTGGATAATCAAGAGGTTAGAGGTGCGCTGGTTCATTACCAGTGTAACTTTCCCCAGTCAATTCAGCTGCTGGGAATAGGTACTTGACTCCATAGTGGCTTGTGGAAAGTAAGGCAGCGATGTAGAGGAGACAGGCACTATTCCCACATAAAGCTAGCTGCGAGGAAAATGAGGTCTCTAACACCTCACTCTCCAACAACCTTTTAAAAAAAGTTATGAGACGACCTTCACCTATACATGTCTGTGATGTTAATGTTCCTTTTACTGGTGGTGAATTCTGTTGTCATTGTTATGAATTACCTGCTCATGTTTATATCATTTATGCATATAAGTTTTGCAAAGGCAGCAGGCATTAACCATACTTGTCAGTATGCCAATAGAGGTATTTCTATGGCCGTATTTTTCTTTTCACTGGTGTAAATGTGCTAGATGAGGCTCTTTCAAAGCTGGATCTCATACTAGCTTATCTTCCTGACTCTGATACTAAAGTTGTTTGCTATTTTGATGTCCTGCGTACTAAAACTATGCTAGACTTCAGTCAGCTCTAAAACTAATCAAAAAGATGTTTATTTGTGTTCCATATGTTTACAAAGGATTGCAGCTTCATTGGCAAGAATAATTTATAAAATAATGCATTTTTCTCCACTTTAAGGCACTTCAAGAGCAGTTTTCTTTTGCAGTGTCAGAAGTCCAACAAAAGTGTGTGGCACCAGTTTTATATTTACAAAATTTACAAATATTTGTAATATGTTTAGCATTTTTGTATTTAATTTTTTATTTTTTATTTTGGCTGGGTCTTGATTTTAATGATTGAAAAGTACCATTGTGCAATTTTTTATTGTTGTAGTAGAAGTTGATAAGTTTATTTTTGTACTTAAAGTTTACATTTATTGGCATTATTTTGCTAATTAAAGAAATGATAAAATTATTATCAGTGTCAAGACTTCTTAATGTGTTTTTGCTTAATGAAAAGCTTGTGATGCATTTGTACTCCTTTTTTATCACTGACATCATTCACTTATATATATATATATATACTGTGTGCATGCACACGTGCACACAAATATAATGGGGTGATCCTGACACCGCGATTGGTTCTCCGGATATCCACTCCGCAAAATATCTGGATACAACTCGACCTGTCATAACAGAAAAACATGCCTCCATTACAGAATATTAATAAAGTGTAGCTGGGCACCTCTGTACCAAACATAAATAAGGTCAAGGAACATTGGAACACAACAACTGGGGAACAAAGATATATGAATAAGGTAGTTTTAAACAATAATCTGTCAATTATATATGAAAGAAATGACTTATATCGTCCAATCTGTTCACAAACAGCATATAGAATAAGGAAAAAAACTGTTCCAAACTCAAGTTGTTAAAATTTTTAGAACGTTAGATTTTTAAAAAAAATTTTTATTTAATCAGTTCCTTCCCTTAAATGAAGATTGCTATGGCACCTGAAGGGTAGCTGTAGACAGAGTTCTGTATTTTGAGGTTACCAAAGGAACATGAGCACAGACCACAGGCTGGAACAAACAAGTCAAGCATTCGAGGAAGAAACCAGCCGATTTTAAACATTTGATTTAAAAAAGCTTGTCTGTAACGTGTCATTAGTCAACCTTACGAAAGTGAATAATTAGGGAGGTCGTGAATTTGAGTGCAAGTCTACTATGTACATTGCCCCAGATCGATATCATGTAAATATCTCACTGTCATCCAAAATTTAATAAAACTTTTCTTTTTCTTTTCTTTTTTTTTTCTTTGTTTGGGGAGGGGGGAAAATTGAGTATGACTGTAGTGAGTAGCGACCAAGTTGTCCGGCGTAATGCTTCGTGGAAACGATCCGGGAATTTTTGTATTTTTGGTTTTTCTGGCTGGGATCGTTTTTGTCGGGTCTGTGTCAAAGTCCAGGATCGATGCCCAGTGATGGTGGTCCCAGAGTCAGCACTAGTTCAGTTTCACCAACAGGAGACTTCTGGCAGAAACAATACAGCGCGGATAATGTATCACAGCAGCCAATTAAAGTATCACCATGCCCGCTCGATATAAAGACTGCATGATATCAATTAATGGTCCTTGGGGATTCAAGCTTCGATTAGAAAAAGTAAAATTTCTATCCCTCCCACGTCCCACCCCCATACCTGTGGACAATGTCAAAGGAGGGGAGATACAGTGATTAGCGAGTTATCGTGCGTCATGCTTCGCGGAAAAGATCCAGGGCTTTTTTTTTTTCATTTTTGATTTTGCGGCTAGGATCGAGTCGCATCTGTCATCCCTGTTGGTTTTATTTTCTAATACAACTTGTTTGGAACAATATACAATACTAATTAAAGTGTTTGAGGGTTGAATACAGCGTATTACAATTGATAAAATGACACTGCGGATGTTGTAATATCACGGACCTTCATTCAGGTCCGTGGTAATATCGTCTCAACACTCAACTTAGTCTTGCTATAAGTATGCTTTATTTACACGCTCTCGTAATCAACTGCTCCCAAACCCGTCTGCTAATTAATTCTTTTGTCCGCCCTTTGTTTGTAGCAACAATTAATGCATCCCAGACAAGGTTATAGGCACGGACCTTCATGGAGGTCCGTGGTTATATGTTACTATATCCTCAGGCTCTGAGTCACTAGCCTAGACTACAATAGGGTCAAATATTAACTCCAAAACACTAAGTAGATCATTCTTGGATACGACAGATGTATATTTTTTTTGCTTTTTAATGAAGAAAAGTAATCACCTTATAGTTATAAGATATTTTTGATTTGTTGATGTGTTGTTTTTATTGTTATTCATTAAGCTAGAATAAAAGTCCGGCATAGCTTTCTCTGTTTTCTGTTAATTCTTATAACTTTTCATATTTTTTCTCTGGCACTAAATAACCCTATAACCGTGTAAACTGCTTTCATCATGATAATTACGTTCATTGTCAACAGGCCTGGCGAGTGCAGAGGACAGGATCGAGGGTCAGGTGTACCCGGGCCCGCGGCTGTGAAGGGGGCCCGGTCTTGGTCAGTAGACTTTTTTCCATCGTCTTTTCCTTTCTTTTAATTAAGGTAACATTTTTAACATTTTTCACTCTGGGAATTTCTTCTGTGGAGCAGGGTACTGCAAGTTTGATCCTCATTTACTAACCACTCACGTGCAAACAACTCTATGTTCAAGTAGTACTGTACGTGCACTTGCACAACTAGTGCACTTGTCCTAATGTTTGGAAGTCTATATTAAGTTACTGAATAAAATCTAGATGTTGACAATCGAATTTAAAGCATGTTATTACAAAGGGGCCCGTGCTGGCTCTCGGCGTCCCTGGATTGTCAACGCGTTAATTTTTGCTCCTATACTAAATAAGGTCCTCCTGTCTTTGAAACGATCATGAAACATTTTCCAGCGATTATTGTCGCAAGAAGCACAGAAAGAGAAAAAAAAAAACGCCTTCGTATCATGCAGTCATTTGTAATTCACTGGTCTGGCGTGCTCGACGCCGTCTCGATCCCTGCTCTCTCTCTCTCTCTGGTGCGGACACACGAGAAACGCGAAACACGAAATATTTCGGAAACAGTCTTGTTTTTTCTGTTGCCGTGTGACATACACAGTATGCGACAACCCAGTAGCTGGTGTATATATCTGTATATGAACATGCATTCCCTTTGACGCGCCATCATGCAGCGGAATCCCGTTTTGAATGAGGGCCAGATGGAGGGCGGGGTTGGGAAGGATAGCGTATCGTAAAAGGGAGGTAATGCAATCGTCCCTTTGAACTCTTGACTGGCTCATGAGTGAATCTCTGCTGGGAACTTTCTGCTTTATATTTTCTTTTGAAATTTCACAAAAGTTTGGGAAAACGTACACCTGCAGCGATGAATTCTGTTCGTATGTGGTCCTGTCTTCCGGTGTTCCTCAAGGTTTGCATGACCTGTAATTATCTCTCAAGTAACATCACATTCTTACCTCTTCAGTATCTTTTTTGAGGGAACGGCTGCCCTCCTTCCCTCCCTGGTTCCTACACCACTGAGTAATGCACAAACATTGAAAAACAGTTTTAGAAACTTGAATATTACTTCGACTACGAAAAAATAATTGTGGAAATACTATAGTAGTTCATCTTAAAAGCCCAATCTCAAAATAAATTGCCATCCTCATATTTCCCTGAAAAATAGCAATTTTAAAAAACTGATTCTAGTAAAAGGGAAACGATGGGCGACAGATTGAGTGCAACAGCCGTTGGATGTGTCATCGTAACATTTAAAATCAGGAAAAGACTTTATGCACGCTCACATGCTCCATAATAACATGCCATTCATCAAACCTAGTCTATGCATGTAAAAATTTATCAACAAAGAATGAAATGCTGCTCGTTCATTCAGTTTCCAGGACAATAATATTTCAGTGATTGCATCATTAGGAGAAAGCAGTGGCGTAGGAAGATGCTCGGCTTTGGGGGGGGGGGGGCAAGCTCCATGCTGACAATGAATAACCTTCACATTCTTGCCTTCCCAACATCTTTTTTTGGGGGGCGGCTGCCCCCCTTCCCCCCCCCCCCGACGGTTCCTACGCCACTGGAAACAATAAATAAGATGACCATTGACCAATTATGTAAGAACATGAGGGTGGCTAGGCTAGGGAGGACATAGCCAAAGATATGAACATCGCTTACCAGAGGCTGGTGCCTGTTAACATTGACAGCAGGTTGGCAGGCAACTTCAGTGGAAAACTTTTGCAGCAGAGAAAACTGCCGTTATGTTGTTCAGCAAATATCCAGTACCAGAGCGAAGCAGCTTGCCACAAGACTTGCAAGTGGTGTTGGCAGAAGCAGAGGAAAAAGTAAATTTGTGTTTTTCTTATTTTAAGCAAGCTTGTAAAATGTTTTTACGCCATGTTATGATTAAAATATATGGACCACTTACTATAAACTTTAAAAGCACTTTAAATTCAGCCTTTTGATCATTAAGTTATTTTGTTAAAAGAGTAAATCATTAAAGACAGTATGAAAAGTGCCTGAATAAAATATTTAATGGCAGCAATGTTACACTTTAAATTGCAAACAATATACATTATTATTCAGATGTTGTCGTTCTTGGTTCATTTTGTGTGCTCTGCTTCTTGATTTTTTCACTGTAAATTCTTATGAAATGTATGATCAAGAAAATGTACTGTTTGTGAGACAGACTGGCTTCCTTCCTAATGTATTTGCAACACTTGCCCATCGTCCAGAAGAGCTTCGTCTTTTTCTGGCATTCTACAACAACTTGATGGCTGAAAAACCAGGAAGTGGGTTCTAGCTTTAACATCGTCCCTTCTAGTTTGTTTCTAAAGTGCAACTGCCTGTGTCAACTGCACATGCAGTACAGTCATTAGTCTGCTATGTTTTATGTTAATGCTAATTAGTAAGATGTTCTGAATATATTTTCTAGGGCAATTGAGCATGGCAGCCATTGTGTGTCATCATATGAATTGATTATTGTACAATTCATGTAACTGACAGGTAACCTCAATAAAGCTGACAAGGAGATGATAATCGTGGCAACAAGTGCTGAAAACCGATGCTTGTACTGTATCGTTGCTCATAGTGCTCTTCACAGAATATACTCCAAAAACAAAATCCTTGCAGATCAGGTAATAATGAAACTGATCTCATAATTGTCTTTAAGTATTTTAATTTAAATGTTTTATACTGAGATCTATATAGAACAAAGGAGGATGTCTTAAATTTGTGAAACTTGCTGGTTAAAAGTTTTGCGGCACCAAGAATTGGTCTAATCTAACAATCCAATACTTTGCTTCTGTCAAGCGTCACCTAGTAGCAACTCCTGTGTGTCATAAATGTGCATCTCAAGATGTTCACATCAACCATACTATATACAATCTTCTTGATGAAAAAAGTATTTGTAAACTTTGTAATTAATAAAACTACCACTGATAAACGTTTATGGGTGCATGATGTTATTCTAGTTAATAAGGGAAATGAGTTACAGAGATCAATTAATAACTTGATGCATGAAGTTTAATAAAGACATTTTCAGTCACTGAAAGAAATTATATTTTCCTTTTTGTAAGAGTTTAAAGAGACAGAATTGATCATCTATACTGGTCAATCTTGACCATCTTGACAAATTTGTATTGGTCATTTAGCAGCTAGAAGCTGTGCAACAGAATTTTTTGTTTTTGACAAGTAAGTGCATTTCTGTTGAAACTTGAACCCAATTAGTTTGAGGAGCTGTTATTTTCAACTCATTTCATCTAAGATTTTTACTCTACTTTTCGGGTACTGCAGCTGGCAGCCAATTGGCGACACGCAGAACTTGATGGCCGGCAGCGTGCAATCCTGGAGTTCGCCGTAGAACTGTGTCACTGCCGTAGTCCTACTCTAGCTCATCATCAGGCTCTTGGAAAGTGGGGCCTCACAGAGGAAGACAGCTGGGATATTGGTGCCATTGTGGCACTCTTTGCCTTGTCCAATCGTTATGCTTTCCTCACAAATATGAAGCCTAACGCAGAATTCCACATGTTTGGGCGCATTGATCGACCTAAAGCTTGAGGCTGGTAAAGCTACTTTAGTAAGCATCAAGTTACAGAGAAATTTTTTATCATTTTACAGACTATTTTTCTGTTTTGCATTTTGCTGTCGTTGACTACCTGACATTTATATCAGATGGCAGATTCAATATTTCACAACATCAAAAAATTATTGAACAGTAGATAGCTGACCTATGAGGGGCCAAGATCACATGGGAAAAGACAGCACACAGTTCAACAACTATTGCACTTTCTTAAAGTACTTTTAGGTCATTTATCCCTTTAAGTGGAATGACAGTTCAGACAAGCATTTAAAACAAAATGTCATTTCCTATAAGCTGCATAATAACTGACTTTTTTAACCACAGTTTTAGATCATTTAAAATTGAAGGACAAGCAGCATTTAAGAGGTGAGGGTGGAAATCAGTACATGTGAAAGACTTAACTAAAAGCATGCAAAAAACCTGCACAATTTTTTTATCAGTTTTCCCCCCCCTTTTATGCTTTGTAATAGTAATTTAAATGGAAGTTGTTAATAGCTACATGCACAGTTATGGAGATCATTGCTTACCAGGTATTAAAAGTTTACGTCAATTTAAATCATACGATGACTTTCACACTTAGGTTATTTGCTATACTTGACATATTGTCGTTAACTTGATAACAATCAATATTACGTAGCCAAAACCCAGGTTCAAGATGTTATTTTAAAAATCGTATAAAATGTAAGCACAAATGAATTTGATCTGATAAAACATTTGTTGAAAATTTTTTAATCTAGGCAATTTTTTATTAAGTCGCAACCTAAGAAATCTCATACTAGTCCAGTGTCATCAAGTATTGGAAGATAATTTACCCAGGACCAATCTGAATTCTTGAACAAAAATTCATGAAGAATACTCAGTTGTTTATAAACAGTGACAGATAAAATATGAACAATTTCTTCTGTTTTTTGTTTTGCATCTGGAGTTCTGTATATACCTTTCATTAATTTGCTACACATTTAAATGTGATGCATACCATGTGAAAGGTTCCTAAATTTTTATTTTTATTTTGAAATAAAGTATGCAGATACAATGGATGAAATGGTTTTGCAACTTATTTCAATTATCAGTTGCTGGGTATAGGCGAGGACTAGACTATCCCCATTCAAGACAAACCCAATTCTTTTCAATGAATACTAATTCACACCGACAACCACAATCTCCTATAAGCTGCACAGCATACATTTTAAATCAAAACTGAAAAATTGTAAACTTCTCAACAATTTTCTCAAGCATGCTTCACATTTTTTTTTAATTCATAAAAAGATGGATTCAAAATGTCAGTTATATGTCTTTTATTTTCATGATGAGCAAAAACATAATGGCCAATATGTAATTAAGTGGAAACTATAAAAGCAAAAAGCCACACCTTATTGGGGACAATTATTTGCTTGTGTCTACCTTATTGGTCACATTTGGAATACATCATTTTCACTTAGGCATGACAAAACAATTATGTAGCAATTAGAAAAACCATTTGAAAAAGTAGCAGCATAATTTTTTAGCCTAACCAACACAAAAAAAATCAGTTTAACATGCATCTATCACTCCTCTTCACAAATGTATGGCTTTAACCTATTAGCCATATCCTTCAATTTTTCTTCCACCATCAACAATTATTTAATGTCCAAAACGTAAATGCTGTCTGTTTGCTTTCAACAACTTCAATCCAATTAAATGCTGAAGTCTCCCGTGGACTGTTTACTCTGTGACTCATACATTGCCTTCTGAATTGAGCGCTTCATTTCATCATCCCCATCATCATACATATCCTTGAGCAGTTTCATGATCCCTGCACTAGGATCTTCCTTCTCATCAAGTGAGGGCCTGTGTGATGAAAGAACAAAGATCCTCAAATCCCTTTTTTTTAAAATAGCATAGTACCAGAGCATTGTAATAAACGTCATTCAAAGGTGAACACAGATACCAAAGTAAAATTCAGACATTACACGAAAACCTGCAAAAAAAATAACCTGAACTTTTTCTCTTGCATCAAAAATCATTGTAAATTTGGATTCTCCTGGAATACTCTCATTTGAAATGACTGGATAACAGTATAATTTTGTACCAACAGATTAAAAAAATTCAATACTACTTGCTTTTTGGGTTCTTTTGCTTTCTTTTCCTGTTCAGTAACATAAGTCCATTTCTTGCCATTTTCTCTCTTTTTTGCCATCAGCAGCACCATGTCTGTTTTCAGCTGTACAGAGTAGTATAGTAAATCATCCTCAATTGCAATGTTTTCGTTTGGTTTTTTTTAAGGGGAGAAAAGGAGCTGTGGTATAGGATCTGGAGAAAGTTGGAGAAAATGAATTTCCATCTTTGATCAGATTGGCTAATGATGTCAAACATGCATTATGTATAACAATTTTAACACTTAAGAAAATAATGAAATAATTTGCATAACATTGTTTATACATCAGCAACTACAACATTAAGCCATCATCTTTTTATTACACTTTATCCATAGCTGAAATACTTCAGTTAACAAGTCTGACTTCGTCACTTTCTCTGATGAAATTTTCATATGGACAGAAAGTAAACACATAATTTCTACTTAACCAAAACGTGTTTCACGTCAGACAAAACATGGGTGAGAAAAAAAATCATTTTAAGTACTGTAGCAAAGGAAAAAAACAAAACCTTAAACATGCTTTCTGATGGCACTATTTTTTCACTCAGCTTGGCAATATGCAGTTCCCAGTTTCTGTCCTCAAGACCTCGAACACATAATTTCAAAGACCTGTACAAAACCAAAATACCAGTAACAGAAATAAGTCTTTTTTAGTGTTTGCTTTTTACAAATCCCATGTTTAATCCATTAAAAGATAAAACTAGTAATCATGCAGTTTCATTTTTATCATGACTTTGTATTATTCATATTTTCATAAGCCTAAAATGCAACTACAGTGGTACCTTGACACTCAAACTGTTCCATGTTCGAACATTTCAGTCCTCAACAGATATTATCAAGAGAATTCTGTTTGACTGCTTGACCACTTGCTCAGCACTTGTACCAAAACCTGTGTGAGATGAGGCTTACCTGTGATGCTTTGGGGTGAAAAAGTGGAAAACATCTCTTTGTGCTGATTTAAAGCACTAAAGATCTGTCCTGGTGCTGTGTTCATGATCTTGTGTTTTTTTTTCCATATTTATAACTATGAATACCATTCAGTCATCAATATTTTTAATGCTTTAAGTGAAAAAAAAAAACAGCTAAACGGTAAAAAAAAAAATAACTGAAAAAATAACTTAGTGCCAAGCACGAGAGTGGCACATGTCTGTCTGGATTAGCCATTTAGTAAGGTATGGTTAAGTCAAAGACATTGACAAACCAAAAACGGCCATAACAGCAGCTGTTGTAATAAAAGCAATAATAAGGTATAGGTCTCAAATAATGGAAAAGATGAAATGACGAGAATAAATGAAAAACATAAAGCTGGAAACAAACCATTTTTTTACATATGCCATAATATATAATACTATGAGTAATACAAAGTAGCTAGCTATTGGTGGGTTCAAGAAAGCAATTAAACATATAAATTATTTTTTATGGGGGAAAAAGTGCAAGGCACTTATGTTGATCGGCACTTGACTAGCCTGCCAGAACAAACTGCCAAGGTACCACTGTACAAAGTCTGACATGTTACATTAAGGTTGCAATATCAAATGTTTGAAGATAAAATGTTAATGAACTTTTTTAATTAAAAAAAAACGAAGGTAACTTACTGATCTGCAAACTCACAACCAACGTGATCTTTGGTGAGGTTATGTACCCCTTTCAGAGTTACATATAGCTTCAAGAAGTTGTCTGACTGGTCCCAAGCTTTAAGAAATGATGAGAATGTCAAATAATTCATATAACAGAGAATTGTAAAATAGTATAACTACTTATTTTACTTAGTAATCACTATTATGTGAAACACTCAATGTCCACTAAAATTAATGTTTATGTTGCTTTTTAGTTGTCAACTACCACTAAACCTTTTGAATAAGTTCATACTATAGATTATTAAAATTGAAAATAAGCACCATTACTAGCATAATTTGTCACATCCAGCATCTAATGCACAAAATTGTTTTATGTATTACCATAATTTTTTATGGTCTCTGTGTAGACTGGGGTTCTTGGCAAAGAAACAGTTCCTTTTTCAGCAAGTCCATCTGAACTTGCACTCCCGAGTTCTGTTTCATGCCTTTGGAGATCAGTTTGAAGCTTTCTGATCTGAATTGCAAGAATGTCTTTTACTCTACTTCTTGTTGATTCTGCTTCAAACTTTTGCAGTTCTGCTATGTCCCTCTGAATCTGTACAAATAATAAACCAAGTTAACATCATTAGCTACACAAAATTCATTAGGTAAATCATTTTGTGATGGCAGGTACAGCATGCCCTGCCCAGAACTAATAACTATTGTGTGATCTTATTATTACACTATTAGAGTATTAAAAGAATTCAATAAATTCTTATCCTGCTGAATACCAATTAATTGCAATTATTGTCATCTTTCCACAAAATATGGCATTAATTAAAGAAAACAATTCCTTCCTTTGTGACATTAGCTATTTTTCAGCTATATTACTCAAAAGCTTTCCACAGCTAAGCCAACCTCAGGATATTATGTGTGTCTCTGTCAGAGAGAGATGTAATATGCAGCTAAACCTGGTAGTATTCACTCTTAATTCGTTAATAGCGCTTACTTTCCCACTTATTCCTCACCTACACGATTCCTGAAAACCATATACTAGTACCTAAAAGTTCAGAAGTCGGGCCTACCTAAAATCGACTCATTGTCTTACTCTTAATTATCACCGGCTTCTTATTGTTTTTGTACTTTGCTTCCATCTGTTTAATTATTTGAAAAATGTTACTAGATTCAAAGGGAACTAAGGACAAACCAAGATACCTCTGCAGCGTCAGCCATTGTCGACAAGATGAGACGCGGTATTTGAGACAACTACTTTGTCTACTACGAGCGCGCTTCTAGTAAATTCCACACTTTCGCTTTTTCGCGGACTTTTTTCTTGTATAAAGCTTGACTTTCTTTTCGATATTTGATCTCAGAAATACTTGACTAGATTTTAGAAATAAATTTTCTATGAAATAAAAAATGAATTGTCTGAAGAAAGCTTAACTTCGTAAATATTGTCAATTACACGCAGAATAAATAGCTCAAAACTCTTCTGTGTTTGGAGGTGTATTTACATAAGAGGTGACGAAAACTTAAAATTTACGAACATTATTGTTAATAAAAAAAAATTTGATTGTCTACTTGAATCGAATAAATTGTGTAGCTAATAAAGAAAAATATTCACAGTAAGTGTAGCTTATTTTGTATTTTTTAATTCCTTTTTAACTGATATTTTCACAACTCGAAGTCAAGGCATGGAACAATTACAATTTTTAAATCTCCTACCCTGGGGCCAGTTGCACAACACCTTTCTACTGATTATCTAAATAGATGTAAGGCCTAAAAGTGTTTAAATGACGCGTTGTGCATCTGGCCCCAGAAGTACAGACTTAAGTCTGTGTTCAGAACAATGAGATCGGTTTTTTTTTAATGCGCTCAATGATTATTTGAATCATTTGAAATTTTCACAACTGTATTTTTTTAATTTTGAAATTTCGTGAATATTTAATTGTTGTATTTTTAAAAATCGAAGGTGCCCATCTATTAACGCAATAAAGTTTTTACAAACAATTGTATATATATATATTTGTAATCCCAAAACATCATATATTCTTCTACAGAAACGAACAAACAGTTGTTTATAATTTAATTCTTATGAATTAATGCACGAACTTGTATTACACGTCCGTGATTAATGAAGATCGACCCATTTTTGTTCAAGACTGTTTTGAACTATTAATTACTTATAGTGTCACAAAAATATACACCTGAATAGATGAGACCTATCTCAATATGAATGTTTTCTGAGAATTGTAAGTCAACATTTTAAAAATCGTATCAGAACTGGATTTTTTAATTTTTTTTTTTAAGTTCTGTGATGAGCGCGTGCATGCATGGTCACTATTATGTTTGTGACAATATAAGTAATTATATATAAATCAAATGACGAAATCACCTATCGATCATTCATTCTATTAAGTACGTCTAGGAGTGTCAGTATAACTTTGCTTTGTTAAACCTATGTTTAATTAACTATTTGCAAATTGTTAGTTTTATTATAACAGATTTATAAGTGAAAAGCTTGACAGGCTCGCAAAGTGGACGATCGAAGTGCTTGCGAGAGCTCCCAATCCCTGATTTGTGATTGGTCAGTCTAGAATTGTCTCGAGATCTGGATTGGCTCGACAACCGCGCGCTGACTTCGCTGATTTATAGTCGTCTATGATCGGTAGTTTCCATAAACTGTAGGGGTATGATATTTCAGGGTTTTTTTTTAATACTAAGGTCCAATTCTTTTAAAGGGTAAGATGTTGCCGGTTAACTATAAATCATATATTATAGACGGTATGTGGGATTGCAGTCACAATTAACGCTTTATTATTATTATATATATTATTATTATTGTTTATAAACATTTCATTAACTGCTTATTTAACAAATTTCGCTTCGTTTCGGCCCGCTAGTGTTATGTATCCCCAGTTTAATATCTACTCCTAAGACTGTTCCCTTTTTCTTTAATAGAACCAACCACTCTAGCGCTCTCAAGTGTAATGTGAGCCTGCCACGAACATCCGTGAGCCTACTGTTTTCAGCATGACTGTGAGGGGGGGAGGATATGGGTGGTAACTCTTGACAAAAATACGGAGTTGTGGTTCTTACCGGTCCATGCTTGATTCAAGGCTACGTGTGTTTCAAGCAAGCGTCATTTGTTGTTGATTTTCCGTCATCATGAGAAGGTTAAGGCATCACGAAAAGAAACTTCTTAAAAAGGTTGATTTTATTAAGTGGAATACAGATGATAACTTGTTTCGGCTGAAACTAATGAGAAAGTTTCACATTCAAAAGAGGGAAGATTTGTCCAAGTAAGTCTAATTTGTACTCCAGCTGGACCATGTGTTGTTATGTTTTGGATAAAGCTAATTAAAATGATTTGCTAGCATTTGAAAAATGATGTAGTTGCCATACGATGAAGTAAATATATAACACTTGCATAGTGACTGGAAGAAGTTTTATTATCATATAGGCCTACATGTATATAGGCTACATTCTAAAAGAGCACTCAAATACCACGTCTTAACTGTGTAGTAACAATCTTACCAACGTTTCTTGGAAAAGATTTTTATAGCTATGCTTAGACTGGCCACATCTTTTGTAACACTTTTCAGAATATACACATAATTTTTTTTATATATTATTGATAGAAGTTGATTGTTTGGATAGTGTTAAGATTGTATACACACGCGCAATTTAAAAGATAGATAAGTTGTTTCATTAGTTATAATTAAAAACCCTTTGGCATCTGCTACTTTACAATGACAGCTAACAGTCATATGTCAGTACGTGTGTGCACATTCATGCATGCTTGCATGTGTGTTTGAGTCTACTTATTCTTGCCGTTAGTGGTGGAACTGAAAGGGGATGGTCATTTCACCCCAAGATAGCCAAGACCATATTGCCCCACAGCCTGAGTCATATTATTATCCCGGCTATGTCCATATCATCCCAAGTAAGACCAAATTGTCCCAGCGCCAAAAGACTGGGGCAAAATGACCAGTGACCGAACTGAAATGTGTGGGTGGTGTATAGTGTCTGTGTGTGGTGGGGAGTGCCCACATGCACATGGGCAAGAGTAACATTCATCACTAAGATATGTTCTCAAGCTATGTCACTTGGCCAATAAACTTACTATAAGCTGGAAAATGGAAAAGTGTTTTCAATCTTTACTCAGCTAAGTATAATGAGTTTGAGTTAGTAAATACTTGGTATATTTTTGTATATATTATGCAGGTACAACAAGCTGACAAAGAATATCCTTGACCTTGCCAAAAAAATTAAGGAGATGGATTCTAAAGACCCTTTCCGTGCTTCTGCTACAGCTCAGCTGCTTGAGAAACTGTATCTATTGTTTATTTTTATTGTTTAATGTTATTGATTATTAACCTATTAAACGGACAAAAGACACATTAGTGTTTAAGACTTTTCAGTTTTGAGAACCAGTCAGTTAAATGACTTTCTCTTCTGCTGTGTCTCACACTTGCATTTGTAGTCATAGATGAATGCAGATATAATAAACAAATAATTATGCCCATGTAACAAAGAGTGTAAAGTGATACACAAAGAAAGAAAAAACACCGATAATGTAAGAAATATTTTATGAGAGTAATATACTCTGATAGCTTTATACTATAAAATTATACCTTCCAGAAGTTAAAATAGTCATGCTATATTACTCTTCTTGCTGTATCAGGTACGCAATGGGGCTAGTGCCCACAAAAGCCAACCTGTCACTTGTTCAGAAGATTTCTGCAGCTACATTTTGCAGGTAAGATCAGTTTTCATTTGCAGGAGTTTTTGTAAGGTAACTTGTGTCTGCTTAATAAAACTTCAGAGCATTACCAGCATGGCATTATTGTCTTCTGTCTCTTCCCTCTCTATTTGTCTATTTCTTTACATCCAGAGGTAGTATTTTCAAGGTCGTTTGTATGGTTTCATTTTCTGTTTCATAATGTTTCTATTTATATTCCTCATGATACTTTGCTAAAGACAAACAATTTCTGTGCTTCCAGTGTCATTGAAAGGACTCTCAATTTCAAATTTGTAACTGTTGTTGTGTTTTGAATCCCTTTATTTTATTTGTAACTACTTAAAGAAATGTACTTATGAGTGTTTTGGCTGAGCTACTAAATAAAAACGAATCACATAAGAATCACATCCTCTGGAGATGAGTGCTCTAAACAACTGATGTAGATAATAAGTATAACTATTTCCCAATAAAAAACTTACACTTGCGTTTGAAAATTATTGATTTTATTTCATTGTTATTATTTTTACAGGAGAAGACTGCCAGTAGTGATGGTAAAGACACATATGGCACAGACAGTAAAGGCTGCAACTAAATTTGTTCAGCAGGGCCGTATCCTTCTGAATCGCCCAACATTTCTTTAAGGATATTTTTATTCTTTATATCGTTTCCTCTATTTTATGTTTATTGTGCCAAATATGATCATGTGACTGTGTTTCTGCCTTTTTAATATTCTCGTTTTGTATTTTCTACAGTGAGGCCTATAATGGTAACTTGATGTACAATTATTATAGAATCATTTTACATCGATTATTATTCTCTTAGTGTGGCCTCCAGTGTTCTCTTTCTTTTGTCCAAAGTCTATATCCTGAAATTTTGCTATAGTGCATCATAATCTTTGACTTGAAAAAGATGTGCGCCTGGGACCTGAGGTTGTGACAGACCCAGCATTCCTGGTCACAAGGTCTGTTCTCAGTTAGCAGTATGTAAGGATGTGCATATTTGTGGCTCTAGAGAGGAATGGATGTGATCAGTGTTTTTTGGGGGTCCTCTTATGCAGAATGATCAGTTTAAAGAATTGTACTTCCACGTGTTGACATTTAAAAGTTAAAGATAGTATTTGGCGTAGAGTTTGCAGATAACACTTAACTCTGGAGGATCATTGAGAGCCTAAAACTAGCAGTTGTTTTCTTGGAAGCAACCAGACTGAGAGTTATGAGTCTGTCAAATGTAAAAGAAAAAGTAGATTTTTTTTTAACAAGCTGAAAACTTTTAATAACTAGTCAATACAAAGTTGTTATCAAAATCTTATTGCAGAAACTTGGAGGATTTCCTGACGTGGACTGATACCTCTGCTATCAGAAAGCATATCATGACATATAATGATGAGGTAATTTTTGTTCTTGTAGCCATCTAAAGCAAATTTATTATGTCATGCATTTGTGGTCTCATGCCCATGGAAGTATAGAGATCCATGAACAGCTTTCATGAAAAAATGCCATAAAGCCTAAGGAATGTATAATAATCTTCTTTTTTTTTTTTTGCTGGAATTTGCTTGTTGGTAGAATATGATGCCTGGTAAGTTTGATTACAGCATAAACCATTTTTTCTGGTTTCTTTTTCAGAGAGATGATTTTGATTTGATGGCCTCCTGATCAACAGAGTCACAGGGAGGCTCAGGTCAAAAAAACTATGAGTAAAAGGTTGAAAGAAAATGACATGTATAAAACACTAATAACTTCCCTTGTGTAGTTTCCAAACACAACAAAAGTGTGAGTGTTGAGAGCAGAATTTGGTAATTGTGTCTGATGTGTCGTGCACTTTTTGTTTACTCCTCTATGTAGTATGTTTGTAGAACACAGGAGAAAGAATATCTGTATGTGTAAGAGGCAATGACTGCCATGCTTGAGATTTTAAACTTGTAAATTTGCGTGTGTATGACTTTTTTTAATGCTTGTAAATTTGACATTAAAAGTCATTTTATGGCACTAAATTTGGATTTTTTGTTGTCACCAGTCCTTTTCTTTCTTTGCCTCTATCCTGTGCGTCTATGTAAGGTTAAGATAAATATATAATTATGTCTCTTCCTTCACATCCCTCATTTACTTTGTCCAAAATACTGTATAATATTTTTTAATCCAACCCAACATTTTACAGGTTCATTAAGAAAAATGCAAAGATCTTGTCCGGTAGTCAACAAGTTTAAATTTATGAAAGTTCTTTGCTGCACATTGTAAAATGCCACTTTCTGTTTCTGTGTATGTATGCTGTTAAATATTGCAGTTGACATATGGCTGGCTTTTGACTGAATTATCCAAAATGCTATTTTTCTGTTTGTGTTGGTGATTATTGATTAAAAATGATAGAAAGAAAATAAAATATTGTATAGTTATTATGCATGATATAACGGCAAAGATATAACTGTTGTGGTTATATATTTTCTGAGCATTTTTTCCAATTTTTTAATATAAGACAAGGTTTTATTATATAAGTGAGAACATCGGCAATATTGTTTGCACATTTATTTTAAGACAATACGCTGTCATCACTATTCTACTTGTGTCCCCTATCTAGGCAAAGTTCAATAATTTCGAGGTGTAGATGCGAAACAGTATTAGCCTCCCTTCAACAGATTCCCTTCAAAGGCTAATGCAAACATTGGGTTAAGATGCGTCTTTAGACTGTCTGGGGGTATGGCAATGTTGCATCGTCCATGATTCATGAAGCTGAGAAAATTTTTATGGCTGGGCATTTATTCTGCATTTGCAGCTATGCTTGTGTTAATTTACGTGGTTGAAAATTCTCATTAATGATGAATGACTGCTAGTTCTGATTACTTGGTGCATATAATGAACTTTAATTTTTAATTTATAGTGAAGTTGTAAACATTGTCAGACACAATTTATGCTTGTGATTCTGCGAAAGGAGTAGAAGTTGACGCAAAACTGAGGCTACAGTCTCCAGTATTTTTAAGAGGTGGTCCCAATATACGTCAATGGACGTCCTCCTTGTAGCTCTCTTCTGTGGCGGAGGTGCCTCCTTCAAGACAAAGGATAAAGCGGTAACAGCTGCTTCATATCATCAGAAGCCTCCCACATGCTGTAGCACTTTTTTCTGTGCACACAAACCGTGTCAACGCAGCAGACTCCACCCCTCAGAAACAAAAGTGCTTCAGTTAAAGGGTTGACATGACAACGGTAAGTGTCGGTACACTTTCCGCGATATCGGTTTGCACTTGGCTCCTGGCCATGGCAATGTTAGTGCAGATGTCCTCAAAAAGGTTTGATATTACTGAAAAGCGACTAGAACATGCTTTGGTTAAACCAAGCCAGCTTTCTTTAAACAAAGAACCTAAATGTCACACAAAGTAGGAAGAGGTTGGGACAGCTAACGAAGATGGATCCGGAAAGGAAACAATCAGGCTGCTGTTCATAGTGATGAGCAACGTCATACCCTACGTACACCTGGTGCTGATGGTTAGCATGAGAGCCAGACTGGTTCACATGCTTTACAGCCCCTGTCCTCATTCGACACATAAAATGGCAGCCAACATATCACATCCTTAAATGTCTCTGGAGATTAACTTGCCAGCCATTGGTTAACTATGTGAACGAGAATGTGGAACATTTCCTGGTCGAAGTTCTGCTCACCAAAGCTGATACCTAACACTCCTTCCGTATAGAGTAGTCTTGTGGGAAGTATTTTTATTATAATTATTATTTTTAATATATCTCCGAGCAAAAACAGTAGACATTTATCAGTCAAATGTTTAATTTCAGGATGTTATGATGTAATTGTTACTTATTGAAATTGTGTCGGGGTTATCTAAAAGATATATTTAACCGAATTTCAGATATGTGACTTTTCGGCGATGTTTTTCTCTGTGCTATTGCCGTGTTAAAACGAGTTTGACATAGTAGCCATATATCCGACAATCTGTGTCCAGCTAAAAAGGCCTTCAATACTTGTTTCTGAAGCGGTTTCTCTCAACCTTGAAGCCAGATACTTTCATCGCAGTGTGCGTGCGCGCGCGCGCACGCTTCTCTTATCTCAAGTCAACACTTGGGCCTCGCGGGCTCCACCCCTCACTTCCGCATCTTCACCCAGCCTCTGGCACGTGGGCGCGTGCATATTACGACCACGGACCATAATGAAGGTCCGTGATTACGACATTGCAATCTCGGTAAGAAAGTCACGACCAGAACAGTGTCACACCATTGATCTGTCGCTCCCGCACGTTCTTTCAAATAATATTCTGTCACAGCATTCCTCCAGCACAACCCATTGTCAGCTCTGTACTGCTGCAGAAGTTTAGATGGAGTTGTTTCGATTTTTTAAAAACAGAATAAGAAACTTTGACAGTCAGTTCATGTAAGGGAAACAAGGTAGCACATAAATAAATATACACCCAAGCGGAAATGATTTGCAGACTTGGTGGGAAAGTCAGAGCCGGAGAGGTGTCATATAGGACCATCCCAGTTCGAAAAAAAATGAAGAAAGAATAGGGCAACGCCTGAGAAGAGAATTCTAATCGCTTGCTTCAGAGAGTGGTAGACAAACAAAATCACCCCAGGATTGTTTTTTCAGTTTATCTGTTGTACGTTTAAGGCTATTTTAAGAAGGCTGGTGACTACTGGGCATTTGTTTACACATCTAAGATTACGCTTGTATTCACGTTACAATGGATGGAATCAGTTTTGTGAAATTTCTTAAAGGGGTGGAGAAGTAAACACTGAGCACCAATCAGCATGCTGTGTATTTGTTTAGCCGACATTTATTCTTTCTCTTAATATCCCCATTTGAAGAATTAAGTAAAGATTGAAATAGGCAGTGTCCGATAGTCTCCTGCCTCGTTTAAAAAAACTAAAATTTCTTCCAAAAAAATAAAAAAAAGACAGCTGCTGCACCAATAATAAAAACCTCTGACCACTTGCACCGCCTTCTTTCATCACACACACACACACACACTTACTTTGATAAGAACACACATATAGAATAAAACTTAAAACTAGCCCGTGTGTCTACGTCACGTCACAACATACATCTACTTTTTGTAAATATGCAGAAATATTATAAGAATTGTAAAATTTTGCACATTTTCTCACTGCATTCCCTCCTTAATATTCCATACAATTTCTTATTGTATTATCTTATTATTATTGTTTTTAACTTTTGAAGCAATCGACGGTTAGAAGTAAAGAAACACTACATTAATATTTTTATTTATTCTATTACCCTCAATAAACACGACTTGAACATGTTTATTCTGTTACCCTCTATAAAGAAATGTCTTTTATTTCAGGATGACATTTAGCCATCATGCAGTTACAGCAAAGAATGATATTCCACTCAGTTTTCATGATGTGACTCCTTATTTTTATCAAAGAGATGTTCTTGAAGAAGACTGCATCTTACTTCAGTTGTCTGACCTAATGACAGCATTCGCTGTCTTATCTTGTCAGTGCAAATCTGTGGAAGCATCCCCCTTCCTCTTCTTTTCCCCGCCTCTTGCTTTATGGCCCTCCTTCCACCACCACCATTCCTCCTAACCTTTTCTTTTTTCCTGCTGTTTCCTGGCACCGGATATGAACTGCCCTGCGACCTTTAGCGCCATCACCTCGCGCGCCTAGCTCCAGACGATGTAACGCTAGGTTCAAGTGTGAATGAAGAAGCATAAACAGTTACATCTTTCCTGCAGGCTTCTGGCGCCTAAACACACGCACACACGCATGCACACACACACACACACACACACACACACACGCCCCGTGTCATGTGCGGTTGTGTTGACCTGCTTTCAACTGGCAACACTGGAAGAACGACTACCATTCTTTTTTTCCGAGCACGCGGTGGCACAAAACAGAAGGAGCTACCCCTGGTGCCATGTCTTCGTTTTCCTTCTAATACTTCTGTAATTCATTTAGTGCCACAGACTACCATCTGCTTAGTGCTTGTAATAACACAGACTAACATCTCTATTTAGGGCACATAGTAAATAGTACCACAGACTAACATCTCTCTGGCTCAGTTGCAGATAAACTGCGTTCTGGGGTGGGGGTGGGGGGGCAATGAACGAGCAACTGAATGTAGAGGGTAAGGGGTAATATACTGCTTCGGTGCAGGACAAGCCGACTAACCTTTGTCTCTGTGAGTACAACGATGTTAGAACAAATTTCATAAATGGTCGACTGGGTTACCGGGCACCAAATGACACTACGATTAACTAACGCTGAGCCTTTTGACGGCCGAGTTCCCTCGTGACGTGGCTGTAGTGCGTCCGCCCGCTCGGCTGGTCGATCGGACAGCCCTTTGTTGTTGTCTAGCTATAGTCTGGCTGCCATTTACTTCTGGAGTCAAAAGGCTAAAACGCTGGGACTCGCTCGTTGATTGCTCCAAATGGCGCGGATGCATTTATCTTTGATATAAAAGACACCTCACCGCAGTCAGCCCGTCGAGCCTCCTCTTGTGATACCCGCGTTGTCCCGAACACAGGAGGCACAAGGCTTTACACAGACGAGCTGACAAAACAACTGTATAAAACACGTTTTCCGGTACCTGAACAGGCAAATCAATATAACAAACAATTGTAATGATTTGGGAGGTTTGGAGTGGAGAGACGCCAATCAGTAACTTATTTCTGCAATGACAAAGTCAAGGCTGGTTGTGATGGGGTGGGTGGGGTAGTATATCACAGGCCCCCCCCCCAACGTGTCCCTCTCACCCCCTTACCCCAGACGATCGTGGACGGCCGTCGGGTGAGCTTGGTTCATCCTCCTTAGGGTCAACCCTCGTGCCGTCGGCTGGGACCGAGGCTCTTTTTCACGCGCTAATGTGGTTAGCCCGCCTGGCGGGGCCCCCGGTAGTGTAGTGGTTAAAACACTCGCTTGTCACCACTGCAGTGAGCTGCTCAGGGTTCAGATCTCGTCTCGGGACACTCTCTGTATGTGACACCTGTTCGCAGGGCTGGGCGGCGGGGGTTTTCTCCGGGTACTCCGGTTTCCTCCCCCCCTCCCTTTCCCCCCATAGTGCGAAATCACCGCAAGGTGGAAGCACTTTCCAACTAAATAAACAACAACAGCCCGCCTGGCACGGGCCACCAGCGGTCCAGACGGACATGGTAAATTAGTGGCCTATCGCCATGTCGCGCGCCTGATTGACTGAAAGCGCGTGCGCGCACGTGCAGGGATCCTCGGCCAGATGTTAGCCTTCATCATATTCATTACTACTCTTTCCCCCCCCCATCCCCCCATCCCCCGTCCCGTCTATCTGCGCACTGGTGCCGAAGCAAGAAACGATGGAAGTCTTAGTGTGAGAGGATTTTTATTTATTTTATTTATTTTGCTTCAAACTTACCTGTGCTTATGCGTACGGCTGTGTGCTTCCCTTACTCTCCAACCCTCCTACATTCATATATAGTTTTCGAAGTATTATTTGTTACTTTTTCTGTCTAAAAGGAAAAAAGGTAAGAATGTTTATGGTGTTGTGTGTGTATGTATGCGCGCGCCTGTATGTTTGACGGGTTTTTTTTTCATCTTTTAACAAGCACAAGATAGACACAAATTCGTTGTTTTTGAATCGCGCACGACGCGGCGAAAGTTGTTTCTGGCCACGCAATGTAACGGGCGTAGTAGTCTGCCGCGCAATTCGACGAACATTGTTTTTTTTTTCCCCGCGCAATTGGGCAAGCAAACACTATTTCCGCATGCCAAGCAGCGAGACAGGCTTCTCTGTGACGAACTCTGAAGGCCAGGGGCCAGTTGCACAAAACATTTCTAATCTTAAACACATTTAGGCCATAACTCTATTTAGATAATTAGTTTAAAGTGCGCACCACAATTTTAGAATGTTTACAAATAAAACTGCTTTAAGTAAGATAAAGTTGTTTAGGTCTGACTTTCCGTCCTGTCAGTACAATTTTTTTGTGTTTTTCTGTAATGCATCAAAATGGCTAAGAAAAGAAATTTTGCTTCTTTAGAACAGTTTTAAGGTTTAGAAACGTGTTGTGCAACTGGCCCCAGACGATCCTTTGAAAGCCTGTTTTCATTCATAACTGCTAGTAAACCGTTCTGAATCACATTTCCTCCGGAAGCACGACGACCAGCACGGACTCGAAGAGTGGGGAGGAACAATCGCGCATCCATGGCTATCATCTTCTTTGGGCCAGCGTTCGTCACATCAGACACGTCACTTCCTCGGAGCACGCGGGACAGCAGAGTTGAGATAAAACAGTTTGATGGTTTTATGAACCGCCGGAGGACGTCCTTACTCCAATACTCCGAGGTTACCGATGCATTGTGACGTCCTAAACTTAATGTAAAATGCTGAAGAATATCATGTCCATCACATTCATTAAGTCTTGATGATGATGATGATGATGATGATGATGATGATGATGATGATGATGATGATGATGATGATGATGGTGGTGGTGGTGGTTAATATAGCGCACTATCACACGTTTTACAGCAGACATTTACCTGCTTGCAGTAGATCTGTGGCCTTTTGCAGTCCCGCATTAAACCCTCTTTCCTGTAGAATTTGTGGGTTGTGTGTTGTAGGGGATGGGGTTTGGGGGAGCAGTGCGCGACCGCAGATTCACCCGACGAGATTGTCTGACCTTTATTTTCTCTCAACCCTCTCTAAGGGTCCTGAGGGCACGACCCATTTGAACCCCCTCCAACAGTCCCCCTTTCGACACAATAAGATGATGATATCGTTGCACAGAGAAAGAGTCTAGTGGCTAGAGCAGCAGCTTCCAAGCCGGAGAGTGTGCATAGTTGCCAGTTCGATACCCGTCTAACGAGTTGTTCATCACACCACCTAACCTCCCACCTAGCTCCAACTGACCCATCGTGGAGTTGGTACCTGACTCTGTCGAGTGTAGGAGAAAGTAAAGCAGTGAGAGAAAGAAGACAGGCACCGCTCTCTGGAAAAGCTGGCCACAAAATAAGCGAGGGCTCTACCACCCATAGACTTTAGACTCAGTTTAGAGAGAGTCAGTGTCTTTGTACCACCTCACTACCTTACCACCGTAAGGTTACTGACCTACTTTCACCTTTTTTTTCTGAGCCGCACAAGCAGGTGTATGAAAATGACGTCACTAAACACGCGCACGCATATCGGTTGAACCGCCGCTGTCATGTGCAGTTTCTCACCTGTATTTCTATGAAAGAGAAACCTGACTTGAAGAAACAAAAGAAGAAACCCAAGATTTATCTTTGAGGAAGAACATGGTTAGACTGAACTGGCGTGCTGATGCGAAGACCGGTGTGTCCCTCACAGCGACAGGCGGTCATGGACTCATGGTCAAAAGTAACATAACTCATGGGTGATGGGTCACGAATCAAAAAGATTAAATATGACGAGCGTGACTTCAGCATGAGACAGTTATGTATTTATAAGAATATTTTGGCTTGATGGGCTGTTCTGGGCTTTTTTTTACAAATATTTTTCCCGGATGATAGAGATTGATTATCTACTTCTTCAATTTTTTTCTTCTTCATTTTCGTCACGTAAATAGATGACAGCGTCGCCTGAAAGAAACTGAAGCTAATTTCATTCTTATCACCCGCACCGTTTTGTCGAAACTGATCAAGATTTAAAACCACTACAGCTGCCAGCATAATGTATGCTTATCCTCCGGGCTATGCGCCAGCCCCTACCTTGATTCAAAACCTTTTAAAAAAAAAAATTGGATGGCTTGGGCCTTTAAGCGGCAAAATAAACTGCAACAAAGAGACATAATTTAAACACTCTATCGCCACGGCGAAAACATATTTTCAGACAATACCGTGGAGAGCGTTCCACCTTTGGTAAAGACTTTTTGAAACGTCAGACGTTTTTGTATCAACTGGGAGGTCACGTCAGACTGTAGAGACATACATGTAACCCCACACTGGTAACGGGCCAGCGTTTGTAGCAGGCAGTACAGCGCTCCGCTGATGCTTACCGTACGAGCGCTGCGCTAACCTGTCGCTCACGTGAACAAAGACGAGCGTACGTCACAGGGTGAAGGGAGGAGAGGGGATGTGCACCCCTGCCACCCGAGGACGACCGTGGGAAAGTAAGGCCTTGACGCTGGTTTGCTGGCGGCAGGCGTTTTAAAAAAAAAAAAAAATGGAGGGGCTTTTCTGCGGTGCTGCGGGAGGGGCTGGGGAGAGGGATGGTCGATAATCAGTCTTCTCTTTTGTAAAGAGCTTTTTCCCCCCATCCCCACTCCGGAGTCATCTCCCCTACCCCCTTCCTGCCTTCTCGTCGACCCGGACACCCGCGTACGGAGGTGAGATGACGACACCCCGTTTCTCCCTTCTTCGTCGTCGGTTGGTTCACGTTGCATAACCACAGGTGCCGAGGGGAGCGAGCGGAGCGCGGGTTCTCACGGCCCGGTCGCTTTCTGCGGCCTCCGCTCCTGTCACACCTTCCTAGCCACACGCTGTGGGCTTGAATGTCTATCGGCGGCATAAAAGTTTGCCATCTGCTTTCTAAACTTTTTTTAAAGACGGGATCTGTGAAAGATCATAATATAATGTCTGCAACATGTAGATCCACTAGCTTTTTAGAGGACTTGTTTGCTTGGAAAAGGCGCTTGCGTGCGTGCTTACGTGCGTGCGAGCGCGCGCGCGTGTGTGTGTGTGTGTGTGTGTGTGCATTATGATTATGTACCTCATTTTCCGTATCTCTGTGATGTCATCACGACAAGTTGGCCTAGAATGTGATCGATATGTCATTGAGAAGCTGATCATTAAATGTACCGAAACGTTTGTACAGGTACTTTTATCTACGAACTCACCCGACTTGTCTATCTGGGGCCGCAGTCATGAAGTGGTTACCTAAGGCCAGGTGGGGCAACTCGTGGAAAGACTCGTTCCCGTAGTTACGACGGACTGTCTAGGCCCCGCAGATATTGTTTTAGGCTACTTTACCCCAGGGAATCTTTGCCACTACTTTAGAACTAAGGTCCCAGGGGTGAGACGACATCCACAAAGTCCGGACACCACTTCAAAAGTACGGAGACAATATTATGTTTGCCCTTGATTCACCCGGGAAAACGGCTGACCCACGCTCCATGAATACGGCCCCTGAGGCACGACTCATTTGTGCCCCCTCCTTCTCCAATTCCCCTCCCTTACAAAGTAGCTGAGGATTTAGTCGCACTGGGGGAAAGGATGACCTATGACGCTGAAGACGACGATGATAATGATGATGAGGAGGAAGATGACGAGGGAGCTCATGTTTTCAAAAGAGTCATAATTTCACCCTGCTATTCTGTTCATTCAATAGTTGTTTATACTTTACAGCGTGCACACCAAATTATTTTCCACGTCTTCTTTGCCTGTTTTCCTTCTCCTACCCGACAATACAAAACGAACAAACAAACAGATAAACATCTTTGGATTCATGTTTAGCCATTTTCTCACTTTGGAGGGAACTCAGCCACGGAAAGTTTATGAAGTTTACTCATTAATTAGCGGACAAAAGGAAGTAATTATCAGCTGATATTTATTTCAAAACTGCATTTATAGGACAGCGGGTGACACACTACCGCTGGGCAATAACAAAGCCAGAAAATATATCAAAACATCGGTTATGTTACAGGCCTGTACCATGGTCATTCGGGTCATGACGACGGAGGCCAATCGTACGGAATGACACACGGGTAGTCGAGTAGGGAAACCCACCGAAAAAGACAATGGCACGTGTTAAACTGTGAGGAAGATATCTCAATGACAGACTGGCAGACGCCAGCCTTGTGACTCGTCGTTTTATTATTTGTGTTATCAGACGCTTCCGCACAAACAACTATTCAAATTGCAAGTAGGTCATAGAGCAGACAGAGCAAAGTGAACGGTCCTGAAACCTTCCTCTTCCTTCATACGAAAATAATTTTTTTTTAATTACTTTGGAACATCTTTACGTTGTCTCTCTCTCTCTCTCTCGCTCGCTTGCTCTGATTCTTGCTTCTTGCTATCGCTCTGAGGCCACCCGCAAGATCACTTTACGATGGTACCCTTGCCTGCAACAGAAATCTCAATGGCGTGGATCAAATCTCAGTACCCCGCCGATCAAGCACCCTTGTCAGATTGAGAACAGGGATAATATTAAGGTGCGAGTGCTGATAACGGGATGGGGGACGCCGAGCGGGGTAGAAGCAGTCAACGACACAGTGACAGTATAGCTAGATAGAAGTGATCTTCGGGTAACTACAGACACCCTTCAGTGACAGTAGCTACATAGAAGTGGTGATCCTCAAGTAACTGAAGACGACTTGAAGTCACACATTCCGAAGTTTTGCTCTTTTGGAGAAGGATTTTTTTTTTTTTTGGATGAACTTGAGGAGTCGCTAACAGTTCAAGACTCGAAGCGGGTAGGTAACTGAGCCCCGTGAGCAGACATCTTGCATTACTTCAAAGATAGCACTACATACACCCGGATCTGAATACAGATGGGTTTTTAGATCGGAAACTGTACTTACCACGACCAAGGAAAATGCAGTAGCCAGCACTTGGCTTCTTGGCATCTTGGCTGTTAATGATGATTTAAGTAGTTAATTATTCTGCAAATAAATTGCCGACATATATGATACTGTCTTAAGGCAATAGGATGTTGGCACACTTAACAACCGTAAGCTGTATGATCGGCATGTTAATTACATAGTTTGGAATGCTGAACTATCAAAGATGGCTTTACAACCAGTTTGAAATAAACCGTGCTGAAACGTCTCTAAAGATCTGTTTTACAACTTTCCTCTTGCTTTTCATTGCAGTAGCACAGTCGATTCGGCCTGTATGATTAAGTTTGAGCTAACTAACATTCAGCTGGCAAAGCTCACGTTCCAGAACAGATTTTCAAAGATAGGGTTGACGTTTAAAAGAGAAAATTGATGTTTCGAAAACTAGGAGAGAGCTACCTTTCATCAGACAGTGGAGCGACCCCACTCCTCATCCCAGTTGTTCATAGGGTGGGAACAGTTAGCGACTTTAAGATATAGATGTTAACTGTGAAATATACCAGACCAGCCTGGACGAATCAACAATTCCAGACCAAGTGGTAATGAAGCTTACAAGATGGAATGGGGTACTAAATGGCGCTGTTACCTCCACTGAAATACCCTATGCGAGATACCCCTGAGTCATAAACTCTAGCCACAAAGAGTCCCTTGGCAGACAATCCCTACCCCAGGAACTAAGAGTCGGGTACCTCCTACAAAACAAACAAACAAACAACCAGAGTCCTGAAGACAGCAGTACCAGACCAGAGCGCGCCTTCCGGCGAACCAGCACTGATGGCTAATGGTTATATTTTAAAAATGAACTTGACATTCCAGAGAGAGAGGGGGGGGGTTAACGTTGCAAATCCAGACGACATTCTAAAGGCGGCGTAGACGTTCCAACGGCAGCGTTGAAGTTTTAAAGGTGATGCTTCAAAGGCAGACTTGATGTTTACGCTCTGAAACACAGTTAACGTTCCTAAACCAAAGCTGACGTGCCAACGGCGTAACTAACGGCCTCAAGTCAAAGCTGACGTTTACAGCAGGTTGTTGCCTTCTTCAGAAGGGATGAGGAGAAAAATGCGGTTCTTCAAAATCTGACTTTGTGCATCATACACAATAGATTGGGCGTCGTTGGAGCAGTGCGCCGCCGTGTTCAGACCAGCTGGTGCACGGGAGCCTGCACAGATGTGCACATGTTCTCCTCCACTAGCACGCACTCATTGCCACCTGATTTTTCACTTACCTGACCCCAGGGTGAAGATTGTGTAATATTACCAGCTTGGCTAAATGGGACAGGAGCAGCGGGCCAAGAATCGGATTTACTAACTATTCCAGCTTTGTATATCATGCATCAACTAGCCCTTAAAAAGAAAAGACATTTTCCTAAACAAGAAGAGAAGGAAAGAGAGAGAGAGAGAGAGAGTCTATACTGTCATGTAGTAAACTATGAAGTGTCATCCTGTGAGACACGCTCAATATTTTCACGTCTTATTGCGGTAGTAACCTAAAGTGTGCAGGTGATTTAAGTGTATGTGCCCGGCGGCTATCATCTTTCATGCAATTATACCAGTCCCGTTCCCTTCCACAGGGAAGATAAGGCATGAAAATCGTCACGCTAAGCAGGCAGGTAATGGCCGCATACCTCGCTCAGGTCCTCAGGCAGAACAAGCATGCTCAGATGCTCACCCTTTGGCTGCAAGGTGGAGCAAGGCGCATTCTCCTGCCTTTGGTCTGTCTGGATGAGAACTAATCGCATGAATTGGTAGAGACGAATGGCCTCCAACCGCACGATGGTCAGTCAGATGAGTTTATCTGCTTGCGGCAACGATCATGATTCAGTTGACGAACTCTTGTGTAGTCGATGTGCTCACACAGACTCGACGATTTGAATTCTAAACCGCAATTCGCAGCCTCTTGCAACACACGCACGCATGCACTCACACACACGGAATAATTTGTTGGGGATCGCCGATCACACACCATAGACCGCTAGATATTTAACCGACTTCGAGACCTGAGATGTTCACCGGGTTACATCCAAACAGCTCTCGAACTTCTGATGACCTGTAAGGGCTACAAGAGGTACTAGGCTGTCGTATGAACAGTTCTCTGAGCTCCGCAGTCAAGTGCAGAGCCTAAGCTCCTATCAATATTCCGCCAACCATTTGACAAAGAAAAAAAAAAGGCATCTCATTTCGCCTCTCTCCCTCACCCCTGGCCGTACCCAACCCTTTTTGGGGTATAATATATATTGTCCTTTTGTGTTATTTCATTGCTCACTGTGAATGTTTCTTCTGTCAGGTTTGATGATGCTGATGATGTGTGCGCACACACACACACACACAAGCACGCATGCACACACACACACAGGACACGAAGTATACACATCTTCACCGTGGATAACACAAGACCACAGCATAAATGGAGTTACTACAAAGGGTATCTTCGGAACAAGAAAGTGTTTAATGTTCTCAAACTTGCAATAGGTCCCCTGTCAGTCCGGTAACAACATATTTTGGAGAGTTCGTTGAGTAGGAAAAATGCTTCCACCCAAAGACAATTTCGCACTGAAGAGGGTGGATTACCGTGGATGGGTGGAGGACGAGGACGTGGGTTGCATTAGGGAAATAGATAAAAGGAGTAAGAGGGGAAGGTAATGTGATGGAGGGGTGCGGGGGATGTGTGTGTTCGGTATTTTAGTGGTTAAAACACTCACTTGGTGCCACTGAAATGATAGACCCTGGGTTCAGAGCTCTCTGTATGTGATACCTGTTCGCAGTGCCAAACATCGGGGTTTTTCTCCGGGTACTCGATCTGGTTTCTTTCCCCCGTCACTATCCCCCCCCCCCCAAACCTACTGTGAAATTACCCAAAGGTGGAAGTACTTTCCTGCCAAAACAACCAACTAATTTTGCGCCTCTCACAGTCAAAAGAAAGATTCGTCTGAATACTTTGTCTGAAGTTTTAGGACAACACAGCGGAGAACATCCCAGTCCTGGGACTGAGGAAGCGAACGCGACAGCAGTTTAGAAATATGCACGGAGCAAGATGCAGGATGACACGAAACGACATCTTTAAAGTGCATATTTCCAAAATCTACTCCGCAGAACATGCAGCAACGTAAATCAGAAAATGGAAAAACTTAAAACAGCATGGTCCAAAATCCTGTAGACGTTTCAGTTAAGGAGGCACACAAAATCCATTAAAGTTACAAACTTAAAGCAAGATGACAAAACAAAAAACAGGATGCTGAGGCCGTCAGTGGTTGAAGATGTCTCTTGAAAGAAATTACCTTGCTCAGGCATTGAAGAACTGTCTTTGCTCCTGTAGGTGGCGTTAGAGTATGTGTTTATACTTACTCTAATGCATGTAACACAGTGGTTTATGAACCGGGGAGGGGGAAGGCATGGCATGGCAAGGCAAAAAAAAAAAAAAAAAAATACCGATGAGGCAAGAATGTGAAAGTCGTTCACTGTCAACATGAATTTCCCCCCCATCCCAAAGCTGAGCATCTTCGTACGCCACTGTAACACCGAGACGTGTGGTGACACCAACACTAACTTTTTTGCGACATAAATGGCCAGAATGGCCCAGGTAGCTCACCGGCTATTTTTGAGAAGTGTTTTTCCTTCTACCTTGAGGTGTTTTTCCGAAAGGTATTTAGGATAGCGTAGTGATATAGATGTGTGAAGTTTAAATAGTATTAAAAACAGACAACAGCACACGACGATCAGTTACTTCACTGAGATCGCTGTTGTGAAAAATATGGCTGAAGCAAATGCCGTCAGATGGTAGAATAGATCCAGTCACTTCACAATGTTGTTAAGGAATAATAAATGTAATACAACTGCCAAAAAAAAAGTTGAAAAACGCAGCCAAAATAACAAACGTGAAAATCTGTTACTGATATTCAGTCAGCCAAAGTAGTGGTAAACACCATATGGATGTGTGGAATTTAGGGTAAATAGTGGTAAATATTATATAGATGTGTACAATTTTGGGTAACATAGTGGTAACATATTAAGTAGATGTTTAGAGTTTTGGGTGACATAGTGGTAAAACACATTTGCTACCAACTCGGTGAGGATCGTAAAGTCCTAGGTTCAAATATCGTCTACTTTTGCAGCAACTAAGTCAGCCGATCAACAAATTGATCAGTAAACAGACCAACCAACCGAAGACGAACTGAGACCATTAATTTTCTCTAAACAAAGAAAACGACTGATGTGAAGGATGTGTAAACTGAACCCAGATTGTCATGGCAGGTTCTTTTGTCCAGGCCATTCAAAAATATATTCTGACCATTCGATCACAGGTTTCGTAATTTATAGTTGTAATCGAGGGCTAGACAGGTGGACAAGTCGCAGAACGACAGACAAATGACCAACTTAATTAAGAGCAATTATAATAAGACAGCTTATAAAGTCTGTTTAACGGCACGGAACGTGTTAGCGCTGAACGCTCATTCAGATGGTTACTGGGAGACTGTTAGTCCTTAACGAAGACAGAAGACTATGAACGAATGATACCTGTGATTTAAAACATCTAATCATTCTCGATTTTAAATAGTGGGGGGCCCGGTAGTGTAGTGGTTAAAACTCTTCCTTGTCACCACTGCAGTGACAAACTCAGGGTTCTCGTCTCTTGTACGTGCCACCTGCCAGCGTCGGAGGTTTTCTCCGGGTACTGTGTCGTGTACTCCGGGTACTCCGGTTTCCTCACCCTCCCTCTCCTCCTCCCTCCCCCCCATAATGCGAAATAACCTCAAGGTGGAAGCACTTTGCTACTAAATAAACCCCCCAACCGACGATTTGAACTAGCAGTTACTTTCATTTAAAGGAGGACCGAGAATAGAAACCTTAAATGCTTTCGTTTCTTAGGGATGGAAATTTAATAATTAGCACTTAGTTTAGGATGAGTCTTGACCCTGTGTTATACGCCTAGTCTATAAATATAAAAACACGGGCCTGTAAGAAATTGTTTGACATATGCACTTACTGGCCTTGCAATATCTGTCACTCATGTTAAAAAAATGACACTGATAGGTAAAGCCCAGGATACAACCAGTAGAAACCACTTTTTCTACAAACTTAAGAGGTCTCCATATGTGTTTTCTGACATGGAAACAGATATACTGATAATTGGCTGGAAATTAAAATGAAGGCAAGCGCCAACTCGCTGACATCCAACGTCCATAAAACTCAAGTCGCTGCTTCTCAAAGTTTATGGTTAAAAAAAATGAAGGAAATGGATCTATATGATAGAGTCAGTTCATAACACTTTTATAGAAGTAAAATGCAATGTACATACACTTAACTTCAAAATAATTATTTCCGGCTTTAGTACACTTTGACATTCTTTCCTTTCATTTTTCAGTCCCTAGGATCAACGTAATTTGTAAACTCATCTCCTGGCATGCTCTTCAGAAAGTTTTTCTAGCCTTCCTCCATGTTAGAACAAGATATTACTGTCATAATCTCAACGAATTTTGTAATTACCTAAGTCTAGCCATTCATGCCACCAACCGCCTTTCCTGGCTACAGAATATAGACTAACAGCTCTCTGTTGATTGTAAAAAAAAAAGGTCTTCACAACAAACTCGTATCTATGGTGAAATGACGGCATCAAGATTTGCCGTCTTTTCTCGCATGTCCATGTTTGATAATTTGTAGCTCGTCAATAGAAGCTATTTTCTTAGATTGTGTGAGCTGTTCATAATAATAACTAAAACCAGTCATTTGAAAAAAAAAACAGACTGGGTAGGGGGTTGGCGACTTAATGGTGGGACATTTTGAGCTAGCAATGAAATTCTCCATTTCACGCACCTCTTTCTTTGTCATCATATGACGGCAAAAGCACATAATTACAACAAAAAGCAAGATCGCGGAAAGAGAGTAGGAAGAATGGGCGTTAGAGAGGTCACTGTTCATATAGGTGCTGATTCTGAAGCGCCTTCCTACCGAAACTGTGCTGAGAACATGATGGAGTTTCCGTTCGCATAGTGTTTGATTATCGAGGCTTAGGACTATACAGGATTAGTCAAAATTAAGCTAACACTTAAATGATGAAAACCCATTTATTCGCAAAAAATAATCATACCTGCAAGATGATTCACAGTTCGATCCATATCTGTTCGCCATCGTGCTCAACACACGAAGGCCAGCGAGGAACAGTACCGTTATTTAAAGCCCGGACATATTTCGCGGGGAAAAGATGATACCACAGCCCGTATTCATGTTAACATAATTTTGACTAGCCCTGTGCATGCTATAGCTGAGACAGCTTGAGGCGCCATATTGGTAGCTGGCAATAAGTTGAGCAGATAACTATGCTATAATTAATCGCTGTTCTGATACTCATTACCTTTATTTCTAATGATTTTTAGGTAGCAGGGATTTAGCCTACGCAAAAATCTGTAATGTACTCGATCATATTTACCATTAATTTTTTTAGACGACTTCGCGACTTGTATGAAAAAGTCTTGCTGAAATCCTTAATAAACAACTTTTCGTGTACCTACGGACTTGTAGTGTACCTACATATGCTCAGTGAAGTAATTTTTGAATTTGTATATTTCCGAATTGTATTCAGAAGATGATTAAGAGTGCTTATGATTTTTTTGATGGTTAGAAAGTATTTTAAAGATTCCAGTGTGCTGTTGTGAATGAAAAAAAAATGAAAAAGGGGAGATGAAAAAGAGAGATACAGTATATGGGTTTTGTTGATTGTTTGCATTAGCACGATCGAGGTAATTGTACCCCCTTCATCCGAAATTGCATTTGTTCACCCAGGACACGGAAAGTCCCTTATGTTACTTGATTTTCTTTCTTTGCGTGTCAGTGATTGACTTGTCAGTTACATAGAAAATGCATTTTTGTAAAAGATGGTCAGTAAAAACCCGCAGTATGGAATACAGTGTGCGTCCCCAAAACCTCTAAGGCTCGCGTCAGTGTGAGAAATGTGAAATCTTTTCATTTTAAAATGATTTTTGCCCACGGGGAGTTGCGTTTATGCTAACGCAAAATCTATTTACTAATTAATGACATTTTGTAGCATATAAAAACTGAAATCGATATGATACTTAATTGTTTGATTATAAAACTTAAAGAAACCAACAATGTTTCAGCCACTTATAAAACTGAATGAGTATCCCTAAAACTGAACCCGTTATTATAGTATGTTTCTTCGTTCGATAGTCGTTTTTTTTCCCCTCCCCCTTCTTTCATTCTAAAGTATCTAAACACTCTTCCATTCCTTCCCTCTCGCGTAACTCGGGCTAAACTCTGAAAGGATGATCTTCCGCACAAAATGTAGTGCTCTGTTTAAGCTGTTTGATCTTAGCTTCAGCTGCAAGTAATACAGAATATTCATTGATTTTTAGAAATCATTTAGATTTGAAAAAGTTTAAGTATATTTATAATGGCACTTATTGTGCTTGTCGATACCTATATTTTTGAGATCTGCAAGAAGCAGGTGCTTGCCAATGGCGTAAGAATACAAAACCGATTCTGTATATAGTTCTGTGAACCAGTAAACTTTGCTGTGGAAGGAGTTTACTAACTAACGTGTTCGCAGAAGTTGAAGCAAGTAATGATGTGATATTATTCTTGATCGTCTTACATCAAGGAATATGCGGAAAATACTTCGCAGACGTGAAACATAAGGATTACCGAGTGCTTTCGTTGGAGCTATGCGTGGCACTGGCGTTTATCTTCATGTGTGGCTGGCTGTGCTCCCCCTCGCTGTAGGTGAGTACATTCCGTCACTTTCTCCCGCTTTTAGCTTACTTCATCCCAAATTAACATCGACTATGTGAAGAGTTTCTAAGTCGATCCTCGATTGGGATTTCTGCTTCACAACAGAGATCTTTAATAAACGGTGTGAAATGCCATTCTTGTTCCAGAGGCACCGGCAGAACAAAGTCTTTGTTTGGCTTCGTCGTCCATTTTGAGCGTTGGGGTGGCTGGAGAAGTGGTAGAGGGGGGTCTCGGGTTGTGTGATGGGCTATGAGCAACACCATCAGTATGTCTCGGCGGGTTGCGAGCAAGCTGCTCTGATTCCAGTACAGAGAAACCTGGAGAAATGTTGTAGACGTGCGAAGGGAGTGTTCTTGGGGGAGGCTGAACATGGAATAAAGATCAATATATCACTTAACCGAAGGAAAAGGGTGGGGGGGGGGCAGTTGGATTTTGAAGGATTTTGGTACCATAATTATAAACCAAGTCAGTCTTCTGGAGTTGAACCAGATCATTTTCATTTCCATTATTTTATGAGTTACATTTGTTAATAATAATTTGGTCCTCATAATCATTAATGGAGTTATTAGTATCGGGTAAAGTTTTTTTTTGGCTACATTAACATTTCTGACAATTTTGCATTGATCTTTAGTCCAAAAGACCAGGGGTGGTGTGCATGAGCAAACTTTTTTCTGATATCAAATGACTAGCTAATTGTAGGTTTGACTCAGCTAAGTTCTTACATAGAATCGACATCAGTATGCATGAGTAAACCTTATTTACTTAAGACATGGGTCAGGGTAGTTGCTCGCCATCTATTTTCAGAATTGGTGGGAATTTGCAAACACGATTGTATGGTTACAGACAAACAGCCAATCAAAATCATATGTAGGTGATGCTTTGTTTCTATTTAGTTCTGCATTCAGCAATGAGTAGATTTCACAATCTTTGATGAAATTTGCATGACTGTGAAAAGATGGAATGAATATCAATATCAGTGTGTTTTATTATGTCTGCTAGTAAAATGCTATGAAACTAGTAATACTCTAAAATGTCACATATGGCAGTTTGGTGGCAAACAGCTCTTTTGTGGTGGTGGATGATCAGTGTCATCTAATTTTCACATAGATACATTTTGCTTGAATCTAAATCTAGCATACAGCTTAATATCATACCCATTAAATGGAATTTGCCTGTCTCAAAATATACGCTTTCGCCTAAAACTTCTTCAAGATATCAGTCTCAAACACAGTTGTCTCTCCACCAGTTTCTACTACTTGAAGAAGTCCAAACATTGCTAGTTGTCTAACCCCGCTAAGTAAAGGAGTGTGCCTGTTAGGTAGCAGTCTTAATGTTAAGCAAGAAATTTTGTACTTAACAGAATAAAGTTAACTTGTGCACACCAGTGTTTAGCAGTGATAATTCATTTTTATGTTTACTAATGCACATCACCCCTGGCACTATACTTAAAATGTTTCCTTCCTCCAGTATAAGTGCTTTTTCACCTGGGCTACTGTGTTTAGCTGTTAATAAGTATTTGTGACCGGCAGTTACCACATATGCTTCCTGATCAGGTTTGACCATGGATTAAAAATTCGACAACTGGAATAAAGCTGCCAGAAATACAAGCTACTTTTCACTGCATTTGTGTGTTTAAATTTATTTGGCAGACATTTGCAGTCATCATGGCTGGAGACTTGCAGAACAAAGAAAGTCCACATATGCCTAGAGGCTACAACTTTATTTTGATTACCAAACATATGATAATCTATGATAGAAAACCCAGAAGAGTGTAATAGATCTGCATATAAAGCACTTAAAAATAACAATTTTTAAAAATAAACTGCCATCCAATTTGGAGGTGGCCACAATTTGCATGTGCATTTACACCAAACTGTCACACTTTGCATCCACAAAGTTTTTAATATCCAGAATACTTTAAAAAAAAGCATAGAATGGTATTATATATCTATTTACGATATCACTTGAAAAGTAAAGAACAATGATCTAAGTAAGAGCAGTCAGTCAATACAATTGTACCATGGGAGACAAAGATGCTCTTTTAAAATGCACTTTATGTATTTTTTTGAAACATGATTTCTGCAGAAAGTCACAGGAATCTTATTTTTATAAACATGGGAGTTCTGCACAAGGTAGTTAATAAAGCAAAATCATCAGATGTGCTTGGGTTAACGAGGAGACAGCAATGAATGAAGGCTTGCAAAATGACCATTGGCCCAACGAACAACCAGGCTCTTGCAAAATGTATTTATTTTATGCTATTCTGCTGAAAGTGTAATATAGTGCAGTCAGTCACACACAGTCTATTATAAAGTGTACTTAAACTGTCAGTTGTAAGTTCCATTGGTGAGATGGACATAATAGAGATGATGTTTATATAGAAAAATACATACATACAAAAATGTTGAATCACGTATGTAACAGGGGGTCATAATACAGAAGGTCTAAATGAGAAGGTTTTGCTGTATTAACATCATGGGAACCAGGGCTTTACTCCTTTTGTGAAAAATGAGTGAAAGAACATAAAAGGTTCATGCCCATAGGCTTGTAAATAGGAGCTGGACTTTTGTGATTTAGTGTTTTGAGCTAATGTTTATAATTACTTTGTACTCAATTTAGCTTAACATGCATGTGCAACTAGTGGAAAGGGACATTGTAACCTAAAATAAGCTGAGAACTACTTTCCATGACATCACACACATTCCCATGAAGTGGTTGGTTTTATGGTAGTGTAACAGTTATTTGTGACTTTTTTTTTCTCTGGGCCATCAGATATCACTGTGAAGTACCAAAGAGTGTAATGACAGCATTGTTTACAAGAAATGTTTTGACCTTAAGTGTGCAGCAAGTGCCACTTCTTGTGTTTGCCCAGGTCATGTTCACATACGCTGTTTAAAATTTACAAGTACAGTCTACATGCTACCACTGGACAGTTTGTGCCTATTGCCTGTTTTAAGATTTGCCCACAGAAATTGTTACCGTACACACCAATATTGACGAAAAGATGCAGTCAGAAATGAAATAATGGACAGCATTTTGAGTTACTAATATTATAACTGCTTGTAGTACCGTTCTTAGATGTGTTTTTCAGGCATCAGCCACTGGGTGGTAAAAAATGCATAAGAAAGAAACACAGTTTGAGTGAATTATCCATTCTTATGTTACATGTAGACATCATAGTTTGCACACTGATTCCTTGAGACATCCAAAAAAAAATTTACAAGGTATATATGTAAATTGAGTGACTTGCTGCATTTACAGCATTGTCATTAGTCATTAGTAAACTGCAAGCAGTCAAAAGCTGACTTTTTGTAGTTGCAAAATTCATAAATCTTCAAGTAATCAATAAAAAAAGAAAACTTTATTAGTTATGACAGGTTACAATTTTTACAGCTGTCTAACACTAGTGTAAATTATAAATGCATCCGTAACAGAAGATTGGCTTTTTACTTAGTAAATATCCAGAACTCTCGCAGGGTTTGAACAAACTCAAAACTTACATACATTTTAAAAAATTTTATGATAGGCATTTGTAGTTCCTTTCAATCACCTCCATAATATTATTTGCAAAGAAAGCATGGATTTAATCAGTAGAATAGTTCTTATAATCTCATCAATGAAAGGTAAATAATGCAGTTTTGACAGTGTAATTATAACATCATTGCACAGTTGGGAAAGGTATGTGGCCAGCAAAGTTAGTGAGTGCATTTTCAGGTCAGAAGGTCAGTGATTAATGGTGGCTGGGCTCAGTGACTAACTCCCTTTGCCCAATAGGTGCCAGTGGAAGGAATGCAGGAGCTGTGGTCACAGCAGGATGTACCATTTTACGTATATGTGTTTTTTATGTAAACGGCGAAGGTCCCATAGTCTAATGGCTGTAGGGGCAGCAGTTCATTTTGTCTAGGGTGCAAGGTGTGAGTTCAGCCCTTTTTTGGCATGCTAGGTAGGCAGAGGGCTTTTTCAACTACATAGGGGAGCAGGCTTCTAACCATCAGTCTTCTCATCAGCTACCAGGCTGCAAAGCCTTCAAGAAATCTAATCCATGAGTGGTCTAGAAATTCTTTTTCAATCAGTGCTAATTTTTATTGAAATAACTTGATATGAATTAATGTTCAGAATACATGCATAAAAATATACTGCCCCAAAAGTACCCTGTGATTGAGGCACCAACTGACTAACACTTTTTAAATAACAAGTACTTCCATTTAATTAAACATGCTACAGTGAGGCAGAAAACACTCAGAACTATCAAAGATGTCAGTTGATATTTTGTTATGCATCATATATACCGAAAATGAAATCATCATTATTTAATTTATTGCAAGCTACGTCAAAAAGGCTTTTGAAAAGTAAAGGATACAGTTTGCTGATGTGGTTTTTTGTTACCCAGCTAATGGCTAAACTATTCACTATTCATCCATCAAAGGTTAGGCTTCACTCCAGTAAGTATTGTATTTCAACATTTATCAGGCACCCCAGAGGCTTCATGGTAATATCACTTACCTTCCCTCACCGTATGACTACCTGTTTGTACAAAGCAGATAAATTGAATTAAAAGAGCTTTAACTGCTTCTGTTAACTGAATGCCTGAGGCGATCTTTTCAGAACTTGTGAAACGCAGTTGGATTACTGGGATCTCATGAAGAGCTGGTTCCCACGCCCTTTTCATGCATATTAAAAAAATCTAAATAAATCAGTTTGTGCCTTTTTTTTTGGTAAGCATTTTAGGTGGCGTTTTATGTTGTACATACATTCATTCACATTAATCAAAATTGTGAACACATGGATTGATTGCTAACTTACATTTAACTTTACTTACCTTTTTGAATTTGTTTGGTTTGCTTTCTTTTTTTAATAATCCTCTCATTCTGTTCCTAGACTTTCACTTAGTGATAGGATATTAACAAGCTTCCTTTGGCTGTGCTTGTGTGTGCATGCTTGCACACAAAAAGAAAGTGGCATCTTTCAGTTTAACTTAAGATAAAAGTTTGTTGCTAAACACCAGTTTCGGAGATTCACGATTGTTTTCCTCCTCTACATTTAAATTGTGTAAAATATTCAAGCACCACCATTACCATTTTCCAGTTGAGTAGATTTCTGTCAGAAAGTCATTGGGTCATTAGCAGTTCCTGGTAGCAATTGGTCAGCTTTGCTACTTTTAAGACATCCTGAAAAGAGGTTGTCTTGAAGCTTTCAAAGCCTAGTAAAAGAGATAGTAAGTAGTAGAACCAGAACAAAGGGACTAGATTTGGGAATTTAGAAGTTATATGAAGTTTAGTTTGCCCCTTCTCATTCTAGTTTTGTCATAAACACTCTTTCGCCACTGTTAAATGATATATTTAATTCAAGAAAAGCTTGCTTTATTACTTCGCCTGAAAGAAAAGATAACAGTAGTGAAGTAGAAGGTGATTGGAGAGGCATTACTCAGGCCTGTGAGTATGGATTCGAACGCAGTAGAGGTAAAAGATTCATATAAAGTAGAACATCAGATAACACACAGACTGAAGCAACATTCCTTTCCTTTACAAAAAGTAAAACTTAGAAGAAACTGACATCCCTGTGCAAGGGAAATAATTTCATTTTGTTTTTCTGAGGACTCTGTACCTCCATCTGCTGCTGCTTTTTTACATATGGAATTGTTTTGCATTTAATTTGTTTTTAGGGTTAAAATGCCAATAAACATTAGCAGTATAATTTTATCAACTTGGAAGATGGTAGACAGTTTTCTATAAACCAGAGAAATGGGCATTATATAGGGGCAAGATACATGGTACTGGTAGTTTTAGTTACTAAAAATTTCCCCCGATTTCTTTTTTGCACAGCGTATCTGAGTGATACGTTCATGGTCTCAGTTTTAGGATTTTCTTCATAAGTTGTATCTTTCTGCCACAATATTGGCACTAACTGCTCTTTACCATATGGTGCCACCAGAAGGAGCTTTTTATCATTTAAAGATGACTTGGGGATTCACAAGAAGTTTTCAGTTCTGTTTGATGTTGTAGTGAAACTTTCATTGACAGTCTTTCCATGTTTTGCAACTTGTTTTGGCATCAACCATATTTATATTGATAATGAAAATAGCAGCATTTCTCATCTTTTGTGGGACAGGGGGTGTTTATGCTTTATTATATTTTCATTGGACCTACTTTTCTAAAAGCATTTGTTGTATATGACTGGGTTTTTGTTCATGTGCTGCAATTAAGAAAAGTTTGTTTAAATTAAATGTTAACATTTTTTCACTAGGACACATCATCTACACAAGCATGATCTTGTAATTATTATGTAAATGTGTAACTGTTGATAACAGACTTTGAGAAGAAAACCAAATTTAATGCAACACAATTCATACAATGTTGATGCTGAAAATTCATTGAGCACTTGAAAAGTGAGTCTGCTGACACTGTATATATAGGTTTTAAATTATTGGGTACATACATCTGCCACTATGCCAATTCATTTGTTGATCCACTGCTTTGTTTAATTGCAGGGTTTCCCTCCTGCTTCCCTGACCCGTGCAAGAATGGCAGGCCATGTAAAACAAATGGGAGTTATAGTTACTGCGAGTAAGTACATGAAGACAAATATTTTTACAAAACCTTGTGTGCTTCTGCTTATGGCTTTATATTCAGGTGTGTGATAGATTCTAGGAAATCATAAACTTTTTGGAATTAATGTCCAGTGTGTTGTGCATGTGAATTTTGAGTAGTTGTCTGGTATATTCAGATATGGTCATAATATATTTATATCATATTTTGGGGCTAATAACATAGATGTTGTTATACTCCTAGTAATAGGGAATACTGCTTGTTGTCGGAGTCCAGCTTCCACAGGTCAATACAACAAACATAGCTCAGCTTTAGAGAGTGAAAGAAAGTTTTGTTGAAAATGGTGGGAGAGCTTTTAGCAGCTCATTGATCCTTGTAGCTTCACATTACAGCCTAATGCAAGTTTTCTTTAACTACCTCAAGCCACTTACCTGCAGTTCAATAGCATGAATATGCTGCCTGCAGTTTGCATTAGTTGTCCTGTTGGTACGAGCAGTTGTGGTATTGTTTTTAGTTAATAACAGAGAATGTATTCAGTTTCTTAACACTTTAAAGAGAATCTCAAGTTGTTCGAACTCTCATCACCCCTCTCCTCTCCAACCCCTCCCCTCTTTTCAGGTCATGGGGAATATTCCCTGAACTCTATTGCTATTTCTTTGCATTCTTATTAAAATTTTATTTTCCGTTAGGTTTCTCCTTGCTTGATAAAAAATCAGCTAGCCACTATGGTCCAGTAAAGTTGCAATCTATTATATATATATGTGTGTGTGTCTGCACGTGTGTTTTTTTTATGATTTCTCGCAAGAAAATATTATTTGGCATAATTCAGATGAATGATGTGAGACCCTTTTCACATAATCATTTTTGCAAAAGGATAAAGGGTTTGTTGTTCGTTCTTCTCTGTTTAATGATTTTATAATTTTATGAGTTTCGGTAGAGTGTTAAGATACTTAGATCTTGGATGCTGAGTTTCTTCCTGTCAGTTTATGTTTAGATTTTATTTTGCACTAATGATTTTCATTGCTACATTGTTATGGACACAGATCAGCATTGAGCATGTTTGTCCCACTGCCAGTGTTTTAAACTTGATTTTTTTTTTTGTTCTCTTGTCAGAAAGAATCATAAACTTAGAATTGATTACAAGTAAAACAGTTGTATGTAAAGCACATTTTCAGCATTGCTGAGGGCTGTCAAGCACAACATTTTTTTCATTCTTGAAGCGGTGTATTTTTTCATAGTAGGTTTAAAGAAAAAAGCATTAGCCTGTACTTGCTGAGCTTTGAATATATTGAAGAAATATGATATAAATCTAGACAGGTTAGACAGGTTTTGTAGTTGTGTATTTTTCACTATTGTAATTTTGTGCAAATATATTTTGATTTTCACATAATAAAGCACATAGTGTAATCTTTGTTTGCACCACCGTTTTATTAATCCAAGATTTTTTTACCTCATTTCTTTCTCCCTCCTGGCATGAAAGATTTCTTAGGGTATTAACGATCTGTTAAACTGTCATGGTGACATTTGTGCTAACTGATTTCGGTTCATTTAAAGTTTGACATTTAATAACTTTCCAGCTAAAGCATTCAACTTACCTTAAAATAGAGTGTCTTTTGGTGATGGTGTGAGCCCATATTAATAACTTGTATAAATTGCTCATTTTTTATCACATGGGTTCACACCTTGGCCCTTTGTATAGCTGCCTCATCTGCCTGCATTGTAAATAAAGGTGTAAGGCCTATGGGAGACAAAAACATAAGAAGTATTGATTATAATATGATGAAAATTACATTGTGACAATTACGTTTTTAAATTAGGGATAAACAAAAGCTTATTTACTTTAGCAATGCAAGTTTACCCAGAGTTCTTATGATTAAGGTTTAATTAATTCTAGGTGGTCATTACCATGATGAAACTAAGAAGAGAGTTATGGTTAGACTTGTATTCCTTTCAGGAATATTTTCGGTACTATAAATACCTTTAATATCAGTTTCCTGAGGGAACATAATTCTGGCATCAGTATTTTAGGGCAGTTACATTGTTTCAGTACAGCAAGCATGGCAGCCCATTTACTCAGCTTGTACTGGAACAGAAAGAACTGGCCCCTTAGACATTGCTGCTTTGAGCATTCTCCCCCACTCCCAAGCCTGCAATTCTGCTCCAGCTTTGAATCTTTTAAAAAGAGAAGAATTGCACCTGCACTATTTTTGCCACAGACATGCAGAGCAGACTGCTTTAGATACATCAGTCGTTTGCAACCTTGACATCAGCAGCACACCCCCGCAATTGCTGTTACCTTCATGCAGCAAGCGACCTAGATAAAGAAAACAGAACCTGTTACTGAGAAAGGTACCGAGAAAATTCCCCTATTTAAAATGCATTTCTCCATAGGACAAATAAATCACTTCAGATTTATTGTTATTTTGACAACTGCTTTTTTCCGAAGTTTAAAAAAAATGGATCACCTTTTCTTGTCTACATTGGTGCTCTTTGCAGCTTACCAGAATAAAGTATTGTAGATGAAATATGAATAAACAACAAGTTAATCAGACCACTTTAGATCTTTCCTTTTTTTCATGCTGTGCCAGCAACTTTGTAAATGCAGTTGTTAGAAGAGCTAAGTTTTAAAAGACAAAACCGACTCCATTTGTAGCACTTATTAACGTCTCGAACTCAAAACTTCTGAAGGAAGAAAGAAAAAATGGTTTTCGAGAATTTAAATGTTGCAGCTCACCTTTTCAGAAATTGCTGCAGCCATAGGGACTTACATCAGCTTGTTGTGCAGCCTGTCACCTTTATTTTACACTACAGCATGGCTGAACAAGTGTGTCTGCCAAATGAGGCTCAGAAAATGTCATCTGTCAAAGTGCGAGTGTAGAGACCATGGTTGTGCTGTTGCTGAATGCAGAACACCTTAGCTTTCATTATTTCCCAACTACTGCATATATTTTGTGCATCACAGTAGTTGTAATAACTATACTGCCCCAGAGTCATGCACGATTGGCACAGTGCATCGGCGTGTTAGGTGAAGTGAGACAAACACTTCAGAAGTATATGAAAGTTTTTGATAAACTTGAGAATTTTTGTATCAGCTATGGTTATCATATGCTGTTGGACAGGGTAATCTTTCTGTTTGCTCACTGACCATTTCATCTTACCCCCTTCCGCTGGTCACTCAACACTTCAAACAGGCACTTACTAGACATAATCAGCTGTACCTTAATACAGTTCAGTCCTTGTGCTTGTTTTCTCAGTCTCTGTGTGTGTGTGTGTGTATAGATGCATGCCTGCATCTATCTTTTTCATGGGCTGTGCAAATCCATATTTGTTCGATCCTAACCAAATTTTTGCAGTACTCATTTTGTATACATGAAGTTAGTACACTGTGTCTTGATTTGCTCCAAAGAATCTTTATTGTAATTTTTTTCCCCCTATAAAATGCATTACTAGCAATTTCAAGTAAAATTCAACACAGAGAGAAATAGGAATGGTAAATCCAATGTTGACAATAAAATCACAGGGGAGCTGCAGATTCAAAAACCAAAAGAAATGAAATGCAGATGCTGCCGGTAACATTGATGTATAGAATATATGTGAACAGAAAAAATTATTTGTATGTTCACTCCTGAAGAAAGTCTACTAAGCTCTGCCAGCTTAATCTGCCAGACACAGCATCTCCAAACATTTGACTAAAGCAGACTAAATATCCATATCCGTTAGTGAGTCTGTTTGCATCTTTATGCGTTTAAGGCTTTTAAAAGACTTTGTCTTTTGTCACTTAATCTTTTACTGTGTTGTGGTTGACAAAAAGTGAAGGCTGCCTGATGGAAACTTATGACTGGCCTTGAAAATAACCATAGCCGGCAACATAACACCAGAATGACCAAGCACCGATTTTTTTTTTTTGTTTTTTGTCTTGGCTGGAGGGGGATTTTGCAGGTGGAGAATTTGTCGTTTGCAACAGGATGCTTCAACGGCTGCGCATTCGATGCCGCAATTTACAGATTAGATCTGTTTTGCTAATATCTTTTGATGTCTTTTTTAATTAAAAAAGGCAAATAATTCGGCATGGTCATTATGAACAGTTAGCGATTTTTTTAATCATTTTATCAGATCAAGCCAGTAAAGAGTAGTTTTAAAGAGATTTATTTTATAATAGCGCGTTTTCCCGACGGATGAGTAGGAGGATTACACCCACGTATAACAAAAGGTGCAGGAGGTCTCCACTATTAAGCAGTTATCAAATGCACCTTACGATTATGCACACCAGATAAAACAGAGAGAGGAAGAGGAAGAAACACGAGAACATCCAGACGGAAGTTTCACAACAGAGATCCGAGCACACGGCCTATATAATCATATATCACGGACTTGTATATACATGCATGTACAGTAGCCTTGGAAGATGCTGCGGCAAGAATGTGAAAGTCGTACACTGTCAGGATGGAGTCCCCCCGCCCCCAACAAAAAAAACCCAAAACAAAACAAAAAAGCAACAAACCAACCAAAGCCGAGCATCTTCAAACGCCACCGATATATTTATAATATCGACATGTCTTCAGGAGACACGCTAGAAGCTAAAGACACTGTAAAGAGGTAATCTGATAACCGCTTGTAAGGAGGGTTATTTTTTTTTTTACCTCAGGACTTATTGTTGTCATGATGCAGAGGGTGAACTAGGAGTTAAGTGACAACCATGACCTCCCGCGTGCACGCTTATGCCGTGTGGATGAATTGTTTTTCTGATCATAGTCGTCGTTTACGGTTGATCGTGTCCTCTCGACTCCCTCTATGAGACAGTGTGTGTGTGTGTGTGAGAGGGAATTTAAAACAAAACAAAACACTAAAGAGTATTTGAATAGAAGCAAAAATAAAAGACTTTAGGATCACCGAAATCAGTTTGCATAATAAAAAAAAAATGTCTCTGCCAGCTGTCAGAAAAGACTGTTGTAATGTCTATTTTTCAACAGAAGAAGGACGGCCAAAACTGGATCCGCTGGCGTGGTGTGGTATGCTCCACTGGGGGCAAACAGGATTAAGATGTCTGATTTTGATTGGCGTCTCACCCAAACGTCCACACCTTGCCTGGGCCCTAAGTTCATTGGCGCAAACTTTTGATATCGCCTATTTTCTACTAAAAAGCATACCACTGGAAAAAATACTCCAGGGCCAGTTGCACAACACATTTCTAATTTTAAACTTTTTTAGGCCTTAAATCTATTTAGATAATCAGTTTAAAGTGCACACCACAATTTTAGAATTTGTAAAACTAAAACTGCTTTAAGTAAGGTAAGTTGTTTAAGTCTGACTTTCCGTCCTGTCAGTACAATTTTTTGTATGTTCTTCTGCAATGCATCAAAATGGCTAAGAAGATATTTTGCTTCTTTAGAACAGTTTCAAGGTTTAGAAACGTTGTGCAACTGGCCCCTGGTCAGTTGGTAAACTTCAAAGCGTTTATGGATAATCCCTCCAGACAGCTCCCTCCACGTTTTTTTAAAAAATAAAAATGGTGGAGGGTAACAGTCACATATTGTGCATTAAGCAAACGTGTTCGAAATCGTCACGACAACGATTGTTGGATTGCCTTCGACATGTCCTCATTCCAGCTTTTGTCGTCCTTCATTTTTTTCGTTCCTCAGTCTTGCATTGTTTCAGAATTTCCCTCATCGTGTTACAAACGATCGTATAGTTGTAGTTTCCCCAAATCCTTAGATCTTTTTACACACTAAACAGCAGTTTCCTAGTCAGCCATATTCAATTGTAGCTGCTACAAATCCATGGCTGTAGGGGGATCTTATTTTTGAAGTAAAGATTTCTAAACTAAAATTGCTTTGTTTGGTCACGTCAATTTGACAAATTTGTCTTTGGCATCCGAGATAGTTGAAAGCAATTAAGAATATCAAAACATCATTACATTGTTTCATAACCACACACACACACACACAGAGTTCTGGCCTGCATGAATACATGTACACCAGTTATCGTGAATGACCTGATCACACCTTTCACGACTTTCAGTCTTCAGCTTGACGGAAATAGTTCATCTACACCCTCCTTAAATGTGTGCAAATACTTTGATAGATTCTGCAAAAGGTTTCATTTGTCTGCACACACATACCAGATCCGTGGATGTGTTGCATTAGTTTGTCAAAAGTAGTGAACGCAAAACAACGGTATTCTTTATTAGGTATTGTTGTAGTTGCGTCCCTCATTCGGCGATTATCCCTTGTTTAAACGCGTTTTCCCACACACACACACACACAGAGAACAGAGAGCCCGTAGGAAATGAAGTGCTGTTGGGCCGTCTGCCAATGACTGTCGAGGGTCCGCGTTTGGCCTCCATTGTCTTCTCTTGTCACTGTGTCAGTGAGACCGCCTCTCGCGTCCCATCACCGACCTTGCGAAGACTCAGTGTCCTCGCTAGCGCCGATGCATCAGTTACAAGCAAATCTAGTCGGTTGTCATGGAAACTACGTTCCCGGAGACAGCAGAAGGAAGTCAAGCAAACATGCAAGGGTATAAAATGAGGAAACTGAAACTGCTAGGCGCTCTTGGAATAGAGGATTAAAAACAGATTGTACAAGTGTTATAAAATATAAATATTTGAAATGTTATTAAATACTTCATCTTTCAGTTTTTGCTCCGTCTTCCATCCCTCTCCTCATCACCACCAGAAAAACACACGCATATAACACAAGGTACGACACGTGTCAGTTGCCATGTTTTTAGAAAATAATAGGCAAGTCAATATCACTCATTATGTCTTCCACAAACGTGCCTACCCTGACTATACCAGGAACATGTTTTGTACTAAGTGTACTACCACTCATTCTGGTACCCGAAACACGCGCTTGTGCAAAGGATAAACACCCGTTTATCGTAGTAGATGCCGATATTCGGGGTGAGTGGTTGAAAAGCGTTGCATATGCAGTATTAGCCAGGGGAAATGTGAGAGAATTTTGCGATCTGCGCATAAATGATAAGCCTAATGTTTGTTGTGATTAAAGCTATAGGGGGTCACATCTCTGGTCTGTTTTGCAGATGTGGCAACGAGTTCTGGGGGGAGTACTGCCAGGACCGTAACCCATGTTTGAACTACTGTATGAATGGGGGTGTGTGTCGCATCGACAACTCTACTGGCGGCAAGACTTGCCTTTGCCCTGTCGGTAAGTTTCCAGAACTGGCCTTAGACGGTTGAGACATGTAGGCTCTATCGAAGAGAATTAACGGGGTGAAGGGTTCGCGCCGGATGTTGTGTTTCTTTGTCAAAAGATCTTCTAAAACGATAATTTCTATGCGCTGATGTGTTACACTATTTTTATGTCACTGGCTATAATGGCACGTTGTGTCAGTGTGAGTGTATTTTTATGTCATCGTGTGACCCTCGGGCAGGCTATAATGGCACGCTCTGTGAGAACATTCACCCCGCCAGCGCCTGCTACCGAAACCCATGTCAGAATGGCGGCAAGTGCACCAACCTTCTCACCCTGCAAGACTACATCTGCACCTGTCCGGCAGAGTACCGCGGTGAGCAGCCTTGCTTGAAGCTTTCACAGAGGACAATTGGGGATGAAAGAGGGCATTAATTTTGTACTTGTGACCTGGGTTATAACACTCCCTTGACCCCTTCCCCAACACGTTTGCTACACCCTGCTTACTGCAGGATGATCTTTTTGTTTAATTTTAGTGGTTCTGTAATGCAAGAATGAAAACAGTTGTAAATGTCATCCTATTCTTCGTCATCCATAGTTATTTTCTTTCATCTGGCACTAAAGCCCTTTGTGTGTGTGTGTTTGAGAGAGGGAGAGAGATCCTTTAGAACACATGGCAGAATACTAACAGGAAATCTGATATACGAATTTCTCCGTCTATCACTCACCATTTGCATCCCGTGTCTATGCCACTGTCGTGAAAGTGTGTGTGTGTTTTTGCGCGTCAGGTGATCACTGCGAGTCGTTGGACTATTGTGCCTCCATGCCCTGCATGAACAAGGCCACATGTCGCTCACTGGAGGACGGCTTCGAGTGCGACTGTCAGCCCGGCTTTCGCGGTCGCACGTGCACGGATGACGTTGATGAGTGCATGGAAGACCCAGCCTTGTGCAGGAATGGCGGCACCTGCAACAACTTGCGTGGGACCTTTTCGTAAGCGTGTTTCGTTTTCACAGTAAAGCTGTTAATGGTAAGAGAATTTGGTACACTTTAATCTTTCTTTATTTTTGTTTTGATCGTTGTCACGAACACCATTTGTATGGATAGACTTCGAAAAGTAATGGACAGTTTTGATTAAGTTTAGTTTGAGGAAAGCATTAGAGAAATCTATATGGACTTAAATCCTCTAGCTTTTAGTGCTATTTACACTCATGTAACTAATTTCCTTAGTACATTAAGCAAAAAACCTAGCACACTCAAGAGAAGAAGAAAAAAGAATGAAGATTTCCACTAAACTGCAGGATATTGTAATGTGTACCATTTGTTTCCGGCAGGTGTGAATGCGTGAGGCAGTACACCGGTACCCATTGTGAGGAAAGGTACATTCCCTGTTCACCCAGCCCCTGTCAAAATGGTGGGACTTGCATGCCATCAGGCGAACTGGACTATAACTGCCTCTGTCTGTCAGGTGAGCCTCAGGATAGAAAACTCCCATATGCATGAGCACCAATTTAATCTCAGTCTATTTTGTTTGTTAGTCAGCATCCAGCATTCTAAATTTTTATCTGAAGGTTTCTTGCTGAGCAGAAAAAAACATAAATTGGTGATTTTTACTGTTACAATGCGAGTATGAAAGACAGATATCTTTGGTATTTTTGTCTTCAGTACAGGTAGCAAATATGAATCCTTAATACATGCAGTCCAAATGGTGTCTGTTACCTAGTCAGAAATGTCTGCTAATTGCTTCTGACAGTGGACACATTAAGTTTTGCCATAGAGGGGGATTAATAGTCTTAATTAAAAGATCACAAGTAAGCGATTTGTGTCTGTAAGCTGGGATGGGTGTGTGCAGTCCTTTGGCTCACTGTTTTGACTCTGTCAAGTCAGTCTCTTTAAGTGCATGAATGTGCATGCATGTATCCAGACACACACATGCAGTATATATCTGCATGTTGTAGATATAACAATAGATGTACCAATACATTGTGATGTACAAAGAAGAATTTTGTTCATATGCTTTTTTGACAGGCATTTTTTTATTCAATAAATTTACAGGACATTTAGAATGGTTTTCAGTATAAAATTCCAGTGCAGTCCTTCTATGTCTTGGTGATTGCATTTCACATTGATGCAAAGTTTTCGCCATCAGAAAATCCTTGCTACATCTCTAGATGGCTTCATGCCTCATTTGTGTATTTAGCAACCACCATTTTCAAATGATTTCACTAGTTCATTTTATATCGCCATGTGGTAGAATATGTCTTGTATTAAATGTAGATTGTTTTTGTTTATGACATGATGAATATTTGTGAATGCAGATTGTTCTGATTGTTATTTCTTTGATATTCTGATTATCATTAAAATTGCCTTCTTAAAATATGGTACTTCCTAACAAAGTGGAAATGATAAGAAATAGTTCTAATAAACATTAATGCGTGTTCAATGTAGTAGGAAGCATGATGATCATTTGATCAGCCTACAGAGCAGGCCACTTGGCTTTTTGTTCGTGCATGTAGTTGTTTGTTTATTAGGTCTGTAATGTTAGGTTCTGACCATAAGAAAACGTTACCATATTTCTTACTCTCGCCTCCACCCACTTCTCCCAGGCCCAGCAATTAGGAGACAGCAGGTCGAGGCAGGCAGCGCGTTGCATCAGTCTGGCGCAAGTGGCGGTCGCAGGCGCTGCCTTGTCATGCTCTGATGACTGCACAGATATAAGCTCTCGCTTTGCCCGCGGGGACGGAGGGGGGAGCCTGGGAAAGTAGTTGTTCGGCTGCTGGGATGGTTGCAGCGCTCTCTCAATGGTTTTTGGTTGCATATGCACTGGCATACTTATAATGGGAAGGGAAACGAGTGGAGCTGTGGCTTAAAATTCTTTAAGAGGAATGGTGGGTGGGGGGGTGTAACCTTTGTTTTCGATAAGGCATGTAGCAATTGTGTATCGGCCGTATCTTCTGCTCTTCGGTCTCCCCCACCCCTATATTCATTCTGTTTCTATTTGCTTGCACGCACACATTATATACAGTTGAAGTGCTGAGAGTTAGTTAAGGCGCGTGCTACCGTGGCGGCGGGTGCTGTTGCCTGTGCCCAAGATCACACGAGGAGAATGATGTGCCGTCAACGCTGGCCAGCTATCGTGTAGGGTCGCAGGGTCGCTGGCTTCTTGGTCAAAAATCCGCCAGCACTCAAAGCGCGAGGCGCTGTTTGCACCGCAGCGCGAAACGTGGGTGCACCAGCCAGCTCCCCCAGCCATGCCAGCGCTAACTGCCCACAGTGGGGGCCTTGTCAGGACAGCGGGCCGCCGTCATAGGGCCGACTGTGTGCGTGCGTTCGTGTGTCGCAGCCCCTGCGCTCCGTCACCGCCAGCAAGTGTCTGTTTCCGCAATTCAACGCGCTTACACGAGGCTCGAATTGGTGGCCACCTTTTTTTCTCAGGACGCTCGCGTTCTGTCTTAAAATAGACGGTAGTACTTTCTCTCCCTGCCCTGTTGTCAACACAAGTCAAGCACACTGTAGTCAACGAACGAAGGCAGTGTCAAATGTGCGGGGTTTAATCTAGGTTGAAGTCATTCTTGGATTGTGCCGGAGGGTCAGTCGTGGAGTTGGATATATCACCGGTACTTGAGAGAAGAGGCTGATGGTGGTTCAGCAACACTGAACTTGAACTAAGCCATCCTCGACCCTGTTGTGGTAGACACCTCTTCGGCGACTAGCGGTGAGAGGAAGGATCGTGCGTGCAAGACCCGCGGCGACTGCTGCTTCGCATTGTGCTGCAGGCTATACCCGCCTTAAGGAATTTCAAGTGTGCGCTGGACAAAAGAGAGGGGGTATGGGGGACTAGACGCGGTCCTAAGGTTAACCCGACATGCAGAGCGCGAGGAGGACCTGGGAGCACGAGGAGGTTAAAAGTTGGCAGCTACTAATCGTGTGAGCGAGAGGGGCAAGGGTTTATGCTTGCCTGGCTTGACAGCTCGCTTGATACGACTGTGAAAGTAGGCGAGCTTTGTAGAGTGCGCTCTGGAAAATTTCACGTGAAGTGTAGCGAGGAAGATTTCAGTGGATTCCACAGGCAATGAGGCGCACGCTCAACAGTGCAGCGATTCGTTGGACGTGATTTCTGCGCAACCTCAGCCAACCCCCATCCCCTCAACGTCACTCTGCTAGACGCACTTTCTCACCAGAGGAGACAGCTGAGAAGCAGTGTACCTGCAGCAGTGGTGGCCAGTCGCCTGCCGTGAGACCTCACATCATGGCGGCGAGGACGGTGCGAGTGGTTGGGTTATGAAAGTTTATACAGGCGGTGGATTGTACAGTGGATATGACAGGCGGACACACACTTAGTGCAGCGAACTTGGCATGGCTCATGTGCCTGTTGGTGTGGGCTAGTTGCTGTGAGTACTTTACTACCATCGTGTCATCTGTGTTGCTGATTTCCCTTAATCGCTTGCAGTTATACCCCCTTTAAAGATGACAATCACAGTAGAGATCGTTGAGGTGGGCTTCATGTCCTATATTTTCACTGCCATGAAGTGGTAACTCCATGTTTGATATAAATAGTATAGTAAAATTTGGGGTCATTGATTCCTGACTGAAAGTTATAAGCATATAGCCACCAAAAATAGATACCATTCTGACTGAACTTCCTTGGTAGGATTGGCATCATTTCTTTCATTTTCACTTATTTAAAAGAGGTCATTTCACAGTTTTAGTGTTCATGTATACATGCATTTGCACACATGTGCATGGGCACATACAGTAATAGAAAGATATTAGAAATATTGGTAGTTTTGTGTCTATAAAATCCTGTTTCATCATAAATGGTGGTTATTTCCTAGCATTTAACTTAGTGATGATAATAGTAATAATGAAGATTTATATAGCGCTTTTTCAATGATTTTGCTCAAACCGCTTTACATAACTATACAGGCTGAATCACCAACAACCACGCACCCATATTCGCAGAGAACAGACACCCTCACTTCTACAACAGACACCTGCTCATACTCAAAGTAAATTACAGACACACATTCATGCTTATGGTCAGGACAGGGTCACAGTGAAGTCACCGTTCTGAAAAGATATGTCTTAAGTTTAGACTTAAAAGTAGTAAAAGAATCAGAGTGACAAATGCTGATGAGTAATCTGTTCCAAGTGTTGGTGGTTTTCATAGCAATGTACTGCGATTTTAACTACCTGGTTATGAACTTTCAGTGTAGTTTATCATTCTAGAGCTGGACCCTTGTATATGCAGGTGGAAAGGTGATTTTTAACTTTAAGAAAGGAGTGGGGATGGGTACAAAATGAATAAAAATGTCTGATAGCTTCTCACCAGCTTCACCAAACATCTCACCACTGTTGGTAATCCACTACATCAAACATCTCAGCTGAAACACTTCTCATGTCTTCATGAATGTGCTTTGCAAAAGGTTGCACAAAAATGTAAATGCCGTACAGATAGTGTTTAAGGAGGATCTACTGAAACATGAGGTTGTTTCTTATCTGGTAACGGTTAAGTTTCTGTTGTAATTAATTGTGTGGGGATGTTGGGCCTCTTGATAATGACATACGGACACCAGAATAAGCCTTATTAAATCAGGGTATATATATTGCGATTGTTTGTGGACACATGGTGGGTTTTTCCACCCATCTGTTTTTATGTGAATGTTAAATGTCTCTATTCAATCTTTAATATAGGGTAAATTATAAGTTATGGTTTTACACTTAAAAGAGAAGAAAATGTTGATCCCAAGAGTTTCTTGTGGTTATGATGAGGGTTCATTGTTAAAAGATTTTTGAAGGTTTTTTTTTTCTTGAGACACTGAGAGACACTGTTGTCGCATTATTTATTATTAAGTCTATTATGGTGCTCCATAATAGAAAAGCATTAAGTTCCTACTTAATATTTTGAACCCATCCATATTTTTTCAGTGGTTTGTTTGTTTGTGTGTGTGCATGCATGCACATGCTTGCATTATCTGTGATTTATTTCTTAGGACTGGCATGGTACTTATATTCCTACCCTCTTCATTTCCCATCTTCATCATCACATAGGCTAAGAGGAGCTAATTACTTTGCATAAAAAGATAAAACCTGTGGAAAGACGCACGAGTCTTGTTCTATGGTTTTGAACAAAAGCATTTTAAGAAGAGTTCCTTGGAAGTTGCAGATGCAGCTGAAGAAGCTGGATAAAGAGAAGGTTTTAAAAAAATGGAACAGAACAGTGGAGATGAGAGGGGCAGGAAGTCTTTATTTGGTGTAAATAGCACTAGGCCCTGTGTGCTCTGGGCAGCCCTCACATTCTGCAGCATCTTGGCCAACAGAAAATGTGTTTGTCTTGGGGCTGCTTACCCTCGCAATCACCAGCCTTCTTGGCAGCTCAGCTTCAGCTTTTGTTTGCTCCATGGAACACAGCATAAAATAACATGAAATCATAGCAACTGATGGCCTTGCATGTTTAACTTCTGCAAGGAAAAGAAATGCCCAGCAAAGATTTCTCATTGATTTTCCTGTTGTCACATGTCTTAGTTTTGCAATATATCACCTAATTTTGTTCTATTTTTAAACGCAAAATTCGCACACCTTAGTTTGTAAATACCAAGAGTAATATGCTGCCCACAGCTTTTAGTGGTTGTTTAAAAATATGCATAAGTAATGTAAGAGAAATTCTTGTTAATTTGTCAATGGGTCTGAAAATGTAATAACTTGGCATCTCACATCTGAAAACATGAGCACCTAGATTGGAGAGTTCAGTGTATAGTATAGTACATTTTATGATAAACCAGACATTTTGAATGACGTTAGTGACAGTTTACATCCATAAAACATGATATTAATAATTAAAACACTTTCTTTGACACCAGAAGTGTTGTGATCACAACAGCATTAATACTTATAACTGGCAGTCAGAAAACCTTTGGACTTTATTGGCTAGAAATACTAATCGGTAATTTCTGTGGCACTTTATTGTCATTGTTATCTTTCCCAACATCTCAGGGAAGCTTTTGTAGATGGCAACAATTTACATTATGTAAATTTAACACACATCCACCCATACTATCTTACCCATCCCAACCCATTCTAATGGTTTAAATTCACTGAAGCTAATCAGCTATGACCTCCACCCGGTCCCATTTTTTGCTAGCAGCTTGACAAATTTGTTTGTGGTGCATTTATTAAATATTTAAGATGTACAAAGTAGATACGCCATAACTAGTATGTATAAGGTGTATACACTGTATTAACAATATTGGTAGAAAAGTTCTAGTTCACATAGATTCAGCTAGATTTGAGTGGCTTATTATCATTATTATTACTTTGGTGATTTAAACAGATGTTTTTAAAACATTCTTTTAAACTTCATTTTTCTCTTGATATTTTATTTCTTGCTCTTATTGTACTGAAAGCATTTTATGTAAAATTTGGCTCTCTTGAGTTCTTCTGCTTAACTGCCTAACTGTAAACAAACTTAAGTGATTTTAAAGGAAAATGAAATGTTTTTCATTTATAAATAGGAAAGCTCGAATTGAGGGTTATGAATATTGATTTATTGTATTCTTATGCCTGCAGGTTTCAGAGGTCGCAACTGTGATGTTGATATAGATGACTGCGCAGACAACAAATGCCACAATGGGTCTAAATGTATTGACCTTGTAAATGGATACAGATGTGAATGCCCTCCAACTTACAAAGGTACTGATCATAATTTATACGATTGCATGCATATTTGCATTCTTACTGTAATGTTTCATTTGGATAAGCCAGTCATGAGGGTTCATTTATCATTTCTACATTTATTGTTTCGGTGTGTGATGCATGATACATTAGAGAGAAAGAAAAAGTAAAATGTTTACCTGTTTGGAAAGGGAAGAGAGAATGTTGCTGGTTAGAAAAAAGGTAATGAATAGCAGTGACATACATTTTGACTGCAATCTTACTTTGTGTTCACTTGAAATTTGAATAGAAAATGCTAATTCATATTTTTATTTTTATCTTAAGGTATTTGCTATAGATTGACAGAGACTGACTTTAACACATGTTGCTGGAATAAGAAATTTTCTTTGGCCATCACATATTTCTTTATACCATCTGTTTCAATGTTTGTTGATCACAGGGCAATATTGTAATGAAGATGTTGACGAGTGTGGTAATGTGACTGGGACACCATGTCAGAATGGAGGGACTTGCCTCAACAACCGTGGAGGCTACCAGTGCATCTGTGTCAATGGCTGGACTGGGAAGAACTGCACCATTAACGAGGATGATTGTGCCAAACAACCTTGCTACAATGGTGGCACATGCCTTGATCGCGTGGGATACTTTGTATGTGAATGCCCTCGAGGCAAGACAGGTAAGCACACAAGCAGGTTCTGAACATATGAAAATTGTTCTTAAACAGTTAACAATCTGTTTTCTCTTACATATGTGTTGGAATTTCCCAAGTCATGCTCTAAGTAAAAGAATGAGCTTGAGGGTAGCTTAAACGTTTGTTAAACTATTCATTTGTAGCAGCATCCATTGCTATTTTGCTCTAGAACTTATTAATGCTTGCATAATTTGAGTTCTGTCTAAATAAAATGAAATGCTTGACTAACATGAGGTATCATTGCATATTGATACAGCAGATGTATTTCTTTTCTTCATGTTTGCATTCTTCAGCTTTGTGTTGCTCAAGTCTTATTCCATGAACTAATTATTTTTTCTAAAATTATTGATCCAGATGGCAATGCGATGTTCTAATTTCTTAAGACTGTATTCATGAATGTCAAATCTGCTGTTACACTTCAGACCTTTTGGAATGCTTGTTTGATGGTGTTTTCCTTTTTAATTACAATTTTCTGCTCAGTAGGATTGGTCCTTCTGAATGTTAATTCATATGTAATCACTTTTTTCCTGGGGAATGCACAAGCCTTTGCCAATCTCTCGCTAATTTATTTGGGCTTTTTTTTTTTTTTTTGGAGAGGTGGGGGGAGTGATATGTGCATGATGACCTTGACTTTGCATGATGATCTTCAGGACTGCGCTGTCATTTGGAAGATGCCTGTGAAAGCAATCCATGCTTTGCTTCTGCAAGCTGTGAGACATCACCTATTAATGGTGATCCTATCTGCACATGTCAGAAAGGGTATCGTGGGGCAGATTGTTCTATTGACATCGATGAGTGCCAAGAAAGTAAGTGTGGACACATTGGTATCTGCAGTTTAAAAAAAATACTTTAATGTCAAAGAGTGGCATCCGCATTTAATAATTTTTAAAAATTTAAATTGTGCATTAATTAAGACATTAATCACCTGTGTCCTTTTAAATACAATTAATTAACTTAAAGAAAAATAGAGGCAGGGTTCATTGCACCGTCACTGTCATGATCTGTCTTGGGAACACGAGTCTTCAATTTTTGTGAAAGTCTGCTGTCCTGTCAGCAGCATGTGCAACTGATGCTTTGTGTTTCTATAACAGGTACAACAATAGTAGTGTGTGAGCATGGAGGTACTTGTCAGAACGTCCCAGGATCATACCAGTGCAATTGTCCGGTGGGTTTCACAGGGCGCCGCTGTGACACCAATATAAATGAATGCGAGTCTCAACCATGTCAGAATGATGGTACCTGTCTTGATGAACGTGGTGCATATAGATGCATTTGCATGCCAGGTAATTTTTTTAATTAATGGTCATTAAACCATTCTGTTAATCTGTAATGTCAGCATAAGAAAGAGCAATGGCCTTATAATTTAATGATAATTAAATACTGTGTTCACTGAAAGGAACTGGAGGAATGTATGTTAAGCAAATATGGCTGTCACATCTTATTAGTGGCAGAACTTACTTCCTCCTAATAAACAGCATCATTAAAGATGTGCAATATTTGCCTGGGGTATTTTTGTTTGGTCTTTTTTCCACACCCCACCCCCAACCATTGCAGATGTTCTTTATGCTAGTATGGAAGGATGATAGACAAAATGTTGATGCCAATCAGTGGTCCAGTAAACAGCATGCATTTGAGATTCGATTTGTTATGTGGTTAGTGGTTTGAATAGACTGTTCGGATATTTAAAATTCCGTACTCATCAGTGGGAAATTAGTAAAAGTTCAGGTGGCAAGGTTCAACTGTATTTTGTTTTAATAATAGTTTGTTTTGGGGGGCCATAATATATTGGGTATATTATTGGTTATAGCTTTCAGGGAAAAACTTTAAAATCTTGCAGGATATACTGGAAACACCTGTGCAACAGAAATAGATGAATGTGCAAGCAAACCCTGTGCAAATGGTGGCGTATGTGTTGATGAAGTCAACAGGTTCCGCTGCAGATGCCCTCCTGGTAACAAAATGCTTACATCAGTCTTAATTTGAATATGCATAACTTTAAGTATGATGCACATGTAATGCACCATCTTTTTACCATGAGAATTGCCTTTTGCATTCTCAGTTTAACTTGAAAACTTGCTGTTGTGGACACTTTTCATTGGTTTGTCGTCTCAGTCAAATTATTAACAATACTTATGTCTTATTTAGGATTGAACATCAAAAAGTATGATTGCAGGAGTGATTGGGAATAGGAAGCATTATTACTAGAAATAACTTTGAGCCTTTATATGTGGAACAAATACCACGTCACAACTACAGTAAACTGTTGCTAGCTTATCTGAAACAAAGTGTGTGTTGGGTGTAAATATTTCTGTTTGTGTTCTTATGTTAGGCTGTACACTTTAAGTGTGCCTACTATATCATAATAATAATTTATATTGATAATTTATATTAAATTTAATCAGTCTCGGAACTTGATCTGTAGTGTTTGAAAGATGAAAGCTTGTTTACACTGAATGAGCATGTCACTCCTAACATATCAACAACAAAAATGCACAGAAGGCAAATGTAGGTGCCATTTTGTTTTGTTTAAAGACGTAAACCTTTTATTAAGATAACGATTATGTGTGTACTAGGGTTCGAAGGACCTACCTGTGCCACTGATATCAATGAGTGTGACAGTAAGCCTTGTTTAAATGGTGGATCATGCCGTGACCTTATTAATGGGTATGCCTGTGCCTGCAAACAAGGTGGGACACTTTTTTGTTAGAATTGTTTACAAGTTTGAAGAAAATTGCACATTCGTGAATGGTTTATCATGTGGTTATTTTCATGAATTTTAGGCTAATCTTACGTAGTAAATGTCATTCATTTCTTGAATAAATGTAGCAAAGTCTGCAGGCCCTTTCAATAACCTCCACAAAGAAACTGAAATGTATGCCAACTTCTGGTATCTTTTACTTTCTCTATGGTTAACATTTCTCCCCCACACACAGACCATCTGAATTCTTGGTGTTATCATCAAGGCATTACTATCTCTTGAATATCAAATCGTTGCAGACTGTAAAGTCTTACTTGAGGTTTACAGGATCAGTCACATCTGACTTTTCCTGTCAATTTCTGAAACCAAAAATCTTGTGTCTGCTTCTGTGTTGCCCCAGCTGGATTAATACAACTCTCTATTCGTCAGTTTTCCTAACCACCTACTGGAGAAACTTCATCGAGCTCAGAATACTTCTACTCATATTGTCTTCAATAGGCAAAAAACAGACTGCTCCACAGGCTTCACTAACTGCCAGTTCAAGCTCGCATTGCCACGCTGTTCTTGCACTGTCTTCACAGCATTACCCTAGCATACCTGTCTGAGCTACTGACACCTTATTACCCAAGTCAGTCTCTTTGGCCTACTTGTGTGCCGTGCATCAGGTGGGAGAAATTTGGAACATGCTCCTTTTCCATCTCTGGCTCTGTCACATCACACACATGCACATCTGATCTCTGGGGTTCACTTGTTGTGGTGCTATGCTTATGGCAATCTGTTTCAAGCTGAGGAGCGTTCAGACACAGTTTCCATTTCCCAGTGTGCAACCTTATGCACCATCCAGCGTGTTTCCTCGGCAAATGAAAGGACGGGTCACCTGTTTACAATTTCTGCATCTCACTGGGCCTTCTAGAACCTTCCAAACTCATTTTGCCATTTGCTCCCTTAGCTTGTGCGGCACAAGGTGACCACCAGTAAAAAATGCTAATGTGCACAGCTCACACTAATGATTATTACTGTCCTTGACAAGCCCCACTGTTTAGAATTCTTTTTTCCTTTATCTTTGAACTGTGTCTGTGCTCAAATACTCAAAACCCATCTTTTTAAGAAATATCTTGCATAATCAAGAGTACTATTCCACCCATTCAGTTCTTCGTCCATGCACTTAGTTTACATTTTTGTCATTGTGTCACCTTATGTTACTTGTACCACTGTCAGGTCTTTTGTAGTCGTTCATGTGCAGTGTGCTGAGCTTGCAGCCACACAGGAAGATGACCTTTACAGATTCAACAATTATTAATATTTCATGATCTTCAGTTAGTTTAGGACTAATTATTGGCACTGAAACAACAGGTGTATTAGTTTTCTTTTCAGCCCTGCAGAATGAGGATAAATGGAGATGATAACCTGTTTTTATCCTTTTACTTTTCAGGATTCAGTGGCCAGAACTGTGAAGAAAACATAGATGAATGTCGAGAAATTAACTGTGGCCATGGAACTTGCATTGATGGTCTGGGCTCTTATCGCTGTGAGTGTCTTCCAGGTTACACTGGCCCAAACTGCAACCAAGACATTGATGAATGTAAATCAGAGCCCTGCTTTAATGGTGGCTCTTGCTTTAACCTGAACAACGGTCAAGGCTATGAATGTCGCTGTCTAGATGGCACTAGAGGTGAGAGACATGGAGTAGGGTCTCCGCATTCTTTCTTATACATTAGTGCAGGTATCTTGAGGAAAAACAAGTGAAAAAGATCAGTTTTACCTATTCAAAAATTTTGCTTTAAGTTTTCAGTTTAAGTTGCTGTACTGTCAGAATTTTTTTTCTAGCATTAGCAAGGTTGTGCTTTCTTCATTTCAAAATATTATGTAAAACCTATAAATTGACTTCATCCAGTTCATTTGTGCTGAGACTTGCAGTCACTTGCAAGTGTTAAAAGTCTATACACATCCATGTTACCGCTCAAAATAGGAAAACAGCATAACGTCAGTTTAAATGTTAACATATAAGCGGACACTCTGGAAAGAGGGCAAACGTTATAGCCATCTGCATTTATGTGTCATATCCAGGGATTGTATATGTGGATTGCAGCTGGGATAAATGTGTGCAGATAATGTGCAATTCTAGCTCTAGGAACTCTAAATCTACCATATCTGTCTGTGTGTCTGATCTCAAATTTCTGTCAGAGTGTGAGTCGTCAGCTAAAACTGCACAAGCACAGCAGGTCTAGTTATGCGAGCTTACTTTTTTTCTCCTCTTCATTATCTCCTTTTTAAGACAAAAAAACGTTGTTAGCATTTATGATTGTTCCATTTAGGTCGGAACTGTCAGATAGAAGACAAGGAATGTGCTAGCAATCCTTGTCGAAATGGTGCCACCTGTCGTGATGCCATCAACAGATACACATGTGATTGCAAGCAAGGTTTCACAGGTAAAATTTTGCTTGGCTACCTCTTCAGCAGTATTACACATGCATAGACATAACAAGCAGGAAAAATTGGGCTGATTTTCATTTGTAGCCTGCTCCTCAAGTCTTTTGTACTATAATTTTATTTAAAAGAAAATGTGGGACTGTAAACAAAGAGAATGCAAATGAGTCTTAGAGCTGCATGGCATTTTCTAGTAGTGTGATAAACAGTATATGGGACAAAACAGGTTTGTTAATAGTTTATGAGTATTTTTGGTTATTTGTGTATTATAGAAACCAAATCAGGACTGTCTTTCTGATTATGTTTAAAACCTGTGCTAATGTCAGAAAGTATAGCATGGCAGTTACAAAAATAATTTTTTTGTGTTTGGTTTGTTTGGACTTTGTTGTTTTATGGTTAACTGATGTCTGTTACCTAATTGTAGTGGTCAGATTCTGTTCCATTTGCCTTGCAGGTGTCCATTGTGAGTCGGACATTGATGAATGTGCATCTAATCCTTGTCACAATAATGGCACTTGTACTGATCTGGTCAACGGCTTTAAGTGTGCTTGCCCTCCGGGATATTTTGACGCCACATGCCAGTCAGACAAGAATGAGTGTGCATCCAACCCTTGTGTTAATGGTGGCACTTGCCGGGATATACTCAACAAGTAAGTGCCTTTCAAATTTGAAGTTTGAGTCTATTTTGGTTGGGGTGAATATGCATTTTATACATGGGTTCTAGTATAGATCATGGGTTTATGAATCAGACCTTGTTAAAGTGTTTTTCATGGCTCTGAAAATTATGTTAAAAGAGCCATTGAATGAAGCCTTTAATCATGCTTTAAACTGTCTTGATCATTACTTTGTAATTAAGCATTACGTTTCCTGTGAAGGTAGTTTCTGTTTTTTTAGGTATTCACTCTCTTTATGAGCATCATCTAAATTCAGCTCGTCATAGTTGCCATGTAAATGCTGCAGGTTTCAGTGTATTTGTCCTTCTGGATATGGGGGCTTCCGCTGCGAGCAAGACATTGATGAGTGCATGTCAAACCCATGTCAGCATGGCGCTGCTTGCTACAATCGTCTTAATGCTTTTGTGTGCCAGTGTGCCTTGGGTTATTCAGGTAGGCCACTTTATCATATAATTAACAGAATAAATTATGCCTAGATATTTTAGCATTTGAAGCACTATGAATAATTTTTGATTTATTAAAATCTGCCAATTGCTAATAGTTTATATTTCATCCACAAGATTTTTATTATAGTTTAAATTAGTGTAAACTGCAAAACATCAACAAGACAGTGCAGGCTGTTAAGCATTAATCATAGTTTAAATGTTTTAGAGTCGTGTTGATATTACATTGTCTTTTTGAAGGGTTAACAGATTTCATTATCAGAAAATAAGGTCTGATGCAGATATTTTCTCACCTTAAGAATGACATTTGGGGTGGGTGAAGGAGAAAATCATACTGATTTCTAGTTGTATATGTCAGGCCATCATCTTGGGGACAGGGGAGCAAATCATACTGACTGCTAGCTGTAGGCCATATGATCTCAGGGTGGGAAAGGAGAGAAGCATACTGATTTCTAGTTGTCAGACCATCATCTTGGGAAAAGAGGATTGAGAGAATCATACTGACTTCTAGTTGTATATCAGGCCATAAGATCTTAGGGTGGGGAAAGTGAGAAGCATACTAGCTGCTAGGTTATGCATCAGGCCATAAAATCTTTGAAGCAGTTGGAAAAAGTGCCAAAATATTTTGTCCAAAATTTCAAACTAAGTACAGCTGTTGTAGATTAACAAAAGATATCGAGAGACAAACAGCAAACTGATTGTTGATGTGTTTAAGAGATTAGCATAGAACAAATATGCAGACATCTCTCATTATGCTGTTAAAAGCAAGCACATGGTTGAACTAAGTTATGTTTACACTGTATTAATGTTATTAGTAGACGTTGTTGAAATGAAAAATCAAGATTTTGAGGACATTATATGTATTCAAAAACATTCATGAAATATATGTTCATGTACATATCACAAAAATTGTTTATCAGAAGTTTTTGTGATGTAAAAAGTGTTATACTCGGGATCATGTTTTTTAATAACTTGACATATATTTACTCTCAACTGCTTTACAGGTGAATTGTGTCAAACCAACATCAATGAGTGTGCCAGCAATCCTTGTGTAAATGGAGACTGTATTGACCAGGTTGGCGACTACAGTTGTCATTGCCGATTACCCTACACTGGCAAAAACTGTGAAACAGAAATGAACCCATGCAAACCAAACCTATGTCAGAATAATGCACAGTGTGTTCCAAGTCAGAATTACCAGAGCTTTGAATGTTCTTGTCCCTCAGGCTTTGCAGGTGAGAGAGGAAATAGTATTCACTGTGTTCTTTTCTGGAGTATTTAGGAGAGATAAAAAAATAGTGTCTGTTATAATCTTCTTGCCGAAAGGTTATAGTGTTAGGCAGTAGAACTTTTTTAATGGCTAAGTGAAGAATTTTTTTTTTAACATGACAATAAAAGAATTAAATTTTTTATTTAATACCTGTTATTATCTTTTGTGGAACAATCCGAAAGACATCCATGAATACCATTCTAGTCATGGTTTTGTAGCATATTTTAACAGTCACGGTAATATATTTTTAGTGCATGTCACAGCATCCTTTTAATGCTTCTGGCTTGTTGATTTACCAATGTCTACTCACTTTTAGTCTTGCAGAGATTCATTACTGTGGATGTGGAAGATACAGTGCTAATAAAATGCCTTATATTTGACAGGTCCGTTGAACTTACTGTAATACACACACCACCACCAAATCTTGTTTTTTCTAGGTACCCTGTGTGGTGATGATATCAATGAATGTGCTCAAAGTTCCCCATGCAGGAATGGTGGAACCTGCAGAAACACCCGTGGCTCCTACATTTGTGATTGCCCCAATGGATATGAGGGGCATCAGTGTGAGATCAATCATGATGATTGTGATCCCAGTAAGTTTGTTTTTAATTCAGAGTTTCTCAGATTGTTTACAGTATTTAAAATCCGTATGTTGAAGTTTACATTTCGATTTAGAAGTTCTTGTGTCTGTTTCAGAGCATCATTTTAGCTAGGGTCTGCATTTAAGGGTGCTTGGGGGTATTTTTTCTGATTTTTATAAAAATTACTGTTTTTTTTTTTTTTTAAACTTTTTATTATTTAAGACAGCATCAAACATTTTTATTCATTAAGCATGAGAAAAAGTTGGACCTTGGAAATGTGGATTCCAAGCTTTCAAATTAATAATCAAAGTAAACCATATGAAGATGCTTTGTACTCCTGATTTTAGTCGTTTGTCTTATCACTCATTTATAACTGGCTGACATCATCAGATCCTTGTCTCAATGGTGGGACATGCCTGGACCTTATTGGAAAATACCAGTGCCAGTGTGTTAGTGGCTTTGGGGGACAGCATTGTCAAACTGACATTGACGAGTGTGCATCCAACCCCTGTCAGAATGGCGGAACTTGTCGGGACTATGTCAACTCCTTCACCTGCTCTTGCCGCCCTGGTTTCAGTGGAACCCACTGCCAGGATAACAACGAGGACTGTACTTCCAGGTTTGTGTATATTCTTTGCTGTTCTCGAATCTGACATAAAATACTTGGGTTGGGGAAAAGATTTTACTCAGGAACATCTCTACCCTTTGAAGATACGTTACCAAAAGATCTAGTGTATGACAATGACAATTTCTTTATTTTGGTAGGCTTGTGCCCATAACCAATGTTGGGGGAGTGGGTGCAAGGGGAATCAAAATGAAGGTACAAAATACATAAATACAGTGTCCTTACTTCATTAAAATTACATCATCCATTAATGTGTTATTTAACAATATCAGTAATTTGCAAATTATTTGTTCTCCCTAGCCTGTAGTGCTTTATACAGATAGTAGGCAACATTTTGGATTGATTTTAAACAGTTGCTTGCAAATAAAATAGATAAACGAAACTGAGAAGGATTCTTATAGAATTTTTCTGGTATATACAGCTGTTCTAAATCTTTATATTTTGGGCACACGAACACAAAATGTAACTCAGTCTCTTCAAAATTACAATTGGGGCATTTTAACGAAGCAGTGGACAAATTGCTGTAACGCTGCTTATGGCAATTAATGTTTGTAACTCCTAACCTAAACCTTACTAGTGAATTTCTATATGTTTAATGTCAGTTAAGTAAATGCTTAACTTTAAAGAAGACTTAAATGAGCTGTAGAATGAAAATCGATCACTACTATAGTTAGTTTGCTATGCCAGTCTTGCTCAAAACAGTCTATAAGTCTCAGCTTAAATTCTCTTAAGAACTGCTTAACATTACCCACCCCCTGAGATTCCCAAACAAATCCAAACCCGTATTGATATGTTGTTAACACAAGTGACCTTGTTATTACTGTGCATATTAAGTAACATGTTTAACACTTTATTTTTAGAAGTTTACAAGGGGGCAAATTTAAAACTTTCAGCCAGTATGCAATACATCTCATATAAGCATTTACAAACAATGGGTATCTTCCTCATTCACCATAAATCGTTGCATATGGAGTTCTTTCTGTCACATTCAGGAAACGTTTCATTGCAAATAAATGGACTCGCTCAATTATATTGTCCGCACACAGACCCCACACCTCAGAACCATACAGAAGAATTGGCTGAATTTGTGTATCGAATAGTTTGAAAAACAAAAAGGGATTACAATCTTCAAGGCTCCAAAGAACTTTAAGAATTCCAATTACTCCTCAGCATGCCTTCATCCTTTAAGGCATGAGAAAACACACAGTGTGTTGACAGAATTATTCCTAAATATTTAAAACTATTGGCTACTTCCAGTTTTGTACCATCGTAATACTATTCTTCTTTTCTAGCAGCATGACCCTCATTTCTGAAAATAACTACATTAGATTTCTTCATATTTACAACTAGGTCCAAATGTTTTGCTGTTCTATAAAGAATATTTAACTGGTTTTGTAAGCCAATCAGAAAACAGGGCAATATCGTCTGCAAATAAAAGGAGAAATAACTGGATTAACTCTGGACTAATCTTAATACCATGTAGACCTTTAGTGCAGATTTTGTTTGTAAGCTCATTAATAAAAAGTGAGAATAATACCGGACTACATATCTCCACTTGCTTCAAACCCCTAGGACATTCAAATAGTCTGTCAGATCGGCCCCTACTCGAACTCTAGCTTTTACTACATTATACATGCTCTTAATTGCCGTAACTTGCCATGAATACCATTTTTATGCAGTACATTCCAGAGTTTATCTCTTGTAACAGAATCGAATGCTTTATTAAAATCTGTAAATGCTACATGTAACTTTTTATGATATTGAAGGTTTTTTTTTGTATAATAGCAACTAAAGTGAAAATGTGATCCATAGTACTATGATCTCATCTAAAACCAGCCTGTTCCTCACCAACAGTATCATTATGTTCAATCCAACTAGTAATCCTTTGGTTCAAAATGGAACTATAAATCTTACTACATATGTTTAAGAGGGATATTCCTCTGTAATTATCATGGTTATCTCCTGAATAACTGCCTTGGTCCATGCATCTGGGAATCGACCGCCATCAAAGAGAAAATCAAAATAGGACATTAAAAAGGGTGTAGTTTTATGTAACGAGTGTTTAAAAAATTCCCCTATCAGTTTATCAGGTCCAGGTGCTTTACTATCTTTTAATGATTTGACTGCCCTGTGAATCTCTTCTATTGTAATTGGACTGTTTAGGTATTCACTTTCATCATCACTAACAGCAAAAATTTCATTTGTATCCTGTTCCTGTGTGGAACATGCATTTGGTAAGTCGAAAACGATTGAAAAATGACCAAATTATTTCTCCTTAGAAATGTTATTTAAGCAAACTTCATCCCTTTGTAGTGACCTTATTTTGTAACAAAACGATTTCTGATTAGTTAAATTATCATGAAGCGTCTTAATGGCGAGCTTTTTATGCTCTTGCTTTTTAAATTGCAGCAAGCACTTGTATTTCTTTCTTTCCTCTAAATAGTTCATTCTGTCTTCATTTAGAGTTATATTGAATTTTTTTAAAAGTTTTCTGTCTTCCTATTTTGTTTGGATTCATAGTCATACTATTTATTTACAATACAATACAACTTTATTTATCCACAAGGGCAATTCCTCTTTTCATACCTTCATGTACAGTGCTCTTCATACACTGACCAACTAATCTTAAAGGGATTCTCACCCATATATTCAGACTCAAAAGTGTAATTAATTACGACAACAATACCACTACGTTTCACGATTTCTACTGTTATTTCGCTTTTGCTGATGTGCATCTATCCGAAAACTTTGACTGAAATGCGTAACGTCTGGGTCGGTAACTGAAAAGGCCGCAAGAGCCTCGATTTTGATTTGTGAACCTGACACTTGCAAAGCAGCAGCATCAGCCGGGGAAACCCCTCACAATTCGAAATCAAGGCTTTTGCGCCCTTTTTAGCGGATTCTGTGGCGCTATCCACAGCTTGCAAGTCTGCTATTGTTATTGCTAATAAAGCGTCACACTTTGGGAATTCCGTGCTCAGCCTGCTTCGTCGAGTGCTCGTTAATCTTCAGAAACCAGCACAGTTTCTTGCCTTCAACGACAAATTACACTTTAACAAGCCCGATGTTGCTTGAATGTCCGATATATTTAAGGTCTTGATTCAACTCTTAAACCAATCCCAAAAGTTTGTATTTAGAGGTGAGAATCCCTTTAATCCTTTGTTAAATTTATCGAATGCAGCATTAACATCCACATTAATAAGAGACATAGCGGCAACAAAGCACTTATTGACCTCTATTGACTCCAAATTATTATTAAAAATGCAAAGGTTTTCAGCATACCAGCTGAATTTTTCAAAAGTAAAACCATTGGATTCTGCTGATAGAGGATTATTAAGGGAAAGAACTCCACCGGCATGTGTTTGGAATCAACCATAGCTCTAACTTGAAGTTCCCTACATTTACTTATAAGGGATTTGGAAAGTACAAAATAATCAATTACACTACAACCAGAATTTAATACATATGTAAAATTGCCAGAGGAGTTACATCTTAATAAACCATTTACAAATCAAAATTCAGATTCAGTTCAGACTTGAAGAGGAAAAGAACCAGATGCATTTACCGTAGAATCAGCAGACCTACGATTGAATTCATTAGCTAAGTCCTTATCTCTATCGTCACAGGAGTGGCACTGCTCAAATTCTCATTGCCTGTTCTTGCATTAATCCTCTTGGTTCAAGATAAAAATGAACATTACAATGACTCGCTTATAATTGAAGACTGTGAAGACGACAGTGGGTGAAGTTTGTTTTTTTATTATTGCTACTCTGAGATAAACATTAGACCAAGAAACCTAGACATTTTTGGAAAAGAGAAAACTTGAACTTTGCAATAAAAAGTAATGAAAATCGCTTAACTCTTTTACATACTTTGCCAAGTCATTCTTCACCAACAAAACTACACCTCCTGAAAGGCATCTGCCTTCTCTAGATAGCTTCAAAGCAGGTGCCACAAACAGTTTGTGTTTAGGAAATGCTGTTGACAACACTGCACTTTGGAATGTTTCAACCAACAAAGCAAAATGAAACTTATCTAAATGGTTTACACTATCCAAGTTAAACACATTTGAAAGGCCTTCAATATTATATGTAAGAAATCTCAAATGGCCACCAAACAATAATTTGTCCTGGTCCCTAGCTGCCTCAATGCTTGCGTCACTTTCACTTACATCTGGATGTTTAGGGAAATGTGCGTTTATATCAGTCATACTTTTTACTGTCATTGTATGGGTATGGGTTAAAAGCAGAAAGAGGGTCACCTATTACAGTTCCAGGAGTGACATTGTACACAGGCTGAGAGGTATTATGGGACAAGCCTATATGTCACTTCTTCGGTTTCTTACCAGTTCATAACCTTTTCGGAATACATTTCGGAGTAAACTGTCCACTCTTGCAGCCAGAAACATTATCACGCTTTCCTGACTTGCTTGTGGGCTTTTTGGAAGCACCTCCATTATTGGAATCCATAGAGAGTAGCACACCAGGCATTAGGCAGGAGGGATTGTACCAGCGTGTTCTTGACACAAGTACTCACTGCTGCCACGCTGCATGTAGCCACCCGGCTGATCTAGCTACCGTGGGCTACTGTCAGACAAGGTCGAATGTCTTTAGTAACAGGGTGAGTTTCCGTGACGTCATCTAGGAATGTCTCGCTGGAAACTGTGTCAGGGGTCGTTTCAGCTGTATGGGGCTGTACCAAAGCTAGGTCACTGCTTGTAGTTGGAGTGCCACTAGATAAAAAATCTCGTATAAAGTAGTAGTAATAATTGAAATTTTAAAATGCATTTCCCTATGTGGATGCAAGCTCGATGACCTGCGTATGAAAAACTACAAATGAACCGATAGTCAACCATATAAGAAATATAAGTGTTAGCAAACAGATGATACCATGACAAGCTACCAAAATATTTTTTTAATCCTGTCTTTGAGATGACATGACCATAGCAGATAAAGGGTTAAGCTAACTCTTTAACCATCGAAAGTTGTCTCCCTGAGAGTGAACTAGCACATGCCCGCCGTGCAGAGTGCTCTACTGCTCAGGTGAGTAGCTCCTTGTAACAGCTATAAAGGCCAACAAAAGCCAATATAGCAGGGGTTTTTTTTTCAACCAACACTCTACCCAAATAGTGGGAAGGTCAGGAAGGCCTCAAGGTCATGTCATCTGGTACGTTTCAAAGAAAGAGAATTTACTCGACTTTTATTTCTTCGTGGACTGTACCAGATGACATGACCATAGAAGAGTAGAAATCAGGCAGAGGGAAGTACAAACAACCCACCTGTGATAGATAGTGGCCTGCTGCGCCATCGAGATAGGCCCAACAATGCCAGAGGAACAGAAAGGCATCTCAAATAGAACCAACCAAAAGTGGAATTAGAACACCAGCCCACTGCAGACATAATGTCTGAGAAGGTGATGTGATGACGCAAGGCAAGGCTAGTCACAGTCACACATCATGAGTACGCACATGAAATTACCTGGATGCCTGTGGCAAAAGATTGACATAGACATCTGTAATAATGACCACATATCTTGAGGAGACACCTTCGATGGTTGTCGGTGAGAGGCAGAAAGAGTTGAGCTCGGGTCCTCTGAATGAACTGATTGCCTAAGATAAATGCTGAGAGCCGGGACTGGATTCTGCAGATGAGGTGGATTGCACTTTCCAAAGACTGGCAAAGATTGAACCACAAGAGATTGCTGAGGCACCAAAGGCAATCAATTCTTCACCAGGAATGCTGAAAGCATCATCAGCCACACAGAACCATCATCTTGGAACTGCAAAAAATGGGTCAGCTGAAAGAGCTAGGGCCAACAGGAAAACTGTCTTTTCTGCAACCCTGCTGCGCTAGTAAAAAATTCTCATAGGTCTTGGAATTTAACCTCTTAGTATGATGGGCCATGATCCTGGCTTTGCTGGGGAAGCCAGGAAAAGGCAAGGCAATTTTCATTACCTTTACTGTAAAGTTCAAGTTTTCTCCTTCGCAAAAAAATATTGGTTTCTAGGTCTAATGTTTACCTGAGAGCAGAAGTAATAAAAAGCAAACTTCACCCACTGTTGCCTTCATAGTCTTCAGTTATTAGCCAGTCTTAGAATACTTACACTTTTATGTCGTACTCAGATGTTTAAGAACTTCAAGACCCAAACTGAGGCACCAAAGAACACTCTGCATGTCAGGCATGTGCTAGCTCCCTCTTAGGGAGACAACGTTGAGTGGTTAAAGACATTGGTCATGTCATCTGGTACAGTCATAGAAGAAAACTGTGCATATGTGGGTGGGACAGTACTACTAATTATAATAGTAAATGCAAGATTTATATAGAACAGTACTCTGGGTTATGCAAGATATATATGGGTTTTGCAGCTAGATTTGAAGGCTTTGAATGTAAACACACCTCAAAAAGAAAGGGGAAGAGAATTCCTAACAAAAATTCCTTTGAACCAAACATAAAGAATCTTTTTTTAAAATCTTGTGGGAAGTGCCATCTGAAAAACCAAGGGGAAAGACCGGCAGGTATTCCATTGTATCACATAAGGTGATAAAAGCATCTTATCCCTCACAACAGTATATTGCAGCTCATCACACATTTTTTTCATGATATTGCAAGACTCAGAATTGGTGTATTATCAGTTCTAACCAAAACAACTTTTGATTAATGTTGAAAGTTTTCATAAGATTCAGACGAAACTTGTGATCATAATTGGTAAAATATACAATTGCCAGATTATGTATATTTTAAAACAAACGAGTGATATGCAACTGTCATACATGATTATGGTTACAGTTAGCACTGATTTATACTCGTGCAGTTCCTGCCTCTATGGTGGAACCTGTATTGATGGAGTGAACCAGTACAGCTGTGTATGTGCACCGGGCTACACTGGCTCTAATTGTCAGCACCATATAAATCCATGTGAATCAAATCCTTGTATCAATGGTGCCACCTGCTTCAACAGAGAGACTGGCTACGATTGCTACTGTCCTTACGGGTTTACAGGGCCACGATGTGAGGTGAGTTTGACAGTTTTGTTATTCCACAATGTGAAGTAGATTGACAGCATAGGAAAGCTTTAAAATTTTGCTTTATTTTTCAGTTCAAAGATTGTATTGTTGTAGTCCAGTTCTGATGTTACTGGTTGCAGAGGTAATTCTAGGCTGCAGCCTTGCAGGATTCCCACAAAATTTCGCTGAGGGGCACATAGTCTGAAAGTTTACTGGAAAAAGTAGTGAAAATATGTTTGTTTCAAGGGACCCCTTGTTTCATTTGAAGGGCCCATTTTTTTCCATTGAGAGGGCCCCTCATTTTGAAATCCTAGAATTACCTCTGTGGTTGTGCATACTGAGTTAGATTTAGGGTGGTGGTGGTGGTGTGTGTGTGTGAGGGTGCAAAGACCTGTATAATCATATGATAAACTCGTAGCCTTTTAATAGCTCCATTTAACCCTGTTTTTGAAACCTGTCAAGTTATATAGGATTTTGAACCCCTGGCATGCTTCGTAAGCAGATTTTTTCGTCTTTAATGTCTGTTAATATTTTCTTAGCTTCTTGCTTGCTAGTATGTTTTGGTATTTCTCAGTATCTGTGTTATATCCATTTGTATCTGTTTGAATGTATGTATTTGTATTCCTAAAATATTTGTAAAGGATGTTGAGTCTACAGTACAGTGGAGTGGAAGACTGGTTCTTTTTAAATGGTAAAGTAAGTTTGGTTGTTGTTTTTTTTATCTTGCAGGGTTTTATAGACTGGTGCAGTCAGCGTTTGTGTCAGAATGGTGCTCAATGTGAGCAGGTTGCCAATGACTATAAGTGTTACTGCACATCTGGTTGGACAGGTGCTCGATGTGATGTGCCGTTAATGTCGTGTGCCAGTGCAGCTACATCAAAAGGTGGGACCTGAGCTGCTCAGCTGTAGTTACATACCTTTCCCTTAGTTTAAATGAAACTATTTTTTCAATGGCAAGCTAATGTTCAGAATATTAACTGTGTTTCACAAAATATACAGGGATTTCTTCTACCATTGGTTTTATTATTACAAACATATGGTATGTGTTAAAATTGTGACACCTAGAGAGAACAAATTTGTTTCTTTACAGTACAATATCCTCAGATTCCTAGTGAGAGCTAGGAAAATCTTCGAAGGGTGACTTGAATCTGCATGCTAGATACTAACCATTTCTTTATATATGGGTTATAAATGATTGACTTGATTCTTGTGTATGTGTAATTTAAACCTATTCATGGTTGTTTGAAAGAAATGTTTGCCCTGTTTATAGTAGAAATGGAGCATGCAGTACAACTGTTTCAAAATAGAATAACAGAAAGAGGGGAGAATAATTCTGTCCTTGGCTGTATAAGCTAATATTCACATTACTGGGTCTGTGGACTGTCAGTTTCTTGTCCTTCATGCATGTGAGCTTCTGTAATATTTATAGAATAACCTGAGACATAAATAATAGCTTTTTAAGTATTGTCCCTTTTTCAGGTGTGCCTGAAAACAAACTTTGCCAGAATGGAGGGACTTGTCAGAACACAGGAAACACACATGTGTGCAATTGTCAAAATGGGTTTGAAGGCTCATACTGTGAGAATGAAACCAACGAGTGTCTCTCAGCTCCATGCCAGAACGGGGCTACCTGTAAGGATCAGGTAGGCAGATACACCTGCGCGTGCGCAACAGGTTTCCAGGGCCAGAACTGTGAGTTTAACATTGATGATTGTGCCAACCAGCCCTGTGCCAATGGTGGTACTTGTCATGATCTGACCAACAACTTTGTCTGCTCCTGTCCTCCTGGTACACTGGGATTATTGTGTGAGATTAATGAAGAAGATTGTGACTTCATTTCTGTCTGCCACAATGGAGGCACATGTGTGGACAGGGTTGGAGGATATGAGTGTATCTGTCCATCAGGCTTTGTTGGACCCCACTGTGAAGGGGACGTCAATGAGTGTCTTTCCAACCCATGCTCTCCCTTGGGTATGCAGGCCTGCGTACAGCTTGTTAATGCCTTTCGGTGTGACTGCAAAGCAGGTTGGACAGGTATGGTCTTTTGCTGGTTGTTCTTGTAAGAATAGTGAGAAGTCAACAGTGTAAGCAGACACACAAATACCTAATAAAAAAAGCTAATGTTAGTCTTAATACTGGCATTTTATTCAAGAGATATGGATAGTATTCTTAACCACCGCAATCATTAAACTGATATAGAAGTGATCTTTAACAAGAAAAAAGTTTTAAACCTTCCATTGAGAAAAAGAGATATGTTCCGATTTTTTAAAAGATAAAATGTCTATTTTTGTCTTTCATAGTGCAGTATCTAAAAAAAAAAAATCTGTTGCAAATAGAATGCATGGTGTTCATGGTTGAGAGTTTTTGCCACTATGATTGCTATATATGTGGGATTAAAAAAAAGTCTATAAACATGACTTAATTAATATGTAGTGTGTATCCCATTTACTAACCCTTTGAATGCCTTTGCCACCTGTGAAAATTTTGAAAGGTTTCACTTGTCTGTAGTGATAAATGTGACGTTTGTTAGTTGGATGAATTACTGTCTGGGTAGGGGGTATCTTGGTTAGCAACAAATTGCTGTTGAAGCATTCTGTCCCTTTTTGTAGGTTTGAGACTTAAAATGTATACTCTTTTATAGTGCATAACTTTTAGCTTATAAGTATTAAATTATGCTATTATTAACATAGATTTATTCATATATAAAACATTGTTTAAAACAATAATCATGTTAATTTTACTCTTTTGTTTCTGTATTACCAAAGAACATTTTGTCATAACACTAAATCACATGAACACTTTCTTTTCTAAATTCTTTTATTTTAGGATTTTCTTTCAGCATCAATGTATGATATTCAGTTTTGCCTGATTCTAGGAGCAAGGTGTGAGACCCGCCTCCGGTGTGACCAGCAACCTTGTCGTCATCAGGGCACCTGCACGGATTCTGACCAAGGTCCTGTGTGTCACTGTCCCCAGGTAATCACAGACTGACTGTTGTCAAAGAATGCCAAAGCATCCATAAAGTAAATTAAACATTCAGATACTGATGCTTGTTTTCAGCAGGTATACTTTTACATTAACATGCTGCTTATTTTTAGTTAGATCTGGCTTATAGGAAGTATATTTTTTTAATGTACCCTTTGTCAAGTTATGTTTTATAACTGTACCTGAACTTTGATTTTGCAGGGTTACTCTGGCAGCTACTGTGAATTCACATCATCTGCATGCGAAAGTGGACCATGCCTACATGGAGGCACCTGCCAGCCGCAACAAGATGGCTACCTATGTGTATGTCCTGCTGGAGCCTCGGGGAAACAGTGTGAAGAGGACATTACAAATGAATGCCAGTCATCCCCCTGTACCCACAATGGCCAGTGCTTGGATAGAATTGGTAAATTATCTGTTATAGAAACATGGATGCTATTATTGTTAATGCTAAATATCAGATTAATGAGCTTATGGTATGAGGAACTGTACTTGGTGCAGTCTCATGGTCAAACTTTTGGATGAAATATCAAGAGTAATGACGCCTTCCTTTACTGTAATGGTGAGGATAATGTTCCTGTAAAGTCGATAGTTCTTATACTAGCTAAACTATACTAGTATACAAAAATGTTAATTTCTTCGTAGTATCCATGTCTCGTAGGCATCTTTTAGAGCCAGGTTGTGATATGTTATAGCATATCATGAACATTATTGTTTAAATGTCTTCATTGCTTGGGACACAAATGGAGTAGATCGTGATCTTATTTATTTAGCATTTTTGAGCCTGCTAAGGCTTGTTCATATAAGTCAGTGATAAGATTGTGATGGAACTCTCAACTTATAAACTGTCAGAATTTTATCCTCTTCCTGATTTGTTTAAAAAATTTATATTAAGGTCAGGAAAATACTCCAAAAATAAAAATCTGTTTTGAATTTTTGGAGTATTTTCCTGACCTTAAAATAAAAGCCATATGATACCTTAAAATAGCATATAAATAGCTCAAAAAATGTTTTTGAGTAGGCCTACATATATTGAAAATGATGACTGTTTTCATTAAAAAGTGTACAAGTATTTTAAAAACATAGTTACCCAATATTATTAGTCGTACCAGAACCTTTGGTGTTTTTCTAAACTAGATATGGTGATCTAAAGCAGGGGTGGGAACCACAATTTGTCTTTTTGTAATTCAGTGTGTGAAAAGTATGCTCTGCTACAATGATGCTTTTCCTGTTTCATTATGCATGTGTATTTAGTTTCACTTCATATAAATTTATGTTGCTATGAAAAAAAGCTCCCAGATCTACTGAATCCCACCTATAGCTGTCTTGGCAGGGCCAGACCAAGTGATTTCGTCTTATATAGCCTGGGGAGTGGACGTTCCCTAATCTAAAGCATTATCTAAAAATCTAAAAACTTTTGATATATCACGAGGTCTAAGCAATCAAACATGATAGCCACCATTAAAACCCCTCCCCTCTGAGCAAAAATTATGTTTATGTCAGAATATCCTTAAGGTTATACATTTCTAAATTTTAATTCTTTAGCACAAGGCTATCTTGAGATTTTTTTTATTGCAATTAGGCACCAGTGATCAAAAACAGCAGCCAGAGAAGTTCTAGTTTAAAGTTAAACCTCCTTGTCTTAAGCTATTAATTTTTTTCCTTGTCTGACTTATTAGTGTATTCAACCTTGCTCTTTCTTTGCAGAATGTAGTCTTTTCTTACATATTGTGTGCTTGTGCAGGTTATTATGAGTGCAGCTGTCCTGTACATTGGACTGGTGTGCACTGCCAAGTATATGATGAGAACTTCAAAGGTGGCATCGGGCGACCTGTCACCTCACCAACTGCAACACCCTCAAATCTCTGCAGTCTGTTCAACTGTTCTTCTAAGATTGGCAATGGCATATGTGATGTAGGCAACAAATTATTATGTATTTATTAGTTAGTTACTGCCCATTACGCCTGTCGGCACGTAGGGCAGCGACAAAGGTCCTCCACTTTTGTCTGTCCTGGGCCAGTATGTATTTATTGACTGCCATTATTTATCTATAGCCAACTTATTTAGAATTAAGTGGCACCATTGTTAATCTGTACAGCTGAAAGGTTCAGCAAATTTCAAAAGCAGTTTTAAAGTTCTACGGAGCGACTTCATAATAATTGCAGTGTTCATTCCAGTGAATTAAATGAATAACAGAGGTCTAGTTCTGTGTGCTCATTACGACTTTGGTTTTATTTTCATCCTTTACCCAAGTTCATTTTATTAAGCGTCTTCTTCATGACTGATGGTAAATATGCTTGTATGTAGATGGATTGCAACGTGCAAGCATGCGACTTTGATGGGCTAGAGTGCACATTCGGAATGCAGCCTTGGCAGAACTGCACTCAGCAAGTTCAGGGAGTTTCGTGCTGGCAGCTCTTCAAGAATGGAATTTGTGAGGCTCAGTGCAACACTCAGCAGTGTCTCTATGATGGTTTTGATTGCCTGGTACGCTTTTTTTGTCCTATAGAAATTTTAAAAAAAAATGAATCCAGGTAGCTACATCATGCGCAAGGGTTTTAAGAAACATGAATAAACAAAGAGTCTGGGTGCATAAAAAAATTAATAGATTGGTTTAACTGTACAAAGAACCAAATGCAATTTTTATTTATTTTATTTTAGCAACCAGTGGGTGACTGCAACCCAATCTCTGACTTGTACTGCCGGAAGATGTACCATAATGGTGCATGCGATGAGGAGTGCAACACTCGCAATTGTGACTGGGATGGATTGGACTGTGATGACACTCCTGAACAGCTTGTGCCAGGAAAACTTTACATTATTGTTCTCCTGACAATGGATGATTTTCTGAGTGTCAAGGTTGGCCTGCTATAAACTTTTGCATTATCAATACCTAGCTACAGTAAAACCTTCTATATTATGGACCCCCTCTTAGTTACGACCCCGAAATGTTTCATGTGCATATTTACTATTAAACATCATCTCTTTTACAACTTCCTCATGAACCTAACTTATGACTGACAGTTTGTGCTCTGTTACGACCTTTTGGCAGAAGTTGCATGTTTAAAAAAAAAGTACATTTTAAAATAAACTGCTTCTGGCCAACCATTCACCATATATTATGATTTTCTTCAAAAATTACGTAAAATAAATTACATTTACAGTATATTTTGAAGAGACTGCTTGTTCATTGGATCACTGGTCATTTCGACCCAGACCATATCGCTCCAGTCATATCTACTGACGATGAATAGAAGACAAATATAGATAATGCAAAGAGCCACCAGTCAAATCAAACACGATGACAAGTTCAGCCATCATCTTACTTTAAAAAAAATGGCTGCAATATACATTCACAGAACAAATCACACAGTGACACATTTTTCATGGGATTTTCTCTTAAATCATTCTTTTCTTTAGCAATGCTTATCCTTTTTCACCATCCCCCTTTTTCCGCTTTTTGCTACTTTTCTACTCGTCTTCCTTTACAGAATCACTATATTCTCAGTTCTTGTTACTTGGTGCCTCTGCATTTTCTATATTTGTCTTCTATTCATCGTCAGTACTGTTGTTTTATTCTTCCCCACCTTGTATGTTGTCCATGATGTCCATGTCTCATCTCTGTTTTAAGCACTAAGAGCATGTTCCTTATGAGTGTGGGTATGCACCATATAAATCTTCCTTTATTATTATTAAATAAAAAAAGTTTGTTGTCATTATTCTTTAGTTTAAAGGTTTTTGGTGAAAATGACTGGCTCATGTTCATTGTTGTCTCCTTGCCAGTGCACATCACTCAAATGTACTTCATCAGTGACCTTTTGCAGTTTTTGTGAATTTACCAGCTTTTCACTTTGCTCAGCATGTATTTAGTTTCTAGTGAGTTTGCTTAGAATTTATTTCAGTACAGCTGCCACTTAGCAAGCACTGTCTGTGAAATATCACATTGCAATATTCTGACCCTTTAATTTTTTTTTTCTTTTATAAAGGTAACATTTATGCGGGAACTGAGCCATCTTCTGCGGGCAAATGTGCGTGTCAAACGAGATAGCAAGAATCAGGAAATGATCTACCCTTGGACTGGATCCAGTTCAGGACCTGCTGTCATGGACGAGAGTCTTTATCGTTCTCGTCGACAAGTGCTTTCTAACTTTGGAGACCGAAGTCCTCGTTCAGTCACTGAGGCAACCTTGCAGATCAGCGGGTGAGATAGCAGCTCTTTTGCTTTTTAAGTTGGCCTTTTTGCCAGTTTACCAAAGCTTGATTCAACTTAGGCATCATGCAAAAAAACATCATACCTAAATTGCCAGAGTATTTGATTGAAATAGTCTGATTCGCTTACTAAAGCCTTATTGTTCACAGACCTTAGAAATCTTCCAAACATATAGACTCATTTGCTTATCTATACACTACTGTATTTACCAGATATCTCCAGAAATTAATTTCAGAAATCACCTTTTGTAAAAACGTTTCTGGTTCGGTTAAAAGTAGTTGTTTACATTAGCTCTTCTCTAGCCTGCCAGAAGTCTCCTGTGTACGAGGATTCCTATTTTTAGAAACTGTCAAAAAGAAATTGCAGCAAGTAACAAGTTTTGCCTTTTTCTACGTATAAAGATTGTGTTTATGCTACAAGTAGATAGCCCTGGTTTGTGACTGAGATTGTCTTGTGGTTACAGTGGATAACGTAATCTTACCCCAAATTAACTGTATGTTTATCCACAGAACTCAGGTTTTTCTTGAAATTGACAACAGAGGTTGTCGTAAAAGTTTCGATTTGTGCTTTGACACAACTGAACGGATTGCCGAGTTTCTGGCAGCTACTTTGAGGGATGGTGGAACAGAGTTCTCTGCACCTGTGTACAAAGTTGGAAGTGAGTATGCATTCATGGCTGAGAAAATATTGATTTAAAAACTACTGCTTTACAAGTCTGTTTAAGATAATTAAGACTTGTAAATTTCCGCCTTTCAGCGGATTCCACCTTTGCGAAAAAATGTTCTGCCCAAATGATTTTTTTTTTTTTTTACATTCAAAATAATTCAAATCTGACTCAAGAGAACAGTGGCATTTTCACGGGCCTACTTTTTGACTGGTATGATTCAAAAATATGGGTAAATGTCTACTTTGAATGGGTGTGAGCAAATAACTGTGCTAGTTGAAAATGATGCAGTCTGATAAATTTGATGGTAATGGCATGAAAAAATAAATGGAGGTGGAGCTTGATGGAGAACTTCATGTTGTATTTATAAGTGTTAATATCTCTGTGTATCTTCAGAAAGCTATCCTTGTCAGCTAAACGTCTTTATGTTTTATGGTAGTGTCTGCTTGTCAAGAGTGATTTATACTTGTGGATGCCTAATCCTTGCAGATTGGATTTTCTTTCTTTAGGCTGGGCCATTTAAAAGTTCATGTGTAAAACTCACTTTTTGGTAGAAGATACTTTTGTGCAAAAATAATGACATTACTTCATTTTTTTTTGTGTGCTGCTTTTCAGTATAATAATTTTATTTACATTTACGTTGATGTATATGCATTCCTTATGGTGATTTTTATGTCTTTCCACAGCAAACACTACTGGACCCACATCTTCTGAGCCATCAAATGTACCCGTGGTATGGGTAGTGGTTGCTTGTGGCATTTCTGTAGTTATCACCATCGTTTTCATAGTTGTTGTTTCCCGTAAACGTGTCCGAGGCTTTACATGGTTCCCAGAAGGCTTCTTTCATCATCAAGAATCTTCAAAACCAGTCAATCGCCGTGGCCCTGATGGAGAAGAAATGAAGTAAGACCTAGTTGCCAACTTGTCTAGTGTTTAAAAAATGTCACTGATCAGACTACAGAAACATGCTTGCATGCATGCACACATATATACTTGAAGTACTTACTCTAATCGGTCTAACCTGACTGTTCCTTTCTCCACCTTACTCCAGTCTCTGCGTTCCTTTGTGTTCCTGGCAATGTTCACTATATGTGTTTGTGTTAGCCTGCTCATGATGCGGGTCTTTGTCATATCCAGCTGCCCCTAATTGGCCTCTGGGATTAATAAAGTGTCATCTTAAGGTATCTACTGTCACTTATAAGGGCATTCCGGTGGTGCAGCAGTTAGTGCCTGTCACACCAATACAATGAGTGTTGGCTGTCCTGGGTTCAGCTCTCCTGTCAGGCATTCTGTTCTTCCTCTGCATGTGGCTATTTACAGGGCTGGCTGCCTTGTCATGATATAGCCTTAGTTGCTTGCTTGGTGTAAAACACCAATCCCCACCGCCTCCCCTGTCCTTGCTTGTAAAGTGTATTGAGCTGCCTTCATGCAGGGAAATGTACTATATAAATCCTATTGTTATTATATAACCTTATATACACAGGTCAGACAGGATGATGGTATCACTTTTTTACATTTAAAAAAATTGAAACACAATGTAAATAATGTAAAACAATAAAAATGACTGAAAAAGGAAAGAATAAGGCAGGAAAACCCTTTGTGAACATAATTTCTGGACAGTGATAAAATTTGTTCTTTATTTTTCCAGCCACATTCAAAAAGGTTCCATGGATGATAATGATAACCATACCTCACCACCTCCTAGCAATGAGAACTGTGGTGAGGAGGATGAAGAGGATCATTCAGTTCCAAAAAGAGCGAAGGTGTGCTTTGCTTACTTCTGGGAAATTGAATATGATTTCCTCACCTTGTAATAAATTGTTGTTGGCCTCAGTTTTCCAGCATGGTATGTTGGATAGCTTTGATACAACATTGAAGAGGGCAAAAAGTGAAATATTACTGATTTCCCATCCTGTCCCCTGCTTATGCTGAAAGTCCTGTAGGTAATCTTGTGTTTCTTTGTAGGTGATGAAGGAAGGTGAGGGCTGTGAAAGTACACATATGGACCAACGCCAGTGGACACCACAGCATCTGCAGGCAGCTAACATGGCACATTATGTGGCCAACCCTTCCTTGTTAGCCTTGACCCCTCCACAGGGAGAAGAGCTTAGTGGGGTGAAGGATGTTGATGTCAGAGGACCAGGTAAGTTTCGGGCAAAGAAACAAACTTTATTTCTGTGGATGCAAGTGGACTGTGTAGAATGTTTGCATTGTTCACAGTCTTCATCCTTCAACCAGATGCAAAAAAGTGTGTATTGGAAATACTAATAAATTTTACCCAAAATTTTTTACAAATATTACGTCATTTTTTAAAATCCAGATCCTTGAAACAACAAAAATGTTGAAAAATTGTTTCTGGATAGTTGCCTCAAAGAAGTATCTACAAATATGACTGTGTTGTGTGTCTTTTTTCCAGATGGGTTAACTCCTCTCATGCTGGCTTCTTTCCGTGGAGGAGGCCTAGAGCTTGGCTGTGAAGATGAGAGTGGGTCAGCATCTGGATCTGGAGAAGGAGGTGACAGTGACAACACGTCCGTTGATGTCATAACTAGTCTCCTTATGCAGGGTGCGGCAATTAACGCACAAACAGATCGGACTGGTCAGTTCCTCTTGTCTCTGTTAATTTTTTTTCGATTTGCTTCTTGCCATCATTGATTTATATTTTTATATCTCACTATTGTTTGTGACCTTTCACCCCCCGCCATCCTCATCTGCCACATACACAACTTTTACTTTCATTTTAGACAGTAAACATAGGGAGAATTAGTACATATACATGAAAGACGGTGTGCAAGGGTTTGTTTTCTATGTACATAGAAGTGGTGTCATTTCAGTGATTTTTATTTTCTGCTTTAGTCTTAAAAGATGTACAGCATCAGCCTTCCCAGCTGTTTTTCTGTGTGTATATTTTGTTGACATGTTGACAGGTGAAACCTCACTGCACCTGGCAGCCAGATACGCTCGGGCAGACGCAGCTAAAGTATTGCTGGATGCAGGTGCTGATCCAAATACCCAAGACAGCACTGGCCGTACACCGCTGCACACAGCAGTAGCAGCTGATGCACAGGGTGTTTTCCAGGTGCAGTATGTTTATAGTTAGCACTATGCTGTGTTACATTCCTTTAGATTAATCTCATAAAGATAAATGTATATGAATATGATGGTCACAATTTGGTAATTATTTTTTTAATTCAGATCTTGCTCCGCAATCGCTCCACAAATCTAAATGCTCGCATGTTTTGTGGGACCACACCCCTCATCCTTGCTGCTCGTCTTGCTATTGAGGGTATGGTAGAAGATCTCATCAATGCAGAAGCAGATATAGAAGCTACAGATAACAAAGGTGAGTCATGCCAAGCTTAATATGTTCACGTCAATCGGTCATCTTATGATGCAAGTTTTCCATGCTGTTCTCTCAGAAAGAACATCTTCAAACACATCCTTCTAAAAAGCTACCATGAAGACAACAGTAATTCACACACAGAATTAAAGAGCATTTCTTTAAGTGCAAAATATGCCTGTTTTTTTTTTCTTGTAATATATCTTGTTGAAAGAGTTTACATAAATAGATATGAAATCCACAGTCTAAAGTTTAAAAGAAGTCAAATGTGATGCCCAGCAGAGTTATCTTCTAGTACATATAAATGGAAGAAAAGAGTAAGAGGGGGTAAATGAAAGGTTGTGGAGTAAGAGAGGGGTGAATGGGAGGTGGAAGTGTGAGAGGTAGTGGATAAGAGAGGTAACGAAGTAAAGAGGTGGGCATGAGAGGGTAGCAGAATGAGAGGTGGCAGAGTAGAGGTGGGAATGAAAGGGTAGCATAATGAGAGGTAGCGAAGTAGAGAGTTGTGGGTGAGAGTGGAGTAAGAGAGGGAATGGCAAGGCTGTTTCAAGGAACTGGGCAGGGAGAAGTGTATCCAAATCGTTGCCCTTTGGTTAGTTTACTCCTTTTTACTCCTCTAGGAGCATAGGGCCGCAACAACACCTTACCAGCAGACCTGGTTTTAGGCAGCCCCCCTCAGTTGGGCCCATGTGGATCCGGCATCTTTTGCATCACTCTCTACTGATTTTCTTCAAGTCTGCTTTGGCCACCCAACTCTCGTTGTCCCCTGAGGCTTCCAGTCAAGTGCCTGCCTGGCAATTGTGTCAGCTGGTTTGCGCAGGGTGTGTCCTATCTAGCCCCACTTGCACTTTTTCATGTCTTGACTAGTGGCATTCTGGTTGGTTCATTTCCACTGGCTGCTATTGGAGATCTTTTCAGACCATCTTATTTCCAGGATATGGCGAAGGCATCTGTTGGTAAAGGTCTGGAGCTTGTTGTTGTTGGTGTTTGTCACTCTCCAGGTTTCAGAGCCATACAGTAGGACTGCCTTCACATTGGTGTTGGAGATGCGGGTCTTACTGCGGAAGGGTAATGCTTGGAAATTCCAGATGGGGCGTAGGGTGTTAAAAGCATGCCTGGCCTTGTTTATGCGGCTTCTGATGTCATCGTCAGCTCAACCGTCCTCGTTGACGATGCTCCCCATATATGTGAAGCGGTCTGTTTCCAGGCTATTCTCTCAAGTTGGATTGGGAGTTCTTGCTTATTGTTGATTTTCATCACCTCAGTCTTCTTTCTGCTGACCTTTAAGCCAGTCGCTTCATGTTTCCCTGTACGGCTGCTTCCTCGGTCAGTTCATGGGTGAAGTGTCTCATGTCCTCCCTGACAGACCTTTTCACTTGGCGGTTGGCTGAGACCTCCTTTCTCTTGCTGGTCTTGGCACTGGTTGAGCTTCTGTTTCAGTCCCTTTCTTGATTCAGTCTTTGCCCAGATCTCTGGAGCCATCCATTCCTTGTGTTTTCTTCCCCTCTTCCCTAGAACATCTGTACAGGTTGTATTCCAAATGCTCTTGAGTGTTGACCAGTGTTCTTCCACTGATTCTTCTGTCAGTCCTGAAAGGTTGCCCTCTGGATGATAAGATAATTATCCTTTTGGTCTATCTTACCAGATTGTTACACTTGAATAGACCAGAAACTAGTGAGTTGAAAGATGATGGTGTAACTGCTTCTTTCAGGTCGAACAGCACTTCATTGGGCAGCAGCTGTCAACAATGCTGATGCCGTTCTGACACTGTTAAAACACAATGCCAATCGTGATGCCCAAGATAATAAGGTAAGTCCATCTTTCGTTTTCTTTGTGCCTTATTCACTTTATTTTTGTAGGAAATATTGTGTGCATGCAAATTTAACTTGATTTAGTGCATTGTCTTTTCAATCACAGAACTAAGTATTTTGATAAGCAGATGCATGTTGGCGTGCTCTTAATGCATATCACAAATATATATTGGTTATTTTTTTAATATTTCAGGATGAAACTCCATTGTTTTTGGGCAGTAAGGAGGGTAGCTATAATGTGTGCCAGATATTGCTAGACCACTACGCAAACAGGAATATCACTGATCACATGGATCGTCTTCCAAGGGATGTTGCACTTGAACGACGACACCATGACATCGTGCAACTTCTCGATCAATACAAAATGAACTCTCCTACTCCACTATGCCTGGGCCCTACTCATGGTACTTCCCCTGCACCTCTTGCCTTTGTGCAGCAAGGCAAGCAACCAAAACAGAATAAGCGCCGCACCACCAAGCAGGCGTCCAAAGCCAGTGTGGTCTCCCCCACTCACACCAAGGCTCCACCCACTAACGTCAGCAGAAGTAAGCCTCGTAAAAAGCGAGCCACGCAAGTTCCCACAGGCACTGCAATGCAGTCGCATAGCGAACCTTCATCCGTGGGCACAATTTCTCCAGGGTACTCTGTGGACTCACATTCTCCACCCTGCTATGACATTACACCTCCTCCTCGTTATGAAAATGCTGCCTTGGTCTCCTTGCACCAACAGCAGCAGCAACAACAGCAGCAGCAACAAGGTGGGCGAAGTGGGCTGGAAGATGTTACAAGTGTGCCACAGCCATTGCTGGATGACTATAGAGTGATGAACGCTCATTACAGCAACCCTATGGATCATTTTCTTGACTGGCCTCTGCACCCACAGCAGCAACTTCCCCCACCTGTGCTTCCAAAGCCTAAAGCAGCCCCCAGCCCTCCAAACCATGCAGTCCCCTCTCCTATCAAAGCAGCCAAGACCCTGCCTACCTCCCCAACCCACATTCAGGCAATGCAAAGGGCAGCTCAGCAGCAACAGCATTCACAATTGCCTGACTACTTGTTTCATGCGCCAAGCTCTGCCACTGGTGGCTGCGACTCCCACACCATTCCTGTCTTCTCCCCTGCACTCACCACCAAGATAATGCAACAGCAACTTCTGCAGCAACAGCACCATCAGCAGCAGCAACAGTCGATTTTGCCCCTTCAGACCTTCACACCTGACCAGTACCCAACTCCGCCATCACAGCACAGTCATCAAAGCGATTCTCCACCACAGCACATACCTACTGTCGTGCCTGACCACCACTACCTGACCCCTTCACCAGACTCCCCAGGACAGTGGTCGAGCTGTTCACCACACTCGACTCAGTCAGACTGGTCTGAGGGCATATCTAGCCCAGTGCCACTCATTTCACAGGTTTCTGGTCAGACAAAGCGTGTGACAGACCCTGTGTACTTGTGATGTGTGCATCTCCATGCCTTATTACTGTTGCTTCTACCGCCTTCTTGTTTTATGCAACTTAGGCTTGTGAATGCTTGCATTCTGAACATTATGTTTGTAAAGTGATGGAATAAAATGCTGTGACGTCTTTACAAAAATATAATGTGTGTAAAGATTTTTAGAAACCTTTATCATCTACTGCAGAATTGATCGTTGTTTATTGCGGTGACACAAGAAGCACTGTTCTTTGCACAAGATTGCTATGTGGTTTTCTTGTCAGCATGAAGAATACAGCTGAAAATTTATAAGAATCTGTGCATTTTCTGTGGCTACCATTTTTGTTGTTGTTGTTGTTCTTACTGACAGCTTTTGTGTAGTAGCTGGGAAGCTGTGGCATGCTTCATGGAAGAAGGCAGCCTTTTATTTCTCAAATACAAACATTATTCCCATGGAGTTTATTATTACACAGGGTCAGAAGGTTATTATTACACAGGGTCAGAAGGTGGTCTAGCTGATCGTCAAGGGCAGTTAAGCCAGGTTGAGGTAATGGTGCTCTCATTTTTGGATGTGCAAGACCTGTTGTCTGCTCTTGACATAGCATGAAGATAATAGTCAGGAGGTACAGGAAAGTTTAATATTGGCTGCTGATGATGGACAGCTGTTTTGTGTTATAAGAACAAACACATTTAAGTGACCTTGCCTCTTGAAGTGAACTGGGATGAGTGGATTCTTGTGACCCAGAAACAATGTATGTTTCAAAGTGCACGATGAGGTTGAGCTTTTGGGTGTTGCTGCATGCAAAGACTGTACAAACAGGTGTGTTTCTTTGTGTCTTCAGAGTGAAAACTAACACAGATCAATACTGGCACTCTCTAGGTGCACTTCTGTCAGCTCAAATGAATTTGTATTTAATGTCCCATAACAACAGATTATTTTTAAATGAAAGAATTACAAGAAAAATCTGGCAGATTAGTATTATTTTAAATGCTTTAGACAAGAAGACAACAGCTAACTTTTTTTGTAAATTTCTTTCTTTGCTTTGTTCTGGACTTCTTGTGTTTTATATATTTTACTTGCACATACAGACAGGAATTTTTGTCATAGTAATTTTAGATGCAGATACTTTGAGACTTACATGAAGTTTGTTGAAAACCAGAGATGCATTGTTTCACAAGCAAGTAAAGCTAGAGATTGTTATAATGAAGAAAATTGTTGCGCTATATAACATTAAATCAAAGTTGATGCATGCAAACTTTCCAAAATGTAAACCTTTTAAAATCTAGACAGCAACTCGCTTCCAAAAACTTAGATTTCTGATATCCATTTCTGATATCTCAAAACCATAAGAGCACACATGAAAATTAGCAACTGTGGGAACATTAGCAAGTCTGTCTCACTGAGCATGATGCTTAATTTTTGTCAGTAAAATGCAAGCTAAATTTATCCTGTGTATTCTTTCTCTAACCAATGTCTGATTCTTTTGATTTTTTTTTTCTGACACCAATATTTGTCTCCGTATCTTTTGATTTTCTTTATTCCCACATCAGATCTAGTCTTTTGCTCAGTTTAACTGTAATTTTGTCTACAAAATTAGTTTGTTTTCTTCTAGTCTTGGCAAGAAAAGTTGGACCAGATTTCTTTCAGAGTTATTTTTGCAAAGAAATATTTTTCTGCTAGTACCTTGAATACATGAGGACAGCTGTTTGCTTTAGTGCACTGTGTGAGAATGGAAAGGTGTCAGTTGGTGTCTACCCTTGCTTGAAAACCAGATAGTAGGATTATCAAGCTGTAACATACTTCGGTGCCTTACTGTTCTGTGACTGATCCACACAGGTGGAGAGAAGAAAAGTAGTTACAAATGGACAACTTATTACCAGTATATTTTGAGGATCAGTTTCATACAATTGTATTTTGCCCAGATCTCTTTGTAGATGTCTCAGTGAGTTATTGTCACATTATATCTGTACATGTGTTGTGGCTGTGCTGCTGATACATGTATCATAAACACATTGTTTTTTTGTAGATATGATTACTTTATGATTCTTTGCCACTGATTAGAATATTGGCCCTTTTGTGAGGTTGGGAAATGTGAGGGGTTTAAAGATATGCTCACTAAATTTTTAACATTAAAGCCCTGTCAAAACACACTTTTGAGCTAACTGGAACAAACACTTGGTCAACTTTTCTCAAACATAGTTTTTATTGTTTTTCCTTAATTTCCCAGTCAGCTGGGGAAACTGCTTTTTGGAGTCAATGAACAAAATGTTATTTTAAAACAATAAGCAAACAAAAGTATTTACAGGAATACTCATGAATATTCTGTACTTTAGAGGTTGATTTTGCAGGGAAGGAGACAATAAGTGTGTGTTGGGGATGGTTGGGTGGTGGTGAGGGAGAGGGGATGTTTGTATGCACACATACATCCATGCTCATTTGTACAGAAAACCTTTTTGGGATGGGGGTGGAAATCTTTGTTTTTTAATTATTTATTAGCACAGTTGAGAACTGTGTGGAGGGAAAGGGATGGTTTTAAAAAAAACTTTCTTCATTTGGCACCATGAAAAACACGACAGGCTTCAAATTGAAAAGTAAGCACAAAAAATGTATGGTAGGTCATTGGAAATCTCTTTTTTTTAAATGCATATATTTTCATGAAAACTGAAAGGCAGCTTTGGGACTTTTAATTAATCTTTTGAAAAGTAAGAAATGATCAAAATACATAATGGGATATAGAATGTAAGAATGTACGTGCAGAACTATTTGCCATGTTGGCATTGGAGGAGAGTTGGTTTCTGTACCATAAACTGCTGTCCCATTCAAACAATGATCTCTCTAATTGAACCATGTTTGCTCTGGCTGGGGAAAATTGAACTATAATTCCATGGACCAAGCCCACTCTGCCTGAGGAAATAAATGGCGTGGGATAAATCCATTCCAGTACATTTCTAGTGTGCTTATATCTTTTCCGTTATCAGTGTCTTAATTTGATTTTCAGCTCTCTTCCCCGCTCCCCCCCCCCCAAACCACCGCTACCATTTTTTCTGCTTTTCGTTTTTCATGTAAACTTGCTGTTACATCTCATTATACAACAAATTCAGCATTTTGAATGCTTCTCCAGGCATTGGCATGATTGCTGCTTATGGGTTTTTGTAATTGTATTTCATGCATGACTTTCTGTTTAAAAATTCTTCTTGCATGTAGTGTATTGAAGTCTTGTGTTTTCGTAATCATTTTGTGCATTTGATTGAGACGACCTCTGCTGGGGTCCTGTAGACTTGATAATCTAAAGTTTAGTAGTTTTTTTCAAGTTTTATCTGTCTATATGATTGAGACTTGCTTGAGCAGGAGACATTTTAATTAACTGACATTTGTTCTCCATTTTTAAACAAGATTTGTTTCCTCCATTTCATTCCCATAAATCATTAGCTAAAAATACCCTGCACTTTGAAACCTTGAGTAATATTGAGTTCATGTACCAAGAAATGATATTGGTAATTGACAAGTTATTCTAAGCAAAAATAAAAAAATTCTTACCATTTACTTACATCATTGTGATCTAAAGATATATGTGGGAAACTATATTAAAATTTAGCAAAAATGTTCTGAAAGAAAGTTAGAAAATAAAATTCTCCTTGATCCTTATAGTGCTGTGCTGTTGGTTTGCTTGTTGAACCTGCCTATAATAGATTTCCCGTGATTGGTGATTTTTTTGTTTTGTTTTGTTTTTTGTCTTTTTTTTTTAGAAGAGGGAACTCAAATGTGAAATGCATTGCCAAGGCCAGTTTGTAAAACCATATATATCTACTTTAATAATTTGAGCTAAGATATAAATCAGTCAAAGGTATTAAGTTTAGTACAGATTTCAAATGGTTAGTACACATTTTATAAGGTTTAGATTAAGATGCTGCTGACGGAGTGGTGTTGGAACAGTTCCTGTGCTATATGTTGGTCTGCAGAATGCTTCTGCATCTTTTGTATATATAGTCTGCTGACCACCCGCAATACATGTACTTGCATAACGTTCAGTAGATAGGGCATTTGCATATTTATCGTCTTTTCCCGTTTTTATTTTCATGAGTTTTTTTTTAATGTTTTTGACAGGATGTTATTGTAAATTTCACTATATAGTAATTTTTTTGTTTGTTTGCCTTGCCTATTTTGTCGTCTAGTTCCAGAAATTCAAAGCAGGTTCAGCATTGGCAGCAAAACATAGGACATTGGGGCTCTTTGTTCAAGTAATTTTATTGCAAATGTATACTTAAAAACAATGCGAGACTATACTTGGTTTCTCACTGCCAGAGGACTGTTTGGGGAAAATACACTGTCTTGTAGTGGATGTGCCACCATCAGATTCTCTCATACAAACAGTTTATTATTCTTGCATTATTACCTAACGGGCCAGTGATTGTGGCATCAGGGTTTAACATTATGCTGGGTCAGTATTCTCTTGTTCCTGGCATTTGTTTGCATCCCCTTTGCTTGGGTGCGTGTTTATACTTGTTTTTAACTCATGTAGATGTTTGGGTCTTATTGGATTTCAAAGGCGTTCTTGATACTCGGAACAGAAAAATTTGTAGCAGAAGACAAGATATTATCAACATAAGTGGTGGCACACTGAGTAATTAAGGTGGGTTTTTTTTAAATATCAGTATCTGATTTTTTAAAACAATTTAAGTAATCTACTTTGAGCATGATAAAATACTCTTTTTTTTAAAACAAGAAAAGTTTGGTGCATTCTGTGTTTTGATTCTTGCTGCAGATCAGCCCACCTTCCCATGCTTTGTACTGTATAATTGTTTTCATTCATTGTATACACTGCAGTTGTATTTGAACGCATGACTGCACATTTAATGTACAGTATGGCCAGCTATTACCACCCCCTCCTCTTTTCAACCGGAACATGCCCACCGTTTGTGCGTATCCAGTTTCTTAAAGCATGCATTATATTTTTATCATGCTTTTGCAGTTGCATGTCTAAGCCTTATATTGATGAATATGCTGCTGCATTTTGATACCATATTCATTTCATGCCTAGACTTTATATAACATTTTCATTTCATCATAGGTTTTATATACTATTTTTATACTTGACAAAGCAAAAGCAAAATAAAAAAAACTATCCCCATCCCTCAGCTATGCATCTTTGCACATGTACCAGTATTGCCTCATCATGTATACAGTTCTGTCCACTTAATTGAGGGCTCCCAAAAAGAAGTCTGACTTGCAGCTCACAGGCCACATGCAGGTGTAAAGCTTTCCGTTAACAGACTTGGTACCTGAAGTAAATATTTAGCAAACCAGTCATTTGCTCACGAGTAATTGGTGGTCTCGTCTTTTGCCAAGTGACTTAGCAGCCAGAAATGTTGGCTGTTAAACATTAAAAAAAAAGAAAAACTTCAGGAGATACAGGCTTAGTGTGTTCAGTGCTCTGTGAGTGGCAAGGGTCCAAATGTCCAGTCACTTCCTATTAGGAATTTTTTTTGGGGTGTATTGTGGATATTGGGTGCTTCATAATCAAAATTTTTTGTCACAGAAATGAGTATTTTGAAGAGAGAGTAGGTCTTGTCTTGAAGGCAAGACAAGGCACACCTTGCATGTGCTGTTATACCAGTGGCAACCATTGTGTTGAAAAGGCATATTGGACAACAAAGCACATGCTTTCTTCTCATCCATAGCTTCTGTATCACCTCATTGCATTGTAGCAATAAAGCATCGCACTTGACTGGTTAATATGTACAATGTAGAGACTTCATTGACTTGTTGACTGTTTTTCACTACAGAATCAATTAAAAGAGTGTACAGTAAACATAATGTGCATTATGGTATCAGGGTACAGGTGAAGTGTCTAGTCAGAAATGTGTGGATGAATGAAAATTTCAAAACAAGACAAACATACATATATCAGACAGCTGTAAAGAGGTCAGAGGAGACTGGTGCAAGATTGTAATGAAGCAGTCTTTATGTCAACCTGTCTAATGCCCATATAAACCAGTTGAAACTACAACTGCACAAAACTGGAAAATTACATACTTTAATTGTATTACAGTATTGGCTGCAAAGTTAAAAGTGGTCAACAATGACACATCCCATTAAGAAATTTGCTTTTATTGCTGTGTTCCAAGACGCCATCTTAGATTTTTTCCCCAGGAAGGTGAGAGGGATAAACTCGGTACGGTCATGTACCATGCAATATGAGTTAACGACATCGGCTCCTCCCTGGTGTTGTCTTAGCATAGCACATTCACTACCACACATCTTTCACATCCCACTGTCGTATTCACCAGACTACAGTTTGGTGCCTCTTGCTTTCATCACATGTAAGCAAATTGCAGTGCTAAGCATTCTTTTTTTAAAATTAACACTCTATATTACAAAGTGACTTTATCATCGTGAAAGAACATTTATAAACATTTATAGACTGTAACATTTAATTATAACAAAACGGTACAAGCTATTCTTGGGTGAGCAATATACATGATTTTATTAAGGAAATATTTTTAACTGCATACAGCAATTTTGAAATGTTAAGTTTGTTTCCATTACAATAATCTAGTACTATTAATACTAAACACACTGTTGCAAAAATGCCAATGACTATAAGCCATGGATGCAGAGAGTGAAAACTCCCACAAAATATCGATAAAATGCACAAGAGTTTAAACAAAATCAAACGAGGATCACAGGAAATGTGTATAATAAAGAAATCCTCTTTTTGTATGGTGAATAAGACATCAAATTACCTTTACACCAGCTAACCTAATTTGTATTTTGGGGAGGGGAAGACTAAACTGCTAATTTGGAACATAGTTCAGCATGCAAAGAGGAATTGGCATAAATGAAGTTCCATGACCTCTCATTTGGTAGAGGGGAGAAGCGGGAGAGAGAAAGGTAACAAAACTGTATTTATCTAGGAGCCAGGTTTTTGGAGAGGTGTGACCACATTCTCTTTCGCTGCCTCAGAGGGCTGTAGGTACACTCATTCAACAGCTGGGTAAATTGAAGTGAAGGGGGGGGGGGGTATGCTGTGCCACAAGGGTATCAAACTGGTTAGCATGTGACTCTGACCTTGGACACCAGTGGTGTAACCAACAACTCAGCCATCCACTTCCATTTTGGATGAGATTCCTTTGTTTTCAGCAATGGACTTTTTAAGAGGATTTAAAAAGCTTGACCATTAGCCACAAACCAATTACTATGCAATGAAACCAGAGAAATCTCCCAAAATAGCTCTTCACTGGACAGCGGATGGCAAGAGGAAATGTGGCCGGCCAAAAGAAAAATGGCGACGGTCAGTAGAGAAAGAACTCAAAGACCAGAAACTAACCTGGAATGACATAATCAAACTTGCTACTGACAGACAAAAATGGAGGTCTCTAGTGGATGCCTTACGTACCACCTAGGTACGAAGAGGACTAAGTAAGAAAAAGTAAGTAATTACTATGCACCAAGCATTCAGAAAATGTGATCTGCACATTTCAGGCATGCTATGCTCAGTACAAACTTACTACTGACAACTACTCGAAAAAAATGCATATCAAAATTTGATGATGGTTATGTACAATTCTGACATCCCTGCTAGACAACTTCGCTCTGTCTGATGACCGTATGCTAGCCCTATCACCAAACCAGCCACATGTGGTAACAGGATTTTTAGTTACTATGCTGCACAACAGTGGAACTTTCTCCCCTTCCATATCCACCACCTACTCACCATTGAATCCTTTAAACATGCATTAAATAGACATCTGTCCAAAGAGTATTATCCCGAACAACAATCCACTTAACTGCTACTCCACCTTCAAGTTGGTCTGGTCATCTTCCTCTGCTGATTCATAAAACGCTCGATCCTCTTTGTGCCCTGAATCCTCTGTCTTCTGTGTTTTCTTTTATCACTTGTTTGCATGGTTGTTTATCCCTCTGTCCTTCCTATGATGTCCATACCTTGTTCTTGTCTCAAGGGCTGAGAGCATGCTCCTTCATGAGCATGAGTATGGGCTATATAAATCACACATTTGTTACTATTATTTTACTGTATCTTGTATGATTATCTAAGCTGTTTTTTTCATTACAAATAATAGATACACCCAACTACCTCACAATGACAGGTGATGATAAGTGAGTAGCAGTTAATATATGCTATTATGCAAATACTTTTGTTAAAAGACTCAAAAATTAGGCTGAAAAACCAAACTGCTGCTGTGCCTCTACTGAACATATTCAGATGTGAGCACCATGCCAGACAACACTGGGAAAACTTGATGCACTGCAAAGAACATACGATGGGATGGTTCACAAACTAGGCTTCAGATGAAAACCCAAGTGCCCTGCTGATAAAAACTAAGTAAAGACAGGAAACCAGCAATGTAACTAGGTGACAAAATAGATCTATGCTTCAGTAGAGGCAGAATAATAAAGAACTTGCTTCTCAAATCATGTATCATGCCAAGAAAAAAAACCACTTGCTATATTCTATCTACACTCTACAAGACCACTTAACTTGAACCCCAGTCTAAGGGGGTATTATACTTAATTAGAATCTTTTTAAGGGTGCAGGAAAACGCTAATACCCAAGTTGCTGATTTTTTTTTTCTTTTTAAGCTCTTAATAAATCAAGCTCAAATAGTCATAGGCATATTAAAACGTACGGTTCAGCAATGATTTAATGATGATTATCTCCCTTATCATTTGTAGCCCAATAAGAGTTCAGCTAATGGTTGAAGATAAGGAGGGATGTAGGGTCACAGCACATCTTTGTCTATATTATCATCTTGGAAGTTCCATACTCAGAGGGAAAAAAAATCTCCTGTTGATGATGCTTTTTGTTCCATTTTGTTTTTGTTTGTTTTTTTTTGCATGATCATTTCCTTCCATGTTTGAGCCTCAACTAACAGTTTTACTGGTGCAAACCCCAAATGGGTATTAGTTTTCAAAATTACTTTAAAAATGACTGAAATAAGGCAAAATTTCTTTCTTCCATTCCATGACTGAAGGCTCACTGAAAAGCAGAACTGAACTTTCTCCTGACTTCAGGCTGTTATAATACCTATGTTGTTAGCTATTCGGCTAAGCAATGCATCTACTTTGTCCAGTGAGCACTCATCTGTCCAGACTTTGGAAAGAAAGAATTCAACACTTCGATCATTTTCTGGCATGTCATCCATGTACACAACAAGTATCAGCAGAACATTTTTATAGGGAGCATTATCGCCATCACAGTAACCATGTAAAAGCAAGGCTGCATCGGGTTTCAAGATTTCCAAATGGTGCAGCACTGCAGCTGTTGGAACCTGCTCAAAACGATGTCTAAGCCAATTATCTAGCTCTTTCTTCTGATCTCCAGACTCAAGTCCCGCCAGTTTCTGCGAGATATTTAAGGAGAGTGGCATGACCTCTGATGGACCAGCGGATGTTTGCATCACAGTTATAAAGTCTGTTGCCACTGCCTCAGCAAGATCTGAAGCCAAAAAAATATCTCCCTTTTTTGCGGCCAGGAGCAGAACAGCAGGATAAGACGACTCTTCTGGTTGCATTACATGATACACAGAAGACTTGATTACTTTCCACAAGCGAGAGTTTTGTGCCTGAAACCGTTCTGCCTTTTCTTCTATTCTGTTACAGAAAGTACTGAATTTATCATTCTCCACATTTCTCTGAATATGTTTATCACCTCTATTATTAAGAAAAGTCATTAGCATTACTGCCATTATTACTACCACTATTCCAAATAGCACTCCATTGCTGCTTTTCCCAGACTGAAAGCCACCTGCTTGTTGTTTGTGTTGATTACTTGCTTTAGGAGATACAGGGCATGCATCATTTTGCTTCCTTTTATCTCTCACTGGTTTCAAGATCTCACCAACTGCATCTTCTAAGTTGGGGTACAACTTGTTTCCTTTCCTAGACGATTTAGCTTTTGGAGAGTCTGGATGGTGAAAACTGAATGAGTCACTGGCAGTTGTTGAAAGGAATGAGGAGTCTGAATTTGAAACACTGCTGCCATGACTTCTGTTTATATCTGCAGACTTTCTTGAAGAGGGTGATGCAAAACTAGCATCTTCTTCTTCTTCTTCTTCTGTAAATTGATCTTCTTCTTCTATGTCATCTGAGCTGTCAACAGACTTCTGTCTATTGCGAGGGGCTATTCTTGGATACATACGACTGCTCTCTACATTTTTCTTATCTGTGTCATCTGCTCTGTCAATGGAGTTCTTTTGACTGCGCAGGGAGTATCGATGTGTCATCCTGAAACAGCAAAATTTAAATTTACTTCTCATAATCCGTAGCTTGCACGCAATCGAAAACATTTTTCGTGCAAAATAAGCTGAAAAATAAGAAGAAAATATATACGAGTGCACAGATATTAAATATCATCGACGTTTTACGACCTAAGGTCACCGAAGAAATTTCAAAATCACTGACTGGAGCGGCTGAAAATTGTTTATTTGTAACAAGGGAAAGATTCTCGAAGCATCCAATATTTTAATCCTAATAAATTAACACACAAAGACCGGACAAAAACTGGGTTTTGACAATAACAAAGCAGCCGGAAATAGAAAATTTCAAAAAATCTGGCACATGTACATATTACTCTGGTCAAAGACCGCTATAGTACTACTATTACTCTACTAGTTACAAGGGGGGAAATATTTATAATCAAATGCTAGCTAGTACTACTATTACTCTACTATGCTAGCATACTCAAAACTAACAGTAAGTTCAACTCTTTTAAAATCTAGTTCTTGTTTCGATTCAGTATTGTGTTCTTACTTTGTGTTCGTAGGCGGTAGAGTTGACCCGGATGTACGTTTTTCGGCTTAGCTTGCATCCTGGGAATGTCTGTAACCCGTTTTACTGACTTGGAGATATAGTACGACGGATTTGTGGTTTGAACATAAGCTTTTCGTGCTGGAACATATAGAGAAAATCTTCCTTTATACACTTTAAAGATGTATAAGCAATGGGCTCTGCATGATTTAGCAATTTTGATTTGAAAATACCGCTGATCGTGAAATGACAATTTATTTTTCTTTTTTCAGAAAAGTAGGCCTATACTTTCAAGAAATGTAACTCTACAGACTTGATGCTTTCGCATGCAATTGTTTCTTCGCTTGAATGAAGGCATTAAAACACTCACTTAACTAAAAAGTTCGTGAAAGCAGTCAAACAGTTGTAGCATGAACGTATCAACGTTCATGGTTGTAGTAAATAATAATACTACGGACATTTATAGAGCCCCTTTCTCCAGCATCAGCCGGACTCAAAGCCCTGTACATAAATATAGGCGACCATGGCAGGCATCAGATGGACCGTCATGAACACACACAAACACGAAGGCACATATATTGCACAGCAAAACATTAATAAATTGGATTTATACAGTACTTTATCCACCATCGAATGCAGGCGCAAAGCGCTTCACACGCACATAAAGAATGCTGGAATGAAAACCAAAGAACTGATGGTGTGCCCCCGAAGGTTAAATACTCATCCTAATGAGGTGCATGGCATCAATATAGATGCTGTCTGCAGCCTTTCCATCTCATGAATTATTCAATAACACAATAAAGTTCTTGCGTTTGTGTGGAAACTGAAATCGCAATCCTTGGTGCAGCGACCCAACCATCGCAGATAGAAACATCGTTTTATCCCCGCAACCCTTGTTACAGCATCTCCACAACGGTCACTGCAAGTACAATTTACATGAAAAGGTTTCATATATATATATACTCTGATTTAATTGACAAAAAAATTGGAGAACGAATGTTTGGTAACAAACTTTCGACTCTGCTCGTACTTAAGCTGCGTGATATTCATTTTCATCAAGACTTTGAAGGTACCCGCGCACTAATGCGAACTAAACCAGTTTTAGTCATCTAAATATTCTATAATGATCAGGAATCTGCAAATTAGTATTTTGTAAAATAAGGGTATCTGAAAGTGAAAGACAATGTTGAAGCCGACGAAGTATAACACAGTGGCGTAGGAAGATATGCTCGGTTTTGGGGGGGGGGGGGGGAAGCTCCATGCTGACAATGAATAACGTTCACATTCTTGCCTTCCCAGCATCTTTTTTTGGGGGGCGGCTGCTCCCCTTGCCCCCCCCCCCGGTTCCTACGCCACTGTAACACGCATCACTAAAACTAAAAGCGCCGATCATTTGCTGCGAATTTTCACGTCACCTCACCCACAGCATTATTTAGAAAATTAATAGCGTTTGAAACTGGTTAAATGTGGTTTCGACGACATTTTCCTCCCTTAGTATGCATAGACACGGTTCAGATACTGCCCACATAGCGATGAACAGACATCAAAAGCAGAAGAGGTCAAACCGACATTTGGAGTGGTCACATTATTGATGCATAATTCTCCGAAAAGACGGTTGGGTAGATTGCTGGGAGAGGGAAATCTCCAAACCAAATCTCGAGCAGAGGGTACGCGTTAGCCCTGACAGGCAATTCCCTCATAGGCCGTCGAAATCGGAATGGTGCTGGCCTTCACGGGGGGGGGGGGGGATAAGGCGTTGCCCTAGGACAACATGGAAACAATAGGGCAAAAGTCTTGTTTCCGAACTTACAATAAAAGCGGTGTTCAGGCCTTGCAGATGTATGTTATTGTACCCCTGGGGTAATAGTTATAAAGCGATAGCAAGGATGCTTGGGGTAAATAAACAAAATAATATCCGCGGGGTCTGGTTACAGCATTGTAACAACGAAAACAAGACGCTTTTCCTGGAGTTCCCCATGTTGCCCTGGGTAAAGACTGGCTTCATAACTACGGCCCTAGTTGAGGACAGTGCCGGGCCCTCATCCTCAAAAGGACCCACCCAATGCTACTGGCAGTTCCAACCCATCTACTGTGACGATATAGAGCTGAACTGCTACTTGTTCAAAGAAATTTCGGAGTCATCCTCAGTCCCTGTCTATAAACAATTCAATTTTTTCCACCTCTGTCCGCAGCTGGTGTCATTCTCGATCAGAGTTTGACTTTTCGTCAGCATATATATATTTCTCATGCCTGCAGAACTATATATACTTACCTTGAACTTCGTAGGATTAGTACCATTCATCATTATCTCACCACTAATGCAACTAAAACTCTAACCTGTGCTTTTAATTGTGCTCTAAATGAAGGACTATTATAATTCTCTTTTAGCTGGAATTCGCAAGTATCTTCTTGACAGACTTCAAAGGATCCAGAATAATGCTGTTCGCCTCATCTGCGACCATATCTGGGTGTGAATGTAAATCATTACAAAAGAGCAATACAAATCGTCATTATTATTATTATTATTGAGGATGAAGATGGGAGGGATACAGGGCTACCAACCATCAGTTCAGGTTTATGCACTGGAACATATATATATATAGGTGTGAGGAGCAAAGAAGTGGAACAACAATTTCCTGAAGGAAAACCATATATATGTACCGCGGTCCTCTTCTGAACCAGTCTTCGATCGACACCAGGAATGGTCTTACCATGAATTGCCTACCAAACTCTAGGGAACGTCCGAAAACCTTCTAAAAAATATCTCAGTTTATGACAGCATCTGGTTTTATGGCAGGACATATTCAAAAGAAGTATATAGACGACGACGACGACGACGACGACTATTGCATTCCTCAGTGTTAAAGCTAAATCAACTGACATAGAGGACAACATTGGAATACGACACCCTCAACATTCGTGTGGCTAACTTTAGACATTTTTGCCCATATACTTTTTATCTCGTTAGGTCGCAGGAGGCAGCCACCTAATCTCACCAATCGCACGGACATCGTAACGTTACTGCAGATCGTAAACAACAACATTACGCGCATGCGCGACACATTCTAATCTTATGACGCACTAGCGCGAAGAAATCGACGCCATCTTTGGTTCAGGTACGATTTGCTATTAAAATAGTAAAAACATTTTATTTAGAAAAAGTGTTAAGTTTGCTTGAAAAAGCTATATTCAGCATAACATGATAAGATATTTTCATGCTGTATTACGTATGAACTTATCTTAATTGGCTTCATAGTGTTTTTTTGAAGCGCTCCCCGAAATGTCCACGTGGTCGAGATGTATGTCGTCGTCTTAAATATTCAGTTCCTTTGTCTTTAACATTACCGTAATATTATAGTGTGTTAGAATAAAAAGATCTTCAGTTGAAGGCGTCACCTGCTGTTTGTTGCCCATTGTTTCACTGCGTATAGCAATCATGAATACTACCATGTCTACACGCTGGATAGTTACAGACTTACATATCAGTGAAACTTCAGCAAATTAATTAAAAATAAAAGCTAAGCAGGTTTAGTAGTTAACACGTAATCACAGTTTAAGGTCATTCCTACTTTTTAGTTTCGATTTAAAAATGTGTGGCAGTTAAAAGTCAGGCACTAATAGTTGATTGCTGGTCAGTGCTCGTTCCTCCTTTGTCAGGTCAGGTTAGTGATCAGGTACTCAGAAAGTTTTTAAAATTTAGAGTATTAATTTATTTGCATATTCGTTTCAAAAGTTTAGGCCTATTTTGAAATCTTTCAAGCCTTACTAAATCGTTTAAATGCGAGAACAGTTCCAGTAATGGCTAGGCCAGTTTAAGATTTGGGAACAAAACAGTTGAGTATTTGACTGATTTTATGTATTTAATCACATCAGCAATTGTTTGACAAAAAATGTTATTTTATGGTTAACAGCCTTTAAGTTCATTTGCTCGGCCAAATACCATGTTAACAAAAAGTCTTGCAGTGGTTACTTTTACAACAAAATGCTCTTTACAACAAGATTCACTGATTATTAGCCTTGTTAAAAAGAAGGAAATTTTTTGTATCTTTTAGTTTTTAGAATATTGTTAAATATACTAGACTTCATGCAAGTGTAAAACGATAAAGCCACAAAAGAAAGTAAAGGCCATAATAAACAGTACCATATGACCTGGGGGGTGGGGGGTAAGAAGGGCAGCTGTCCCCTAAAGAAAGATACTGAGGCAAGAATGTAAGCATTGTTTACTGTGAGCATGAAGCTTGCCTCAACCCACTTCAAAAGCTGAGCATCTTCCTATACCAATGATAAATGCTGGTAGTTAGAAGCTTGTGCACACAGGCAAAATTTTGTAATTTGGGATGTCGGTCTACATTGTCTTTTAAACTGGAGCTGCATACTTGACAATATAAATACAGGATCTTCTGGAGCATTTCATAAGAAAGGATTTTAATATATTTTATATTTATTTGTACTTTTTTCCTTTTTGTGTTGGAGGAAAAGCAGGTGTTGTGGTCATATGTTTCACTTGAGGTAGATCATTGAACCACAAGAGGGAAAGAAGCAATTCCCATCAAGTTTTACCCTTTCCTTTTTTTTTTAATATTTATGCACATATACATGTTGTGTTTCATATTCTTTTCCACCCAAAATACAGTGTTGGTCTCTTTCCTCAGTGAGCACTTGCGGTACTTTATATACGACCTTTCATTTCCCTGACACCAGTTGCTAGAGGTACTTGAGGTAACAAATCTATACTTTATTCTTTTTCTGATTTATACTATTTGTATTTTCTTTATTTATCTTATAAGCCAGAATTATTTTTATTGTTATTTTTGACATTTAAAAATTTTAATTTTTTTCCCTATGGTAAATGATGAGCATTTAAAGGAAGTCAGTGATAGGCTTTATGGGAACACCAGTGTTCTTTAATTTGGCTTATATCAGAGTGTGTGAGTATTCCCACGAATGTTTTCTTTATTTTGTCATGGAAACCTGTAGAACTTTTTTTATTTTTGGCAGGAAGTAAGAGACCGCTACACTGTTGAAGATACTGTCATTAAAAACATTATTATCATTGTTATTAAACCTTTATTTCATCATGTTTGATTTGCTGGATTGTCCTTAATGGCTTCAGTATAAACTTTTAAAATATTTTGTTTCAGTCAGAAATTGAACCAGGCAACTGGTAATGGCTTGGGTTTTTTTTTTTAATTCTCTGTCAGTAATGCTTTTAAGAGTAGTTCTTGGTGGCCACTACACATAGCTCTAAGAACACATTTTTAGAAGCATGCTTGCTTCTAATTTCATCTTTAAACCAGTAATTGCAATAAAATCAGGTTCATTTTTCCCCTCTAAAGCAATTCTGTACACACCAGAGAAAAGATGGGCCATAACAGTGATGCAGTTCTAAGGTAGAAATCTCCCAAAATTACAAAATCTAGCAAAGATGCATAGTTCAGGAAATGCAACTTAAAAAGAGTGTGTAACACTTGAACTAGCTAAGTGTTTTGAAACCTGGAAAAAAGATGCCCACTTAAAAAAATTTGTTTTTGGCTTCATGTTTTCCGAAATGCCGTAAGAGGTAAAGGGAAAAACATGCACAATTGCGAAGTGAAGGTTTTTCTTGTTTCAGAGGTTTTAACCCCACTTCCCCACCTTTGTAAAGCTAACTACTATTTCCGTTGGACCAGTTATTGAAGTGACAGTCGTCCTATGTTGGAGATTTGCAGGAGGATTTGTTTTGGGTGTTGCTGGGGTTGTGTAATTGTGAATTTATGTATGACAGTATGATCTTTTCTTATATACTGTTATCCCATAGATATTGGAAACAACTTTCTTTGTTCTGCAACTAAAGACCCTTTCTATACATTTTGCTTTATAAACATACTTGTATAAGCATCATTCCTTGATAAGCAGTCAGGAAAGCCTTTTCAAATCTACATGCTTTCCTTATGTCTAGTTTTTAGGCATCAAATTATTTTCCTGTTTTACTGGGCATTTTTGAAGTAGGAAGTGAGTGTACAAAAATACAAAAGTGGAATACAAAATTACATTTAGTTTTTAAAAATACACAATAATGACTTTGCATGGAGAAACTCTAGTGGAAACAGTTTTTTTTTTTTTTGGCTTAGAAGAATCTGCTTTAGTCTCATTTAAAAGTGCATGTGCACATGCAGTGTGTAAAACTTTAAAATGACTTTTGACTTAAATTTTTTTTTATCTTGGTCTTTTAACTATTTCTTTATAGATTCTTGTTTGCAATATAAAATGGTCAAATAAGATGTAATTGTGGATGTGATGGCAATTTTCAGCTGCTCAAAGCACCATCACCAGAACAATTATAGTCATTTTAAGAAAAAAAACCCCGAAAACTCTGCTCTTAATATGGTTGTGTGTAGGTATTATAAAATGGAACTTAAGCATTCTTCTTGTGGCGTGTTACTTTTACAAGGTATCTTGCAGATCTGCCTATATTTCACAAATCAAGGATGCAGATGAAATTGTAAACCAGAGTGAACTTCCCCAACATAAATTGATATTACTACAAATTGTGTTGCAAACTGATCAGGGTTTTGGCTAAGAATCATAAGATAAAAGCACAAAATCAAATTATTGGTTGTTTAAATAGATTTTGTCATGCATCCTGCTATTTAGTTTTTATTTCAAAAACTGTGCATTATCTTCTAGAAAATTTTAAAACTTGGTGTATGATTTAGCATGTAGTAATTCTGTTAATATTTTTAGTTTTGTTTTCTTTGGCCTTCAGAGTCAACCTCTTGATTTTTCCTTGAAAGCTTATAAATATTCAGACTTATGGGTATAGGTACAGAAATATAAAAATAAATATATAGAAATACCCTTGCTTGCATTATAACACTGTTGTTTCTAACACGTGCTCATTGTGACTCCATTTTCTATTTCTAAAAATATATTTTGTTCCAACTAACATCTAATCACAGATAAAAAAAACTAGTAGTAAAAGATGATCATCAGTGTGGAAGGTTAGTGGTCTTAGAGCTCACTGCCACCAGATTTCAAAGTCAGCATTGTGATCTCTTCTCTTTTTCTTTGCCAGGTTTTTATTTTCTTTAAAGTTTTTTTGTGTTTTTGGTTTTTTTCTTTCACTCAAACTATGGACCCGCAAGGAAGCACATCAGACAAGCACAATGGAAGATGTTGGTCAAGGTCTTGGGGAAGAAAGCCCAACCAACCTTATCATCAATTACCTGCCACAGACCCTAACAGATGAGGAATACCGTTCCATGTTTCTCAGCATTGGGCCCATCAAGTCGGCAAAGATCATCCGAGACAAAGCCACAGGTTATAGCTATGGGTTTGGGTTTGTAGACTACCAGCATGCGGCTGATGCAGAGCGAGCAATCCAGACGCTGAATGGTTTGCAGTTGCAGAATAAGCGTATCAAGGTTGCCAGAGCTCGAATGGGAGGAGAAAACATAAAGGGAGCTAACTTGTATATCCGCAATCTTCCAATCCCCTGGACAGAGAATGAACTTAACAAACTGTTTGAGCCCTATGGCAAGATCATCCAATCACGGGTGTTGGTGGACCTTCAGACAGGAGTCTCCAAGCGTGTTGGCTTTGTGCTCTACAACACCCGACAAGAAGCAGAAGCGGCTATTCGCTCTGTTAGCGGCACCACTCCAGAAGGCTGCACCGAACCCATTCTGATAAAGTTTGCTGATGACAACTCTAAAAAGATGCGGCCGCCAAATGTGCAGTATGTTCCCAGTCCAATATTTCCTGGCCATGGCCCAGGACCCATGCGAAATCAGGGCAACAGGTTCCGGTACAACCCCATGTCTGGTAACTACAATGTACAGAGTTCTACGTTGAATGTAAGCCAGGCAAGTCGAATCCTGTCATGAGAAAATGCATTTATTTAACTAACACTGTCTTTTGTGAGCGGCTTCTATTTCCTATGTTACAAACACTTAACATCACCCAGCTTTGTCAAGACAAGTGACATGGGTGGGTGGTGGGTCAAACTGTAACACTACAGATCACATAGTACACCCATTACTAAGAAAACCCATGTACGCTGCATCATTGTCAATAAAGAACTAGTGCATTGGAAAACAACCATGGTGTTAAACTGTCCACTGTTGATGAATAAATATTATGGGAACATTTAATACCTCTAGGGCCGAGCACATTTCTAATTTTAAATACCACAAGGCTTGAACTCCATTTTTAAAAAAATACATTTTATAGAGTGGTTTTTAATGCAGGCATAACACAATATTGGAACTTTTCTCCAACTAAAACTGTTAAGCCCAACTTTCAGTTCTCGTAACGTTTGCTTGCAAACCTCGAGTTCTTTCCTGAAGCTGATTGTAATAATCTTAGTAATTTCTTTTAAAATTGTGGTAGCTCTGTAGCAGAAACCCACTATCAGAACACTAGAATGTTCATGCAGCATATCTGTTTGATTTGGGAGGAATTTTTGCGAAAAAAACTTTTAAAATTTGCTTCTTACAAATGGTTGAAAACTGTAGAAATGTTGTACCACGACTTATGGTGTCTTGATTTTTAAAACTGTTTTTAGCTGCTTTGCTTGTGAATTCTAACTGAAGATTAAGTAGTAATGTATTCATAAATAATTAAATTTTGTGTTGCCTGCACAGATGTGTGTAATTGCAGTATTGTTTTCTTCTTGGAGTTCATAAAGCATACTTATTGCCACCACCACCACCCTGCCCTAAAAAACTATGTGTAGAACTGTGTAAAATTGTGACTGCTTTCATGAGAAAAATTTCCAGCACACTGTATCATAGTACTGATGAATATTAATGCTACCAAAATATTTTGCATTTCTTTGCAAGAAATTGTATTCTTTCATGGGTGATGAATGTTGCAAAGAAACTCTAGATAAAATCATGATTGCATGAGCACTTGAAGATAAATAGGAATGTATCAATATAAAGAAATAGGATAAAATTGCAGTTGGCATCCTTTCCATGACAAGCAAGTCAATTATTGTTCAATACCAATATTTTCATTTATATATCAGGGGCTCCATGCAATTTTGTCATTAAATGCATTGGGTTTTTTGTTTAATGCAGTAGCGCATTGTCAAACTGTAGTAAAGGGTGTGTTGCTGTTGTCAAATGCTATGTAAAAAATGTGGGTTATACCATCCACAATTTTCTCAATCCGAAATGCTTTATGAAATATGGCATTGGGGGTATGGATAAGTGTGTAATGTAAACTACAAAAGATGATTCAAAGTTAAACATAAATTATGTATATTGCAGGGAGGTTATGTCATCTTTGCCTATAACATTGGCAATAATGCAACAGAACGCACACTATGGCAGCTGTTTTCTCCTTTCGGCACTGTGCAAAAAGTGAATGTGGTGATGGAACCAGGGAAGGGTGTGTGCAAGGGCTATGGTTTTGTCACAATGACAAACTTCCAAGAAGCACAAAATGCAATCAACCATTTAAATGGATTTTACTTCCAAGGTCGACCCCTGCAGGTTTCTTTCAAGACGTAAAATGCTGATTTTCATTGCAAGTTTTTAACAGTGACAGCGTTCTCTCCCCCCACCCCAACCCTTAGTGGTCATTCGTGCTTATGATGTATTAGTATTAATTTGTATCCCCCGCAGGATATGCGTCGGCCAGCTTTATTGCTTGTGCAGATTAATTTCTCCATCTCTCACTGATATTGCTTCGCTGCATTTAGGCGGTGGTGCCTGTGTAAGATGCAACAAGTTAAATCATTAAATTGTTAGTCAAGTTGCTCTCATACTGGGGTTTTGCCACTACATATGTGGAAACGTGTGAGGAGGAAAAGAAACCTAACAAAATTCCTGATGTTTTCCTTTATTTGAATTACATATTTGTAGGCTAGATGTAAAGAAACAGGATGCTTTCTTGTGAGGTCATTTGAAATTATTATTAACCTTGTTGCTAATAGTCATTTTTGCAGCAGAAGGGTTAGACTTAGATGAAAAAAATTTATGATCATGTGCTTCAAAAGAGGAGATTGTCCCTTGCTTGTCATCTCTTAGTACAGATTCTTGCCGAGCAGTGTTGCTAGGAGTGGTTATGGAGTTGTTTTAAATTGTTTCTCTGTTGATGGATTGTTTTTCTATTCAGATAAATGAAAGTTTTTTAATACAAAAAATGTTTCAACCTGTTATGGTTACAGACTTGTGGCTTGTATATGGAAGAATTCAGGTGCTGCTTAGAAATAACTGTGGTTTATAGGGTTTAAGGTTTAAATTATTAGGGAAAAAGTAAGAAGCTGCATTAGTATTGAAAAGTTTGTTTACCCTGAGGGCTGCATCTGATGGTTTGATTCTAATTTTTGAACAATGTTTTTTGGGATACATGTAATGCTTATACTACGTGCATTCAGGTGTGGATGAAATGAGTTGAAGGCTGAAATTCTATGGTCATGCACAGAAGCCTCATTTGCTTTCTGTTCCTTTTTTCTTCTTTGTGTATACTTAAAATATAAACATTCTGTTGTTCATTTGAATTTTTTTATTATTTTTATCTTATTTGAAAATTGTACCACTTTGAAAATGGTGGGTATTTGTAACCTATCCATGTAGCCTATCTATAAAAACAGTCCATTCAGACCTTTGTACCACACCTAAACTATGTGGGTACTACAGTAATCATTGCTACTGCTTTACACTGCACGTTTAGCATTTTTATTGAATTATACTTGTCATAAATATGGTTTTAAAAGTCAATTTTTTCCTCTTGCCCAACAAAAAGTGTGACGTTTGTAGAAAAGGATAGAGGCTGAAAAGTTCAGCTCACTTGCCTGCAGGATTATGTGTACAGTCCTCTAAAGGTAAATAAGAATAAAAGCTATGGTTGTTATTTCATGAGTTACCCACCTCCCCAATTAAAGAGCTACTTTGCATTGTTAGTTGGCGTGAATTACTTGGTGAGAATACATAACCATGTGTTGCCTGTGCTGGTTTGTGGGATTTGGTGAAGTCTGCATTTTTATAGGCTGTCAAAGGGTTGTAACAATTGACTGGTGTGGATTTATAGGCGTTTAGTTTTCATCACAAAATTGTTAGAAGATCCAAGAGGGCCAGTTGCACAATACTTTAAACACAATTTAAGGCCTTGAATCTAGTTAAAATGGTTTTATAGAATCCTGCTAACAATGTGCATAATTTTTTTTAGAAACAAATTGTTTTAATTAAGAAAAAAGTTTTTATGGTGATCTTTCATTCACATCAAGCAAATTCTTTATTGAGCAAACCCTTTGATTTGTTTCAAGGGGGAAATTATAAATACAGATCACGTTGAAATATAGTTTGCAAATGAAAAATCTAAAACAAGACTGTGGTCAAATAGTCATGTTTTTTATTTTTAATTGCAGACTGCTTTTGTTAGTAGTGCAGTCTTTAATACTTTTGGTGATATTTGAAACAATTTGTCCTAACATGGTCTGTCGTTTATTTGTAAACATCCTACATGCTTCTCCAAAGCTGATTGTGATTGTCACTGTGGTCACTGGTCACTGCTGTTAAAACTATTTTGGCTGTTTTAAATTTAGAACACAAAAACACTTAAAAACACTCATGCAGTGCATAGGGGAACAATTTTCGATGAACACTTTTAAACTATCCTTTTTAGAAATGCAACTGGCCCCAGTACTGTCTGATAAGTGATTTGAATTCTTTCCTCTCCGTGCTAGGCTAAAGGTTTCATGTTATTTCGAGTTACTGCAAAAGTCAAAAGGCAAGACACTCCACACTGCAGCGAGTCTTTTAATAAAGTGTCACATTAACACCCTAAATCTCGGAATGTCTTGTCGCACCTGCTGACATTGTGTTCTTTCTTGATGTAATCTGTTGATTTGAACTACATTAAGGATGTGCCGAACTAATATTTCCATTTCTGTCAGGTTCATAAATTTACAGAAATTTTATTGTTGAGAACCGATTGCAGGCATCAGACTTCACTCTTTTCTGTAAGTCACACCACTGGCGCCTATCACCAAGGCTAGAACATGTAGGTCAGGTCTACAATAAATTGGATTAATAGGAAACAGCATAACTACAGTTGATATGTACATAAGTCACTTTCCACAAACTTTCAATATGCTGATTTGTGAGCCCCTTGTCCATTACCATATTTGGCTATGATGGACTTGAAAGACGAAGATTATCACTGCTTACAGGATAATAGCACACATCACTGACACTTGAAATCCAGTGTACTGAGCTTCTTATCGAAGTGTCTGTTCAGCTGCATGTTCACATTCATGTAACTAAAAGTAGAATCCTGTTGCTGGAGAAGGCATAGACCTAGTGCCAAGCTCTTGGTTTGCTAGAGCTGAACTGTGTGGCTGAAAAGGCAAAATAAGTAAAGAGCAGAGGTGCTCAGCCATGTACAGCAAGCTCCAAAGCTTTTAAAAGATTGCAACAAAACTTTGACATGACATCCTAGTATATCTCGCCCCTTTTTCAATAGGCATCTGCCAATATTGGGGAGCATCTACAAAACCACATGAAATCGTCTTCAACTTGAGGCAATTTCTGCCTCCACCGGGTGGCGCTAAGAGAGATTTCACCCAAGAACCAAGGAAATAAATGGTGGCTGGTCGCAGGATTCCAATGTGAAGATCTTTTAGGTGATCTCAATGGAGTTTATGGCCGAAGCTGAGGAGATACGCAGCCCAGGCGTGAGATGGAATGGCTGCCAAGCCCGAGGGACTGGTCCAAGGGCGCTCCGACTGATCTGAAGCGGGTGGGGAGGTGGTGTCTCTGACCTTGTCCTAGCAACAAAAACAAACGACGAATCAATTCGAATGCATGCTACAACACCAGTCATACACCCTCTGAAACATGGGACTAATTACTTTCTTCTATTGTGTAACCTCGTTAACTCACCACGATCCTGTCACATTTTTTCAGGACACAAATGTTCTTTCTGCAACGTTTCGTTATTTCATCGATAATGGTATTTGCTGTAGCTATTCATTATGAATACTTCAAGTGGCTTGGCTTGTCCGATACTCGTCTTCCAGCGCATCATTCATGCAGCTGTGCTTTTATATCTGGTTCCGTTAATCGTGTTCGTCTTATAACATCCTTCGAAAGGGGTTTAGAATAATGCAGTCTTTATACCGTCTTATTTCATACTCTTCCCTCCCCATCCCCATGATGTTTCACTTTTCCTCCTGCTCCTGCAGTACACGGTTGCAACTCGATATCTCGTCACAGTCTGTTTAACACAAAATGGCGATAAGCGATGGTAGAGACATACATCTACAAGGGTATGTAATCAATAACTGGGTAACCCTGAGAGAAATCCCAATGGGCAAATCCTTTAGGTGACCCACGGACGTGTATAGGTGGATTGCTGTCTGCCGAGACCAACGCTGAGCCTCTTGCGAAGTTCTCTGCTGTCTCGGCGAGCCTTAATGAATGTGATTAAACCGGAAGCTACATCGTCCAAAACCTCGTTCTAGTAGTTAAACTGAAACGTGACTAAACCGGAAGCTATTTCGTAAGCAGCCTCGTTCTATGACTTCACTGGGGAAAAAAAACCGTCTGCAAGCAGTCCAGTAATACAAGTCCGTGGGTGACCTAAGAGGAGTTTGTCGAGAACAGGTGGTGACATGAGACTGAATACTAAATATTTCGTCTCGTGATACTAAATATCACATAACAAGATTTACTATACTAAATATCTTTCGGAGGTGCACATCTGCGTGAACAGCAGTTATGATACGTACCGACGCTTGTCTGTCGCTGGTAAAGCCCACTCCAAAGTAGACTGTAGTGGCCCGAGTTAAGGATCACAAAAAGGGCAGGGATTTTTTAAGGTTTGTGCAGCAAAATATAGCAGATTTGTTCTCCACGCTAGTTAATTTTTTATAAACAAAAACAGTCTCATCAGAAAGCGTGCTTTTGACTCGTCAATAAGTGTATTCAACCAATCTTTTGACAGGTATTGTGTAGTCAACGATGTTGTGTACAAGTGAAATGTTTTGGGCGAATGCGATCCAATTTAAAAATGCTTCTGTCTCCCGCTATCTTTCCAGATGAAAGAATTCTCAGTCTCAGCACATCTTTTATGTGGGAATGAACACACGAGTTCTTGTGACTGTGGATAGGAGGCTAGATTGAAATCTTTAGTAATTTACCCATATTCTGCCTGCGCTTAAAAAACACTTCCCAAATAAAAAAAAATGGCTAGATAAGGCTGAGTGCAAATTAATATTTCCCTCAAATCTGGGTTAACGCCGCCCTTGCGGTAAAACATTTCGTTTGTCCACAGATACACCTAATTCAGATATGGTCTCAGCTCTCCCATGACCTGTAGCCTTGACAATATAAAGGTATCCCAGTACAACCCTTAATCTGAGCTCTGGACCTCTTTCGTGGTGATATTTTTACGCATGTCTGAAGAAAAAGGCAGTTTTACTTAGTAGTCAGAAAAAAACCGTATATCCTTTCTAAAATGGAATCCACAGCTTGTGATAAAGCTTTTGCTTCTCGTCTTCAAACGCTGCAAACTCTAGCCCAATTTTCAAAACTTATGTACAAAATAATTATATAGATCAGCATACACAATTTTTCATAAATGATAATTTTACCTTTAAGATATCAAAAATATGTCAGAAATGGGGGAAGACAATGTTTCGTATTTGTTGTTTAAAAAAAAAGTTTTTAGATTCATAAAGGATATGTTTTGTATTTGCCCTTGCGTTTCATTTCTACGTGAGGGAAAAGCATGCGCACTGCTCTGTTGCATTGCACGCCCCAGTGCTGCACTTCCGTCTCGCCAACCAGTTCCGCCAGCGCGCGTAGAACTTCGTCACGTGACACCCCTTTCTGCACATGTCCCGTCCAACGTAGCAAACCTGTCAAACAGACAATTTCGTTCGAAGTCAAAATTTGAAATACGACAATTAATGGCATCAAATTAACAATTTCCGGATGTTTAAAAGTGGAAGTCTGTGAGCGCAGTTCAAAAATGCGACATTCGCGTTGGGGCAGGTAACTAGTACTAGCTACTGCCATTCACAAATCCTCATTCTTTATCAATTAGAAAGGTCTTTCTGGTCGTCTGTCTGCCTTGTTGGCTGTTGCATTATCGAATAGGAGGAGTGTCGCTTACTTGGCAAGTTTTCAAGGATTTGCTCCAGGTCCTGTGTCATATCGCGTAAAGGTCGAGAGGTCAGGCTTTCAAACTCCTCCACATCCTCCTCGTCCTCCTCCTCCCCTCTACGCTGAATGAGACTCACGCCGAAGAAGTAGGTCCTGGATGCAGGTTAAGGTTTGAATAACAGAACCAACGAAGTTAAGCCAGGGCATAAGCCAAGTGACACAAGGGGTGTGTTCCAGAAGACCACACATTATCTGAAAATTCGCTTAATTTGAAAACAGACACATAAATAATGGCCCCATCCTGGAAGCTTCCATTTTGCTCCTAACATTCTCGCGGATGGTTAGCAATGTGCTATCACAGCCAGGTTAGTTTTTTTTTTTTCGCTCTCTTTCTTCTTCATTCTGGATATCGATTGAGGGTGGTAATATCGAACAAGCACTTCCAACTTTTGTTCTAAGGATATACAACCCTACGAACTCGAAGCTTCGAGTCATCCGAACGGCCTACATCGTACGTTGGATACTTATGCGGCCGTTTGACACTTTCTTACTTACGGTTGCTCTAAATGAAACCAAAGGCAAAGGCTTTATATTCTTAGAGTTTGCACAAAGGAATAGACGATTTCGAAGAATTATGCATGCATTTGACATCAGTAACGGGTTTGACCTCTTACGGTTTTGCTCTGAGCTCATCGCTACTTGAGCAGTGTCAGAACAGTGCGCCTACGACAAAATAAATTGTTGAATCATGTTTAGCAAACTATCTTATTCAACGGCAGTTAGTTTCAAATGCCCAACCTTGTAGCTTGTCAATTTCTAAATAAAAGAAGTGAACATGCTATGACTAATGTGAACGTTCGCAGCAGACATTAGGCGGTTCTATTTTTAGCGAAGAATGATATTTTGCCGGCATAAACATTGCTTTGCTTTTTTTTTTTTTTTTAGAAATCTTTATTCTGCCAAGCGTAAATGTGCAGATACTTGATCATTCTACTGTTGAATAAACAGGCAACTACAATTCGTTCAGTTCACTTTCTAAAAGTTTAGCGCGTAGGAACCTTCAAAGTATTGAATGAAATATTGATGAGTGAAAGAGTTGTGCTGAATGAATTCTGATACGATACTGCCAAGGTTGTTACCAAGCATTCCAAATATTGTCAATCAAGCAGAAGTTAGTTTTTTTAATTGTTTTGTTTTTTTCAGTGAGTCTTTTTCCTGTTTTTGTTTTTTGGTTGGTTGTTTTTCTTTTCTTTTTCTTTCTTTTTCTCTTTCTTTTTCTTTTTTCCTTTTTTTTTTTTTGCAATTCGTGCTACAATCAATCCCTCCGATTCAACAAATGTTTGCTTTAGGGCATATTTGCTGGTGAGCCAGCCAATGAAGTTAGGAACAAAACTAATTTCGAATCAGTTGTGTACGCAGAACGAATTGCACAGAAGGCGTCATTTTTTTTCATTCGGAGTTGGGAGAAAATGAAAAAATCAAAACGATTTGATATAAAAAGAAATTTGTCGACCCGTTGTAAAACACGATGTAGGCATGCATCATTATTCAAAACGTTGAGGAGTAGATCTTAAGGACGCATGACAAATATGTTCCCATCAACCCACTTTTTGTTTGGGATAAAATTACAGATAAAGACATGCCATTTTCATCAACGGTCAAACTGCTGAAATAAAGTGATTTTAACTAGTACCGTGTGAAAGCTTTAACCATCTTTAAAGAAGACAAACATAATTTTGTGGCCCACATTAACAGACATAACCAATTTTTCTGGCAAATTTACTCCAAAAAAAAAAAAGTTACAACTTTAAACAAAAACTGTCCCGTTAGTACGTCTATGATGTTTACGATGGAAAGTGAAGAACAGAACCAGACGACGCACATGATTGCGCACTCCTTTGTCGTCTGTCTTAATGTTTTATGTGCAAGATGCATATTTTATTGCACTTTTGATTTTTATTTTACGTCTTTCTTTAATGTGATCGGCTGTGCTGTAACTCTACAGTGGGCCCTCTCTGGTGTATGTGTGGCGCTGTCAAGTGTATGTTTTTATTATTAAAGACTTGTACCCGGGCTCGTGTTCCCCCTTGCTTCAATTTGGACACATTTTGGAAACTGATGGCTCCTCCTCTCGAAACGAAAAATTCAGGACAGATTGTCAACTCTGTCAACCTACAGAGGAGGCGCGCATTGTTTGTGCTTTGGCAATGCTGACAACAAGGACCTTAGATAAACCAGAAGTTCCTTATACCATCATTTTCTGCACACATTTTTTGTTAATTAGAAAAAGGTCCTTAGGGCAAGTGAACACTAAGATATTCTCTGTAAGCACAGCACTGCGTAAGATTTGTAATCAGTCACGTGTCAAAGGCATACTGATAAACTATTATAACCGACGTCCACTTCCCTTCTCGAACTTTGTTAATATCTGTTAACTTGACCCCAGTGCTGATGGATTCCCGGAAAGTACGACAAAAGGCATCAAAAGATTGTACACCTCCACTACCCTGATGCAACATAGAAGAACTCAAGTAGGGTATCTCCGCAAGCAAAGTGCGTTATTTTGTAAGCTTTCATTCTAAGTAATTTAACATATTTCCAACTTATGCACTAACGTTCGGGGTACCATAAGGATACTTCTTGAACTTGCCCTTGCGCTGTGCCACGCTGTGGGGGTGCTCCTCGCGGACTGCACGGTTGCAGGCCGGGCCCCACGTGACAGCCTGGGGACAGTCCAACAAGAGACTGACTCTCTGAAGCAGCAGGTCCCGCGATACACTGCCCCGCGCACTTTCTTCTATCAATCCTGTCAATATTCAGAATAAGCAATTATTTTCTGTTTCGCAACTTCGAATACAGTTCTGGTGGGGTTTAACGGAGGCAGTAATATGCTTGAACTAGATGAAGCTATCTGTGAAAGAAGTATAAAATCTTTAGTCGTTAAAATCTGTATTGCAAGTAATATCCCATAACTTTTAGCGCAAAATGATAAACGTGACAGTTCCAATTATTTTTAACAGTATATATTATCATCATATTGATATATTGTGTAATTTTTGCTAACTTAAAATAAATACCTTCCATTTTTCCAACAATTGTTTTTGTTTAAAGAAATTTTCTATGTTTATGAGAAACAAACGAATAGCATCATTCATGATTTTATAAAATTCCATGCTGATAAGGAAGGAATACTAAAAGTAAAACAATAACTAAAACCTCGTCTTGTTACGTGGAAAGCCTTTTTTACCTGTGTAGAGGAAAAAGTAAACTGTAACAATAAACTCATTTTGCTGATTAAAAGCGAAGGATTAGGTAAAGAAAAGCCATTACTAAAACTCGTTTTAGTGCAAACATGGAAAAATATTTCTGTATATGCGAGGATAGTTTTTTAAAATAGAAGAAAAATCAAATCACAGCTATAAATTCATCTTGATGCTTACCAGAAAGAACTTCTCGAATTTTCATTACTTTCCAGCCCTCGTTGTTCTGTCCCCCGAAGCTGTCCGCCAAGCTGACATCACCGCCTATGTTGACATTGTGCACCAACAGGAAGTGCTTTTCCTGCAGCTGGGAGTTGTCCGCGTGAAAACCGCACAGAGGGCATGCGTAGGTAGCGTGCTTTGACTCCGCATGCTCGCCACACTCTTCAGCCTCGTTTGCGATCTCGGTCTCGTTTTCGAGCAACTTCCGCTTCCTGGCGGCAGCCTTAACGCTGTCCAGCGGTCGCTCCAGCGGATCTTCGTCCCCAGAACTGCTAACAGGTTGCGAGCGTTCAACAATCTTGGGTGACATTTTAGTGTTATCCGACAGAAAAACGTTTTCATCGTTATGCTCAAGTTTCACGCGTTGTTGCACCTCGTGGATGTCGTCTGTCACAACGGAGCCGCGGTGAATGATCGATATGGGCGAATGTACTTGAGTCCCCCTAGGTGGAGATGATGCAACTTTACGTGGGGAATTTCCAGAGTTTTCCTTATCGCTGCTGGCAGTAACGGTATCTTTAGCAAGCTGAATGGAATGAAGACTTTCTGGTGAAACGCAGCTTCTGGAATTCGCAGGATGACTCCGCCACAGCTCGCCACGTACCGCCTTAGGAGCATACGGCTTCCGTCTCTTACGACGACTTCCATTGAAATGACCCAGTGAGCCACGATCAGGCGACAGGGCGGATTTGTCGTCTGCTCCGATAGTACTGACGTCGCTGTCGCTGGAGTCGCTGGTGCCACGCACCGCGGCGACGTCCCTGGTAGGTGGCGCTGCAGTTATTAACTCGTCGTGACGTAAAGCAATGCTGATGTTCTCTGACTCCCCACTCACGGACGTGCTAGGGCTTCCACTGGCATTGCCGTTACAGGGCCGAAAGGTCAAGGTCGTATCCGGGGCAGAGGTCAGACGCTCAGAGCAATGGGGAACCAGAGGCACCTTCAGTAGCGTACCCCTTGACACGACCTGGTTCGGCGATGCAGTGGCCTCTTTCGACCTAGTTAACATGCTACTGGCTTTGGGGTTACCGCCGAACCCGTTGTCGCTGACCGCGCTGTCTTTGCTGTTCTTGTCGGCGATGCGCACTTTGTTGTGGTGGTGGATGCCGTTGCAGTGCACGTGAAATGCAGCCTTGACCTGGCACTTGGCATTGCACACTTGACAGAAGTACACGATGTTGCCCCCTTCCCGCACTAGCTTGGTGTAGCGACCGAACTCGGGGGTGAAGCTGGGATGTAGGGTCACCGTCCCTTCCAGAGAGAAACCACTCGGCGTTTCTTTCCTGCTCACCTGTGACTGTAAAATCTGTTCGGCCAGCTTCTGAAGGCGATACAAGCTGTCACCGGCTGGTGTCTTGGCCTCAGAACGCGACGGCGACGATTTTTTTCTCAGGAAGGCTTCGCCTCCTTCCTCACTGTCACTGTTCTCGTCGATCTCGCATTCATCGATTTCCGTTTTCAACGACAAATGCTTGTGAAAATCCGCCTCCGTTTTCTCGGAGCAGACAAGCTTTTCGCGTAATGTAGAGTCGCACGAATCGTCACTGTCACCGCTGTCCGTAGAACTGTCGTGATGCGCGCAGGCTACATGCTCCGCGAGGTCAGAGGTCGTGGCAAAATGCAGATTACAATGGGAGCACTTGGGCGCGTGCTGTCCGTGCTGCGGACTGTTCAAGTGCTGTTCTTTGACGTGCGACAAGAAGCTGGCCTGGGAGGTCAGGATGCAGGGCAAGGTCGTACAGAGGGCGCACTTGTACAAAACCTCCGCGTACTGCATCAACCTGCTCTTGTCCACTTCTTCGTCTTCTTCCAAACCGGAAGTGTCGCCGCCTAGGCGGGCGCACATGCGCGAGGTTGCACTGTCTGGGGGAGACGCAATCTGCTGAGGCCCAGGTTTCACAAAGCATCGCGAAAAGGGCGCATCTTGTTTGTAACGAGACTTCGATGAGGCACTTTGAGGCCTTTTACAGAGGACCCCGCCGTCATTTCGAGCGGTTATATCGTCTTCAGCATCACACGTGTGGTCAGATCTTTTGTGCTGACGCTTCAATCGCGGCGCATTCTCTTCGTCGTCATCATCGTCAGCAGCAACAGTTGGGTTCATCTCTTCATCGCCGTCATCCCAGTCTATGCAGCTGTTTTCGCTGGTGGCGTTGTCATCCATGCCAGCTGATTGTCGAACACAACCTAATCGACTCTGGAGCAAGGTTTTTTTTTATTTTTTTTAACAGATTGGTTCACGTGACTTCCGTCTGCAGCAGCCGCTACCCGTCACCTGTTTAAAAGAAATCAGCATCGAAGTGAAATATAGTTAAACTCTTCTAAATATGAAAGAAATAAACATATGGAAGTATCATCTCAAAACAAGTAACAATATTGGAACGTAATAGTGGGCTCTCCTCATGGTGAAACAATGGAAACGTTGTAGAGTTTTTCCTGAAAGGATTTCCGAACAGTGCATACAGTGTCACCTGTCTGTTTTCTGCTACCCGCCAGGTTCCTCCCTTCTCTCTGCGCCTACACCACCCCCACCCATTCAGCTGCACTGTAACGCAAGGAAAGATGTTACACACGCGAAGAGGGCAATAAACATATGCTGGAAATTAAGATGGAGACCGAAGCATCTGCAAACAAAAGCTTCAGCAAGGAAACAGCACCTCAGAAAAATCACAGTGAGATTGTCAGTGGCGCCACGCAGGTGCGACAGCAAGGTAACTTGGCAGGTGGAAGCAAGAACCTGTAGTAAAAGCCGTGTGGGAGATGACAGCGAAGGGGCTGGCAGTGTGACGTCATAGAGGCACGCAAGAACCAGTGGTCAGGTGGAGGAAGGCAGATTAGTCACTGATACAACAGGCTCTCGCGTGTCGCGTTCGTTTGGCGGAGGTGAGGATGGCCTGTCACCTGGTGATGAATTAGTCACGTTAACCCAACTGAAAATATTGCAAGTTAGACGCCCGGTGTCTATGATATCCACACGTAAGGTTCGTGATGGGGGAAACTTTGGTCTCCATTTTGTAACTGCCCTTTCTGTCCTGATCTCTTATCAACAGGTACATTTAATTTGCTCTGGGAATTACAACGAAGCTAAAGTCAGGCCTCAATGAACCATAACCCATCCACACCTCATAGAAAGTTACAGCCCCTTTCGCCTATCAAACTACACCGATCCTGTCTGTGCAATTTTAAAATATGACTTTGACGTTTAAAACATGTATGCAAAATCTTTTCTGCAAAAATTAATCAATGTAGCCATTAGTACAATTCTCTAAAAATAATAAACGTCAAAACAGACATTTAATATTATACAAGGCGACATGAAATAGTACGTCAACCAGGTCATGCAGTAACAGGTTAAGCAAATAATCATAATAACAGCCAAATCTGTGACGTGATATATCCATATAAAGACCCAAAGCGTTTAAAAGCATTAATACAGCATGAAGTCCAAGTCACGTGACACTTACACACCCCTCCTCTTGAGTAATTCGAACTTCAGCCTAAAGCTCTGAACATGAATTCAGTTGTTGCTGAAAGAAACAGACTGAGCACGGCCGTGGACTGAGCGGGGAGGGAGGAAATGTCGAGTGTGAAGTAAAAGAGAATTCCAAACTGTTGGTGTCTGATATTGAAAGGATAGTACACCATAAGGTTAGGTGGATACGAGGTACACTAAAGAGGTTTTCCTCGTTTACCCTCAGGCTTCCAAAAGGGTCATAGACTGTAAGACAAAGCGACAAACTTCGGATGCCATTCTTCTTACTAGCAGTCGTTCTTCTTCCCTGGGTGGGGGGGGGGGGCCAGGGTAGCCAGTGCAGCTGTTTCGACACGATCGCTACATTCCTTCCAAAGGACAATTTGGTAAGCATGATTGTGGATTCATTAAAGAAGCTGTGTCTTTTCACCAGAGATACCTGAGCATGCAGCATTACTGCAGTTCAGACGGAACAAGACTTAGTGGACACTTTCACAAAAGGCCTGATAATGTCGAGTCGATGCAGTTCCAGATAATCGCGGTGAAGCATGCCACTCCTTCCACACATCACTGAAAACAGTGAGTCAGTGTCTAAGAAGGTAAGAAGGTCTACCGGGACTTTAAAATCAACGAAACATGAGCTTACCTCGAAAGACTTGTATAAATGCATGCATTTTGAGAAGAAGGAAACGTTTTTTTAAAAGATCGCATAAAACACGTGAATGTTATATGCATAATTATCTATTTTCACCTAAGGTTAAAATGTTCTGAGCCTTCTGTTTGTAATATAACTTCTGGGCTATCATGACATCATCATCGTCGTCGTCGTCTTTTTCTTCTTCATCTTTTTCCTCATCTTCGCCATCAGTCCATCATTTTCTATTTGTCCTGTAGAGAACTACCTGTCTGGAAGGAGGTCACACTTCCCCTAGGAAGGATGACAAAGACCAACTCCTGTTGGGAATCCCCGATACTTAATTCCCTAGACTTTTAATCCCTAGCCACTTAATCCTCAAAATGAAATTTCAACTAAAAAAATTATGAAGTGAATGAAAAATTTAATTCAAATAATTATTTTCATGTAAACATCAAAATAAGTTTGACAATTAAAATAATACTTAACTTCAACATCTATAACATTAGTTAAAGTTCATGTGAGCTATTAAATTAAATGTTCTTCAACAATATGATATGAAAAATGTTGTTAATCAATATGACAAGCTAATGATCGGAGGTACAGAAGACGATCCATTGCCTCATATCTGTGCCGGCGCATGACTGTAGAACAGATGCCTTGTGTAGCTGTCAATCCTTACGTAGACCATCAAGGAATGTCCACATTGTTGGATGGTGACAGGAGAAGAGAGACTGGAGGGCGTGATGCCAACCCTACACAGTGTTGTTTGTTCGTGCAACACCTCCGTGCTTCCACCCCAAAGAATATGCTAGCACATACGCCCCCACCCCTTTCTTGCGTAAGGGGCCTCAGGCTTGTCAGCAAGCCACCCTAGACCCTAATCGGGGCGATTGTTACGTCTCATTGGAGTTACCACGCGACACATTTCTCGTACGGTTATAATATTTCAAGTTCACAAAATAACAGTTCAACGATGAATAAAAATATTCTTACTAACTCAGTACTCAGTAGACGCATAAACCCTCTGATTCCACAGAGCCAGTTTCGTGGCTTTACCAGCTTACTCCGATTTGAGGGCATTTTTTGAGTATTAAGTGGCTAGGGATTAAAAGTCTAGGGGATTAAATGTCTGGGGATTAAGTGACCGGTCACAGACTGTTGGCCCCACGTGCTGCCCAGACGCCACGGCTGGACTGGCCAGTCCAGTCCTAATTCCACTCCTGACTCAGCGCTAAGGCAAGGTCCCAAAACAGCTGTTAGATGGGGTGCCCCATGTAATTTGAATGTAATTTATGTAAAAAGCCGCTTATTTACTTAATAATTGACAAACAATAAGGCATCTATCATATCTACTGACCGTCTAATTTTGTTTACTTCTTAAATTAGTTTATTTTTAAATATGCGTTTTTCCAAATATTCGTATGTCCAAATGTGCGGGTGTAAAAGGCATCCTTTTGGTGTTTTAGATGTTAATGAAACACCGTCATCGAGTGATAACAACGTTGAATACACACATTCGCTAAGAAATAAGAAGCCAGTCTATACTCAAGGGGATGAAAGAGAAGGCGAACAGCACAAGTCATTATACAATGCGACTTCTGTCGTGTGTCACCCCCCCCCCTCCTGCCTAAAACTCCTTGTTGTCTTCCTTGTGTAGTGTATTAACAGAGCCCTGAAAATGAGATATTGACAGGTAGGTGATGAACATAGACTTTGACCTCTGACCTAATAGGTGACCATCGATCTTGTCTGCAATCGATACCAACAAATACTACGAGAACCTTTTGGGTGATTTGTAAGAAAGTTTAATAATCGGAATTAGTTTTAGTGGCCATGGCTTGAAATGTAGTTCCGCTAATCCCTGGTTTATTTGTTTACTTGCAGTATAAATAACTGAGAGGGTCTAGTGAACTGAAGCAGAGCCTGGAAAATTGTCCCTCAACCTTTTCAGTTGAAAACATTGCTCTCTTGTACATCTCGAACTAGGCCTATAAATAGATTATTAGCAAGCATACACAAAAATAACTGATGATAATTACTTTTGTGAGTATAACCACACAGTGTATATGTGAAAGCAATGCTAGAAGACAGATGACAAAAATGTATCCATTTTAATAGTTAACTATAATCTTTATTTTTAAAAAGTTGACAGTACATATAAGGTACAGAATGATCTTTTAAACAAAAAAATTTTTTTAGCAATTGGGTTAATGTGTTTTAAAAATATGAATCTGCACATTACTCGATAAGTACCAGATACAGTATTAATCCATGTGTAAATATTTTAATAGTTTTTTGCTTATTTCCATTCATATTGCATGTTGCGAAAGCTTTATAAAGAACTGGAGTGTGCGGTATTGAGATTTTTCTTGTTATGAGATAAAATTAAAATGCAGTGGCGTAGGAACAGGGGAAGGGGCAAGGGGGGCAGCCGCCCCCCCAAAAAAACGATGCTGGGAAGGCAAGAATGTGAACGTTATTCATTTGTCAGCATGGAGCTTGCCCCCCCCCCCCCAAAGCCGAGCATCTTCCTACGCCACTGAAATGTGTTGGTACCTGGTAATTATATAAGCTGATGGGTAATATTTTTGTCTATTATTCCCTTCACTTATGTGAGGCAGATAAAGATTCTGAGTTACTTATGCGCGAAGGCCGATTCTATACGGACAGACAAACAGAGAGAAAGAATTCAAGACCTAAATAACCGTACCGATCTTTCATACGTTCACTCGCAGAATTTAGTCCTTCATACAACCACCATGAGCCAGCAAAGCTACGTGATGCTGACTGGAACCTCAGAGGAACACCAAAAAAAAAAAAAAGCGACTAACCTGCGACACCTGTCACTGTCGTACGACTAGTTCCGACATCCAGCGAAGGGAGGAGGCTTGATGACTTTCCATGGTTTTCAGCGAACAGGTCCGTGTGTCGGCGACACCACCACTCGCTCCGTGTCACATCACACTATGGAGATGGCCAGAGAGAGCTTCTGCCTTCTACGTTCGGTTTGAACGCGTGCGCGGCAACCCGCAGGCTGAGAAAGAAAGAAGGCAGGAAGGCCTGAGTGTGGGTTTGGGGGTTTGTGGAAAATCGAAGTATTGAGAGGCAAGCGCGAAGAGCTCGGCGCCAGTCGGGGCAGATAAACAGCCCGTTAGAGGGCGCCACGGCGAGCTGGCGGCCAGACGGCCAGACAGACGGGCAGACAGTTGGGCCGACAGGCGCCGACCCACCCAAGCCACCTCCACCCTCGCGCCTTGCCTTCTGGAGGGGCTCCCCCCTCCCCACCCTTACCACCACCACCACCACCACCATCACCCAACGCTGTCGTCTGCCAGCCGCCGCTACTCCCACATCGCAGGCGGCGACGGCTGACTGACAGGCCGTCAAGCTTCGAGAGCAGCGCCCGTCCTCTCGACGGACGGACGACCGACTGACACCTCGCGCGAGGGCGGCTGAGATCATTTGTTGAAGTAACACTAGTGTAAGGAGATCTTGCAACCCCCCCCCCATCACTCGTACCAGTTACTACCCATGGTACATTATGTACATGCTTGCTGTGACTGACCAGTGTAACCATTTGTCCCCACGTACACACCAGTTGCTGCAACGCGCAAACTGATACCGTTAATAAAATACAATTACTAGATCGCAGTTACAGTGTGTATTTCATCCCTGGCTGTCTGTGTCCCAATTATTTTATTAGACGTGATAATTTATTTGAATTATTATGTTGCTATTGGTAGTTACTTATTTTTTTATCTTATTTTTCTCTTGGCTGTATTTATTTGCATTGCAGCTCTGCTAATTTATTTGCACATTGATTTGTTGATGCCATGTAAATGGGTTTGTTTATATATTATTGCCACATAAACGCCGTGTGTTCGTTATACTGACATAGACAACAGTTCGTGAAAAGTCCCTTTGTGAAGACATTCTTTCGAGGCAATTAAGTTTCTCCTCAAACAAGTCTGTCATTATGCTTCAGTAATACTCGATAGCCAGAACTGCGGAGTCGGAGTCGAAGTCGGCGATGTACCCGTCACCATGATAAGGTTGATGCCACCGTTTTATTTATTTGTTTCAGCTCATTTAATTTGAATTTACTTGGAGTCTGAATCAGTGATTTCTTCAAGTCGACATAGTAATTAAAGTTCATAAATTTATTTATTGAAATTCCTTTAGTTTGTACTTAGGATTTTATTTTCCAAGACGTGTCCCTCATAACTAACGCAAAAAAGCGTTTGCATTCCCTGTTGAGACTGGGCAAAGGCTAGTTGCTCGGAGTCAAGGTCTGTATCGACTCCATCCACATTTATGTGCCTACGTGCTGAGAGCAGACTTTTCAGGGTTTTTTTTTCCCCTCCGAGGCCCTCAACCTACAATGCCGGTGGGATGGGATCTGAACATGCGGAGGTGGTGTGCGTCAGCCAAGCTCACTTATTGCTGTTATTCTGTGATGGCGCTGTCTTGCCTACAGACTCTAGTTAAGACATGTTCTTACTCTGCTACACCACAGCCAGTAGCTTGACAGCATGGCGCTGAGAGAAGCTATTTATGCATCATCACTGTCAGCACAGCTAGCCCCATTCCTGCTCCTTTTTTTCCCTTTGATCGTTTCGGCGCACTGCAGGAAGTGGAGTCTGCCGCCCGTCGCCAGGGTGATCCCCCCCACCGCCACACCCCCTACTACTGGGCAGCACAGGAAGCTTACTATTAGGGGTGGGGTATGACAACTACAATCACACTTTGATGGAATATTTGCACGAAAGACCATAAAGTTGGGCGCATAACACGACACTTCACTGTCTGTGAAGAACATGGCATTAAGGACTAAAGAAACTGTGGAGAACATGGCATTAAGGACTACAATAGTAACAGTCTGTGGAGAACATGGCATTAAGGACTACGATAGTAACAGTCTGTGGAGAACTAAAGAAACAGTCTGTGGAGAACGTGGCATAAAAAAGGACTATAGTAAGAGTCTGTGAAGAGCATGGCATTAAAGACTACAGAAACAGTTTGTGAAGAACATGGCGTAAATTCTATAGTATCAGTCTGTAGACAACATGGCATTAAAGACTACAGAAAGTCTGTGGGAAACATGGCATTAAAGACTACAGAAAATCTGTGGAGAACATGGCATTAAAGACTACAGAAAGTCTGTGGAGAACATGGCATTAAAGACTACAGAAAGTCTGTGGAGAACATGGCATTAAAGACTACAGCGAGCATGGCATTAAAGACTACAGAAAGTCTGTGGAGAACATGGCATTAAAGACTACAGCGAGCATGGCATTAAAGACTACAGAAAGTCTGTGGAGAACATGGCATTAAAGACATGTTGAAAGAGATTTACATTCAATCTGGCGGGGGAAGGCAAAATGAATTTTGTATCTAGAGATAACGAGGAAACACGACTATCTATCACAATATATCCCTGGTGAAATTTGCTGATGACTCTGCCTTGCTGTCACTTTTGTATGATAATGAACATCTTCACAGTGGCGCTCTTCCTGACTTTGTCCGCTGGTGTGACGAACATTTTCTTGTCGTGAACGCCTCAAAGGCTAAAGAAATGATCTTCGACTTTCGGGTGAAAAAGCCTGAAACAGTCGTCAGTACTATCCATGATGATGCCATCGATCGAGGTAGTCGACTTTTACAAATATTTAGGTACCATCTTCGATAACAAGCTTAAATAGAACATCAACACTGACATGATCCTCTGTAAGAGTCAACAACGCCTGTACCTCCTACGGAAACTCAAATCTTTCTCTGTCAGCTCTGTCATCCTCACTCGGTTCTATCAGTCCTTCATTGAAAGTCTCATCACTTTTTCTTTCATCTCCTGGTTCCACAACCTCTCACTAGGGAACAGGAATAGTCTGGTCTCCCTTGTTAATATCTGTTCTAAGATCACCGGAATTAGGCAGAGGGACTTGCCAGCTTTCTGTCATCAGCAAATCCTTAGGAAGGAATCCTACATCCTCTCTATTTCTGATCATGTGTTGACATGTGAGTTTTCACTCTTGCGGTCTGGCTGTAGGTACGCGAATATGTCCGTGAATAAGCTAAAACTTAAAGGTGTACTAAAGAAACAAATTAGAAACGTTTTTGAAAAATCGCTCCTATGCCATTTCGATGAGTTGCACGAACGAACGCCAAAAAATTGTGTTGACAGAAACGAAAGTCTGGCTTAAACAATTTTGCCTTAAAATAATTTTTATTTTTTTTAAACACTTCGAAAATTGTGTTGTGCACTATGTTTCTGTAAAACTGATTATCCAAATAGGTTTAAGGCCTACAAGGGTTTAAAATTATAAATGTGATGTGCAACTGGCCCCTGGGTACCACAAAAGGAAAGATAAGATTTACAGTGCAATCATCTGTCACGGAGGGTCTGGCATGACCGATTGCTGCAAAAATGGATTTGCAAATGCAGCGCTGATATGGTTGACTAGGATTGGTCAGACTGCTGTATAATTCACTTTAACCGCGTTCGTTCTACATGCCAACACAAGCTCACATACACCAACAGTCTAGCAATTCGTAAAGTTTCGCGCAATGTTTCCCATGAGTAAACGTGGCGGAAGTAGGGAGACAATGGAGATAAGAAATGTGTCTTTTGGGGCCATAAATGCAGATGGCAAGTGTTATGACTGAATGGGGGTGGAATTAAGAGTTTTGGCTTGTGACTGACATTTATTTAGTTTCGTGAAATAGCACCTGTCCTTTTTTAGATTATCTGGTAAGAGCTTAAACATTTCAGAAACCCAAGATGTTTCGTGTAAGACGCAGTTGTTATAATTACCGCCAGTCAAAGGAAGAGTGGGAGGGAGAGCTGAGGTGAACCGTATCCGCCACCTACCAACCATCGAATCCTTAAAAAAGTCTACTAAAACACATCTGTTCCATGAGAATTACTCCTTAGACTAATCAACAAAATGGTCGCCATTTTCTAACCCTTTCTTTCACGTTTTTCATCAATCGATTAGTGGTTAATAGTTATGATTATAAAATTTATTATCTATTGACTAGTCCGTCTGCTCGTCTTCCTCTGCAGATTTACGCTAGAACAGTCGATAGTTTTATAATGACCAGTAGTTCCACAACGGTCGATAGTGCCTCGATAGACACGACAGGACCAAGTTAATGGTATAATAAATGTTTCCAATATAAATTTTATGTTATCCAACATCCTATCATAGTCTATGAAGACGCCATAAACTCTCTTCTTTTTGCTCATGAAAACTTCTCATGTAAGTATGTGAGCTGTAATTGAATGGCCAGTGCGAAATCCTGCTGTCTATTTACCGAGATTATTTTCTTCTAAATATATCCTCAATCGTGCATTGAGAATGCTCGTAAATAACGTCCCAGAACAGGTAAGAATGGATATATCGCCATAGTTTATAGGGTCGCTCCGTTGTGTCTTATATATATATATATATTGATCAGCTTGATGAAATTGCTAGTTCAGTGGGGATGTTAGACTGAACAGGTTAGTTCGATGAGTACATTAGAGTGAACAATGCTGTAAACAAACTTACTGTCTTTTGATGTGCATATTTTAGGTGTGCTTGGGGCTCATTCGTCGTCCTAGTGTGTTGTGTGCTGTGTGTAGGATGTGTTATTTGGAACTACATTGACTAGTGAGTGTATTACGGCTTGTGTGACGTTTGGTATTTGGCCTGCGGACTGTGTTGGTGCCGTGTGTAGATGCTGCCATATGACCTGAACATCCGTCATTTTGTTCTGACGTCACATTATTTTTACGTCACACCATCTGTCATTTATGAAGCGCCTTGAGTTCGTCCTAAAGGAGGATATACAAGGCGCTATACAAGCTAACTTTTTTATTATTATTATTATTATTATTATTATTATTATTATTATTATTATTATTTTGTCATTTATTATATTGTCAGACTTTTTTTCCTCTTCGTTTTATTTCTTTTCTTTAGGCAGAGGGCAACTTACTCTTCAATATTTGAAGAGGAAAGTATCCCTTATTAGATTCACAGGAATAATTTTCTGGGTTAGGATTTATATTAGGAATATAATTAACTTCGTTCATCTTTTTAAAAATATTTTTAAAATTATCAACGGATTGTGCACAAGATGGGATTTTATTTTTAATGCCATTGTTTTTCATGTCACATCTATAGTCAGTAGTCAGCACACCCCAATATGTTTTCGGCGTAGTGCATTTCATCTACCACCTCTGTTGACATATTCTTGAATTGTTTTCTCATTTCTTTCTTGTATCTACTTGTCACTTTTGTTCTTTGTGCCATGGACTCTGAGCCGTTCCATCGGCGTCATACTGCAAAGACTTCCCTTGTTTTTTTTGACAGGTGGTTAAATCGAATGTTTATGCTGAGTGTAATGCTTGATAGTCATGATATTGTTAATTTTCTTTACTTACATTTCAATGTTACTATTGTCCACTTCTTATCTTGTAGCCAATGCTCTCGTTAATATAGATGATTAGTCGACTAATATTGTTAGTGTCGAGAAGTCTGATATTATAGCCCCCTCTCTCAATCTTCTATTCTACCCCCTCGTAAACTCTCTCATAGACACGTACCTGTATCGTCTCAAATCCGACTTTGTCCACGTTTCTTGTGCGAGGTAGAGCTGCATTGCAGTTTCTTCTTTCTTGCAGTATTCCCCCCCCCACCATCTTACAACGGAGAAAATAAATATGTAAAATAAACATGCTTTAGAGCAGCGTACCCCCTCTAGTAAGTGAAACCTGTCGCTCCGATCAATCAACAGTACGTTGTGTTCAAGCTTACATTCCTGCGAGAAAACAAAATCTTTTCATGTTTTATTGTGAAATATGCCATCAAATACCATGTAGAAGTATGACTTATATCATAAGTAATGAGATCGCCAGAAGGCGTACTTTGTTATAAAGACAACTGGTGCCATCAAAGACTTCTGTCATCTCTCTACCTGTGAACGACTGCTATAATGACACCTGGGGCCATCTTTGATGGAGCTGTCATCTCTTGCCTTCTATATTTTTCTCTTTCACCTTTTCTGTATATTTTCTGCCCCTCCTCTTTCCTTTTGTTTTCCATATGTGACTTTCCGTCCTGTCAGTACAATTTCTGGTATGTTCTTGTGCAATGCATGTAAATGGCAGAGAAGAGATTTTGCTTCTTTAGAACAGTTTTAAGGTTTAGAAACATTTGTGCAACTGGCCCCTGGTCGTCTGTCGCAGCGTGAACTCTATCTTAATACTTTTTTAACTTCCCTTTGGTTGTGTAAATAGATAAATAATGTATCAAAACAAACAAACAAACAGTAGCAAAAACGTTTACAAGGAGTGGAATTCTCCTCCACATCACATTCGCCACTCTGACTCGAAGGCTACATTCAAACAGTCTCTGAAAATATATCTGTTCACAAAGTACTATCCCTGAATTACTATTCTTAACTCCCTTGTAATACTGTCTGCCATGCTAACCATCATGTAATGACTCATCTCACACAGTGTACAGTACCTACATCCCTTCATACCTTCATCCATTGCTTTACGTTCTACTCTCGCACTTCATCTTTATGTTGTTCATTGTATCTATACGTATCTCACCCTCCACTGTTTGTTATCTTTCATCGTTACTGGTCTGCGCAGAGAGTGCGATCTATCTTGGTCGTGATGTTGCGCCTTATAAGTTCACATTATTATTATCACATCCGATGCACAGCAGCTAATGATAGATGTGCAGGGGATGCGAAATGTGGTTTCTCTGATTTATAAGCAATAGTTAAGTGCTTTTGTTCTACAGTTTTGTCTGTTTTGTTATTTAAGATGGAGAAGACTGGGGTCATGGTGCATTTGTACACCGTCTGTGTGTGTTTGGTACCACAGGCATAGGGTTCGAACTCCCCCTGCCGGTTTGATGGCAGGAAATGGCTCCGGCCGCTGTACCAGCGTGCATCACCGCCCCACCCCCTCCCGCAGTCACGATGCTCCCCCTCTCGTGGCCGGTGGGGGATTACAACCGGCGCGACATGCACGGCTGGAAGCGTGAGCTTGGGGCCCGCAGAGCTGCGCCGGCGGCTTCCAGTATGGCGCCAACTAGCGTCGCGTGAATGATGATACGACTCTAGGGTGGTGGTAGGGTGGTGGCAGGGTGGCGATAGAGGATAGAGGTAGGTGGGTGGGTGGAGAGGCTGGTGCTTCGAGGGGGCGAGGGTTGCAGATCAGTCTGAAGGCGCAGACGGGCCGCAAGCAGACGCTGCCGCAGATGGATACGGCGCCCGAGTCGCTGACCGCGCAACCTGTGCGGGCGAGTAGCGCGACGCGCCTGCGGCGGAAGCCGTCCGACAACAAGGCAGTTGAATTTCCATCGACAATGACGAGGTTTTATCAGCAGCACTCTGTGTGTGTGTGTGTGTGTTAAATAATATCCACAGCTTTGTCGGAATCCTCACTTCTCTCTCTCTCAAAAAAAAGAAAAGACTGCACTGCAGTGGCGTAGGAACCGGGGGTGGGGCAAGGGGCGGCTCCCCCCCCCCCAAAAAAAAAGATTCTGGGAAGGCAAGAATGTGAACGTCGTTCATTGTCAGCATGGAGCTGCCCCCCTCCCCCCCAAAAAAAAAAGCTTAGCATCTTCCTACGCCACTGCTGCTGGTCGCCCTAATATCTAGTCAGTCAGGCGGAGACTCAAGGAGCTCAATGGGGAAGTCGGGTGTAGGGTTAGGTCGGGTGGGGAGGGGAGGGGTTAGCACCGAGGTCTGTAACTACTGTAAGCCCACGCGTCTGGTCTGTAGGTGCAATCGGCAGCCAATGGTGTGATAAGGAGATTTCAATTAGGACTTTGGAAAGTCAGCAGTCAGGATTTGCAGAGATGATCCTTTCATGACTTTTGATTAGATTCCTAGCCAGAGAGGAGAGAAAACACACACACACACACACACACACACACACACACACACACACACACACACACACACACACACACACAAAAGTAAGCAATCTGCAGGACTGCCCCTAGACAAGAGAACGACAGACTCACACCGCTTAAGACCTAATTAATTAATTAGTATTGCAAATTGTTAAAACAAAAAGCTACTTATACTACACCCTAGTGCCGTGAAGGTAGGAAATGGTTAAAATGTGTTTAGAGCTTGATATGTGAAACTTGGTATGTGAAAATAGTCAAATAACCCTCTTAAGTTACCGCCCTTCATTCACCATAAAGCAGGTATACATTGCGGCTGGCTGGGAAGGAAAATTATCCCATCATCACCATCAGCAGCTGCAGCAGCATACCCTGTATTATGTATCCTGTAACCTTTAACAAAATTACTCTGTTGTTATGATATTATGACCAGCGCCATTCACACAATAAACATGTAACCTTTAACAAAACCGCTTTACGGTTCTTAGTTATGACTTACCTCCATTCAGACAATAAATCTGTATTCTGTAACATTTAACAAAATTACTCAACTGTTATGATGTTGTGACTAGAGTCCTTCAGACAATAATAAGAGTAGGCGTGTATAAGCTTCATATTTTATGTCAAACTGTAGTGGGCTAGTGAGGGTACATGGTTATACTACAACATTTTGGACAAGAAAGTCACGTGATACAATCCGAGTCACTGAAAACACATTGCGAGCGGACAGGCCCACACTGTCGGAACATTGACTGGATGGACCACGCAGTCTACATCTCGTCTCTCGCGCTAGACAGCGAGAAACGGCTGATTAGTGATCTGTAATTAGTTTTAGATCGGTGCTGATTCACGCCAACTATAAGCAAAGTTTCGGGTTCGAGAAATGGCTCTGCATTCAGTGCGAATGCTGAACTGTGTGCACTCCTTGCTTTAAATTCCATAATCCTCTAAGGACTTAGTTTTTCATTCCCGACAGCTGGGTCGACTGGGAAGGGGAGGGGGTGAAATTCGATGCGCCACTCGGGTACTGAACCGACACCCCTCCGGTTTCGGACGCCAGTCCTCTAACCACTCGGCTGTTCGCTTCTATAGACGACTCCTTTTAGTGCTTTGTCTGAAAAATCTTTTGATGGTAGAAAGGTTAGAAGCTCAACTACTTCTGCCACTTGCGAGTCCTGTATTATTTATTAATTTTTTAATACATTTTTATTGGTACTGGCAGCAGTAATAATAATACATGTAATACCCTATGGGCGAGCTCATGGCGCTTTACCAAAAAAACAAACAAACAAACAAACAAAAACAAAACAAAACAAAAAATAAAAAGAAACAACCTGTAATCAAGGCTGTGAATGTTCATATCCACATCACTGTTCCAGTCTTAGAACGGATCGGACAGGTGGGAATCATTGTTTGCTGCTCATAGAATAGTCTGCGGGACGCCTCTCTGAAACAAACAAAAACAACCAACAAACCACGATGAGTTCACATAGTGCAAATCCACCGATTTGCGACGCAAGTCAAACTTGTCATTATCCTTCATGCATTTCATACCAATTTGTTTACTCTACTGTTTTGGTCTGGTTCTTTATGAATTTTGCAGAATATGATTCCACGGAAGATAATTTTCTACTTCTTTCTTGCTAGAGTACCAAATCCCTTCAACTGATCACGATAGTCCAAATTATAAAATAATAATAAACGTGATATATATATATATATATATGTGTGTGTGTGCGCATGATCCCTTTCACTAGAAGAAACATGCTCTCAGCGCAAGACACAAAGAGGGATCAGGGAACAAACAGCAAGGATTGAGAGTAGGTAAAGAAACAGATTTCAAGGCACACTAGTCTACCTCTCATGTTTCTCACCATTATAATAAAACACGTGTTTCTTTTGTATTAAATCTTTTTTTTCATATGACATCGGGATCGAGTTAAAGGGAACAGGTTAACTGTAATCTGGAATATTTGTACCAAAGCCATAACAAGTATTATGGAATAAAGAGAGCCACTCTGGTATTGTGTAGTCTTGTACTTCGGCGAGGGAAACATGTCTTCCTTGTAGCTCTGTAGATTGACAGAGCCATACACACCCAATTGTCACTAATAGCTGTGAGGTATGGGGATCAGTAACAACCGACCTCAGCGTGAAATTACAATTAAGGTTGTATAAACTAATACATAGGCTGAACAACTCAATCCCATCTGATGTGAGTGAGGTTCCTCCTTTCTTAACCTTCAGATTAAACGTAGAATATTACACTGCTACTGGTAGTTCAAACTGATCAACGTACACAAAGTAAACTGTCAGGTATTTTATACAGAATGTTATTTCGTTTTTACGAGAAGGTTTTATTTATCAGTCTGGCTGTACACAGTGGACCTCTGATTATCCCTGAGAAAAAGAGCATTCTTCAGTTTTCTTTTCTCAGACGCACACCTAGTGACTACCCCCCCCCCAAAAAAAGGAAAAAAACAGGAGGGGGAGTGGTGATTTAGGAGAACATGGAGCCTCCATGCCTTGGAGATCTTTATACCTTGGGGCGTTGTAGAGGTGAGGAGGAGTGATGGTGAACAAGGTGGAGGCAGGGGGATAATATTCTCCACGCAATCGACCGAAGAAACAGATCGTCTCTCGATGCACCCAGATTGCGTGCAAAACACGTGACCGTTCTGGGAATTAAAGGAGGGAAGGGGGAGGGGCGTGAAGCTGTAAGTGTCGCAGCTACGCACGTGCTGTCGTGGTTGCAGTTGCTGGCAGAAGTGCATCATTACACAATCAAAGAGGTCACTATGGAGGGGTATTATAATTATATTCGCGTTTTCCATTCAAAGGCGAGACGTTGGCCCCGGGAGCTGGGCACGTGGGTGACAGTTATGACGTAGCTCTCGTAACCACCCTCGTTGACATAGTCCTATAGTGGAATGGTCACACGTCAATCGCTTAAAATCTTCCCACACTGCTCACGAGCTCCCACCCCTACTCTTCCCTCTCTCTCCACGTTGCGAGTCGACGCTGGTGATGAGGTGAGTAGCTGACGGTCGCGACACGCCGATGACTGAATGCGCTCGTACTGCCTCGTCCGACTCCCCGTCCTCACTTCCCCACTCGGTCCGCCAACCACTTCAGAAAGCGACGACTGCTGCCCCGGGACAAGGATACCGAGCGCTGTCTCTGCTCTGGGACGTCGTCACCTGGCTTCTTCGACGACTGCTTGTTCCCCCGACTACACTGTTATACAGCACACGTGGTACGTGCTGGGATGAACACTGCCACGTACAGCCACCGAACGAGCTCCACCCTGAGGCGACTTGATCCCCCCAACTCCCGTGCTTTGCGAATACACAGACGCTCTCTTCTCCTCTGAGAAAAGCGACTTTCCTTGGCGTCGAACTTGTACCTCCGACGGGTAGCCCAAGTTCAGGTCGCATAGTCCTTGGAGTTTTCACGATCACAGCTGGCATTCCTTACAGTCCGTGATTGTCACTGACTAACCCCTTTATGAGGGTTCTCTAACCCAAGCGTTCCCACTTTGTCCAAGTCAGTGTCTTCCTGGCTGAAGTCTCGGTGAAAGAAAGCTAACGACCTTCGTCTCAAAGAACAGTTGATCACCCCGTTCAAACAGACGACGTACCGAGAAGTGCCGAGCACCCTCTTGTTCCCAATCTTGAAACCCTATGCGTTCAACCAGCATCCTTCAACCACTCATCAATTAGCCAGCGAGAATAGAAAGAAAGACCACACCGACGGTGACCGACCAGTGAACAGTTCCAGTCCCACCTAACGGTGACAGGGTGGAGAAGAAAGACTACTTCTCTCACCAGCCACCATCCTACCAGGTGTATAATGACTTCGGACGTTTCCTCTCTGTCCAGCCGTCGCGATGCACACACCCGACTCGTGAGTCTGGCAGAAGTGACAATTATCTCCGGGTCCCAAGTCCTAGACGACGTTCGCACCTGCGCTGGCGGCAGCCGCCGCTGCTGTCCTTGTTTGGTTCTCGTTCTCTGGCCGCCTTAAGGCCGTAAGTGCTTGTTAAAAGCTTGTACATGCTACTTTTTTTAATTACTTAAGGGTTAAAATGTTGCGTCCCACTAGACTTTAAAAAAACTAAAGGGGTGAAACATGTTTCTTTCTCTATTTCGTCCTCGGCGGGTGAGTTGTAGAAAAAGGCAGCCACACAGTAACAGTGTTTGAGTTTTAGCTTTTTGTTGTTCCCAGCCTTTTCATACAAATGCTCAAAATTACAGAACTGTTTGTAGTTTTTATTTAAATGCTGTTTTCTATTCTTGCGTGAAGGGACAACTATTGTTCCTGCATTTATTTTAAATCGTAAATCAGTATCAACGAACATTGAATTATGCATGCATTGCTGTTGATGGCGCCACCGTGTTATGAGTGTTAAGGTTTATTTTCGCCAATCATTTATCTTCTTTCGCTTGTGTACAAGTGGGGCTTTCGATGTGTCTGTTTGTGGTCTCGGGTCTGGAGGTCATGTTATGAGGTTTCTAGGGTATCCCAGTATCCACCAACCAAAGCTGGTACCTGCTTTATCATGGAAGGTGGTAGAAGAAAATTGTTGGACTTTATCTTCTGCAGAATCACTTGCAATTCATTTCCTTTTCAACCACGTAGAAGTGGGACCTTTAAATTCACCTTTTACATCTCAACGATTACAAGCGTTTTCCCTTTATCTGCTTCTCCAATGTTTCATATTGAATAAGAAAACAAAGCAAAGCAGTTGCTCTCTCATATTGTCACAGTCATATTGGCATTATGTCAACTAATACTTCTAAAGCATTTTCTTCTTCTTCTTAATAAAAATGTAATAAAAATATGTGTGATTTATATTGTCACGGACCAGTCCATGTGGCACGACCAGTCCGTGCCATAGTTTTTTCTGAAACTATTTTAACCCCTTATCGACTTATGACTTACACGTATGGACTGAGTGTATGCGGGAATGAACGTGATCGATAGAGAAGTAAGGGTTAAGTTTGGTGAACACTGTTCAGGAGAAATATAGAAAAGAGGGGTAAGACGCGCTTGGATCACGCGAGAAGGGAGAGAGGGGCAAGACGTGCCTGAGACGGGACACAGAGAAGGAGATTGAAGGATAGAAAGCAGGAGGGTGTCGACCGACGCTGGATGCGGCGCGATACGGATCCTGGGTGGGAAAACCTCATCGAGAAGTGGTCTTAATGGTGAGGGCGACAGTACTGGGAACCTACCTGACCCAGCAGCGGCTGGATAAAGTATTACCGTCGAGGACAGGCGACGTTGTCTGGAAACCGACCGGATCCCGCAGCGTGTGGATAACTGACGACTATTGAGGACTGGCGAGCCGGCCTGTTGGGCATTCTCAGCCCCGTTACGTCTCCGAGGATTATCTACGCTGCTAACCCCGTGACACACCCCCCCCCCCTCGTCGACACGGCCTGTGTGTGCGTCGTCGAATATCGGAAAGAACTGTGTTGTTTAGAGCAGTCAAAGTGTTCATTTTTCACCCCCTTGGGGGAACGGTGACCAGAGCGATTTGGATTATGTGTCTTTGGTGTTCTTGTGTATGAGTACCGCTGTTTGAGTTGTGGAATTCTGGGAGATTGGAGGTAGGAAGGGCGACTACCCGAATATTACTGACTGCTGAACTGTAAAACTGTAAGTATTGTCATTGATGACTGTTATTTTGGGAGAGAACAGGACGAGGAACTAAATTGTATGGTTTAAAGGTGATATATATATTGAGAACTTGAACTGTAGGGAATGATTGATAAAGGATTTAATAAAAAAGATTGGAAGCCTAAAGTGTATTGTGTAAAGGTGACATATTGAGAACTCAAACTGTGGGGAAGAATTGATCAAGACGTTGATAAGTGCGCATGGAAGAATAGAGCGAATGACTTTCAGGTGAAGGAGTGAGGACTGGTGTTGTGACGATTTTACTGTTGTTTCAAGAATTGATAGTGGCGTTGTATTAAGAATTTCTGTGTTCATGTCTTATGGTGTAAAGTCCTGGGCCACATGATAACTGAAGTAATATGATTTGGACAGCCTCAGGCAATCGTTTTGTGTTGTTGAAAGAACGGGCAATTGTCGGGCGTGAGTGTGTGTGCAGTACCACCCGTGTCTTGACATATATTATAGCGCATAATCACGCTCACAAACGAGCATAGTCATGCGTAGATGTTGGTATTTCAGCCATATAAAGTGCATTGACCTAAGAAAGAATGACAAAAAAAAACAAAAAAAACAATGCTTGGTGTCTAGCAGTCCGCCACGTGCTCGATGGCTGAAAACTGTTACGGGCTTCTACGTTAGATACATAACCTGTTTTCACAGCTGTTGATGACATGAATATCACAGAGTGTACGCGCATACACAATGCATAAATCACGTAGAGACAAATTGCCAAAGGGGTGTGAAAATGTAATGAAAGTGCTGTTGGGAATCTAAAAAGGTAAGAGATGTATCATCACCTGAATGAAACATCTTGAAAAAAAAACCAGACGACTGAATGCTGACATTTCGACATTACTTGTCACCACGGGTCGGTGACATTTTTCCATGCTTAAAAATATGAAACTAATAATTACAGGAGCTTCCTGGATCAAAGATCAGGTCACGATAAGATCAACATACGTATATGGACCTGTGACTGCTTAATAAAACTTCCAATCATTGTATGTAGGGGGAGGGCTTTAAAAACTCCCAGCAGTTTTAACTTGAGGTCTGATAATCTCTAGTATTTTACTGGGAAATACTGGTGAACACGTGTATAACAAATTGATAACCTACAGCTATCAAGACTACACCAACAGCTCATTCACATGTGACATCACTGACATGTCTTTCTTAGCGAAACTATTTTGTATCAGCACCTACCCTTGTGGAGCTGCCATTTGATTTTAGGATGCAGGACTAAATCGTCTTAAATAGGTTCTTACAACATGACCGTGTTAGCCAATGAAGAGTAGAGTATTGAAAGAGATCAGGGTGAACCGCCAGAAGCCGAGTAGTACGTGCACCATGTAAGTGCGTGATTATGTAAAATATGTGACACTGTCTCGCATTTCACTTCTCCAAATGTTCAAAGACAAATCCACTATGAATATTAAATCTAAAAGTATACTTATTAGTGTAAGCAAATTTATTCGAACTGCATTATCACTGTTTAAGTAATTAATTCTCTCTTTATATTTTAGTATCTTTTGTTCATTTTTATATGTTGCCGCAGTTGTCCCCACCTGTTGCACACATGAGATTTTTATTGTATGATTGTTATTATGTGACGTTATGGCTAAAAATGCCCTCTGTGGAGAGAGCCGATAAATAAATGAAATGAAAACTAGGTTGTGGAATGTCTTGTCAAAGAACGCACCGCACACGCGCGCGTTTCCAAAGCATGATTGTGAGAAATGGATTGTCGATCGAGGTGAAAGGTGATCTCTCTCTCTCACTTTCTCACACACACGCACACGCGTGGGCATAAATCACACGTCATGATTATATTTATTTACTAATTTATTTTGACTCAGGCCTTTTTTTTCAGCTAGAATTGGCCACATCAATGGCAGGAATGGTCCGTGGCTCAACTCCTCAAGGACCGCTCCCTGGCCTGCGCGAGCGAGCGAGCGAGTCGCTCAGTGATGGCGGCTCATTACAGATGATTACCTGCTGCTGCTGCTGCTGCTGTAACCTGTTGATAACCACAGTCTGCCATTCTTTCCACGCAGAAAATACCCTCATTCTGGAGAGAGAAAAAAAATGAATCGAAGATTCACCTCAGAACTTGTGGTGGCCTGTCATGCATTTTCTAGACTGTGACTGTGCCGTTTGTCTTGCAAGTTGTTGTCGGCATCAGAAGCAGGGCGAGGACTGCAGGAGGATCGGGAGGTCAGCGGAGGATGAATTAATGCTGCAGTGGCTGTTGATACGGGCTTGATCGTCTGGACTTCGGTACATTGATCCACATTCATAATGCCGAAGAGAAAAGGTCAGGATGGGGATGATATGGAGGGGGACCATTCTATCCCACTCCCCATCCAAACATTCTTCTGGCGACAGATCAGGTAAGTCGATCAAGTCATTAGCTTAATTAGGCAGGATGCTGCTGATCGAGATGCTAACAAAGGCGTATAAACGAAAACAACAATATACCTTATGTCTGAGGTATGTAAACCTTGTATGGTCGTAAGCGGTACATCAGTTTTACTTTCAAATAAACAAATTTTTCTTTTTGTTCCAAAGGGGAAAAGGCAACGTGCGTAGTACAGGTGCCAAAACAAAGTGGTTCGATGAACGCGCACACAAGCTAACACAAATATCATAGCCGATAGACTATTTCACATAGAATAAAGAGAAGAGGTAGTGTTTGTGTGTGGGGGAGGGGGAGCGGGGTAGAGCAGGAATACTATAACAAATTTCATGTGAAATTGGGAAGTATTACACTGATTCAGGAATATGTAGTTTTAGCATACATTTTCTGCTAAAATAACTTTTTGGCTACTTGAAGTACAGTAAACCAGGTTTTTGTTAATCTTACTGGTTTAAGGAGCTAACTCTATGCTTGTATAAGCTAGTGCACTTAAGTATTCGTGCAAACACAGCATGCTTGAATGCACACAGAGTGCATATATATATATATATATTCCCATAAGTCTTGAAACACTACTGAGATGAAAAAAAACCTATGCAGTTGCTTGAAGATACTTTTTACAAATTGTCACATTTTTTTGGTAAAATGTGTATATTTTGTCCTCTTTTTTTAGTGCTTTCATCAGACCAAAGCAAGGAAAACTGTGTGAAGCATCATGCGTGGTAAGTCAAAGATGTTTATCTCTTTAGTTTATGTTTATAAAATGGTGGTTAAATCCTCTGGTGTAGAGTGCACACAAGTGCACCAGTACCCATGAAGTAGTCTGTGTATTTATCAGGCTACACTTGTGGGATTTCATTAGTATATGTTAACAGGTGTGTAAAAACTGTGATGTATTTTCATGCACTTGATCATAATGATGATATTGGGGTAGAACTCTTCATTTTGTAAGTGATCACACTACCTTTGGCTGTTCCCTGATGATGTCAGTTTACTTACTGGTACTTGCTATCTACAGTGGCCTTATAAATGCCAAAAAATAGGATCCAGTGACATTCATACTTCTTCTTATTCCTTTTCGCCCCCAGTGGAGCATAGGGCTGCAACTACACCACGCCAGCGAACCCGGTTCTGGGCCTCCCTCCCCAGTTGGGTCCATGTCATTCCAGCTGCCTCCGCCTCGCCGTGTACCGATCTTCTCCACGTCTGTCTGGGTCTCCCAACCCTGTGGGTTCCAGTCCAGATCTTGTCGTGTTAGATTTTCGGCCGGCTTTGGCAGGGTGTGGCCGATCCAGCCCCACTTTCCGTTCTTGATGTCTTGGCTGGCAGGTTTCTGGTTGGCTCTCTCCCACAGGTATGCATTGGAGATTCTCTCGGGCCATCTGATGTTGAAAATGTGCCACAGACATCTGTTTATGAATGTTTGAATCTTCCTGGTGATGTTGTTTGTTACACGCCATGTCTCAGACCCATATAGAAGGACAGATTTTACGTTCGTATGAAAGATGCGGATCTTGGTATGTTGAGATAGTGCCTTGGAATTCCAGATGGGTCGCAGGATGTGGAATGCTTGCCTGGCTTTATTTATTCTGCTTCTTACATCTTCATCAGCACCTCCATCTTTGGTGACTATGCTGCCTAGGTAGGTGAAGCAGTCAGTCTCTGTGATACATTCCCCGTGTAGTTGAAGTGGGGCTTCTTGCTTGTTGTTGATCCGCATTACCTCTGTCTTCTTGATGTTGATTGTCAGGCCAGTTGTCGCTGCTTCTTCTGAGAGCCGAGTGAGCTTTGTCTGTGCATGTTGTTGCTTGTGGGACAGCAGGCTGATGTCGTCTGCAAAGTCGAGATCTTCAAGTTGCATGGCAAAGGTCCATTGAATGCCTGTGTTGCTGTTAGAGGTTGTTCTTCTCATGATCCAGTCTATGACGATCAGGAAGATTGTCGGCGAGAGCATGCAACCTTGCCTTACTCCAGTCCTCACTGCAAAGGGGTCCGTCAGCTTCCCATTGTGGATCACCTGGCATGTCGAGTCCTCATACAGCTGTTGGATGATGGCAATGAACTTGGTGGAAATCCGTAGTGCTGCATCAACTTCCAGATGGTCTCTCTGTCTACGGAGTCAAATGCCTTCTCAAAGTCCACAAATGTCATGTATAGTGGGGACTGCCATTCGATGGACTCTTCAATAATGATTCGCAGTGTAGCAATATGGTCTGTGCATGATCTACCCTGCCGAAAGCCTGCCTGTTCTTGCCGCAGTCTCTTGTCTAGGGCATTCTTCAGTCTGTCCAGCATGATTCTGGTCAGCACCTTGCTGGGAATGGACAGTAGCATAATCCCACGCCAGTTGCTGCACTGGGTAAGGTCACCTTTCTTGGGTAGCTTTACCAGATAGCCAAGTTTCCAGTCTGCTGGAACTTGCTCCCGCGTCCAAATTTTCTGCAGCAGGGGGTGTAGCATCTCTGCTGCGGCTGTTGGATCCGCCTTGAGTGCCTCTGCAGGAATGCCATCTGGGCCTGCCGCCTTACCAGTTTTCAGAGACTTGATGGCTTTGATGATTTCTGCCTTGGTTGGTGGGTTGGTGTTCACCTGGAGTTGCTCGGTGACTGGGGCAATGTCCAAAATTGTTGCTGGTGGGGGCCGGTTCAGTATTTTTTTAAAATGTTCTGCCCAGCGAGATCTTTGTTCTGCATCCCCAGTAATGACGTTGCCATTTTTATTTTTTACTGGCCTGCATGCATTGATGTTTTTCCGTCCTGACAGAGTTCTTGTAATTTCGTATAGTCTTTTCATGTTATTTTGCCCAGCTGCTTGTTCTGCCTCTTCTGTCATCCTGTGTGCGAACTGTCTCTTGTCGCCTCTTGCACTCTTCTTCACTTCTCGGTTCATCTCCCAGTACTTTGCTCTGAGCTCTTCTTTTTCCTGCTGGTCTTGACACTGGCTGATCTTCTGCTTCAGCTCTTTCCTTTCCTCTATCTTTTTCCAGGTCCCTATGCTCAGCCATTCCTTGTGTTGTTTCTGTTTCTTTCCCAGAACCCGTTTGCAGGCGGCCTTCCAGGTCTCCTGTAATCCTGTCCAGTGGTTGGCCACTGTTTCTTCAAAGAGTCCCTCCAGTGCCTCAAACCTGTTTTTGACTTCACAGTTGAACTCTTCTTGCTTCCTGTGATCTCTAAGAAACTGCACGTTGAATTTGTGGTGTGGTCTGTCTGATGACTCATGGAAGGACCTCAGCTTTATCTTCAAAGTTGCTACAAGCAGGTGGTGGTCTGAGGCTGCATCTGCACCACGCCTTACCCTGACATCCAGCAGACTTCTTCTAAACTGTCGATTAATGGTGATGTGATCGATCTGGTTTTCTGTCTTTCCATCTGGTGAAGTCCAGGTGGTCTTGTGGATGGTTTTGTGAGGAAAGACTGTGCCTCCGATTACAAGGTCATTAAACAAGCAGAAGTCTGTGAACAGCTCACCATTCTCATTGCAGTTGCCCACACCGTGCTTTCCCATTATGTGTTCTTTATCCGTGTTTTCATCTCCAACTTTGGCATTCATGTCGCCCATGATGATCTTCAGGTCTCGTCTTGGAGTACGATCAACCAGCGCTTGTAGGGAGTTGTAAAAGTCCTCCTTCTCCTCTTCTTTTGCTGCGTTGGTAGGTGCATAGCACTGGATGATGGTCATCTTTCTTCCTTTGGAGTTGAATCGAGCTGCCATGAGTCGTGGCGAAATTGGTTCCCATGATATTAGTGCCCTTGCAGCCTCCTGTGTCATCAGTACTGCTACTCCTTGTGAGTGGTCATGGTCAGGGTCTTCAAGTCCAGAGTAGATGATAGTCTCTCCTGACGAGAGTCTGGTCTGACCGCTACCATTCCATCATTCATACAATGCAATAAAACTTTAAAAATCCACAAAGGCAGTTACAAGACTTACATAATTAATGAACTGTAGCTTTACTTGAATAACAATGATTGAAAAAGTTGTTGACTATACTGAGCAGTTTTTAGAAAAAAACCTGAAAAAAAGTATTGGAAAAATTGTTTTCAATGAGCTATCATCAGAAATGCATCTAAAATATGAAAGAATGTTTTCAGTAATAAGTATTATCAGCAAATAATTTTTGTCAAATAATTTTTCCAGGTTTTTTCAATATGTAGCATTTTTTCAGCATGTGCCATATGTTACAGCCTTTTGAATATGTGTTATATGTTGCAGTCTTTTGAGCGAGTGGTTGTTCAGAATATTCTGCATGGGCTTTCACCCAGTCTTTGTGAAGCCATCCAGAGTTTGTCACGATGGAAAGTTATCCAGGCATCATTTCCCCACCTTATGCATGCCTGTGCTTCGCTCATCACTGCATGTAAGAGAGGTGTGACGGAGAAGTTTGGCAGCAGCGAGACCAAGCTACTCTACACTTTGCACTGGATCATTCTGGATGCTGCGTCTGAGTGTGCAGATGTTGATGCAGACAAAACTGGATTCACACTGGAAGGAGGGATTAACACTGCCTACCTGCACTCAATGAGCACCATTCAGTTGTTTGTGTATCTCTTTGCTCCGATTGTTCATCTGATGAGAGCATCTGATTTTGAATCTCTGAAGCTGGAAAATGGTCTAAAACTTTGGCAGCCACTTTGGGACTATCAGCAGCCTGATATACCTTGCTTTGCTGCACCTGTTAAACCTCAGAGAAGTATCCTGAGAGCGCAAAGAAATTTGCTGAAGGTTAACACAAATGCAGCCAACATTTATGTTGGCAAGGGCACTTCCAGAGAAAATCTGGCATTTCCGTTTGGAGAAGCAACAAGCCCCATCACTGATGAAGGACACTCTCCAAATGCACCCTTGGCCAGGATGAGTGACATTTGCACCCTGTCAACAAATGAGTCGCTAACGGCAACTATGGAAGTAGTATGTGAACACTGTAGCACTGTGATGCCTGTTCGCACAAATGAAGGTCCCCTTACTTGTCGGTGTGGCCGCAAGGACACACTTGTGGCCTTTCTGCCAGATTCCAAGAACTATGCCTATCTGAAGCTGACCTCAACTGTAGATAAAGATTATGTGAAGCAAAAGTTGGCCAGTGCTGTGGCCAGTGGCACTCGAGCGCCAGGTTGTCTGGACATCCTGAGTGCCAGTTACCTGGACGTGGCAGTGCTGCGCTGCCTCTTCTGTCTCAGTTGGCAGGAGGATGGAATCTACTGGGCACTGCGTTACATTCACAAGCGTATGCTTGAGGTGTGTGATGAACTAGAACGAACCGATCGCCGTGAACGATCCAGAAGTCGGTCCCTACCCATACCAGATCTACAAGTCCTCCTTGTGCCAAACGAGAAACAGGAATCTGCAGACGACAAGTCCCATTCTTTGACAAGTTCAGGGCTGTTTGTGGACTCTAGACCAACTTCTCCATACCAGGCACACCCAGCTGATCTCCAGGCTTCTGGCGGTAGTGCTGCAGCTGCAGTTTCCAGTGTGCCAGAGTACAGAAAAGAGCCTCCTTTTAAAAAGATACATGTCACAGAACTGAAGCAATTTTTTGAATCAGGAAGGACATTCAGAAAGAAAGACAGTGTGTTACCAGAAAAAGCTCCAGTGCAAGCATCTAAAATGACGAAGCTTGAAGATCGAGGACATCTTCGTGGAAGTAGAGATGACACATTCAGCACTTCATCGACTTCTCCTCGTGATGCTGATGTCGATGTTACCAGACCCAGCTCAGCCATGGCTAGTTACACCAGCACTGCAAAAGAGTATGGTGACAAGATGGGAATAGGTGAACAGCGCATGAGCTTACCAATGCTTTCTCAGATTGACAAAGAATCTGTGGAAAGCAGCAGCCAACAGAGTGGTCAAGACTCCAGTGGATCGTCTCAGGCTGACCTTAGCATACGCACTGATTCCCGACAAAAACCGATCATCAAGATAACAGAGCACAGCCCAGAGCCTCGACAGACTTTAGGCTCCAATTACCAGCTGTCATCTGTTTTGCAGGACACTGATGATGACATTCAGGGGTCCTCTTCTCAGCTGCCTCGCAGCTTCACGGACTCAAACATAAAATATCAGGGGGAGAAGGAGACAAATGAAGTGGCAGGATCAAAATACTACATCCAGGAGAATGGCCATTTGAACTACATGGTGGTATTGCGTGCTGTTCACTTCGTATCCATGAGCAATCATGTGCCTCGCATCAGTGAGGTGCTTCTCAACATCCTCAACTGCCTGCTTGATCTGAACATCATTGAGACACAGTCCAAGTCTCCACAGAGTGATAAGGTGTTTTTTCCAGCAACCAGTCCTTCTTCTGGTGGCACAGACAGTACAAAAGGAGGGACACCAAATATGAGCATAGATAATGACAGCAAGAAAGATGACATCACAGCTCATAGTTTGGCCATGGACAGCTTATTAAGGTGAGAAATCTTTTGATAACTGTTATTATAGTAACACGTTTGAAGCAGAAATTAATGTTAGATTTATTTGTTCCCCATTTTAAGCCTTTTTATATGCATAATCAATGACAGTTCATGTTAAAACATTTGTTTTTTATTTATTTGAAGACTGTAATTATTTTCTGTCATTTTATTCCTTTTATTTGATTATCTGGTATTTAGGTTTTGAGTAGTGCCAAAACATATTTTTTTAATGTGTAAAGTTTAGTAGCATCTTTTTTTCAGCCGTCATATGAAGTAATAAGAGGATGGAGCTCAGTATAATAGTTCAGATAGAAATGGAAACATTCATAACTTTTATTTAATGAGGCACGGATTTTAGAATGGTTTTGTTTATATGAGTTGTGTTTTGTCTGCTTGGTGCATCTTGGAACGACTCTAGTAAAAGGGACCACCCCTTTTTAACCACCTTTCCTTCTTAAGGTTGGTTGGTTGGTTTAGTGGGAAAGTGCTTCCACCTTGCAGCTATTTCACACTATGGGGGGGGGGAGGTAGGGGGAAGGAAACCTGAGTACCCGAAGAAAACCCCTGGTGCCCAGCCCTGCAAACAGGGAGAACAGTTAAAAAGGGGTGGCCCCTTTCCTTCTTAAGTCTAAAAGGTCAATACCTATGTGCACCCTACATGCCTTGGATGCTGGTGCTCTAACCATTTCACTATCTGCTTCCCTGAAAATGAAAAAAAAGTGGTGGCACCTAAGGCCAATCTTAGCCCTTTTTTTAAAAGCAATATTTCAACGATGAGTGTTGACTCACAATGTGCTGCAGAATATACAAGAGCCTTGGCTGCCCTCAGGGGTGTGGTGATGGTGTGACAGGGCCACAGGGAGACCACCTGCGGCTCAAGGGACAGAACTGCTTGCAACACCTCCATCGGCTCAATCCCACTCTGTTTCACAAATTTTTCCGTGATACACTACGTCGCAGACCTCTCCAGGAAATAATAGAGTTCCTACATGCCTTCCTAGGCTTCTGTGTAGATCCTGTCCAAACAGCACATTCTCCTCAAGGTACTAGTCATTCCTTTAAGAATGTTGCTAATTTTTAGATACATTATAAAGCCTTGTCTAAGTGAAAGTTGTAGAGGATTTGGGCTGAACACCACTGAGAGAAAATATTTGTTTCTCTTCAGTGTAAGGGGCATTGAGTTTATTATTTGCAGTGGATTTTTTTCTTGGTACTTTTTATGTACTTTCAATACATAGCCACACAGCCAAGTCACTGGTCATAATGAAGAACTGGTGCTCATGACTGGTAAAGCTTTAAACACAATGCATACATCGATAGCTGCACGTTCACACTTAACCAGGTATTAATAGTACTGTTTAAGCTTCCTGTTTGCATGAAGCAGATGTGCTCACAAGGCAAGAGTGAAGATCTTCCTTCCTCCTCCCATCTAAGACTCCTCATATTATTTTACCATCTATGACTGTGTTAGAACAACGAAAGATTATCCTTAAATTATCTTTTTAATCTTTGTATATTCAGGTGTGACACATTTTCTGCTGGTTTTGTTCTAGCACCTAAGAAATCTGCCTCGCAGGAGACTTTACCACGCAATGGATATGCCAATAACTTTGGACACAGTGTTGGAGGAGAAGGTTATCGTGGTGTCGAAGGAGTCCTCATTGCTAACTTGACTAAGCCTCTCATTTCTCGTTGTGTTGCCTGCACTAAAGAACTCTCCAGCAATGACAACATTGTAACTGACTTTTGTTCCCCCTTTTCTAGTGTGTGGTATAACACATAATAAACATCATAATTACATTATATAATATTCTAATCTCTTTGTTGAAAGAGGGAAATGCAGATCTGTGATTATCTTCTTGCACTGTCATTCATTTTCCTTCTTTGATTCTAGCTTTTCCTGAATATCTGTGGTTTATAATCATAGGTAAAATAAGAGGTAACCTAGTGTCCATATGGGAAGTGAAAGTGAATTGTAATTGGTTCATTGTGTTTGGGAAACATTCATGTGAAGGTGGTGCCCAGCTCTGTCCTGTCACATTTGATGATTCCTGGTAAATCAAGTACTTACAGCTGCTGAGTGGGTGGGGAGATTTTGCAAATGACAGACATGGCCAGGCCTTTGTCTCTGATATTAACACACTAGCTGTCTGGCTGCTGCACCTTCATATTTTAGCAGACTTTAATCAGCAAATTGAAAAAATTGATGGACAGAGCATTAATTCATATAAGCTTAAGTCATTGCCTCAGTTTAGAGAGCCATATTTATTGACTGGGAGACTTTGAAAACAAGAATAATAATTTTTGTATAGATTTTTTGGTTAATGATGTCAGCATGAAGATATAAATGTTCAGATGCCAGACTTGAAACCAATCTTCTTTTGGTGCATGGTGTTTTCATTCGTGTTTTTTGTTTTGCAGAGTTTGTTTTGTGATGTGCGACAGCTAATGGCATACGTCAAGGAAATTCATGGTGGTACTTATCGTCGTGTAGCATTAAGTGGCCTGCTGGATTCGCTTCAGAAACTAAAGAGAGAAGTCAGCCAGAAAAAAGAACAGAGACCCAAAACTAGTACACCAATTAGGTGCGAGAAAGTTATTTTTGTTGTACACTGATCCTGTAATGACTTTGGCATATCATGTAATATATATCATGGCTACAACTTCAAGTTTCAACAAACAGCATAGACATCAGGCGTGAGAAGAACCTTGGATCATTTGACATTAATATTTTTTTTCTGTAGATTGTAATTATTATCTCTTTTTCCAACATGGAATTCATAGAAGTTAGTGTCTTCACATGTGTAAACATTATAACCTAGTGTTTGTAGTGGCCAACATCTTGGGGTTAAGACTCCACTCATTGTACTTTTTTAAAGAGAAATTAAAAGTATAATGCATTAAAAAATAGGATGTAATACAAGTCAAATAATCATCATTGTTTAGGAAACATTTCTTGACATCACAGAACATTAACTGAGAGGATTCTTTGTAGAGTGTTTCCTTATCAAAGGTATACATTGTGTGGTATTTCTGAACCCCAGGTCATTGCCGAGTCTTTTGACCTTTGTTTTACTGCCAAATGTGAGAATGATTGATTAAATCTATCATTATAATGTAATTTTGCCATTTCCTAACGCCTGCCAATGTGTTGTTGAATAGGAGAACCACCTCAGTGACATCAGAGAGTGGAGATGAGAGAGAACGACAGCGATCACCAGGCATCACAAGTCAGGAAGAGGCTCATCAGTCTCATCAGTCTCACCAATCTCACCAGTCTCACAGCCACAGCAGCGGGAACAAGACACGGCGATCCATTTTTCGCAAAAGATTGGCAAAGGTCAGCATTCGTGGTGGAAAAATTAATTATCTCCCCTTACTGTTGAAGTTGTCGTATTAACAAAAAAAAGAAAAGGTGAATTTTGTTGACCAGACCTGCTTGGTTCTGCATGTTGTAATGATGCGTTACACGAAGTCATTCTTTATTGTGAAAAACTGTTTAGCTGTGTTGATCTGAAGGCAGTGTTAACTGAAAACTGTGCATCATGAAAAGCTCGTGCATTAACCATGCTACTGTCACTTTGTGTCTTCAACTGAATTTTTTGTTTGTTTGTTTATTCTTGGCCTTTAGTTGCTGAATTTTACTGATAAGATCTGTTTTTCAGTCCATCATGTTCCAGTATGCTGCCAGTGATTCTGAAGTTCCAGACGACAGTGGCCCTGGTAGCCATGGGAAACTAAGCCCACGAACAAGCATATCTGCAGCTGAAGATGACCCTCCCTCTGGCACCACAACACCTCGTCGCCGCTTTAGCAAGTTTAACATTGGTTAGTTTTCTATGCGATTCTTTCATTTGCCTGCCATTTTACTTAAGAGGCTCTTTCACTCTTACTTGTAAAGAAAGGACTAATTTATTTTTTATGAGGTGTCAAAATATCAGTTGTTAAAATTCTACATGCATGTTTGTGTGCACACATCTGTACATGGATGTTGACTGTGTGCACATGTGTGTGTGAGAGAGAGACAGAAAGACTATGCTAGGGATGTGCACACATGTGCTTTAGCTGTGAAAGAGCATGGACAGAAACCTGCTTCTATCACATTTTTTTGTCAAGCTTTAACTATAGACTAACCCTTTTTGTAATTTTTGTTGGAGGCCTGTCATCTTGAAAATGGTAAGAATGTAATATTTGTTTGTGTATGGTTTATGAGCAGTATCCTTGAACAAACATTTCATTACCCTGACTCACATTGTTATCTTGTTGATTGATCTGTGCAAGTGACTTTGTTGAACTCTTTGATATGCAGGATGGCGTCGGCAGACAAAGTCCGACCAGGAGGAAGATCAGAGCAGTGATGGGACTGGACTAGATCGACGAGAAAGCAAGAGTGACCTTCAAGTTTACCGCTCTAGGGGCCGCATGTCCTTCCGTACAGCCAGTCATGCTACCCTCAGCTTTCTGTCTGCTCGCAAGCGGATAGAAGATGGTTTTAAGACATTTGGAAAGAAGATGGCGAACAGAGGTAGCATAGATGGTTTGTGCTTTTTTGTGTTCATTTTAATTTTTACGGAAGCTATGTTGTTTTCTTTTGATTAAATGGTATTAGAATGTTTATAATTTCCCTTTTTTGCATTTTACTGCCTTAATTGTTGACATGACTGTGATGCTTGCAAGTGACTTTAGCAGCTGTTTGCATTTTGCAGGTGTCTTGAAATCTAGCTGAGGCAAAAGTAGAATTCCAAATGTGTCATGTCGCTAATTCTGTACACTGACAGTATCTCAGTTGCTTATCTCCTTCATTGCCAATAGTTTTCATTGGTCATAGTCACTTATCTCCTTCATTGTTTTAAATAAATTTACTTATTTTGTGGAATACTCTGTGTCTGTATATGTGTGTGTGTCGCTTTTGCTAGACATTCACCAGCCTAAATCAAGTGGAGTTGGGGAGGGATGTCCAGAGCTGGTGATGGTACGAGAAAAAAAGCTTGTGGATAAATACTTAGTCAAGTCTGGCATGCTTCGATTTTCTTTCCTCATGGAGTGCTGTCACCCTGGGACCTTTCCAGACCCACAGCTAGTGGCCGCCATGCTGGATTTGGTATGTCACATTGTTAGTGTTTTGCTGCAGCCAGAGCATTCACAGTCTTTTAGGGAAGAATGGGGCTTTGCTCTTCACTTGTACCTTAGACTTTGTGAAGCAGTTCACTACCCTTAGGGACTTTTAAATTTGGCAAATCGTGGTAGTTGTGTAATTAGAACTTGGAGCAGTTACTTGTAACTGTTAACTCTTGTCCATTCAAAAGAAAGAGTATCTTATTTTACAGGGATGGTTAAAGTGGGTGGGAAATACAGTTATGTTTTAGATGTTGTGCCATGAAGCCTACATCTGCTTCAAATACCCAGTAAAAAATCATTTAAATTGGATTTTCTGCAGGAGGCACCAGTTGTTTCCCGTGCTGCAGTCCTGCTGGAGTGTGCACACTTCATTCATCGCTGTAACCGTGGAGACTGGCCTGTGTGGATGCGGCATAATTTGCCTAGCTTTCGCCACAATGTAAATGCATTGCAGAACCGTGGTCAGCCATCCGGTTATCGACGCAATCTTGCAATGCAGAGAGCAGCTGGACGTTTGTTTTATTCATGGGCAGAGGTTAGCAACATGTGATGTTTCATCCAGTGCTTGTTAATGGATGTGTAGCAGGTCTCACTTGGGAGTGGTTTGTATTTAAGGTGGGAATATTTAATGCGCTCTGGACACTCAACTCATAAGTCAACAAGTCCCCAAAATTTTATTTGGAAAAGGAAAACAAATGGTGACTCAGAAATGTAACACAGCCCACGTATACATGTGGCACACACACTGCATGCAGCTCTTCTTCACTTGTTTTTAAAAAATACTGTGTGTAGAGTGCATTTCATGCCACCTTGCATGTTGCATTATCATATTATACTCAAATTCAAATGATTTTCTGACCAGAGCAGACAAAATAAATTAACTAAATTACGATGCCTATAACTGTATATAAGGAACTTGTCACCATCAGGATCCCCAGTGGTCTTCCCTTTAATAGCATTTTGTGAAAAAAAAAAAACAGGAAAAGAAACATCCTTTGGGACCAATACTTCATCAGCTGTGTTTATTGTTTATCGTTCTCGCAGAATCTTGGCCTTCAGCTGGAATACATCTTAGCCAGAGAGCATGCTGATCGTCTGTCTGTCATCAATGATGTAAAGGACGAGAACAGACGCAGAGAACTGCGTGCAGAAGATGAAGAGGAAGATTTCTTGGATGAAGGTAGACATGTCTCATGGTGCTTTCGGTTTTGTTCTGCTTTGTTTCCTCCTGGCTCCTGTTGCTGAATTAAAGTTCATAATGTGCTTAGATGTATATGGGGAAATGTGCAAGAGGAGGCATGTCTGAGCTTGTGATTTTAATTTATGAATGTTGAAAACTAGGGATGCACCTCTATGTATGTTTAACTTGGCACCACTTGCACCCATTTCATGTACAAGGGGCTCAGTACTCATGAGCAAATCATCTTTTGACAGCAACCATAAATCCACGTGGCACAGACTGTCCATATGCACTGAAGATGCTGGCATGTCTTGTACTCTTGGAGATAACAACTTTCATGAGAGAGACCTTCCAGTACCTACCACGGTGCCGCCAGCAGAAACGAGAGCAAGGCTGGGAGAAGACTGCAGCCCCTCGCCGCTTTAGCAGTATTGTCAGCAGTCCTGGCCACTCAGACAAAAGTTCTGAATCCAACATTGGAGAGCTGCCCTCAGGAATGAGTAAGCATGGAAAATATTAGAGATAGCTGTTGACTTTTGCATAATGTTCCTAAACGATGAAGCAGTAGTGATTAATTTATTTAATTTGATTTTTACTTTAAATGGTGGCAATTGCAGCAGAATAATATATGATCATAGCACTTATACCTAACTCAAAGCATAACTTAGCAAGGCATGATTTGTTCATTTCATAGGAAAATATTTTTTAGAAATATCAAAATGTGTAAGTCAATAGGCAAAGGTAGAAGGCAAATGGACTGACTAGAAGAAAGTCTATAAGAATTGCTGATCACAAAATAAGAAGTGCCGTTCAAGACATGGATAATTCTTATTGAGCACATGGAGTAAAGCTGCACTAAATGAAGGGGAGTCTGTGATAAACTGATGGCAGGTGGAGTTGGAAGTCCTGTAGATCGCAAGATCAGCTTTGCAGTGTTGACGGAGCGCTCTGACTCCTTTCACAGTAGCACAACATCTTTGTCAGCTATGGATCCAAGCACTGTCCTTGCTGAAGACAAAAAGGACCCGAGAGGCAAGTCTGATCTGTTTACTCCAGAATTAGTTAAAAAAAAAGATTTGACAGGCTGTCTGCAATTAGTAAACATATCCTAGAAGACAGACTATAATGTTTTGATGAGTGGTTGTGGTGGTAGAGTCTAACTCTATATACAAGGGGCTTACAAATGAAACATAGTGGATGCAAATTTCGGACGAAAATTCACTTACTAGTTAGTAATGGTTGGCAAGGCACTTCTTTCATTGTGCAGTCAGTCAGGCCAACAATGGCAGGAATTATTTGCCTGGCATCTGCTACGTTCCATGTGGCTGCCCCTTATATTTTTTTAATTATTAAAGCTGTTTTACTTTACATGTTTGTTGTCTTAATGAATTAGTAGATTATGCCAAGGGTTTGCTGTTGTTTCTATAGTGTGTCTGTGTGTGTGCTTGTTTAGGTCGCCGGCTGGCACAGGGGCGACAGAAACTGCTACGTCATTTCAGACGAGGATCAGGTCACAACCTGAGTTTTAGACACAACCGTAGCTTCAAACTTATGCGACCTGATGGAGGTGGAGGGAGTGAGTGGCATTTTAATTTGACATTTAAAAGCATCATTTATAAAACTATTCAAATCATGCGTAAAATTAATTTTCTGAAAGGAATTTGCTGATACAGTTGCTCAAGAAGCAAAATTATGAATGTCTTTGTGTTTCATATTGAAGTGTACTTCCTTGGGTTTCAGCATTTAGAACATTGTGATGGAAGAAATAAAAATACTGCAAGTGCATGCAAATGATAAAAATGCTACACTGTGTCTGTGCTAAGAGCTTGTTCTATGAGAATAATGCGCTGAGCTCTGTGTACTTGAGAATGCTATGATGTGTCTGTGTCTGAGAATGTTGTGTGGTGTGTAATGTATGTGTGAGAACATTTGTGCTGTGCTGAATCTTGAGAACACAGTGTTGTGTATTGTGTTTGTGAGAATGTTATAGTGATTGGTTTTATTTTTTGAGAACACTATGCTGTATGTCAGTGATCATCTAACTGCAGGCATCAAACAGTTGAGCTCCACACGGTCCAGGAAAATCAGCAGCCACTCACTGCAGTCAGATGCGAAGTTTGTAGAGGAAGAGGCAGCTGCCCCAGCACTATCTGAAGATGCTGAGTCTGTCACAATGATGAGTGATGAAACGCAGGAATCGCCTGTAGATCGTGACCTGGAAATTGAAGATGAGCACTTGTGCTCTTCTTTACCATGGATCAAGGTATGCAAGTATAAACCTGTGTCTGCAAGGTATTTAATTGTTATAATGGAAGATAGTCGGTTTTTGATTTTAAAAAACTAAATAACAAATTTTATATATTTATATATTTAAATTATAATATGTATCTCTTAAAAACTTATTGTTAAATGATAGCATAAACATCTCTTTGTAAATGCAGTGGTTGATTTGGATCATTTTCATCATCAGACTGTAGCTTGCCAGAGTCTGAATTGTCGCCTCAGCTGAGGACACATGCTGAAAGGAAATAGATTTTAAGGACTATAAGTAGAAAAATGAAGTAGCTTTTGAATGCAGCAGTTTGTTCCCTTTCATGTTTGATCATTTTCAAGTCTAAAAGGTCAAAGATTCTGTCAGGCCACTTCCTTGGGTAATGTGTACTATGAAGAAATCTGTGAACACTACCAGGGAATCATCATCGAGTGAACTTACGAAGAGAGAAAGGAAGAACAATGAATATCAGCTTATTAAACGTAAGATGCAATGTATGACATGGAGGTGTACATGGTCTGGTATGGTTTGCAGGTTGTGGTTCAGCTTGCCAACTTGTCTAACTTCATATGTACCCATGAGGGTTATTGCCACCCAAACTGCTATGAACGACAACGTCGCAGCTGTCAGCGTCTAACAACAGCCATACGCAAGGTCTACGAGGCCACAGAGACCACCCAACAAGAGGATGGTCGACAAAGCTCAGCCCCAAAAGACATGCTGAAAGACAAACTTAAGCGGCGGGTAGGTCTGAAACTTAGATAAGAGGAATGGATGCTGTTAGCACTGTTGCTTTGCATTGATACTACCATTGTTGGTATCTTATAAATAATGCTGTTAATAGAATATCATTCAGAAATGGTTTTAGTCTATATTAGTTTGTAATTAGTTGCAGCAGTAGTTTTCAGCTTTTCATATACTGTAGTTTCTAAGCATAATCTGACAAATGTTTTTTCCTGTTTTAAGCAGGATTCTATCTTTATGGTAACATCACCTGCGAAAAGAAGAGAGAGCACTCCCTTGCTAGAAAAGATAAAAACAGATGTTTCCATGACAAAACTAAAACTGAGTTCCTCATGGAAGAAAGAAGAAAAAACCCGAGAGATTCGTGATGAGACACCGATTCTAAAGTACTTGACATCACAGGTAAGGGACACTCATTCTGATGTTTCAGCATGTGTTTGGGAGATTAGTGGTGAAGTGGCCTAACCACCTGTCACCACAACACCCAGAATCAGGTTTCTTGGGCATAGATCTCAGCTCTGATGCACCTCTCTTTGGGTGTGACACCTGGCCACAGGACTGGGGTGGTTTCCTCCATTCTGCATGTCTGTGTGTATGTCCATGCGTGTGTGAATGGTAATGTTTTTATAACATGCATTTGATGCCTACCTACTTTGTGTGCTTTTGCACCTTTGTAAATGTTTTTGTATTTGCTCTTTGGTGGTGGAGAAAAGTTGTATACAAGTAACCATTATTATTATGATAAGGACAGATAGGTCAAAAAAACAAACTTCAAGGTGTAGCTTGAACTCATCTGCAGTGACTTTTGTGTGCAGGCTCAGAGACTAACTCAGTGCCCAATGGCCATATTGACAAAGGCAGCCCCAGTGCTTCAGGTGGAGAACTTTGTAGACATAATGCCTGTGGCATGGGAGCTGCTTCTGGAGACAGATCAAGAGCTTGCCGCTGCAGCAGGTATATACTGTTTATATTTTAAGATATAATCTTTACAGCTGTTTGTTTCGGTGAGGGAAAAAATCATGACCATCCAATGATCCAAATATCAAAAATAACAATGTGCAGATACTGCAGTATCCCAGCCCTATGGGCAAGTTCTGTGCACTTTACATTTCACAGTATCCTTGATCCAGAGTCCTTAATAAATATCAATGAGTGGATGATGAGAAACTTTTTTTTTCTTTTGGCATTACGCAAAGGGAAATTGCTGAAGATTTCAAAAATCTTTGGAAAACCAGTGTTTGTGAGATAAGGCGATATGGACAGATATACAGATATGAAGCATATTAAGCAGTAAAAGTTGTCTGTAACTTTTTACATGAAGACAACCTTGCTTTTTCATGTTTGTTCAGCAGAAACTAATAACAATCAACTCACAGTAGTAACTACCAAATTGTTGATGCCATTGATGGCAAGTTGTGAAGGGAAGGCCGATGCTAAATGCAGGATACATATATATGGATATATATGAACACTTACTATGGTAAAAATTAATTAATGAATCATGAGTGAAAATAATCAGAACAATATTTAAAATTCTTTCTGTCTTGTGTGCTTTCGTTTGTCACGTTTAAATCATTTGTCATTTGATTAGTTTGACAAGACAAGCATGTGCACATACACATGTGAGTATAGATTGTGTGTGCCTCTGCATGTTTGCAGACGTCTGTGTACAGATTTCCAGTTCATGTTTGAATGGGGATGATTTTTGTCAGCTCCTTGTTCACTGTCTGGGCTGTTGTAACAATTGTACAATACCTAGTTATTGTGGGCAGCCTCTGTGTTCCTGCTGTCTTCTGTGAAGTCGCCAGACAAAGCCAGAAACACCATCATCAAAGAATTGCAACATGAAGAGACGTGCCAACGTATTAATGCCATTCTCAGGTGAGGACATTATCTATTTTGGTTATCTATGATTAAAGAGCACATTGTCAATCAGTAGTAGGTTTTTGATCATAACATTAACTGTCCACAGATAATTAGAATATTTTAATCTTTCAAATAACAGTTGGATATAGTATGCCATTTGTGTTTCTAGTAAGTAACCTATTACCACAATATGTCCTTAGCTGATTGCAAGGGGAAGCAAATAGCTTAGTTTCTGGTTTGGAGATGTTGTTTAGTCCTAGGTAATGTTCCAGATAACATAGCATTTCTCGCACTGCTTTTTACTTTTTAAGTTTGCCTCAGATTTGTTATTTTTCCTGCTTTTTGTTGGTTTTTTTTCCTTTTAGAGAAAAATTCTTATTTTTACATGATAGTTGATGATGTTTAAACTCAAACTTTATTTATATTCCCATGCTTTGAATACATAAAAAAATCCATGTCTGTCTTTGCGCGTGCATACTGTGCACTCTACTTTTTTCAATACTGGGTGTGCACCACACTCAAATTCAAACAACCAGACAATCATACGCGCTCTCTCTCTCTCTCTCTCACACACACACACACACATAAACATTCACATTCACACAGACAGCTGTTTGAGCAGGTCCTGTCTTTCATTTGCAAAACAACTTCTTTTTAATTCACATTAAAACCTCCCCACAAAATAAAATCTATTCACTATGGCAGTGTATCTCTGTTCTTCGTTTTAATATTCTTACTGTTTACCTGATAATGGACTGACTCCAAACTAAAATACAGTCCAGATTTCATAAACTATTAAAAAATACTCCACCACACGCAGGTGTAATGGCTCTTGAAAGCATTTTTTGAAAATGTTTAAGTATATAATGTCGCAGACAGAAATAGCGATGCTGAAAACCAAATAACAGGTTTAAAAAAAAAAAGGTTTTCTTGTGAACAATCAGATGACTGATGTCATGCAGTATATAATCCACACACAGAATTCAGTGTCTCTCCTCAGGTCAGTGAATTCTTTTGGACATAAAAAATAGGTGATTCACAGCCTATTCTATAGACAGCACTGTGGACCAAATTATAAGAAGCATATATGTGGAGACCTGGGTCTGAACCTAAAGAACAAAAAAAAAAAATTCAAAGTGAATTCAGCAGGTCCCAATATGTATCAATCTTATTAATAAAGCCTTTTATGACTAACCTGATTATAAGCAGAGTGCCATGTACACAAATAAATACAGTACGTGAAGGTTCTCAAATATGAGAATTCTTTTTTTGGCATCCACAGATTTGGAGTCTTATGGAAGTTCCGGTTCCAGGTGTGGCCTCGGATGGAGTGTGATGCAAACTTGTACTTCAAGGTCAGTCAGATTTCTTCCAATCCTGCTCATGAAATAATAAATGCCATTTTTTCTAGTGCATCAATGCAGTTTTCAGATATGGCCACTTTGCTTCGGTCTTACACATTGATGTATTTTTGGAGACGGGTATATGGCATTGAAAGTTAAAAATGCTTAGCATAGATGGATATTGACAACAAATTGTCAGCATTCTTGTATTTTGTGCTAAAAATTAATTTGCAAAATAATAATAATGTTTATTTTTATAGCACATTAGACAACCAGAGAAGGTGAGCTTATAACTCTTTACAAACACATGCATACACAAAGGTACCTGGACATTAGTAGGTATTGAGTGTTTTATAGTCACTGTCATGGGTGCGTGCGCACACACGCACACACATACAAGTACACAAATATACCCACATAGTATCAACATACAGTTGAGTTGAAAAATATATAAATATATATACACGTACAGGTTAGATACTTTAAACTACTTTTTTGTCACAATTGCTGACAGTTGCCTCCACCCAGTATAGACTTCACTCTGCCATCGCCAACCATTGGTCTACCCAGGTCAAGTCTCACAGTTGTTGATCCGCCATGGATGCCACATTTTAAAACAAAAATTGAGGAAGTGACTGTGAATCAGGAAGAAACGGTAGGTGTTGTCTTCTCTTTGTCAGAATCTGTCAACCAGCTTATCAGCAAACTTTTCTTTCCAGAAATTCAGCTTGTTCAACAATAAGTTAAAACAAGACTTTTAGAATATTTTATTGATCCTTTTGGAAATTGTACAATAGCTTGTCATCAAAAATAGCTATGTAAATATTTCCAGTCACTCATCTGCTATTATAAAACAAACAAACAAAAAAATGAAGTAATTCTTACTGACTTCAGAAACAAAATGATAATATCTTTATCATATTTCATTAGCAAACAGTAGTAACATGCAATTTAAAAAATACAGGGTAAACATCATAATACATTTTTTTTTTTAACAACCTTTTATTGTTCATAAAATTCTGATCATCATCATCATCAACATCGTCAAATAACTAACAACATTGCAACATTAAACCATACATGTACAATGTCATTCAACCACATGCGTAAATTAAATCCCCCCCAACCCACTTCAAAAGAAAAAGTCTTGCAAGTCTTTTTACAGGGCTACAAATATCACCTAATTTCTTCCTTCCCCCAAACACTCACATATGAACATGAACTCACATATAACCACACGTAAAATGAGGAACTGACAAAAACAAATAGGACCCTGGGAGAAATCTGTGCCACAGTGGCAAATCAGCCTGGCACAAAGTTCACACACAAACTTACTGCAAAAACAGATTGCAAGGCAGCTTTTCCTCTTGACAATATGAGCAGAAAAAAAGTTACATAAAGAGGAGATGATCATCCCACTGTATTTTGACATGCAGACACAAGAGGCAAAGGATTAACAAGAATGGCCAACAGTAAGAGTAATCTTCATACAACTGATTATTAAGCAATGGCAGCATTAAGTCCAAGCTAACCTTAAGTGTTTTTCCCTCATTTCTTTCTTTTTTCCATGCTTGATGTATGTTTACAAATAAAGCAATATAATGGAGATGACGATAATGATACTATAAAGACTTACATAGAAGGTAATGATCTTAACTTATCATATTGTACACGTGTTTGAGAGAGTAAATGACGGATACTAATTTAGTAAAGCATTCAATAGTATTACACATTATGCACATTAAAACATAGAATCGTCAAGTGTTGATCACATTACCAAAAACAAAGGCAAAACAAAAACAAACAAACAAACAGAAGCGCAAAATAAACAGAAATAAAAGAGATAACAAGAGGAGGGGGAAGAGGAATGTGGAGAAGGACTAGCAGGCGCCTCATTAATCCACAAAAAAAAAAAAAAAATTCTTCGCATTGGATGTAGAGAAAGTAGGTACTGTTCAGAAGTTTAAGCATGCACATGAAAAAAAAAAAAAATTCAATGTGTAAAGATGAGTTGCTTGTATGGTATCCATTTTTGCAAGATACGTTCTGGCTGACTATTTATTGTGTAGTAATATTTTTCTATTTGGTATCTTTTCTTTAGTTCCATTACAAATGAATTCACACTTAGCTGGATACTGAAACATTTGCACCGGTAAATATAAAACTTTGCCATAATTAAAATAAGACTGAATATCTTATCTATCATAATTTCATTTTGGACTCCAAATATTATTAGCTGTTTTTTACTTCTATCTGTTCACAATGCGTACATTTTTCTTTTAACTTGGTAAAGAGATCCTTCCAAAAGTTTTTAACAATAATACAATCAAACAACAGGTGTTCTATCGATTCTCTTGACTGAGTGCAGAAGGAGCAAAGATCTGAATCTTTTAGTTTTATTTGATATAATTATAGTGTGTTTGTAGCTAAAACATGATGCAGAATACGATACTGAAACCATTGAAGTTTTGTATCCATTGTAACAGTAAAGGGGTGAGCAAATATTTGTCCCCACTGTAGGTCTGGAAAATCTTTTTCCCATTTTCTAATACATGTAGGAGGCGTCTGTGGATATAACAGTTTACTGTATATACCTTTTGTGCCTTTTTTGTGCTTGATTATGGCTAACAGTGGTGCATAGCATGTAGTATTTCTGTCTGATTGTTTCCATAAATGGCCAATTTTTCCTTTATATTTGAAAATGGCCATGATTCTACTATAGTAATCTAAAAAATTTACATTTTTGCCATATATTTGTTGGAATGCTTCAAATTTTATAGGTGTTCCATTATTATCAAGTAAATCCCCAATTTTTATAATATTATAATTTAACCATTTTTCTACTGTTTTTAGTGTATCATTTTTGGACAGAAAAGTATTAAAAAATAGCGGCTCGTGCAGAAATTCTGTGAGTGACAGGGGGGTAAATCTAATGCAAAAGTCTGAATAAATATTGAATACATCTTTCCAAAACACATTTGTTTCAGTAATACTTTCCAGAAAATATCCTCCAAACTGTTGAAAAGTTGAGATCTGTGGAAAACATAATACATGGTAAAAATGCCATTTTTGTTGTTAAAATGAAATTCATGTTGTGCATCGAGCAAAAAAAAATCCAACAACTTTTATGAGTTTGCAGAGCGTTTCCTTCCAGAAATCCCTTGTGACGGCCACGACGACGCGGCGCAAACAGCAGCAAGAAATGATCAGACGAGCTTTGCAGGCAGAAGAAGAGCGGAAGCGCATTGGACGGGAGAATTTTCCTATGACTACAGTACCTGTGACACAGTTGGCTGCCTATGAACCAGCACTTCATTCAGGAGTTGAGGAGCACGAGGAAGGTACGAGACATGTATTTCTTATTTTCCTTTTTTTGGTAACACCCTGTTAGATCTGAGTTGATGAGCTGTTATTATCCTTCTTGTATACAATGTGCATCTTTATTACTCACCCATGCATGCATGCTTCATCAAAATAATCTCCTGTAAAGTGAAGATTCACTTTAAGAAACATCTAGCCATTTACAGAGGTAAGCAAATATGAGTTTTTCTTTTGTTGAGAAATACATTCAGGTGTTTGAAAACTTGCAGAACTCATGGGCAAATTTATACTTTTTAAGTGTTACTTCAACATAGGCATCTGTAACTGTAACTGTTATGTCAACATAGGAGTCTGTAATTGTAATTGTTTTTGGCCCTGCTGTTTGAAGGTCATAAGAAGATTGTTGTTGTTAAAGTGCTTCTTTGTATCATTAAGGCTACCTGTGCTTTCTTGCCCTGCTGCATTCCTCAACAATATTGGATAAACCTGAGTGTCAGTTGCAGTGAGAAGGATGGCTGGAAAAAAGTTGTGCCTATTTGCTGTGTTTGTAAATAAACGGGCAGATGTATAGGCAGATGTAATATTTAATATGAGAGTTTAGAATTGTAGAAACATGTCATAGGTAGATAAGTCATTTGTATCATAGGGTTTTCATTATAAAGGACTTTTTCTTTAACACAGTAAGACCCGAAGGAGAGGCCAGTCGCTGGTTTAACATTTAAAATGTCTTCTTAGCTCACATACTTACTGTCATAGAATACTTGATCTAGTTTTCAAAGTCTTCTGTATAAAAACTTGGAAATCGCTTCATGCTTTGGAGAGCAGAAAAGGAGATTTTTTTAAACATTTAGATGCTTCTAGTTAACAATATGTAAACTAAATCTAGAACTGAGAAATATACAGCAGCCAAGGATTCATAATTTCTCAGTGTGTTGGCCTGCTGCACTAGAATACCTGGCTTCATGGCATGTAATAGTTATCAGAGAAAAGGAGTAGATATATTTCCTAGAATGCTTGATATTCCAGCAGTTTTCCACTGTTCATTTTAATTGTTAGTGTTTATTGACAGACTATGTGCTAAACACCTCCAGATCTTCAGGTATCAGACCGTAAATAATATATTTAATGGTTCCTTTCATCTTTGTAGAGCAAGTCTTTAATATAATATTTTCTAGTTACAGGAACTAAGTAGAATCACATAGATATGGTGACATAGAAACATCCATAGAATGCGATCTGCTGTGGCCACAAGTGCTTAGATTAATTACTAACACATACACAATATGAAACATGAGAAGTAAATCTTTGTTGTTCATTAATTAACACTCCAGCACTAATACTTGTGTGCTCATTTTATCAGAGTGATAGTTCTCCCAGCTGCTTCATCATGGCTGTTGGAGAAAACTAACATGATTATAAAATTCATAATTTTAAGAATGGCATGTCAATAGGAGAAAGAAGTGGTGTGTAAATCATGTGTATATTTTGGTAGACATCCGAGACTTGAACATCCTATAATGTGCATGTGAGAAAGAAAGATGAGAAACCAGCACAAAGGTCCAACCATTTACGATCCAATTATGTTGAGGGATGTATCTTATTTGTTACTTGATGTATTCATGTCACAAAGGTCCAACTATTTCCTATCCAATTCTGTTGAGGGATGTGTCTTACTGTATACTTGATGTATTCCTGTCAGTCCCATTATGAGACCCCCAAAATTTTTTTTTTGGAAAGATAAATTTCCTAAACAATGAGTTCTAAATATTAAGTACTTTACATCAGCATAATCCTATTTATAATTCTAAATAACAGCATGTAGAGGTGTGTGCGTGTGTGTGTGCACGCCTGCGTGTGCAAGTATGCATCTATGTGTTTGTGCACAAGTGTGTGTGAATATACATATATATGCATTTGAATATTATTTGGACAAACTATTGTTGCTGCTTCAGTCATGGTATGACTAAGTTATGTCTAATTAACAAGAGAATGCCAGGTCTGGCTTAGAGTGTGTAGAAATTCTTATTATTTTAGTAGTGACATTTGATGATGACAGAGATTTATACTACATTCATGATTTTTGATGAATGATTAGTACCCATGAAATGTAGAATCGTCTCACAAGTATTGAAACTTTTTTTGTTGGAGCAATGGAGAAAGTGACCTTTGCATCATATTAACGATAGATGAATTTGTCCCATAAACTGTGTTGCTTATCTAATGGTGGATATATCTAACTTTTCCTGTAAATTGTGCATATTTAGTAATCAGCCTAACTACTTCTGAGTGGTAGGTACCACTTCTCCTGCATATTTGTCTGAGGTGTACTTTGTGAGTGTAACCATCTCCTAACATGTCAAGCTGATAACAGTTTTGCCCAAAATGTAAGTGAACTCACAGGAGGTACAGGTCTATTGCTGTTCTGTGCTCTTCATCTGATATTTCCTTCATTTACAGTTTGGGCAAGAACTGAACCGAGCTTATGTATTGTGCACTTGCTTTTACCATCTAGCGACGCAAGAGGAGTTAAACTTGGCTGCTCGACGTGTCTCACTCGCTCCAATCAATCGCGCTAATATCCAAAGTCGTAGCATGTCTTGGCGAAACGGTAGCTTGCATTGGGGCAGGCTCGGCAATGAAGGTATCACATCTTGGACAGATTGAACCAAGTAACTGTGGATTTTGTATGTTGTGTGAACTGCATGAAACAGTGATCACAGTTTGGTAGTGCATGCTGTTAGCTGTTCTCTCTTTTTGTGCTTGTGTTTAAGGGGAAATCAGTCATGTAGAATGTTATATTCACTCATAAATACTCATATTGATAGTTCTGTCCCTTTGATATTTTTTTCTTTGGTAAAGTGGGTGGGATCATGGATTGTGAATGCATCTGTACTTTAAAACCTATGCCATTGTAAAGCACTTTCATTTCTTTTTTTCTTTTTGCTTGATGTTTGAAAATTTATTGCACAGTATTTTTTATGGGCAGGTTATCGATAGGATTATATATAATAGGCATCATATAAGCAAAAACATTTGCATTTTCTTCTAGAATTTTGCAGACTCTTCTGTCATGTGGCTCAGATCTGTTATTGGATGCTAAGTCCTAGAGATGGTTCTTCATTTGACATGAATTGAAAGCCTTCTTTAGCTTGTTTTCGTCTTCTCCTCACTTTACAGTGTTTGCTTTGTTTTCTTGTCTGTTTTGTCTGCTTGATCTTATCAATGTTTTCTAATTTGTTTCATATAAAGCAACAGTATTTGCCACCTGGTTAATCTGATTTACATTTTTTTAACTTACGATAGGTTTCCAGTATTGCAACTGTTCAAACAATGAATCAGACTTACAATATGCTTGATTAATACATCCCTATCAAACTTTTTTTTCCAATGAGTAACACATTGAAATTTTCTTGTATTATATCTTACAAGGACATAAATAAGGATAGTTTTCACTCTCATTGAACAAAATGGATGAAGAATGTTTCTTAAGTTATTTTGAGAGCTTGCCATTACTTTGTGTGCTTACCTCCATCTTTGAGGTGCTTATTTCTTATCACAAGAGGTTCAGGGTTTTTATTTTTCATGCTTTGTGTAAAATGTGGTTGAGGTGTTTAGAATGTATTAATGAGTCATTTTGCCATGAGTTTGATTCTTTTCTTCAGGTGTTCTGAAATTTTGGAAAGCTTATTGTGATCTGAAGCACTGTAGATGTCACACACGAGTGGAAGGTTTTGCTTGAGAATCAGTTCCCATCCTTTGTTTGTAGAAATATTCTTTCAGTATGGGGTAGAACTGAGTCTGCTACTGTTGGCAATGTCATTCTTGCCAGGTTTCATTGCTGTGTAGGTTTGTGGATTCAGAAACATTACTTCACTAGAGCCTTTCTCTCAGTGCTGTATGCATCAGATAATACTTGGTTTTCTCAACAGACCAGTTTTTCTTCCTTGTGCACCGGAGGAAAACAGATTCATTTGCATGCCTGCATGTACACAGCCTTATGTCTTTGTCATGTGGCTTTTTTCTTGGAAGTACTGACATTGCCAATCTTAATGATGAGATTAATTTTTGGTTTGTTCTTTGTTCTGCTTCTTGTTGTTTCAGTTGCCATCATCTCACCACATACATGCACATCAATAAAGACATCTTTTACCAAAACTATCAACTTTTGATAAAAGAAATTTTTATTATTATTATTATTATTAAAGTAGATTTATAGAGCGCAATTTTCAACCCAAGTCGACTCAATGAGCTTTCCAAAAAAAAAAAAAAAAATTCAGAGGAACTTTAAAATATTTTTCTTGCCTTTGCAAGCAATGACAAGCTGATCTATATAACAAGAAGTAAAAAATATTTTGTATAATATCTGTACAAAAGCATTTGAAAGGATTATGCCACTCACTTCAAATAGCAATCAGTAATGGTTGCTGGGTTAAGTTTCAGTAATGTAATTCAGTGACTTAAAATAAGAATCATAAGATCTGCACTTTTTAGGGGAGTCTTTGATCTATTTTTGCACTATTTGGCATGGCTTGTTGTTGGAACGTTAGGGCTTATCATATTATAAATGATTTCTTTTTATGATTGTTGGATATTAAAAATGGAATAAATACAAAAACATTTCATGCTTTTCCTGAATGTTGATACTCATTTAAGAACTGTAAAGGTTATGTCAAATGGATGTTTGGCTAGGAAATACAAATGAAAATAAAAACTGATGATAATTATCAGTGCAGTAACTAAATCCACATATTGGCTTCCACAGCCAGCATTCAAAAGATCATGACATGTAAATAGTTTTCAGTCAGTGTCATGGTGCTAGCAAACCATGTTCACTCAGAATTCTGATGACAGTGGTTGTCAGCAGGCTTTGTAGTGGTGAGGTTAATATGCTTGACTTAGAAGCAGAAAGTTGCACAAACCTTGTGGGGCCTGTGAATGGAAAATGTTGTCTTTCCACCCAACAGAAAATGAGTACCTTGTCTTTTAAAAAGTAAAAAGCACTGGAAGGACATGATTACCTCCTCCTTCCATGTATTGTTGTGGCCTAAACACATTGAGCCTCAAACCATTCATTACACATGTGGCTGTTAAATACCTTTGTATTGTTGGCATAGCAAAAGCAAACAGAATTCCAAGCTTATCTGTGTCCTGTTTCTTAATAGCTGCGACCGGTTGAATTGTTAGTATAGTGTAGTATATAGTATATCTGTTGGTATATAGCCTGTAGTCTCTCGTGGCACTGTCCCTGCTAATAGCTAGCTGATGACAGTTTTTAAAATCAGGATTTTTCAGACCAGTATACATAGATTCGCTTTCTTAATAACTCAAAACAGTTATAGAAAGCAAGATTTGAAAATTATGGTATGGTAAATTTAGAATATAAGAAGCTTAACAAGGTTTGCTATAATTTTGTGTTTTTGTGTTTGTCTGGGCTAGAGTAGGCCTGTGTAGAAAGACTGTATAACAGAGGCAATGTTTAGGCTGTACAGAAGTATAGAAGCATGTATTATTGTGAGGAATGCTTTCCAGCAGAGCAGGTCTAGGCTAGAAGTAGGTCTGCGTAGTAAGTCTGTATGGGAGGAGGTGGTATGGACTTGAGCGTGTATGATTGTGAGGCCTACTTTTCTAGAGAATTTGGGTAAAATTTATGTAAATTTTGTATGTTGCATTCCAGATGAGGTGTACTTCTGTTTCATGCAATCCTTGTGTGGATAAGGTGTTGATGGGACAAAGCAAAATACATGGGGTTTATGGTGACAGAACATGTAGAATTTTGAACAGCTTTAGAGGGGAGACAAGAAAGTAACAGCCATAGTATTATCAGGGGTTTGCTTAAAGTTGTCTTTATACTGTTGCCCTTGAAAATGTACTTTTGTTGACCACCGATGATAGCAGCTATTTGATAAATGAATACAGTGCCCCCTCCCTTTCCATAGCACAGTCTGCAGTGCATTCAGATGGCCAGCACCAAAGATGGAGTATCCCAATAGTTTGCTAAGAATGATGACATTCCCATTAATAGTGTTGACCAGTTCTTTTCCATTGATGCTTTTATAGCTGCTAGAAAAAGCTTCAGAGGGTATGACCACATGCTGTCAGTTTTTGCTAAGGGTGTGGCCATGTACAGTCAAATTTTGCTAAGGGTGTGGCACATTCAGTCAGTTTTTGTTCAGAGGGCGTGTCCACATATTGGCAATTTTTGTTCAGAGGGTGTGGCTGTGTGGTGTCAATTTCTGCCCACCTTATGCAGAATGACCAAGACATAGTGAGACACTCAGGTCCAGTTCATCCATCCCCAGTCAAGTTCTTAGTTGTATAAATTGCCTTTATGGTATTGTTACAGTGCTTGATGTAATTTGCTCACAAGCTCACTAATACATTTGAGGTAATTTGCACATAAGCTTACTAAATATAGTTTTCTGGGGGACTCTGCAAGTGTTAAAAGGGATGGTCTACTCTGGAATGCACCAGGTGAACATATAATTTTGGTATATAACTGTGCTAAGTAATATTACCACATTTTACATTAGACAAGTTTTTGAAAAGTTCATATTCTAACAGAGCTACATGAGTTGTGGTCCATGATTTTTGAATTCCTTTGAAGTCATCTATTTTCCCCTCCCCAAGGTGAGGAAGAACGTGCAGACCACTCACACCATTTGCAGACAGCACAAGGCTTCTTCCCATCATGCATCTGTGCAGCTGCCTTGCCAGTGTTGCACTTGCTAGACGACCATGATGTCAATACTGAGGGAGTCTCAGGTAGGTTCTGTATTTGCCTGGAGGGCAACAGCAGAAGTTGTTAGATGCGGGGGTGTGCTGCGTGACTGGGATGACTGTACAAGTCAGTAGAGGATAAAATAGACTGATCTGACTGATTTGCTGATCTAGGGACTAAGCAGGTTGTGTTCATGCTCAAAAACATCTGTAGTAAGAATGTACTTACAGTACATTGTCTGCAAGAAGGCTACAGAAAGTGTATTTCCCAAAATAACACAGGTCTGTCTGTAACCACTACAGGTTTTCCACTTGCTTGTTGACCATATCAGTATGTGATGCTTAGCAAATGTTGCACTTGCATTTAAACCTTTAATTCTCAAGCAAAAGAAGTCCATCTGCATCATATGTATGTTGACAGGTATGGGCATCTGCTAGCTGTACTATAAGAATATGTTCACGAGAATGGTAGCACATTGCCTTTTGAATGTTAGTGAGATAGAAGGTGTCAGGTACATGTCTGACTGGATCTTTTCTGATATGGATGGCTTCTTGTTTAGTGGTTTTTCTGCATTGATTAACTGCTTGAGTTCAGACTGCTCTGTGGATTTGACAGTTTACTGATTCATAATATTTATATTCATGTGTCACCACCATTTTGTGATTTATATGTGTGTTTAACAGTATCGGAAGTTGCCAACAAGATCATTTGGGACTGCATTGTTGATGACCCTATTCTCTTTCTGCGACACTTCCTGGAGAAGCTTACAAACAAAGAGAGACAGGTGGGTGACAGTTCATGGAAAGAGTAACTGACAGAGAGCAAAGGTAGAGAATCATATGGACTCTTTGAAATTCAAAATATTTTGAGCAATCTTTTTCTGTTTCTACTAGTATATATATTTAAGATCTTAATTTGGAAAATTAAAGTGGATTCCATATTCTTGTTTATTAACTCTCTTGGTTTGAAAGGCCACGATCGTGGCTTTGCCGGGTAGCACGGGCAAGGGGATTTTCATTACTTTTTATTGCAAAGTTCAAGTTTTCTCTTTTCCAAAAATGTATAGGTTTCTTGGTCTAATGTTTATCTCAGAGCATCAATAATAAAAAAACAAACTTCACCACTGTCGTCTTCGCAGTCTTCAGTTATAAGCCAGTCATTGTAATGTTCATTTTTATCTGGAACCAAGAGGGTTAATGTTTTATACATGCATTTATGTACTGGAGTTTCACATAACCTCAGTTCACATAACCTCAGGAACCAATGATCAGGTAGATGACAATGAATAGCAATAAAGAATTCAAGGAGAGAGAGAGTTTGGCTGACAAGTTGCTAGATAATATACTTCTGCTTTTAAAGGGCTGCATAAAACACATCATTTTTTTGTTTTGTAACTGTGTGTAAGCACTTTTGTTAGAATGTGTATTAAAAGGTGGAATAGAAAGTGTGCTTTTTGTAGTTAAGTTACAAGTGTGTGTGTCAGCAAACTTTCCAACTATCAGAATGAGACTACAGATAATAATGCAGAGTACATAACATTTTGTAAGTATACATAGAAGTTTGAAAAATTATTTGTTTATAAATTATTTATGCCTGAGTTTTTGTGTTGTTAATAGGAGGAGCTGATATTCCTGCTGCGTAAGCTGGTGATCTACTTTCGTCAGCTGCCAGCGCAGACAGCTCACTCCGTCTTTAACTACTTGGTAAACTTGGTGTTGACACTTTTTACCTTTAAGTAAAAAAGCAAAAGTTAACATTTGTCCATCCATTTTTTTTTTAAATTTTTGAAGACATCCAATGGAGAGGCTTCATAGCCTGGAAGTAGTGTACTCAGATTTGGAGATAAATGTCACTGGTTCCAGTTTTTAATGCAATGGGCGATCAATCAAAAAAGTCAAAAAGCAACAGAAAGAGAGCAGTGGCTCAACATTATGCTGCCATACAATGTTATGGGACCCTCAACTCTCTTTAAAGATGTCTGAAATGGTTGAATGTGTTTTTCTTACAACAACATGTGTATACATGCTGTTGTGTGGCATGATAAGTAACTGATGTTTACCCGATGTTACGATTTTTAGGTACACGATAAAATATTCTTTAGACCAAGTGTTGTGTTCACAGACTAGGGGCAGCAGCATCCCATTTATGTGGAGCATGTCTCCTTTGTTTGTATGTGCACTCATGCACATGTGTGCATGCTTGAATGTGCTTTGCAGGTGGGCTTTGTCATGTTCTATGTGCGCTCTCCCTGTGAAGGAGGACAAGATGCTATAGCTGGAGCATTGTCCCTCTTGTGGCTGGTATGTCATCATCATTGTGAACTGTACTTTATTCAAATAATTTATCATGACTGACAGAATGTCACAGAAATTTTGAAAACAGATGTGCTACATTTGAATTCTTTCTACCTTCTGGTAAACACGTTGACTGCCATTCGGTTTGAGAAGAGATTTTCTGATGTAAGCATTTGTGGTTTTATCATCATGCAGTCATACATGTAGAAGATGGTAAAATCAGTATAAAGGATGTGTGTGTGTGTGTGTGTATAATAAATGTGTGTGTGTGTGCATGTAAATTTGTTGATTTGTTACATTTTTCTTTATCATCATGTGCTTGTCACACTTTTTAAGAGAACAATGTTTATCTCTGTGTACAGGTGGTTCCCTGTGTTGAAGGTATTTATTTCAAGGACCTCAAGCAGACTCTGAAGAAGGAGCAATGTGATGTGAATAAAATCATCTTGCCTTACCATTCCAGTCATGTTGTACCATTCCCAAACTGTCACAAAATTATGTCTTACCATTCCGAACCACTGCAGCCATGTTTTACCATTCCAGACAGTCATGTCCAGTGGCGTAGGAACCGGGGGGGCAAGGGGGGCAGCCGCCCCCCAAAAAAAGATGCTGGGAAGGTAAGAATGTGAACGTTATTCATTGTCAGCATGGAGCTTGCCCCCCCAAAGCCGAGCATCTTCCTACGCCACTGATGTCTTGTCTTACCATTCCAGCACTGTCACATTTTACCATGCTTAACACTGTCACCTACCACCCGAATACAGGATGTGCTATTACTGTAAGTGTATTATGTTTGATTTACGAGAAAGTTGAGAGAGGTCAGCAGACATCTTTATTGAGAATATGGAAGAGAAGGATGTCATAGGTTACAATTTAATTTTTGTCTATGGGGTGATAGCTGCATATATCTTAGAGCATCTTTAGTGCAAGTTCAGCAACATAAGTGTAAACTATGTGGTTTGAATTTTCATGGATCATTTATTTTGCTTGATGCTTTCAACTGTGTCAAGTATGTGGAAGACCTGTTTTGATTCTGCTGCAGCCTTACTTGTTGGTGTGTGCAAACGTAGCCAGTGCCAAGAAGATCCTGGTGCATGGGCCAGACCTTTCCAGCATCCCTTCACAGCTTCCTATCCATGAGGTCAGCAGTGCAGCAAAGCTGTGATTTACTTCCTTGCTGTTCTTGGTCTCCACTGGCAACCATGCAGCTTCACTAATCTTGTTGTAGCTTATGAAGGCCTTAGATACTTGCAAAAAAATGACGACAGATTTCCTAAGCAATGAAACAAAGTTTTCTTTTAATGATTACTAATCTCTAGTCCAGTGTTGTTGCCTAATGAGCTAGAAGCCATATGAGGATTGCACTCATATGCAAGCCTTAAAACATTAATGACAGTTAATATAACCTGATCATGGCCTTATTTGTGCTTGCTGTGTAATTGTTTAGAAGAAAGAAACTGTAATGTGAAGGCTAACACTGTCTTTACAGGACACACAGTTCTCACATATTCTACAGGAGAGCCTGGAGTTCTTTAACATCCCCGAAGACCAACACCATTGCTATTTCATTGCAGACACAAAGACCAGTATGTAGCAGGTTCTCAGTAATTGCCATGCTGTAACAGAGGTAATTCTAGGCTGCGGCCTTGCGGGATTCCCGCAAAATTTCGCTGAGGGGCGCATAATCTGAAAGTCAGCGCGACCACGCGCCCGCAAAAATAACGTGGCTGGCGCGCTTTTGAACACGCGATGCGGCACTTCAAAAATAATTGTTGTCATTCTTTTTGCTGCTTTGAAACCGACCCACTAGAATCGATGCTAATGACTGGACAGTTTTTAAACTGACGAGTTGTTATCCATTTGCAACCTTTTGACGCGCCCACAGCGAAAACATTTGGGGCGGGAGAGATCAAAGGGTATCGGAAGCAAGCGAGTTGAAAGCGAAGTGAACGCGACTGTCAACTCTGACTTTTCGTTCACGACAAGAACAGCAGAAGATGCCCCGTCAAGTAGAAATCGACAAGGACAGAAAGAAACAGAAACTCGTCAGAGTGTGCCGCACACATTGTTGGAACTAAAAATGTAGACAACGAAATAGACAAATTGAGACAGAGACTTCACGTAAAAAAAAACAAAAACACGCATCCAGAGAACCTGTCAGTGTGAATGGCTGAAGAAATGGCCTTGGCTAATGAACAAGGAGGAAGGCATGAGATGTAAAGTGTGCATACAACAATAAGAATAACGCGTTTACAACCCCGTGTGTGATAAGTGCCGAACGAGGACGCTGCAGAGACATTCAGACTTCCGACCACAGGCACTCTTTGGAGGCTGAAATTCTTCAGAAAGATTTCAATTTTCAAACTATTTTCAATTCTAATTTATTTCTGTCCTCATGACCTTTTCGGAACTTATGCCGGCGATATTATATAACACTTAGAAATAACGTGTTGCGAGCTTGATACAACATCACAGGACATAGAAGCTGTCAGGGTTGCTTTTGCGACAATCTGTGCAAGAACATTAATGACAAGCTTCCAAAAGATGCAGGTGATGTTGCCTCTGGATTTTTGAGTTCTTTCCATGCGCCCCATCTTTTTCCTGTCTACAAAAGACAGAACGCCCTATGGAGACAAAGAATTAAATATCTTAACAGATTTCTTTGGAAAACCAGCACAAGTGGGCAGCAAATTCAGTAAAATCTTGCTTGACAAAGCAGCATGTTTAGAGGAATGGATTGTGGTCAAGGAAACTGTAACGCAGAATGCATATCGGAGAGATTCCATAAGCTGTTTAAGCTGTTATTTGATTTTTACAGGGATTCATTTCCCAATTTGCTGGTTCTTGGAAAGCTGTGCCTCCTTATGCTATACCACAATGCAGGCCGTGAGAGGGGGCTTCAGCCATCAAAACCTAATAAAGTCTTCTCGTAGAAGTTGCCTCGAGGGGAAAGTTTTAAACCCTTGCACTAATGAGACGTATGAAAAGTGTCTAAACATTAGCTCATAGCCCAATGAAATGGACACAGACTAATTGGTTTGCAAATTTAGGATGCTATGATAAACTAATGATGATGAAAGATAATTTATCGATATAGAAGAAAAATATATCTATGTGATTAATCTTCAATTTCTTGTGATTAATAAAGTATTTTGTTGTAAACCAAATATTTATCGGAAAAAGCAGTGAAAATGTGTTTGTTTCGAGGGACCCCTTGTTTCATTTGAAGGGCCCCTTTTCTTCCATTGAGAGGGCCCCAGGGCCCCTCTTTTTGAAATCCTAGAATTACCTCTGCTGTAACTCTGTTATCTGTAACTCTAGTGTTGCTATCACTGTTTTCTGTAAATACCTTGCTGTAGCTCTGCTATCTTTAACTCTAGTGTTATTATCAGTTTTTGTCAGCATTCAGTTTTTTAGTCCAGTAAATGTCCCAGACTTGTCAGTCTCTATACTGTCGTTCTACAACTGCTGTTACTGGCCAGGCGCAGGGGGCACAGAATGTGCTTAAGGTGGATGGGTAGTGTTATCTTTTGTTATTTGGGTTAGATATAGATATAAATTTTAGATGTATATATAGCATTGCATTGTTTCATGCATATGTAGTGTTGTGACCAAATGTTGCATGAAGGAACTGGTGTGTTAAAGATTGTTTCCCCCATCATAGGTTGTAAGACTCAGTAGACAGAGATGTAGTAGGACTCTGTAGATAGAGATGTATGTAGGACCCAAGAGAAAGGCAAGAAAGGAGACACTATGAACTGTGTCTGCAGATCAAGTACATAACCAGAATGCCTATGTAAGAGACTTTTACTTCTTCCGGCGGAACATCTATCCCCAGCTGAGCCTTGTGCGCATGGATCCCGATGATGCTGCCTTAGCTCTTCAGAAGCGGGTGAGTGAAGATGGCAGCTTGTGGTTGCAGGGAAAGGAGCAGCCACTAAATTTTTATGCAGCCCTGACCTTATGACACTGGTGTGTGACCAGAGGCCGCAAATGAGCATATACTACAGTACAGCACTTAAAAACATTGGTTAAATGCTCTTTCTCTATTATAAACCAATTTGGAAAAAAATATTTTGATAATGTTTGGAGGAATTTGTCTCATCTACTATAGCATGGTACCTTTTTATGTCAGGAAGGTTACTGTCTTTGAGTGAAGGTTCTCACACTGCTGGATCCTGGTCCTGGAGCGCTCGGTCTTTCTGTCTTTTTGTTTTTATGTATGCTTATATTTAATGTCTTACACCATCGTGTAATGCCTGATGTATTATGCAATAGTAACATTGGAAGACAATTTCATAAAAAGGGTTAATAAAGATGTTTTGTATTTGTATTGTCTAAAGCTTTTCCATTTGAGAAATCCTTGTACCTTGTTTAGATCAACATTTCAAAATCTGAATTTTGCTTGCAGGTGTTTTTGCTGAAGTTTATAGAAATTGGGAAGGTCTTGCTAACCGATGCTGTCTTGGCCAACACTTCGAGTCACCAGGTAACTGAGTATTGTTCACTTATGTTTGTATGAGAGCTAACTTAAAAATTCATGAATATTTATGCATTACAAAACTGAAAATATGAAGCAGTTACTGTGATTATTTATGACAGCAGTTTAATTTGCCCTAGTGCCAACAGTAAGGAATATCATATTTTGAAGAATAATATAGTTAAGAATGTATATCTAGTTTTTGATGTGATTGGTCATGCTACCTAGCTTTAATATAGCTTTCCCAATAAATATTCATGTTTCATGCAGAACCATGTTGCATTTCTTCATGAAGAATTTCTGAAACTGCCAGCATTTCCCCGCAAAGCCCTTGAGACAGAGTTTGACATGTATCAAGGACAACTGGGCAAGGTGAGAACAAAGAAAAGGTTGAACTTGTTTATTCTAAGTGTTGACTGCGCTGCCGATGCTCAAGTTGCTGGATGCTGATTTTTAATAAGAAATGTGCCACACATTGAGTTCTCATCATCCTTTCTGTCTGTTTTGTGCAATATTTTGATGAACACAGGCTGTTACGCAGAGATTGTCGTCAGGTCTAAACTTTGGGATGTTATTATATAGCCTGTATCGGAGAGTTAGTTTCTAAATTAAAGGCTAACCCGAGTGCTCAACGAAAACCCTGGAAATAGACCATTAAAATATCATAAAAGCATATTCAGGTGGTATTTTATGATGAAGAGGTATGAGAAATATTATATTAATCTTTTTCTCTTAATCACACCTGGATTTGTTGTAATGAAGCTTTCTAGCGTAGCGGGTAATTTCTTCTGCTTTGCTAGTGCCAGGTGAAAATGCCAATGTTTGAAGGCTTATATTTTGAAAATTAAGTATAATTATGTTCATATTTTGGGAATTATTTTTTTTAAATGAACTTAACCTGGTCATAAAGAAAAAAAAATGTTGCACTCAGGTAGTTTTTAAAAAAAATGCAGAGTGCAGATCATTCTTTCAGCTTTGTCTTTACCTTTCAGGAGCTGTTTGGCATGGACTCACTGCATAAATATGCATGGACAAAGGTAAAAGGAAGATTGCATATTGTTGAATTATATGGGCTTCTGTAAACTTTTTGTAGCCATGTGTGTGTGTGTGCAGATGTGCATATGCATGTTTATAACATTATGTAACTGTTGGTTATGTAAACCTGTGAAGACACATTACTTTTGTCTCATTTTGAGAGAAATCTTGCATCCTGTTTTGCTTAAGCTGGATATGAAAGACAACTTTTTTCTGTTATAGTTGATGACAACAATGTTCAGTGCGCTCAACAGCACATTTACCTGGTCCCATGACCTTTCCCTCTTCATGAACGTCATCAATGGCACAATCATCTTGTTGTTTGAAGACACAGCCATCCTGCGCTTCTGTCTGGCATCCCTCATCAATACCTGTCGTCACTTCAAGCATATATTTGCCACCAATGGGTAAGTTTATTCACATCTCATTTAAGACAAAATAGAATTTATATTCCGTTGTAACATCCACCCATAAAAACATGAATTTATAAATCACTATCAAGTGCAAACAATACTTGGCTGTATTGAGAACATGCTTAAATATTGAGACCACACCACTATTCATTATTATCACACCATTATTTATTAACATCTTGTTAACTCAGAGCAATCACCTCAACATGTCCTTCAAAGTTTCCATAGCATGGTGTCTACACTAAAACAGCACGATGTCCGCAGTAACACACAGTGATGCAGCTCGTATATAAGGACTTTTAATCTCTTCCTAGGTTTATGTACATCATGCCAACACTGTTGCGCGTGTACAGCAATAACCAACCCAACACTGTCCTGAAGCAGGCTATCCACTTTGTGTGCCGCCAGTTCTACATCTTGCATCGCAAGCCATTTGTGCTGCAGATGTTTGGAAGTGTGGCTTCCATCCTTGACACCAGCTGTGCAGCAGGAGGGATGTTGGACTGCAGTAAGGTAAACTTATGTTGAGCTTGATAAAGGATACAGAAACAAAAACTGATTCCTGGGGCTGCAATCTGGGATTGGGCAGATTGTGTCTTTGTGGTACTTTGTTATCTGTAAAATTGAGGGTTCGATGCATTACCACCTATCTCCTATCCATGGCCAGCAACTAAGGCTATATCACAGCAAGGCAGTCAGCTCTGTAAACAGAGTCCACATGCAGAGAAAGAACAGTGTGCCTGAGATGAGCGCTGAAGCCAGGACTGCCAACTTTCACAGTGTTGGTGACAGGCGCTAACTATTGCTTGTGGCTCACGAGGACATGACATTTTAAAAAAAGAGAGGTTTTATTTTTACCCATAACATTTTACTAAATTAATGCAAGTTGGACTGATTTATGTTGATGTTACTGAGTTTGGTGTAGTAATTTTTATCTATAGAGAAATGGTGTTTGTGCTTTAAAAAAAGAAATAAGGACAACAGCAAGTATTGATGACTGTTTTGATTTGTATTAGCTACTGTTTAGTTTCTCATTTTGGGTGCAGGTACAGCCAGACAGCATGTTCAACCTGTTGCTTGCCTTGGACAGGGAGTGCCCTGACATCCTGGGTGTGCTAGACCTTGTCCAAGGGGACAAACCTCTCAAAGCACTGGTAAGGATCCAGCGCAAGGGGAGGTAATTTGTGATCCATCATGGTCTGGAAAAATAATATGTAATAACTTGCAGTATAACTGCGGTGCCAGAACACATGGCTGCAGCATCAATATTTTTCTTTGCTTTTGAAGAGCCTGGAGAGAAAATCAAACCACATCAACCTCTAAAGTTCATAAATCTCCATAAAAATTATACTATTTATGCTATTTCAAACAGGCAGAATCATTGCAACTGGTATTTCATAACACTTTCAATGAATGTGTTGACTACAGTTGATTCCCATAAGATTGTGTGTTATAAATAAACAATTTCTGTTGGTTTCCTGTAAGAGTGAGTCACTGTAAACAGCTCTGCCTTTGACCCATATTGTTTACCTATTGAGTCCTTTCTTGTTAGGAAAGGATTTGAGGATTGGGTACCTCTTACTGCCTTCACTAGTTCATGGAAAGATGGTTATGCACACTTTGTTCCTTAGTGGTTTAGCAGCCGAGGTTAACCCAGAGGTGTAAGATTTTCCATGTACTGACCTTTTCTTACAGTGACTGTTGTAGAACAGTATTTATTGTAGCTTGTATTTCAAGACAGGGCCGACCTTTGAAGCATGGGAAATTAGTGACACTAGGAAGTAAATCTCATTCATGAGCTGCACATTATGGAATGTATCCTCTCCTTTTTTGTAGTATGTACACCATAGGACCAGCTGTTCATGTTTCAGGACTTTTGCTATGAAGCTGACCCAGATACCTTCAGCATGATGGACACCATCAACATGTGTGTGACCGTCATTGCCTACGCTCCAGACTCTTTCCGCAGCGTGCAGATGTTGGTGAGCTGCCAGTGGTGTTGGAAAAAGATGGGAGACTGAATTTTTCTGGGCCCTTGTATCTTGTAAAGCACATTTGAGCTCACTTCTGTGTGGGGAAATGAGCTATGTAAATCCCATGATTATTATTATTATTATTAGATAAGATACCATTTAGAACTACATTGTAGAGTCTAAGCTGTTCATGGGAAGTATATTCTGACATTTTACATCAAGATTATGTTGGCAGTCTTAAATTACTTAAAATCTAAGAAGCTAAGAAGGTAGAAACTGTTAAAATTCCGACTGTTACCTGTCATACAGATGATCCTGGAACTGGTCATCCCTCGCTACTTGGAGCATCTGTGCCGAGAAACAACCCACAGGGATAGCGTGAGCATGGCCAGGTCAGAGGTCACAGCCATCACCAATATTGCTGTAGCCCTTCGTGCCTTGATCAGCTGCAGCGAATATTTTGCAAGGTGATGGTGTGTTTGCTGTCACTACTTGTGCACAGTATGAGGAGATCCAAGGAAACATGTTACCTGTTTTGAAATTAAGATGCACTGAAGACAATATTGGCCGTGTCTGTTACTGTACAGCTCATCTTTGGTTTGTCTTCTAGGAGCATGAGCCTGCCCCAGAGGTTTATGGAGTCATCGAGCGTTGGCAAGCCTATTCGCAATCATAGCATGCATTCTCTGACAGTTGATGACCGTGAAGATTCTCACACCAGGTAAGCATCAAACATTTGTCGTCTGGTACTACATTTCTTCTTTAACTTTACCAGACGACCCAGTTTAAGGGCTACAACTGCTCTTTAACCAAACAAATTCTTGTTCCTGGGCAGTAGGTGGATACCAGTCCTGATAACTAGAGAGCTCTTCCCCTTAAGCCCTCAGACTATTAAAAAAAAAACTTTCCACGTGAGTTTAGCGGTCTTTTCATCAACCCTCAAGGCAGAAGTGGGAAAGGCTGGGAGGGCATCCTTGTCAGGTCGTCTGGCAAGTATCAAAGACAATTTACAATAAAAATTTTATTTTTACACAATAAGGGAGTAAGATCAGGGATTGGTTGCACATCTCTCTAGTGAGTGAACATTGCAATCAAGGTCCCATAGCTTAGGAAGAACAGTAAACAATGTAGGAGCAGTGAGCTAAGTGGTTCACTGTGACCAGAGCATGGCTGTTTGGAGGCAGAACAAAGTCTTCAGCTGTCTCTTACCCTCCCTGATAAATTAAGATAACTATCTAGGCTGGGTGGGCAACTGAACATCTCTTGTTTCAAATTCTCAGTAACCTCCAATAAAATAAGATTTTCTCCCCCCCCCAAAAAAAAACACACACACACACACACATATGGGCGCATCAGTGCATGCATGGTCACATTAATAAATGAAATTTTTCGCATAAGTTCAAGGACTTAGGTGCTGTTTATTTTTGCTCTCATTTTATGTTGCACATAGTTGCTGAAACTGTGACATTTGAAAGTCTGTTTATTTTAAGCCATCGAATGGAGGAGGGTCGGCGGCGACCACATGGTGTTGACGCTGAAGAGTTTGAAATGCGAGAAGAATTCCGACACCCTCGGGATCTGATTCTGTCCATTGCTGCCCAGTTCTGGACAACATGTCATTCACGCCTTCGGCAGTTGCGCAAGATTTTGGGTGACCCCTCCTTCCGACCCCCAGAGCTCTTGGACCACAGAACTCACAATGTGAGATTCATTTCTTGTTTCCCTTACTGTTTTCATGCACCACAGCTTTTTTAATTACAAGAATGCAATCCCCAAAACGTACATTTGCCTCAAATGTTTGGACAGCTGCAAGAGGGAGCAGCAAAAAGAGGGCAGTTATCAGGTTCTGTGGAAGTCTTTTAATCCTACTTAGAGTCAACTTCTGCATATGACAGCTGCATAGTCAGATCCTCTTGCCAAGGGATGGAACAAAGCTGGCAGTGAAATCAAGGTCATTTCTTATGCTGAGTTGGCCCCAGATCATGGGACTGCTTTGTGGATAGGGCAGTCCCATACAAGTGTTTTGGAGTCGGGTTTAGAGTAATTTTGAAGGATGCAGAACATACATATTTTTCATGGTCAAGAAACTCTCAAACTTTGACCACATTGCAAGTAACTTTGTTCAAGCATTTAGAAGCATGTAGGGTATTTTTTTTAAGTGGTTGCCAAAACAAGTAGTGCTTTTTTTATTCAGTAATTACAAAAGGATATATATATATATATATATTTGGTAATTACAAGAGCAGATAGATATGTACATTCAGAAAATACAGAAGCAGATACATATATTTTCAGTAATTACAAAAGCAATCATATATACATATATCTCAAAATTTTAGTCATTGGTTCACCTCTCTGTTTGCAGCGTCTTGCAGAGATTGCCCACACCCTGCTCAAGCTAATACCATATGATCCGTACACAATCAGCTGTTCTGGACTCCAGAGGTATTTACACCAGACAGACATGGGGTATTTAGATTTAAGACAAAAATGGGATATTTAGATTCCAGAAAGATTTCTCGTAATTATTATACATGAGTTCATTTTACCTGTTCTGTTCAATGTTTTTAATACACTGTGCCCCATTTCCTCATATTCAAGTGTGTCTTGTTTCTTTCCAATATCACTGGATGGCTGTAAGTTTGATTTGAGCCCAGGCCAGTCCTCAGTGGCAGAAAAAAATCACCTGTTCTAAGTTGTCTGTTGTACTTTGTAAAAATAGCTTTTCACTGTTTCCAAATCCACACTAAAATTTGTGTGTGGGTATGGCAAGCATGCATACATATGAGTATATATATATACATTTCAATAAGTAAGAAAATGTATTTATTCGTTCCGCCAGATACATGCTGGAGATACTGCCCAGCACAGACTGGTCACAGGAACTTGTTAGACCTGCTCTTAACCTAATCTTGCGACGTCTTGACAGGCTGTTCACCAAAATTTCCAAGAAAAATGCCCTTAAGGTATCATTAACTCTGTTCTGCCTGTGTTTTTGCAATCACATATAAATTATTAACAGAAAAAAAGGTTCCAGACACCCAAATGTTTTCTGGTTTCATGGAATTTAGAAGGTAAAACCCCCTCCCCCAGTGGCCTTAGGGATGGTGATAGAGTGGTTCACTGTGTCAAGGTACAGTATGTGGAATGCAGAGCTTAGCCCTCTCCTGCTCCTGTGACTTGCTTTTATAAATCAGGTAACCGAAGTGCTAGCTTGGCAGAGGGGTCTTTCAGTCACTATTTTTATTAAACCAGATCCTTGTTATTCCCTCCCATTACACCTGTTTTTTTTTAATCAAATCCCAGATTCTGTACTGAAAAACAGCCTTAAGGCTATTGTGCTATGGTCCTTTCTACTGTGCCATCTTTGTCCAATGGTATACTGTAATTCTACTATAATTTATAATTCTATATATAATTACAATATAATAATAAGATATGTACTCTATACATAGTTCTACTATAATGTGCCGTCCTTGTCCCATGGTATACTGTAATTAAATAAATTTTTTGCAGGCTGGAGTAATTTAAGAATACAGTATTTTTTTAACTATTCCTTTTTGTTGCTGTACAAGCCAGTTCTACATTTTAAGTGATGGAGAGTAGCAAAAGTAAGCCAGCAGAAATATCAGGTCACTGTCTTATAGTTTCATGCAATGCATTTAGTTGTTATGGCTGTCAAATATGACCAGTGGATATAATGGAGTGGACAATATGTTAGGAAGGACATTTGTATTCAAGCAAAATTTTAACTCTTTTTTTTTAAAACAAAAAACAGCGGCAGATTGACTGGGAAGCAGCTGCTAACATTCTGAAAGGTAATTTCTGAGATGTGCATGATTATCAGTAAGATGTATAAAGCTATTACTGAGATATTTTTTATTAAAATGTTTAAAACTATTATTGGGATGTGAAATGTAATTACTGAGATCTGTAATTGTTGAGGTTTTTTTCATGATAGAAAGCCTTACAAAGATACACAAGAAGAATGAAAGTAACATCATCAGTTCTGAATGTCAGCCATTCATTGCAGCTTTCCACACTAGCATGTACAGACTAAGGCATGCTTGTTTATGGTACTTAATGGCTTGTGTTTTAGAGGCATTCAGTGCATTAAGAGTTTTTCATTAGTATATACTTTGGATTTTTTTTTATAAAAGTGCCTTTGATTTGTTTTGAACAAAGATACCAGAGATGTTTTTTATCTGGATAAAATCTTGAGGTCCAGATAATTTTTTCTTCACAACAAAAGCATCAGGAAATAGTCTGCTACAAAGACTGCTTCAACACTAGGCTGTACCATGTTGTTCTCATTGTTACAGGTGTCTTCCAGACTCTGAAGAAATTTGCTTACATTGCTTACTTGCCTCACTTGAAGGTTAGAAAACTGTGTATGGGTTGAGTGCAAACATTCTTGAATGTGTGGGGTGTAGCTTCCCAACCCCACTTTCCATTTATTGAATCTCAACATTTGATACCACAGAGGACTGCCACCTACCTTCTCACTGATTTTCACAATACTTTTTCTAATGTATCTGTGACTTTAGTTTTCTAGCTTGGTGGTAGTTAAAAAAAATGATGAATGTGTGATTTATTTAGTGCATATTCACGTTCATAAGGAGCATGCTGTTAGTGCTTGAGACAAGAACGAGACATGGACAACGTACAAAGGATGAAAGGATAAAGAACAGTACTGATGATTAATAAAAGACAAATATTGAAAACACAAAGAGGAATTGGGTAAAAAGAACTTAGGGTATTGTGATTCTGCAGAGGAAGACAAGTAGGGAAGTAGTGAATAGACAAAAAAAAAAAAACCCACAAAAAACCTGTAAGGCAGTATATGATTGGAAGTTAATTTTCTCTGTTTTTTTCCAGACTCTGGTCAATGTTTTGATCTCCATCCTCTTGTCCAGCATGGGAGGGTTGAGCGTCTCATTAGACCCTGGTCTGGGCACTCAAAGTACAAATCGCACAGAAAGATCCTCGTCGCCAGAAGTTGCACCTGTGTTTTGCTCAGCTGTTATCAAACTTGTAGCAATGCAGATGCAAGCTCTTGGGGTACTGTCACTTTCTCCAGTACAGCATAGACATATCATAACAACATAAATTATCTAATTTTAAGTTGGTGTGACAAGTATTTAAATGACAAACACACATTTGTTAAAGCTTGTGTAAGAACATGAAAGATGTGATTTTCAGGAAACTCACAGGAAAACTGAAGTAAACAGTGATGAAAATTAAGATAATGTCATCTGACAAATGTCAGCAGCTGTTGAGGTTTAACTTAAGTCATCATAGAATATGTTATGCAAGACAAATGCCATCTGCTTCTCCACTAAATTGCATATAGCATCTGATAATGTTGACTTTTCCACAGGAACACTACTCTTTAGAATATATTTGTGGAGGTCCTTCAGCTGTACATCCAAGTGATAAGCTTCTGGGGCTCCTCACAAACTTTGTCCTACCACTGTGCATCCGTGTGGGCTGTGGCTGTCGTGGTATGTCATCTTCTGCTGCTGTTTGTTGTTTTAACTTATTACAGATAAAAAAATTCTTGCTCATCTGCATATCAGATTTTTCAAATACTAAATGATTGATCCTTTCAAAAAAAGATATGGGTCCTTTGCTTCACTTCGTGCAGCTCAGTTCACATTAATTAGTAGTTCAGTTTATTGCTTGTTACTCCTCGAGGAGCATAGGGCCGCAACAGTTCACATTACTCATAGCTAATCATAGTGTATAATAGCAGATTTATTTTCAGAATGTATAAAGAGATTTTCAGGATGTGTCTAAAGTTATTTTTATATGTTACTTTTAATGACAATGTTGGACTTGATGAAAAAAGGGAAAATCTATTTCTGGCATTTTACTTTTCAGACATGCCTCATCTGTATCCTGTGGACATCAAGTTTGTCTTAAATGCAGTCACTAGTCTGTTGACCCCACATCCTCCAGCATCCACCACACACAACTCCAGCACCAAGTCCCACTATGTCAACACAGAACGAAGTCGCAGCGGCAGCATGTCAGCATCCGAAAAGATGGCACAGAAACTAGGGCATGAATTCCATCACACTGCAGCTTTCATTGGTTTGTAACTTCCTCATAGCTAGATGCGAATACTTTTATAGAATGAAATAATGAATGCTAACTGAATTCATTCATGGGAAGAGAGACTCCACCTGTTTAAATACTGCATGTGAATAAAAAGGTGACCTGTGACCTTGTACTTTTATTAAAGTTTTAAACATTCATTTTGCACAACATATTAATTAATTAAGTAGGCTGCACTCTGCACCAATCAACAAATAATAAAAGCACAAGAAATACAAAAGAAAAATGTTAGCTAATAATAACTTGTAAATAACTTGCTACACATAATAACATTCTATACTATACACTAAGAAAGATAGGAAACTTAAAAAAAATATGTAAACACCAAAACATAATACTTGCTATATAATGAAAACTAAAATCAAGCATAGTATATTTTTAAACAGTTATGTTTTAAATGACCATTTAAGTGTTGTCTTTGAGTCTAAATGACAGGTGGGGTATGGGAGAGAATTTTGTTTAGAAGTGCAGAAGGACCACATACATTGTCCTTCTGCTAATGTATTTACAGTGTTCGTATGCTAATGTATTTATAGTTGGAATGGACACTGTGCAAGAGTCAGATGAGAACCAGGGGTTTCAAGCATGAGTGTAGAAAGACAAGAGATCAGAATAATAGCCAGTGAAGAATCTGTAGAAGAGAGTTGAGAGCTTAGAGTTGGTTCTTATTCTGATCTGTAGTCTGTGGACAGTATATGCAGAAGTGGCGTGGCATGTTCAGATTTATGAACTTAAAGAACATCAAGCAGCAGGGTTCTGGACTTTCTGAACCTTGTGAATCAGATACTGTTGACAGCCTGCAAGAAATGTTAAAATTGTTCAAAAGAATGGGTGAAAATGTTAGCAATTTTGACAGGGAGCATGACGAATGGTGCTTATGGAGCAGAATGGTACAGGTCTGAAACGTGTTTTTCAAGGGACATGTCAACTGTGATTGTAAAAAAACTGCTGAAGATATGAAGGAAACATTAGCATTGCCAACTTAAACAGAAACTGGCAGATGAGGGAGAATTCTAGCACTTCTCCTACAAAAGATGAGGGCTTCTTTTATCACTGTGTCGTTTATTTTGTGAACTTATTTTGGAATGGAAATGTGTGTGTCAGGGAAAAGAGAAAGTTTATAACTGTTCTCTGTAAAAGACTGATCTGAAACAGAATGAGATTGAATCAGTGCGGAGAGTTGGTAAACATGATGGATGGGGAGTGAGAGGTTAAAGACCTTACTTATCTCAAGGCAGTGCCCATCTTCACCCCCTTGCTGCCTTGTCTAGCCTTCTATAGAGTCATTAAAACTATTATTGGGATGTGAAATGTAATTACTGAGATATTCTGTAGAGGGTTGGGAGGGGGAAAAACACACTGCATCACATGTGTGCTTCCGCATAAAGATTGCAGCCACCCAGAATGCCTTCCTCCAGCTCCCCATGAAGGGAGGAAAGGGATGGTCATCAGTGGCGGAGTGACATAGCTAGAACCAGCCATGACACTCCACCTGCTTTGCGCTCAGAAAGGGAACCTATCTCTCGCTTTCACAGTTTGAGGTTCTGTCAGTATTACCTGACATCTCAGAGGAATACAGCATGGGATCAAGATTTCTTGAGACAGTTTTATCACTGTCTTGTTTACCAATCAAAGTCTGTATTTAATCTGTTGATATCTTCAAATTAGACAAGCAGTCTTTCTTTCCATTTTTCTTTGTGTGTGTTTTTCAGAGTAGATTGTTGATGTGTTTATTATTTACAGAATAAACAATAAAGAACAAAATGTTCTCATGAATACATCATTGCTGAGAAGCAAAATTTAGAAAATATTCTCACGAATATTTTCACTGTGCAGGTTTGGAAGTACTGGCTGTGTGTTTTGACAAAAATCTTGCCACAGAGTGGCAGAGTGTGGCCAAGTGCATTCAGGCTTTGGCTTCCAAGGGCAAAGGTTAGAGATTTGTTCACAGATTTTTCCCTAACAGATGTTGGCTGGCTTTTAGACCATAGCTGGCCAGCCTGTTGTAGTGATGCCGGATTGTTGAAACTCAAGGTTCATTTTTAGGTTTTGATCTTGACGGATGTACATGCTGAACATGATGAAGCATTTCTTGAATAGTTGCTTTTTTTTTTTTTTTGCATTTTGTTGTGGTTGTAGAGTCAGTTAACAGTGCATGATGGATGATGTAGTTTTCTCCTTTTTTTCTGTCATCAATGGGTTTTAATTTAAGATTCAGTGGAATCCTTTCACAATCTTTTTTTCTTCATTGAGAGAGAGAAAGAATAAAACTTTTCATTTTATCACCTATATAAATGTACCCTTTTGTTGCAGGGATATGAGAAGGGGAAAAATATCAAAGCAAATTAAGTGGAATGGGAAAATTTTGAATTAATGACTGCATAAAAAAAGAATTAGAATGACTTTAAATTTGTTTTCTTCACTTTTACAGTGGGTCTTCCTTTGTGGAAATTTCTGGATTTCCTGGTGACCCACAGACCATCTCTGTTCCTATTGCTCCACACTTTCATCAGGTTCAGGGTCGGTAAAGCTTGTTGACTGTATCTAATGCTTATGATCATTTTTTTCTGAGATATAATTCATTATAGTTGTTCTCATTCATGCCATTTTCATTGTTATTATTATTATTTTTATTAAAGTAGATTTATATAGCGCAATTTTCAACCCCAGAGTCGACTCAATGCGCTTTCAAAAAAAAAAAAGATTGACACAGAAACCATGTTCAAACAAAGACGAAACTTATTAACAAACAATTATACAGAGACATTGCAACAAACAAAAATACAAGGTAGAAAAAGAAAATACGGGACACAAGCATGAACATAACATCTAAAGGATAACATTGAGAGTCATGGTGTGGCGGAGTCTACAGCTGTGAGCAAACCATTCGACGAATGTCAGCAGACACAGTCACAGTGAGTGAACTCAATACGCCCAGAGCACGCATTTAGGGTGAGCATTGTTGCCTCCTTCAAGAAATACGATGAATTGAAAAGACATCAGTCGTGTGGTAAAGTGCATGGCCTCACATGTCGGCGACCGCACGTGGGCAGTATTTGCGCGCTTGCTGCACAGAATCGTTTTATTTGTTTGTTGTTGTTGTTGTTTTTTTTTTTAAGATCACATGCTCCATCTCTCTGGAGATATGGGATATGACCAGTTGTGTTTCAGTTTATGGTGCATTAATTATTCGGGACCTTATCTCAGGCACAAAAAAGGAAAGAGGAGTGTGCTATGGCATAGACAGGGGAGGGAAAATGGCTCCATTACATTGCCGGTATTAGTCTTCTGGCATTGTGTAAGGTGGCTCATACTTAGTTTCCAGGTATCCATTCCAAGGCATTGTTGGCCTAGACCAGTATGTTTTGATGATATTAGTGTAGAAACCAGAATCACCGCTCTCTCAGGATACAGTAAGGCCTCCTCATTGAGACCTTCTATATCACCGCCCCCTCTTAAGTATGATCCAAGAAATGTTCACGGATTTATTGCACTATATAAATGTGATTTCTATTACAAGTACTTACAGGACTTACAGCCGACAGTTTGTGCCCGATTATGACTGTTTTTGCAGGCTGGAGTTTTTTTGTGTGCAAAACTATCACATTTATAAAATATGTATGTGCATTTTAAAAGAGCCTCTGTGTCTACCATGGTACCTGTGTATTGCTTGCTTGTTCCTGGAGAGTTGGTTCCTTTGTAAATCAAATAAGTGCAACAAAGCAGGAATCAGAATGCACGACTGAAATTAAAATGACAAAGAAAAGTGCTATGATATGGTTTTAAGAGCTTTATTTTCAACATTTAAATAAATAAACCTGAATTTTTAGGTGTCTGAAGTCGTGGTTCATGGAATGAAAGCATACACAAATGCAGAGCTGATTTTTGTTTTATAGGAACAGTTTTGAAGATTGTGTGTGTTTGTGCATGAGTATACATGTGGATGCATGGTTGCATATGTATAGGATAGCCCTGATTATTCTTTCTTTTGTTTTGTCTCTTCCATCATCAAGTCATATTCTGAGTGCAGTGTCACTTGGGCAATAAACAAATTCTTATTCTTATTCAGATGATGCGTGTGAACTGTGACACAGCCCAGGAGTACTACATGCAGCAAACCATCAAGGACAAGCTGCAAGGCTACAGTTATGCGTATCCCAAGTCCACGGCTACCATCCTCATCTCTATGGCCCAGGAACTGAAGCAGCTGCGGGACAACATGGCTGCTTGTGTAGCTGGTGTGTGGACAAAATTACAACATTTCTGTCTATGCAAAATAATCCCCCTTTGTCATGTGATAGCTGAGTATATGGAGTTTAATGGGAAGATGAACCAGAGATGTGATGTTGCAGGTTTAAGCTGCATCACCATCTGCAGAAGAGAGAGAGAAAGCATTTGTAGGAATTTTTAGCTGCCCCTAAGAGCATTTGGGGCTGAAATAACACTAATTTTTGATTTGAATGCAGGTCATCACTCAAGAACAGCCACTATTGCCACGGACCACTCCGAGTTCTCCCAAACCCACCTGTCTGATACTCAGCTGCCACCCAACTTGACTGAGCTAGCAGCGGAACTCATTGGCCCAACCAAGTGCTCGTTTGGTCTCAATGCTAAGAAGAATAGTAGAGGTAACCTTTGTCCCTTTACCCAAGTTGCCTTTTTCAACAGTTAAAGCATTTCTGTCCTCTGCATGTATAGTATTTTCTTGCTACCCCTAGTAACTGTTGTTAGACACATTATATAAGACATCTGGTACTTTATTATTGAGCGTTATTCATTCTTTGCTGCTAACAAGTGCCTGTGTTCTGTTAAAAATAAGCAGCTCTAAATTTGTCAGCAAACTTCTTGTGCTGAGTTTATGTATAAATGGAAATCTGGATCAATTTTCAACATCACCAATCCATTACCATCTATCATACCAACAAGACATCCCCCTGGAAAGATATCTGTGATTTCAGGGAGGAATTTTTAGATTTTGAGTGTTATATTGACAATTTGACACTGTTTGGATATTCACGGTTGCTTGCATGGATATTGCTGTGCTTTAAAAAAATCCATACAGAAGTTGAGATATATATATATATATATATGGATATCAAAATCAAACTGATATCAAAACATATCAGCATACAGATATACTTGAATACAATATACAAGTAGGCTAAAGCATATCAGTAGCCATACACACATCTAGACAGACAAGAAAAATACACAAATCATGTCACAAATTATCTCACAAAGCATGGAAAGTAGAGCCAGAAATCAATATCAGTCAGGATTATCTTTATCTCTTAAACTCTTAGTAACAAGCAGTTGAGGGACAAGACATGTTTCTGTTGACAGGAACAGTTTTCTCCCAGTCCAGTTCTGGTAGTAGTCCCCCTGTCCAGAGTTTTACTGAGAACAGGAACACTATGGCACCCCCCGCTGACCTGCCAGCTGGGCAGGGTAGTAAACGTATCCTGCCTCATGCTGGAATCCTCATCTTGGAGAAGTTTATTATGAAGAAAACAGCAAATGAACCATCTCCTACTGGTAAACATAATCTTGTCTTACCGGTCTGAACACAGCACATAAAACCATTCCTGTCTTGCCTTAAAATCCGGATAGTACAGTAAGGATCAGGTATTCTGAGTTCAGATCTTTGCTTAGGCACTCTGCTCTTTATCTGTAAATGGTATCTGCATACAAAACTGACTGCTTTGCTGTGATATAGCTTCATTTGCTTCAGTTTCCTGTCCACCCCTACCCTCTATAAAGGCAGCATGTGGGACCATCTTCTAACAAGTAGCTTGTATCCAGTTTACAAAAAAATTTGCTACGTATTTTGCGCAGAGTGCGAGACTTTTGGATCTCCACGGCTGCAGCGCCAGCCTACCATCTGCTTGAGGGGACATCTTTCAAAGCAAAACAGCCTCGATCGGGCTGCACCTGCAAATGTTGCGTTTGAAAATGAAGAGTGTGAAGCCGTCAATGGAAGAGGTAGGAAAATAGCAGCATTAAGATATTGTCTTTCGTCCAACATTTCTAGTTACCCACTTATTCACACTTACAGCGGCCAGGCATTTTTGCTTATGGATGCCTCACACTGTTAAGCTGATCTAACATAAAAAAAAAATGAAGAGAAAGTTCTGAGAATACCATGAGAATACCTTTTTAGAAAGTACTGTTTTTTACTGACCAGTAGCTGAACTTTCAGTTATTTAAAAAAAATTTCTACTTAAGAACTATTCTTGTTCCAGGGAAGGAACTGCTGCACTTAAAAGTGGAATAAATTCTCTACATGATGAAATATATATGCTAATGAGGTGTTGCCCAATCAGAAAGCTGACAATTCTAATTTTACATGAAATGGGGCTGTGGGCTGTTTCCAAAACCAAAAACCATTTGAATCAATCAGACTCATTTTAAAATAAGTTTGCATGTGGTTTAGCCTTTAAGTGTTTGTGATTGTTGTAAATCATATCAGATACAGTGTTATAAATCATATCAGATAGTCATATCAGATACAGTGTTATAAATCATATCAGATACAGTGTTATAAATCAGAAGCTTTATGGGTAGCTTAGTGCTGATCAGTGGTGTGTTCAAACCAGGTAGCCTGGTGTAAGGTTTACTTATTTCCAGCTGTTTCATTTTTCTTTTAAGCTCGAGGACTGGAGTGCCCAGGTGAAGAGCAGATTTCCTTTGAAGATCCACGAGAACATCGTCTTCAGCGTCAGGATGCCAGAAGTCGAAAGACCTTCAAGATCAAGCGACAGAAGAGCAAACCGAATGTGAGGCGCTTTATGTCTCATCGGAGGCGTCCAGATTTGGTGTCAGATTCCGACAAGGGCTTTCCAGAAAACACACAAACAGCAGTTGTCTTCCATGATCAGATCCAACTGCATCGGGCAGGAGTTGGTGGCTTCATCACTCGGTCCGTGGAGACAATCCCAGAATCAGTTGAAGCCAAGGTACACCCTAATGCTACTCGTGTGTAGCTGCCTCTGGTAGTTTGCTAGCTATACATGTAGCGGTGTCACAACCTGTCCATGTGTTCTGCTGGTTGAATCATTTGAAAAACTGGTGAAATCAGGATTCGGCCAAAGGTAGATATCGTAGATGCTTTTCCTGTTGAATGCTATTTTTTTTTGTAACTGGTGAATTTTGTTTTACTTAATGCTTGTGATATCTTTTTAAGGGTAGGTATGCTAATTTTAAAATAATGATCAGAATATTACTTTTCATTTAACTGAAGGGGAGGATAGAAATCCATTTCACTTTGGTAAAACAACATTGTGCTGGAGTACTATGCATGAGCTCATAAGAGCGTATGTACCTATCTGTACTCTCGTATATCTTCATAAGATACATTTACTTATTGCTTCGAGTTTCTCATACACTTAAGCTGTCAGGGAGATTTTCTTAAAGTATGTTGCATTTTTAAGACTTCCCCAAAAAATATATGTAATAGTAACTTTTTCCCTTATAAACATACTTGTAAAGTGTGATTTAAACATAAAACAATTTAAATTATAGATATGCTTTGATTTTGATTATATTCAATGTAGGGCAGAGAGTCATAGGAAAAACACCCCAGCATATAAACTGTCTTACAGTTTTATAATTCATTGTAACCAAGCACAGTGCCATTTAAGTCCCAGGATGTATTTGAAGTTGATTATTACTTTTATATGAAGATAATTAGTAATGAGATCTGGAAAAAAATGTGTGCTTGTTTCTTCTATTTTGCCATTTCCCCCTCTCCCCTAAACAAGAAAGAGATTTCCATGTATGATAAAACATTGTTGAGCGAAAATAATCATTCAAAATTATCATAAGCCCTTCTTGTGACAATGTGCACTTTATCACAAATATAGTTCCACACTGCTGTGATTGTGTTAAAGATGACATTGAAGATGGGACAAGTCTCTTTTTTGTGCGGGTGACTCAGGATGAGTGTGGGCACATTACCATAGGTCTGTGCACATTGGGGCACATGCAGAGGTGTTGGCAGGGCAGATGCCCCTGTCATGCATGGAAGATACATAAATTGGTGGTTTGGGTGACAAGGGCTTCATAATTTGTATGCCTTGGAATGGAATACTGCCACTCCAACTGAGTAAAGCATTGTTAATAGTGCTTTAATAGGTCTATCGCCCAAACATCGCACTTTCTTTCATGTTCACTTTCACTGGTTCTGTATAATTGTGGAAAAAGGGAATGTATCTCTCTATTTAATGTTTTTATTTGCTGTATGCATTACCAGTGATGCCGTGCACAGAAAATGTTCATACACGTTTGCACTTTTTAAATCAGTTCTCTCATGTGATGTCATTTTGTTCACTTTGTCAGCAAGGATGGTCTCTGGAATGAGCCTTGCCTTGTGTTCCCAGTGTATGTAGTGTAGTGTGAAACATTTCTGTGTTACGGTTGGGTGTTACAACAAGCATTTTATGAGACACTGTGAGAAGCAACCTTTGAAACTTACAAGATACAGTTTCACTTTTTCAAGGTGTAGTTTGTCTTTAAGTCATGATCTAAAACTACATTTCATCATATAAATATCTTTCTTTGTAGCTGTTAATGCTTTCAATTTTTTTCACTGAAATTTTAGCAAGATTGTATGAGAAATACTTTATAAAACTGGTTGGGAAAATTGTAAATAAGTGCTGCGAATTTTAGAATTTAGGATCAGTGGCATCAAAACCTTACAACTTTGTTTCCGACTTTATTGTGCATGGCAAGGGATTGGGGTCGATGGGAAGTGGTAAAATTTGGACCATCATCAAAAGAGTGGACAAGAATAAGCCATGTTTTACTAAAAAGAACTTCAGGAACAGTAGACATAAAAAAATAAAAATTTCTTGAGTCACTTCTTACATTTGGGGTTTAAAAAAATGTTATGTGGTGTTATGTCTTTTATGAGAAGTGATGCAGTTGAGACCATTTTTCTTTTGTGTTCACTTTTGTATGCTCATGCAGCTTTTTGTGTAATCCTTTTGTTGTCTCTGGTGTGAATTCAAGTCAGACAAAATTTATTTTCTAGCTTCATTCTGGCTCCAGTTTAGTCTGTTCACACTTGGCACTAGTTTGGATATTTGTATTCCTTACTGTTCAAAATAAACAAAACTTGCACTAGTGGTCAACAGATTTGGTGCAACTTCAGTTTCTGCATTATAAATAATTTGCCTCAGCTAATTCAGTTTTGAATTAAGCTCAGAATAACCTGGAATCTCATCATGCTTATCTGGGATATTTAGAAAAAAATTACAAATAATACTGTTATAATAATATAAATGTTTGTAATTTTTTCTAAACATCCCAGTTAAAAATTTTAATCCTGCACAAAGTTGGAGAAAGTCTTGAGACAAAATACATGAGACAGTATTAAATTTAATATTTCCAACAATTTTTCTGATATTAACAAGAATTTGAAGCATGCGTCTGACTTCACTTCATGCTAACCCATTGGTGTTTTCCAAAATTGCTTGCTGATTGTTTGGTTTTCTTTTCCTTTTTCTATTCTCTGGTAGCCAAGTCACCCTCGTTTTGTGCCACGGTCTAAATCGCACGATGACCCCTGTGCTGACCCTGACCCTCGCCTTCCCGCTGGCTCCGCTAAGCTTGGGCACAGCTCTAAGCAGGAGGTGCACATCCCAGCGTCTCGCTCGCCGTCACTCAGTCCATGTGTCAGCCCCTCGTCCTCATCCAAGCCTCCAGCCGCCACACCCACAGCAGCATCCCAGTCCTCGGCCACTGTGTATGTTGTTCGCTGTGACTCCTCTGACTCCTTGAGCGCCACCGAGAGCTCGGCCTTGCTTAAAGGGGAAGACAAGAGCCATTCGCTGAGTTCACTTTATTATGCTGATGAAGATGTTCCTCTAGGGGGCAAGGTCTGAAATTTGCATGTAGCGTCAGGTGGTTTTCTGTTTAGACCTTATCCTGGAAATATTTTATCGTACTTAAAGATTTATGTCAATTGTTAATCTTGGCTAAACTGTCAAGAGGATCTATTTAATAGACTAATGTAACTATATGTACTTCCTCCTGGATAATTACAGGACCATCATAGTAGTGCAATCTTTTCTAACATTCACTGCAATCCCTTTTGTTTTATATTATTAGATGTTAAAATGTACTTTCAACTTGTTAAAGGCCATTGACAGTGACAAATTAAACTCTTTTCAGATTTCCTTCTGTCCCTCAGTCCACATTACACCAGTAAAAATCTACACATTGTTGCACATAACCAGGGAATGTACCTGTCTAGTCAAGCTTGAGTATCACATTAAAAGTAGCAAATTTAATAAAATACGAATAAACTAGCTTACTGTGCAATATAAAAAAGAAAATAGACGAGTCATTAAGGTCAACATCCTGATTATGACCAGTATTAGTGTGCACACTAGTCATGATCACAACTATTTATAGTTTATACAAACATTGTCACAGTTCTGGGAGCTCAAAACTCATTTTAAGAATAAATTATAGTTGTAAAACTGAATTTATTTTATTAAGGGTATTAGAAATGAAATGGCTTTGTTGTGTTCGTGTGGTAGCATACTTTTTTATTTGCTGTCATTTTATTCTGTTAACTGTTATTTAAAGTATTTTGCTTGAAGTTAGGTTTGAAATTCTGAGGATTGGCCCTTCTCGTGACACTGATGTGCAGTGTGAGAAAAATGTTGAATGGCAAATATTTAAATATCTGAGATGCTTAATAACAGGTCACTTGTTCCGAGTTCTAGTCTTTCAAATTGCAAGTATTTGTTGTAAAAGAGCTGTTACGTGGATAATGTATCACCATTTTCTTCTATCTGCATTTACAATGCAGACCTGGTTACCCAGGAAAATAGTATTTTAGACAGACTAAAGAATACCTTTTTTTTTTTTAGGTCAGATTGTCACACAGCATGACAAAGCAACAAATCATGTATTTCTGGGTCATCAGTCAGTTCCCTGACTCTATCCTCCTTGAATTACCATGGTTAAATCTAAACTATCGACAGATGCCAAATGAAGAAATTTGAATACAAAATCACACATTTGCGACTCATGGATGTTTTTGAAATTTATAGTCTGCCCATTTGACTTTATTTCAAAATCTAGCTCTTGCCAGTGTTTACTGTAGAGCTGCTCTGCTTTTTTTTCCTAGCAGTTTTTTAAAACTGGAAATGCTGTGATATTGGTTTAGGAAGGTTCCCCCACCCCCCTTAATGAACTGCTGTAAGAGCTAGAAATTACCCATCCTCTTAAAAGAAGTGCAATATTATGGGTCATTCCACAAAGTAGGTGTTGTTGCAATGTTAAAGGAAGAATGCTTTCAAGGAAGTGAAGCAATATTCAACCATTTATTTCTAAACTAACAAACTGCTGTAATGTCGAAGAGCACATATTAAAGAATTTGTTGTAGGGGAACAAAAAGATATTCCTTAAGAGCACCACTTGCAGATTTACTGTAAACTTTTGGGCCCTGTAAAAGCTGCAGGTAAAAAGCTATTTGTAACTTGTATGCAGTCTATTAACATGCTATCATGATGATGATGATGATACAATCATGACTGTAGTTCTAGTTCACATAAAGTATGTATGTTTCTTGTATGTTTTGCTGGTTGTTACTTTGCCAGGTTTTGTGTAAAACACGCCATGCAGAGAGTGTTGTAAGTTCGCTTAAATTGTTGACACGCTTTTCACTGCAGGTGGAGAGGTGCAGTTGTGGGGTTTCTCCAGTTACTTTGTTTTCCCCCTCCCCATCACTTTCCGCAGAGTGTCTGCTACCATCATATAACCTAATTAAAATTCATAAAATATATTAAAAGAATACTCTAAAAAGTGCCTAATGTCTTTAGTATGAACAAGTCTTTTTATTGCATATCCTGCATAGAGGCAAATTATACACAGCTCATCACAAAAGTTTGAACACAAACCTGTTTTTAACATATTCCTTCATCACAACAAAATTTAATAAAAATATATGTCGAGTGAAGCAAGCCTCCCAACACACACGGTGCACTGGGGTTTATACTGTTGTGTCAATGAAGGGAACAGCTGACTACAATGGGTATTCAGTCAGTGTACTGAGGCAAAGGTTTAACATTTTTTTAAACAAACATAAAATATCAAAAGTCAACTCTTAAAAAAATGGCCTTGGTATTTAAATCACAACATTCCATTTTCTTTAAAAAAAAACTTCAGAGGAAAGCCCAGGATCTCACTCACTTCTGTTGGGTAAGTGTTTGCAGCAGCCGTAACATGCTAGGCAACAGCTGAGCATTTGCATGGTTATCATCAGCTGAGGTATGGACCTCGGGGCTGATGACAGGATGACCAGCTGTCACAAATGGAGCACTCTGGAGACAGCTGCGAGAAGACTGGCCACCTGATGGCATGCTGAACACAGTGGACCTTAGTGGTGGTGTGCAAGTGCTAGGAGGTGGACCCACTGCTTCAACATGTGGCATCAATGCTGCTGTTTGCTGCAGTGGGGAAGGACCAGAGATCTGAGCATGAGGCTGGTCAGGATGAAGGCGTGACAAGCCTCCTGGAGGCAAAAGAGGGTAGGTAGCTCCCTGATGTGCAGCCAAGGAAGTGGACTGTGTACCCAACGCTGTCAGGGACTGTAAACCCATGTGTCCAGATGGCATAGAAATAAGGGCAGGGTTAACTCCCGTTAACATGGTCTTCAGGAGGGTATCCTGCTGCTGAATTAGGGTGGCCATCTGGATGTTGGCAGCAATAAGCTGCGACAGACTCATGTCTCCATTTGCTGTCATGCCTTGTTGTAATGTTGGCCCTGGCATGCTGGCAGTAGGGTTTGTTGGTGGCTGCACAATGAGTGGCGACACGACATTTGTCTTTATGGCATGTCCTGATTGATCAGTTGACAAAGACAGCAGGTTGCTCTGTGGCTAGGGGAAGAAATAATTTCACGGTAAATTTTTGTTTCTTTGAAAACAGCTGAAGATATCAAAGTTATTTCTTATTTTTTTCCATGCTTTTTTAAAAAAACACTTCCACCTGTTATTGCAGCAGAAGTGTTGAGATTACAAATCTTCAAAGTTATCTGTTGGTGCTATGCAAACTAGGAAATTCATTAAATCACTGAATCAGCAAAGTGTAAATGGATAATACCTTGTTTAATAAAAAATTTGACTTTGTAGTACCCAGCAGACTGTTTGTAGTGGCTTTTACTGATGGGTTCTGATTTGGAACTGACTCAGCATCAAGTGCTAACACAAAGGAGAACATTCATGTTATCTTGTCCACAAACAAACCTCTTCACAAAATAAAAAAATAAAAAAAATGGCATTTCACCAACTCATTTGGTACAGAACTGTTTTTTTTTAAATCATACATGCAGTGGCTCACCGTTAAAAAAAGATAGGGATAGAAATAATTACAGTACTAAATGATAGTTTTGAAATCAGTTGACGATTCTTCCTACTCATGATATTTGCATGCCATGTGATTGCTGTTTTTTCCCCCCTATGACAAACTTGACAAAACACTTAATATCCAGGTCAGTTTGTATGGATAGTACTCACAAGCTTTGTGGTAATGCATGCTGTTAGAGTGGAGAACATGCCTAAAACAGGTATTTTTAATGTTTATGTTAGTTACAAAAGAGGTTAGGCCTAGAAAGGTTTATGCAGATTGGTGTCCTTCCAGTCACAAATAATGTTACAGAAAGGAAACAGAATAAACCCTACAGTAAACGGTAGAAAAAGGCTTCCTACTTTACTTAATAAGCTAAGATGTGGTGTTCATGCTACTATAAACACACTTACAAGATGCACTTTCCAGGTGGGTAAGGCGAGTCTGGGTGTCTTTGATCACTTGCTCCACCCTGTCCAGCTCCTGAATGGCTTGTGGAGAGCACTTTGAGGCGGACATCAACTCCTTCAAAATGCGCTTCCTGTCAACAAATCCCAATGTTAAATGTTTGTACTATGAGGAACCCAAATATGGTGGTTCTCCCTACCCCTTTCCCAACCCTTTACATTGTCAGGGACCCCTTTCAACATCTGGGATAACTGGAGCAAGTATGCTGCACAAGACATGTAACAGACACCAAGAACAAGAACACAGGCGCTACTCTTGCAAAAAGTAGAAAAACAAGCCGGTCCACCCACCTTCGAATTTGCAGGGAATTTAAGGCCAAGGACAGCTCCTCTACTGACGTTATTTGGTGGATGCCAACATCTTCTGGTGTTTCAAGCAATAATGTTGCCACTTCCTGGCCCTGTGCAAAGCAAAGTGCATAGCTAAAATTTGTTCACAAAAAGAGACATGAATTTTTATTCATTTGATCAAAACGAAAACGTGGAAGTGCAGAACTTGCTTATGTTGACAATTTTGGGGACATGTCATGCATGATATTAAAACGTAGTAAGCTGTGTTGAAACACCTACTCCTAAAATTCTGTAACAGAAACTATGATAAATGTCTTTTTACAAAATTTGCTTGTGTAATAAAATTTCATTGTATCATCAAACAGTTCATGATTAAGAAAAAGTACTGATCTTGGATAAAGCACAAGACTGTGCGGAAATCTATTGTATTTGCCTTCATCATTATTTCTCTAACCACTATCGTCTTCCTCACCCTGTAGTCTCTGCCATTAGACTCAATGCTGCCAGTAAACTTGATCACTTCATTCTTCAGTTCTACTAGGGAAGCAAAGTCCTGTCCAAACATGTCTAGGATCTGGGGAAGCCTGGAAGTAACCAAAGCACTTGAAGATAACCGTACTGCCTAAAATCTTGTTTTTTTAAAACATCACATTTAAAATATTCATTGGGCTTCTCAAACCCACCAAAGACCCTAAGTATGCAGGTGAAAAATAAAAGAATATGATTGGGTATTATGAGGAATATAAAGATTTATTTTTTTGTCAATTATTTTAATGCCAGGATATGTAAGAGTATGCATTTGGAATAGGATAAGTTCACTTACTATATGAGAGACAGTCTGAGATTACTCCCAAAGAAACTACTGCATAAGAAGGATTTATCGGTCTACACTGACCCAACACTGATGTTCTCTCAGCATCGTGTAGGTGACATGTGGAGTGATCAGCAAATATAACCATTTAGTTGATTTTATCAGGTAACCCTTCAGTTACTATAAGCAACTGTTTCTGTACCTTTATTAGGGACTCGTGCAGTCATATCTCAAGCATGGGAACATGGTTTGGTCACTAATATTCAAGGATGCCATACTGCTTCATAATGTGCAACAAAGTTCACTTTAAAGTATGGCAAAATCTAGTTAGGATTGTCAATCCTCAGGTATTGTAGGTTCGGTGGTGACCTTATCGAGATATACGAGGGATGTTCCACTTCCGCCTGGACTTGGCAATAAAATGAACCCTGGAACATTTTTCTCTTATTCTTCAACTCTTTTAAAACTTTTTCAACATAGCTGTCACCAACTGCAACACATTTTTCAGCTCTTTGGATTCATTTTTGAAAATGCCGATTTTGGCATTGATTTTAGCTGTTCCCTCACTCTAGCAATGCGTTCTTCTCAAGTTTCAAAGTTCACTCCACACAGGGGTTCTTTCAGCTTCGGGAACAAAAACTGCATGGGGCAAGGTCTGGTGAGTAGGGAGAAGGCTTCAAAACCCTGACACCTGACTACACAAGAAACTCCGATAAATCGCTTGGTGGAGTGTGCATCAACTTGCTTCTCCTCTCCATCCAGGGAAATATCATCAGTCCTCTCTGTGACATGTAATCTGGCACGTGAGGCGACAGCAAGGATGCTCCACCTGGTTCTGCCTGCTGCTGTTCTAGGGGCTGTCTTGAGTGATAGGCCTCTGTTTTTTTAGGTCCTTTTCAGTGGTTTGCTTCCATGTATCTTTGGGCCTCCCTCTGTTCCTTTTTCCCTTCGGTGTCCATCGCAGGGCTGTTCTGGGGATTCAGTCTGGAGGCATGCAGCACACGTGACCAAACCATCACCAGCACCACAGTTGGATCGCTTCTGCCAAGGTGCACATTCTCCCCCTCTCATGCAGCTCTTTATTTGAGATGGTGATGGGCCAGAAGATCTTTAGTATGCACCACAAACACTTGGTTTGAAACACTTCTAGCTTTTGCTCGATGGAGGCTGTGGTCTTCCAGCACCCTGACCCAAATAGGAGGACACTGAAAACGTTGCTCTTGAAGATCCTGATTTTTGTATGGCTGCTGAGGCCAGTGGATTTCCAGATAGGCTTAGTTTGCAAAAGCTTGGTTGGCTTTTCGGATCCTGGTGTTGACCCCTTGTTCACAGTCTCTGAAACAGCCTGCCTATGTTAACAGTTCAAACCTCTTCATTGCATGTCTTCAAGTGCCATTTAGACAGGTATTTTGCAGACCCTTGAGTTCTCAATTGTTTCTCATTTGTCCAGATCATTTCAGACTAAGAACTGTACAGAAAGGGAATGTGGTCCCACTAAACTTAGATCTCAACAGAACATCAATAGGTCCTTGGGCATAGGGCATAAATATATTTATACTTATGACCAACTGATTATGAAATGCCCAGCAGTGTAGTAGTTAAAATACTCATTAGTAACCACTACAGAGAGAGGCCCTGGGTTCAGACCCCATTTCGGGACACTCTGCGACACCTGTTTCCTCCCCGCTCTCTCTCCTAGTGCAAAATCCCCTCCAGGTGGAAGCACTTTCCTGTCAAAGCGGCCAAAACCCATCAAGGTATCAGCAACTCGGCGTTCAATGCTTAAATCTTGGAATAAAGAATGTCAAAATATGAATGAGTATTATCAGGAAATGTGAGAGCTTATAACATAGAATGACGGTCATTCAGGGCTCACCCATCAAAGCTATTACCAGGAAATGTGAGATTGACAGGTTATCACTCATGACTCACCCATCAAGGCAGTAGAGACTCAACATCGGTGTTGACTCCTTGACATTCCACACTTCAAATCTGCACAAGTAAAGAGATTGCTTTTAATTTTGCACAAAAGAATGGCAAATCTTTAACAGATGCTAATTTGCATCATAATAGAAGACCATACCATACATACAAAAAACATAAAGTACTACCATATAAATCAATTTACACAAAAACAGCACACACACAGAAAATAACACATTCATGGCAATGTTCACAAAATCTTTCATCAACCATGCAGAAAGAAGCCAGTGACCACAAAAACAAATGCTGTAGTGGTTTGTCCCTAATCTTATAGTTGTAACTTATACAGAGACAGCTTTTAACATGTGGCAAGTCTCCTAAAATCCCTAGCAACTGATCTAAAAATAATCCACTACATGTTAAAGCATGCAATACAATCTTGACGAAAATAAATGTATATACACAGAACTGGAGACGTTCTGTAAATAGTGAAAAGTGCCACAGCAAGAACTGGAAGAGTTTATCACAATTATTTTTTTTCCTTCCTTTTCTCCCAAATTAAATGTGTTCCCATATTTCAGGACAGGAGACTGGGATATCCAATCTCTACTGCCATTAATTTAATTTTTAATTCATATTTTAATTTCACAAAACATCATAAATAATACATAAAAACCTTCCATCCCTCCACCCTTATTTCAGGCATTTTGCACATTCCAAACATACACTTGACATATACAGATTCATATACACATAACAGCAATTATATCATATATCATCACACTTTCAAGTAGATATAAGGTTTCCAGGCTAAGAGGAGATATAAGGGATACGCAATTTTAAATACAGGGTCTAGGTGAATAAATCCTAAATGGATTCTAAAAGGTTCTTATATTGGTAGGAGTGGCATATAGTTAACCACTGAGTTGGAAAAAAGGTACAATTTCATGCTGAAAGCCGCACCACATTTTCTTTCTGATACCAAACAAAAATTCATTGGTTGATAATTAGGAGTTATTAAAAAAACCATCCTAAAACTTATAAAAATCAGGATGTAAAAACTTTTATTAGTTGTCATCAAAGTACTAGCTCACTCTGTCATTCCCATATAAGTCAAATCTTCACACCTCTCAAAGTTCTCCTGAACAAATTGACAGGAAAGTTTAAGATTAGAAATCGAAGGAGTTGACACAGGACAGCAACTGGTGTTTTACTCCAAACCAGCAACTAAGGCTACATCAGGGCAAGGCAGCCAGATGTCACATGCAGAGAAAGAGCGGTGTGCCCGAGACAAGAGCTGAACTCAGGACAGCCAACCTTCACTGTATTGGTGACAGGTGCTAACAGTTGTGCCACCGGACCGCCCACCACCAAAGGAAAGGGAAAGCTTATAGCTCCACTGGTGCACCATATATACATGATATGTAGGTCTGTGAGCCCCTAACATATACATGAAATGTAGGTTTGTGAGCCCCTAACATATACATGAAATGTAGGTTTGTGAGCCCCTAACATATACATGAAATGTAGGTTTGTGAGCCCCTCACATCTGCATGAAGGATAATGATAACATAAAAAACAAGCAGCCTGACCTTACAAGCTCTTCAAATAGGGTCGGGTATTCATCCTTTCTGATGCACATCTTTTTTACATGGAACTTGTATTTGGTGAGCTGAAAAGAAAACATACCACTATACAAAAAGATATCACTGGATCATGAAGTGACTCAAAGCAATGTTCACCTTATCAACATCTAAACCATCTGCCAAAATTCTTTTTAGATGAAATAAGTTGACTCAGTCCTACAGTGCTTTTGTCAAGAATAAAAACATGAATGAAAATAGTGAAGATTTTGTTTCTTTTAATGTGTTCCCTTAGGTGCAAGGCTTACCATTGAGCCGATGATGTCCTCCTCCCAGAACAGTGACGACACTTCACCTGAAGTCAGGTACAAAGTATTCTTGATGTTGATGATATGGAAGATAAAATCATTTCCGAACCCCACCCTATAGAAGATGTTAAAAACACTTCAATTAACAATTTATTTTTTTGAACGAATAATTGAATTGTACCTGGCAGACTGATTCCTAAACGGAAAAATATTTCAACAGCAAGAAACAACTCGAATGCAGATCAATTATTCAGACGTAGGGGGCAGAAAATTGACATCTTTTTTGCTGTTCAACAAAACATGCAGAATATGAATGAACCTCCCCCTCCATTCCCTATAACTCTCCCTCAGATTTGGTACAGGGAGCAACAGTCAAGCAGCATAAACTGGTCCGGTTTTGCCATGTAACATGACACAACACTTATTGAAGACTGTCTTTCCAGGTACCTTGGAGGGAAGTTGACATCACAGAGAACGCACTGGCTTATGAACATGAAGGAGTAGTAGACCAGTCATCACGCACAGGACCTGCTTAAGACAGGTGTGAGTTGTGGGCCTTGTCAGCTGCTGCATCTATCTCTGTACCTTAACCAGATGACTGGTAACATTTCTGAACCCCACCCTACAGAAGATGTTACTCCCAGTTGGGAGTGAGTGTGTGAGACACTGACTGTGCAAGAATAAGGTAATAGGGCTCCAAGATACCTACCGCTGCACAAACGACTGCATTGTGGAGCTCGCTCCAGTGGTCTCAAACTGACACTCGGAACTTTGAGGACTGTTGCTAGAAGCAGCTGGTTGTTCCTGCAAATATGGCACAAGGGCATTGAGAGACTGAAAATGACAAGAACACAAATCAAAGATACACATTTGCTAATTTATGTACAGACCTACAGCATGTTTTTTTCAGAAACACAAGAGCAGCAAATGGTGGTGGTGATAAATACACAATTGCACACATTTGTTAATTCACGTACAGACCTACCAGATATGTTTTTCAGAAGCACAAGGTCACAACATTGCCTGTGAGACTGCTGCATAAGAGAGGTGGCAGCACTACCCTGGGGGTTTACTGAAAGGTCAGCATTGAAGGCATAATCCCCAGGTATGGAGGACACGGGAACAATGGTCTCCAACAACTAAGGCAAGATCTGGGCAAGCGGGCAGGCTCTGTATATGGGGAAAACGCAGGGGGAAAAAAAATCCAGAGTAATCATAAGGAGATCGGAACCCTGGTCAGCCGGTTCTCCTTGTACTGATGCTGTCTGCCCTCTCTAGACCACAGAACCAGCGTACAGATCGGGAAATGAACCGACACATGCAGTCTCGCCGATGTGCCGCACTCACTATTCTAATGCCCTGAGTCGAGACAGCATCTGCTAAGGTGGTGCGCTTCTCCACTGGCTGCCGCATGCAGCTATCCCTCCACCCAGCTGCCGCTCTAGGAAAGGAGGGTCCAGGTCTGAGCCGTCTCAGCTGCTTCCTCTATGTACCCCACCCCACCCTCTGACAACGATTAGACATCGAACTCGAGTGACAGCCTTTGTTTCCTTGTTGATGGCCCCTGACAATCAGCAAAAAAAAAAAAGTATTGTCCTTGGAACAAAGAAAGAGCAAGTCGCCATGGACACCATCTTGAAAGGAAGGAAGTTGGAAGTCGGGGGGTTGAGGTGGTGGCACGCGCCACTGTATCTGTGTTACAGAGTCAAAAATGTCGGATGAGTTCTAGTAAAGATGAAAGCACGTGACAGGACTCAGAAGAACAAAAGATGGGAACCCTTGTTCGCTACGATCGCAGTGTTATGTTCTACGTCGTACCTCGTGTATGTAAAAGCGCTCTGAAGCTGTCGGGGATATAGTGCTATATAAATATGTCCCGTTACACTCATTGAACGAAAGCATATTAACAACCATCGGCATAGTGCGGAACACATCAAATCGAGTGAGGAAACTGCTGAAGTATGACCATTATCAGCAAACATGAAAACTGCTTTTACGTTTTCAAACAAAACTGAAATCGCCGCGTCACGCGGACATGCATGGCATTCAGCAGTTTGAAGCAAGAATAACAGTGAAACAGAAAACTGCAAATACAAGCGGCCTGTTCTGTCCCCTGTGAACTGCGGCAGCCGATTATCAAAAAAAAGCCGCGATAACGATTTGAGGTGAGCACAGGGCAAATGACTATCTCCTCCACACCTGTCCAGCAATGAAAAAATCTCTACCTCCTCTTCCCACTCTACATAACGGTACCTAGTCTAAGACCCTGCAACAGACTTGTTCTACAAAGGGGGGGGGGGGCGGGCGGGTATTGGAGTCTTACGCCGACCGATCACACATGCAGAGACAAAAAACAGCGAGCACGAGACGAAAGCTGAACCCTGGACAGCCAACCCTCGCTATATTGGTGACAGGCGCTAACCGTTGCGCCACCGGACCGTCATAAACAAGACCCTGCAACCTACCTGTTATATGAACAAGACCCTGCAACCTACCTGTTATATGAACAAGACCCTGCAACCTACCTGTTATATGAACAAGACCCTGCAACCTACCTGTTATATGAACAAGACCCTGCAACCTACCTGTTATATGAACAAGACCCTAAAACATACCTGTTATATGAACAAGACCCTAAAACATATGTGTTATATGAACAGACTGTTCACGACCCGCCCGACCCCGTCTCTAACCACGGCCATCGGGTGGAGGAGGGAAAATGGTGTTACAATCCAAGCCAACAACTACGAATATAGCAAGGCATAACAGTCGGCCCTGTAAACGGATGTTACATACAACGAGAGAAAGAGCGGCATGCCCGAGACGAGATTTGAATCCAGGGCATCCACCCTTCACCCCAAACGAGGCAGGAGTATAGAGATCAAACACTGGCTTGTCAGGATCGAAGGGTAGATGGTTCACTTCTCGTCTCAGAGTCCCAAGCTTTAGAGAGAAATCTGCCCAGGTTGGAAGCCATTTCCTCCTAGCAATCAACTAATCAAGCAAGCACGACCATCCATGCATGACTGCTGACCGGAACGTGACCGGATGTGAATATTTCTGACGCGGCTCACTGCACCTGCAGGGCGGGTTCCTGTCGCTTGCCGCAGCGCCGGGATGTGACGGAATCAATACACGATAGAAGACACCGTAGGTAGGTCGGGTGGGGTGGTGCGTCAAGGCGAGTGCTGCAGCAGCAAGTCTCGCGGCACGACATTCCCACGTTTAGTGTCGCCGCTGCCTGCTGCAGCTGACGCTGCGGTGCGTGCGATTCCGGAGGGGATGAGGACTAAGGATGTAGGCAACCGTGCGACAATCGTGGCGAGAATACGTCAAAGAATGGTGATGCCACCTGCAAGATGCCGGCTAGCTGAAGCCTGTAACACCAATGACATTACAGCCTGCCCTCCCAAAGCGGGGTAGCATTCTGCGGGCGGATGCAGAACTGTTGATGACTGCCTAACCACCACTACCCACCCCTATCCAACCTTCTTTATGATTGGCTGCGTGCGAGTACAGTCCTTCACTCAACGCCCTAGCCTCAACGTGGCATCAATGGAAACTTCCGTCACCTGCCAAGTTCGACCTGCGATCTAACGGTGAGTTGTTCCAGTCTTCCTCAACACCCTTCTCCCTTCGTCTGCCTGTGTCTTGAGCGCGCATGCGTAAGCGAGCGTGAACCAGTAGGACTGGGAGGTAAGGTGTTGTCTGCAATAGGGGCTGTATGCCTATGTCAAGACGAGCTACGCCAGCTCTATAAACAGATGGCGTGTGTAGGAGATGAGATTTGAACTCGCAACCCAATTACTGCAAGCAATGCATGCATGGCTGCACAACAGACCCATATTCTATCTTTTATCTCGACAGCTATCTTCGAGACTGACAAGAGTAGCTGTCATCACCGCGGCAAGCCCGTGAAAGAGCAAATGGCTGACGACGGTGTGCCATGCTTCGTTCAGCGCCGACCATCTGCCGATGCCGGAGACTCCGTCGTCGCCTTTGACCCCGGTTGGTATAACGGCCTCGCCGTGCGTTCCTAGCCTCTCAGTGCTGCATCACTGACACGTGTCAATAGGGGGGTGATGATACATTTGCCAGCCTTGTTGTTGTTGTGGTGGTGGCGGTGGTGATCTACTTGTAACTGTAACACGCTCCTCTTTCCAACATACCAGTGGCGTAGGAACAGGGGGGGGGTGGGGGCAAGGGGAGCAGCCGCCCCCCCAAAAAAAAAGATGCTGGGAAGGCAAGAATGTGAACGTTATTCATTGTCAGCATGGAGCTTGCCCCCCCCCCCCCCAAGCCGAGCATCTTCCTACGCCACTGCATACAGGCTACCCGATTCATAAAAGAAAGGGCGGGACTTGGACTCTTGACACAGTAAGCCACTTACATCCCACTCGCTTTAGGTATCCCGGGGGGCAAGGACAGAGGTCAGAGGCAACGACTCACGAGTGTTCTTTCGATTCCCGTCTGGCGCGTAATCTGCGGGCGGCTTCTTCAGGGCTGGACGGGGACAGGTATGTACCTCCCACCCGGTACCCCTAGCCCTTCTAGGCACACGCGGCTATCAGGCTATCAATGGTGGGAAAGCTGTATACAAACAGCTCTCAGCCAACTTGCTGCTCACCTAACACCGCGCTGTTCCGCCCAACGCTGTAACCAAGTCTTTTAGTTGTCAAGCTTTGTCACAGTGTGACATGTTTGACACACTGCTTTGACATACTGCTATACTGCTTAAACAAGGAAAAAGCCGGGCGTGCAGCTGTATCTAATGTCGCGTGCCCTTTAAATCGGTTTTTACTGTCTTTAGTTCAGTAAAGGTGGAGGATGAGGATATCAATCGATCACGTAAACCAGACCACAGCAAATGGCAACTAATGCTCTTAAGGGGTTAGGGTGGAAAGGATGTATGAACGCATCGAAAGGCTTGTGCTTAACTAGTGGAGACCCAGAAAAAGGACTAAAGACAGAGAAACTTATGCTCAAATTATTCATCAAAGCTGATTAACATTTTCTAAATGAGATCAGAATATTTTTTTTTAAATTTGAAATCAAGTTTTTGTTTTGCTCCGCTGGTGTTTTGCACTGTGATCAGCAGACCCTCCCCCCCCCCGCCAATCACGCAATACTTAGCCCCGTCATGTACGTGGCAATATCGATGACAATATCGATGACATGGCTTGTGAAGGATCTCCACTCTACCCATCTCGCCGCCAATGTGCAGCTATGCCCCTTGGTCTCCGTTCCTTGTTTCCCGCCGAAGCCTGTAAGCAATCGGTCATACATCAACTAGTGGCCTCGACATTTCAACGCACGTGTGCCTATGACACAGCGCACAAAATGTGCAGGCAGGCGGTGAAGCAGGATTGCAATAGGCCTGCACCAGATTCTTCAAACGCTGCCCAGGTTATCGCCATCCTTTCTAAGATGTCTTTAATGGACAACTCGAGTTCAGCATTTTTGTCTTTATGATCGGATTAAGTTCATTTTCAAGATATAAGCTTTCAAACATCGGCATTCTCACCTACCATTAGGAAAGCAGGAAAAATTACTCTCCTATACTGAAGCTCTGTTAGGCGCCAGTAGTATTGGTAACAGTCAGTGTGGCTCACTTCAGCAAATCTGTGCAATTTTTCGAGTCAAATGAAGAAACATCGCTCAGGTTGTATTGAAGAAGCGATTTTTTTTTGCCTAGAAAATGAAACGGCTGATTTTGGAATACAGCCCTACAGATTGGAACTTTATTTAGAAGCTTCGACTGGAGCTTAAAAAAAAATTTAATGGTCCAAACCGAGTTCACTCGGCAAATAAATCTTCTCCAGATAAAATTTAATGGGGAACAATCACGGTCACTGCAGTCTATCTGGTATTACTGATTCTCTGTTACTATAAGTGGGCCTAACTGAGTTAATTTTTCCAGATGTATTTTTGTTAATAAAATATAAACACATTTCAAATGTGTGTTTTGTCTAAGATTAACTCCTACAATTTTTTTTATTCACTAGATGGGTTAATTTTCAGCATTGCATTTTTATTTTATAGTTACAACTGACTGCTGATAATGACCTTTTTACCTTTTAAGTATATTACAAATTTGAAACATTTATCAATGCAAAAACTTATTTCTTCCACATTTACCTGCATGCACAATTTACTATTTACTTACTGACACTCGCACGTGTTAATACTCCCGTTTAGCCTCCTCATATGTTTGTCACCCTCAATTTTTTCTCTTTTTTTTTGGGGGGGGGGGAGCTGTTTAGAGCTGACACATCAATGGCGCCCTCACACTGTGAACTGTTGTTAGCATTGTGCTGGATAAGGATACGACTGATAATTTGTTTGTGACTGTGTCACCACGTTACTTGTACATCAGAACCGTGTAGAAACCGTCGATGTTGCGTATCTGGTGTTTGTCTTTAAGCTCTGTACCAGTTGTAGTTAATTTTAACAGCTCGCGCTTTTGTGTAATTGGTACTACTGTAGGAAGATCTCTTCGTTTTACTGAAAGTCCCAGACTTGCTTGTACTGTATGAGTGACTAGATAACAATCACTTTTGAAATGTTTTGAGCAAATTCTTGAGTACGGTGTGGGGACGAAGTTCGCACGGCACGTTTGAACAAAGAAGAGACCTGTATATACACATCTCTGAACAAAGTGAATCCACTGGCGTTTGCTGCCATTATCTTTAGGATTTCCTTCATGAGTACAAATTAACTCCATCTGAGTGTCGAAGAGAACATTCAGCAACAGCACAATTTGTCCTGGTCTGTTACCTTTTGCCGAAGATTCCATCTTTTCTCCTTGAATTCAGCTCATGCAGACGACGCTATTTGTAGAAATACTTCTCTTTTGTCACTTCCTGTTTTCTCGACAAATCCAGGTGTGATTAAGAGAAAAATATTGATATAATATTTCTCGTGCCTCTTCGTCAAGAAATACCACTGGAATATGTTTTTGTAATACTATTTTCTCCATTTCCAGCGATTTTCGCAGAGCGCTCGTGTTGTCCTTTAAAAAAAAAAAGGTCGTAGTCATGATTCCTCAAAGTGTTTAAGGTTAAAAGCTTCGAATTCCTTTTCTCCAAGCGGTGTGCTAGAGGACAGATTTCCGAAGAAGGTGGCTCAGCACCATGAAACACCGCAGGCCGCATCGCAAATATCATCTGACGTCAGCAAAATCTAGTCGAGGACCTAAGGCCGTTCTAAAGGAATACCTGCTAAGAGACGGCTGAAACTTTTTTTTAAAACTGCCTTTCCTCTTTCTCAAGCACGGGTAAAGCCATGTTTTTTTTAAAAACAAAAATAGACCCTTTCATACATACCTAACGGAAAAAGAACAAAAGCAGAAGGAACATTCAACAGACGTAACGGCATTTCATGACATGGCCCGCCATGTTTCATAAACCCTTTTGCCGATCACTGGACTGACTCGGCTAAAAAGTCTAAAGACGAAGTCTGCAAACAAGGGAAAAGTACTTGCAAAGTACAGCACGTAGGGTGGCGCACAGCACCACTGATAAACACGTACGGCAACTAACGACGCCGCATGGCTGTCCTGCCGGAGGGGAAAGTGATCGCGCGAGTTGCTGCTGACGTCGGGCCCACAAACGGCACACCTCAACACCATTTACATACTTGGATATTACAGTTTACGGGATAAGTGTGTGTGCGTCTGTGTGTGTGTGTGTGTGTGTGTGTGTGAAAGAGAGAGAAGTGGGGAGGAGGGGGACTGATTGCTTTGGAACTCTAGTCTGGCAAGTGCGGGATAAGGTGAAAGAAAGAAAGGCTGGTGGAGAACAAGCACGGCCTCCATTCACGGTGCACTGATAGTCACACCACACGGGACACCGCCCGGCCACCTCTGCTTAAAATCGCGCTGCTCTCCCACCGCCAAGCCATACTTCAAAAGCTACAGGGCCCGCAACCCACCCGTGCAGACACTGCTTGCACCAAGTAGTTCCAACGATTACCCCCACGCCTTGTACTTGTGGAGCAAGGCAGGATTATCGGAATGGACTGAAGGTGAGAGGGGGGGTGGGGGAGAGACCCCAGGCACTTTTGTTCGGTGTGTTGTGAGTCCGGTGCCAGCGATGGCAGGGGGGGTCGACCACGGCATGATGACGATCATTGCTAGCGAGGGTGAGCGCGGTGGACAGAGCTGTCCAGTCTGACTTTCTGGACAACTGCTGTGTCTCCCCTTTGCTTCCTGGGCAGCATGATGGCCAGAGTCCCGGGAGCGGACAGAATCGGCCTTGGACAATGGTTCCTGTCTATCGGCGAGGAAGAGGAGGAAGATCCAGAGGGTAAGGAACGCCTTGCACGTAGTAAACCAGCAATCTCTGGCGAGAATCGAACCAGTCGAATTTAGACTCACGCACGCGGACGCACATATATTTAGACGTTACCGAGCTATACTGCCATCAATATAATATTTTCTAAGAACACTGAATACATCCTAACAGTTATGTATTAGATTTGTTGCCAGGTCGTAGCATGTTTTAATGGGACAGACCAACGGTCGGTTTTTATCCTTGACAGGGAAATGCCTACAAATCCACAAGAAATAAGCCACAACCATTTACTCATTTAAAACCCTGTTGCGAGATTAAATGTATTTTGGTCTGAACATGACTTGTGATTAGTACGAAGGTCTATGTCTCCCCCACTCACACCCTGCAGTCCCCGTGGAATCGTGTCATCGATTTAAAACGTTCCACCGCAGTGCACGGACAGCAGACCAGCATTTGCTGATGATATTGAGGGGGGGGGAGGGGGAGAGAACGCCTTTGTCTGTCATCAATAAACTCATTAGAGTGAAAACTCCTGTAGCACGTCGGCGTGCACACAAGCCAGTGGGAACAGCCGACGATACCCTCCCCCACCCTTCAACTCTGAATTCCTTCAGTTCCCCCCCCCCCACACACACACACCACCACCACCATCACCCGGTCCTCTTTCGTCGTATAGTGTCAAGATCAGGCACCCGCTCCAATCTTCAATCCTTACAACACGGCAGTGTACTTTTTGTCTGGAAAGGTGGGGGGAGTATCGTTAAACTTAGAGGCTACCCAGTTAAATTTCTTTTAACAGAGGAGAATGCAGCAAACGATCTTTCAGAATGCCAGCTGTCTTTAGAACAATCACCATCAGTACTCGACAGACCCGGTGCCTGTTGCCAAAGTGTCTCCTTTTGATTTTTGTGACTTTGGTCGTCTGCCGCACGGACCACGAGAGAGAGAGCGGTCGACAGTCCACCGCCTCCCCCCTTCTTGCTTCTCCCTGCCTGTCATCGATACTGCAAATCAATTCCATCGATCTTCTTGACAAGAAGAGTACGGCCACACGAACACCCACAAGCACGCGTACTTTAAGCCAAACCGCCACTGATAGCTTTTTGAAATCTTGACAGTTGTTTACCACGCAGCCCCGCCACATTTCTTTCTTCGACAAGCGTTGTCGATTGAGACCCGACCGAATAGGTATATTCCACCCTTCATGGGTCGTTTTGTGGTGGGGCTGGGATTGTCTGGTCCTCACCCTGTCACCCCGTACAATGGGAACCTACGTGCGTGTGTGCGAGTGGCGGGCTAGGTGCCAAGATAGCATGTGGCATGTAGGTCTCGGCTATGCTGTGCTCTTGGGGCTGTAGGAACAGGCACTCACTTCCACTCTTGCTCTGCTTCATTTCTCGTAAGATTGGTGTACACGCGGAGTCTACTAGAGCTTAAATAACAATAGGCCATCAACAGATCAAGTGACCGTAAGACTGGTGTACATGTGGAGTCTACTGGGGCTTAAACAATAAAGCGCTCAACAGATCAGTGATTGTTAATGGTGAACACAACTCATAGCTGCCAATAAATAATGACCATCGCTGTCTACATAGTAAACCGATTCTGCAACCTTACTGTCGACGTAAGCAGCAACATCTAGTTCCCAAGAAATATCTGTCGTCTCAGTTCTTCAAATCCTAACGGATGATAATCCATGTCGTCGATACAAACACTTATCTAATGCAAGTTTTTGCCATTAACCAACGCAATAAAAACGAGAATTAAAAAAGTAGAATAAAGATTTCAGTTTTTGCTCCTAAGAGTAAAACAAAACATTGCTTTAATGTTCAATGACCACAGTGTCAATATGAACATTCTATTCGCAGCAGCATCTGACTCTGACACCGCGATATGGAGACAGAACCGCGACTGTCTGTGTAAATAATCACCGAGTAACTAAGACGCCCAAGCCGGCTTTGCTAGGTATCTAATGTCTCATTATCACTCGAGGTAAACACCTTTAGTTCCATCGCTCTTCGCCGAACTATCGAGTAATGGACTTCCCCTGCCCCCTTGCAACCCTTGTACAGGACGTTTGTTTTGAATGAATATTTCTTCTGCATTGTATGGGCTTTTGAATTGGATACATATTTTAGAAAATGGGACTATATTTGAGAGATAATGACATGGCGACCACACGCAAAATCTAAATAACGTGTCACACCCAGACTCCTCTCTAGAGAGATGATAAAGCCAATGTTATTCCCGATAATGTTTGTCCGGTTAAGAAGACCTTATTAACAACCTCACATCACGTAACACGTCCACTCAATTTAGCAGCGACTACCCAGTTAAGAGGGAACACGGACTTGTTGAATCTACGAGTTCCGATACGCCAGTAAGCACGAAAAAAATTATACAGGTGATGTAAATCATAGGCTTTGAAAATAGTTAAATCGGTGAGGAACCCCGGATGCTTAGGTGGCTAATCATTAGGTTGCACTTCTTTGGTCAGTTGCTGCCCAGTTGGTTGCTAGATCGCAACAAGACCACTGTAACTGCTTAGCTAAGCGAAGCAGAAACTGGCGAAGCGCAGCTGAAGCAGCCAACAGTCGCGTCTCGCCTTTCGTCAAAAGTCGTCGCTGGCGTCGTCATAAACGATACCCACGCACTGCCATGACAGGTGCTTGGTGTTTACAGAGCGCCAGTGAGCAAGCAGCATCCCGTCTTGTGAGGCACGCGACCCGCTTACATGTACATGGCCGCCTACTGGCGACAAAGTTCCAAAAAAGATTCTCTACTTCCTTCCTCCTCATGCTGTCCTGGCTTGTCGTGTGGCACCGAGTCTACAAGGACCAGCTGCTTTGGCGTCATAGAAGCTTAGCTAGTGACTCGGCGTAAAAGACCATCGCCGTGAGATACCCATAGTTGCTCACATGGCGTAAAACTCCAATTAACGGTTTAAAAGAACAAACCCGCCACCCCCTCTCTCCTCACACACTTGTACCCGGTACACGGCCCCCTGACCTCTGACGATCTTGGATTGCACATGTCGCCGGAAAGTCTTGGCACTATTCCAAAGTGCCCACCCGGGCCCTAACTTAAATCAGACTGTACAAGACGCAGCTCTTTCCAAACTGGTTTGCCCATATCGCCGAGAACGAGAGCCACTCACCTACTATTATGCACACACACACACACACACACTTTCTCTCTTTCTCTACTCGTCTAGTATAGTTTCAAGCAGGCTGTCAGGTCTGTCTATAAAAAGACTCCCGGACCAAATTACGAACAAGCCAAGCCGCCAAGGCTACCTACAGACCTTCTCACACAAGCGCCTACGTCAGCAGTGTATCACCTCGCGGTGTGTACGGACCCGTAGGACACCGGTCCAGACCTTGGGTTCAACATTCGCGCACCTGGCCAGGTGTCCATTTACCGAACATTACCATCTACCGTCGCGCCTGTGGTCCCTACGGAGTTTTCACTGTCGCGTGGAATTTCATTGACGATAAGGCTCCCTCCAAACCCTCACTGCGAAACACTGATTAGAGAGCAGGTGGTCATTCCACTGATCCCTTCTATCGTCGTCTCGATAATTAATACAAAATCTACGTTCTCGCAAAAAAAACCCAACAAAAACAAACACACACACACACACACAAACAACAAAATCCAAACCCCCCTCACTTGATAACCCCTCACGCAGAAAAGTGACACGAAAAACATATCAAGTGTTTATAAGGCTAAGTTCATCCCGTGTTAAAGTGCTCACGGTCGATGTCAAATGTCTGGTGATGTTTTATGCCGAGTCAGCAACTGAAGTACATGAACGCAACCTAGTCAGAAATCAGAAGCGAGATCCGAACCGTCAAGGCCTCTCCGACAACAATCCGAACGAACCATAAGCTGCAGGAAACAACTTCTCGTCGCTCAACCTTACCTTGAAAACTCTATCTGCCCGCCACTCCCCGCTCCCACCCACCCCGCCTACATCAAACAAGCGGGTACACGGATATCCGCTGTGCAGACTGCTTCGCGGGTAGACGTCGGTTCCTCACCAGTGCCAACAGACGTTTCGTGTGTGTTTAAATCAGAGGTAAGCGACTTCCATTGTCACCAACATTTTGCAGATTTTCACCAAAACTGTGTGAACTTATGACCTTCCGAGTCTGCGAAATGCTCTCCACTTAAACACACGTATGTGTGCTTTGGCGGTAGTCTCCTCCTCGAAGAGACTTTGAGGCCGGCACAGTTCCGGGTCATTTTCAGTGCAGGAATGCACAGTTCAAGAGGGTAACCACCCTCAGGTGCCTACGCTCGTGTGATTTGTTTTGTCAATTACCACCAGAGCAGCAGTTGGCCGTAAGTCAAAACTGGATAAAGTAACGCGTTAGAGATACAGCTGTCGGTTCCCAACTGTGACGTCACGGCTTGTTCCACGTGCACGCGCACAGTGTTTGCTTCAACTTTGTAGTGTGCCGTTGCCGTGGTGTAACCAGACCCTCGCTTGCTTGACTGTTTTATATCAAGTTTTATAACCTCGCTTTATTATATTAGGACCGAGTAGGTATTATGCGATAAATCGTTATTTTGGAAATGTTATTTTAAGACCTTGATGATCTCTCTCTCTCTCTCACACACACACATATACACGTGCGCGCACTCTCAGTGTACGAGTCGGGACAATGGCCGAAGTCCGAGACAACGTAACAAAAAAAAAATAATAAAAAAATAAAATAATTTGGCCAGCTGGTGAAAACCATGCTAAAGAAGCGACCGTCATGGTGGTCTCTCTACTCACGCTCTCCAGCAACAGGGATAACGCCACCTGCTGTATTATATACAGTCCTCCCTCAGTGACACCGTACTGGTTCTACTCTCGGTCTTCGGCCGTTGTTGGGCGCCATAGATAAGGCCCTCATTGTCTTTGTCTCAGCTGGCACCATGGAGGAGGTCAGCGAGGTCATCCCACGTGACTTCCTCAGCTGCCGCCTGTGTAAGGAGGAGTTCGAGGAACCCAAGCTCCTGCCCTGCCTACACTCCTTCTGCCACGCCTGTCTGGCATCCTACATCCGGGACACTAGCGACATGGTGCCCACTCCGCTCAGCGACCAGGACCCCCTGAGGTTCCTGTGCCCGCTGTGCGGAACCGGGGTGGAGACCCGCGATCCCACGGAACTACCCGACAACGTGCTGGCCCGACGACTGTCCTACCCGTCCACTCGTCTACCGCCGGGCGACGCTGCGAGCTGCGTGCAGTGCCAACAGAAAGGTCGCGGCGAGGTCACGACCAGCATGCACTGCGTGAACTGCGAGGAGAGCCTGTGCGGCGCATGTGCGGAGCAGCACGTGCAGCAGGAGGAGACCAGTAGCCACAAGCTGGTCAGCCTGAAGAGCGGTAGCAGCGAGGCGGGCGGTGAGCTGGCGGAGGGCCTCGTGGCCGTGCTGTCGCACTGCTGCGCCCTGTACGATGCTTACGACATCGGCGCCACCTACTGCGTGGACTGCGACCTGGCGCTGTGCGACACCTGCAGCACGCAGCACACCAGCGCCCAGCACCGCTGCGCGGAACTCTCCGCTGTCGCCGACAATTTCGTCACTAAGATACAGGAGCCCGTTCAGCATCTCCGCCGCGACTCCCAGACACTCGCGCGCCACCTGGCGCACCTGGACCGCGCTGAGCGCCACCTAGGCAGGGCACAGAAAGATGTGAGTACGTACGCACGGGCGTTCATTCCCCTTACACACACGCGCGCGCACACAAACTACCAGCAAAACCTTGTAAAGCGTAAACTTGGCCTTCTCATCTTCTCTCTAATCAATGTGATGTCCTGCAGCTGCACTATGCTGGGCAGGTTCAGATGAAGATCCGGCGGCGAACACAAGTGCTGTGCAGTCTGATCGGCGAGTACGAGGGCATGCTGCTGCAGGAGACGGAGCGGCGCCACAGGCAGAACCTCTCGGCCCTCCAGCAGCGGCGCCACGCCGTCACGCAGCATGCCGCCTCCATCAGCGCCGTCACCGAGTTGACTGACAAGCTACTTCACTTCGGCTCCGAGGTAAGACGAGATTCTCGCGCGAGTTCAGTGCCGACAACAGCTCGCCACGTTGTTGTACCTCCCCCCCAACCACTCCCCCGGCTGCTCTGTCATAACACCATTTGTCACAACATACCTGACCACGCACAAACCACTCAAACATTAGGCGCAAACACATAAGGGGAAACCCCCGACAGCCTCCACATTCTAAGCGAATCAGGTTGCACCTGATTACATAGGCATTCGTGTAATTATGAATCAAGGTATATGGGGAGGTGGATCCAGTGAGCAGCTTTAACAATACCACATACTGAAATAAGACAAAATGTCAAGATGAAAAATGGATATCAAACAAGGGTACAAAAATGTACAATAATAAAAAATATTCACTGACATCTCCGAACAGTAGAGAGAAAAGTAAGAGAGTGGCAAATTAGCGTTTACCTCGATCACCACTATGGCTATATCTCGGCCAAGCAGTTGGCCCTGTAAATAACAGTTACAAATAACTGAACCAGTCACAAAATAAAAAGATAGCGCGTATTTATGAACGAACTAAAATGTCTGCCTGACGACAAATCTCGTGTGCTGTCCTTCAGGAGGAGAAGGTAGCCATGCGACGCCGTGTTGGTCGGCGGGTGCGCGAGCTCTGCGAGGCTGACCTACCCTCCAACCCCGTGGAAATGACAAGCCTGACCCTCTGCGAGCCTAACGTTACCGTGGAAACGATCTGCAACTTGTTCGGCGAGTTGAAAAGTGACCTGTTGCGCCATGGATCCAGCCGCCAGCTGCTGGGGACCTCACTAAGTCTGGACTCCGGCCACAGCGTCAGCGAGTCCATCGACGAAGAGGAGGGCGGAGGGGATGGGGAGGGAACTAGCGAGTGGAGTGCCGACAAGAGCGACGTCGACATGCTGAGCAACAGCAACCACAGCGATGCTTTCCTCAGCTTGCAGCAAGCGGGTAGTGAAGAGGCGCGCCTCTCCGCCTCCGGCAGCATGGATCCGGCTGCTGTTCACAGCAGTAGCAACAGCAACAGCAGCAGCAAAGGAAGTCTGCGCGACAGCGAAGCGGAACCTGCAGCAGACGAGAGGAATGGAGAGTGTGGTGTCTGCAGCACAGAGGAGAACAAAGCCAACTCCTCCTTGCAATCAGGCGGCTCGCTGCAAGATAACGTGCCCACCCGACTCCTGCAGACACCGCAGCTGAAGGTGCCGCTGCCTGACCTCATCTCCCGCGACAGCGTCAAGGGTATGGGGGTCAACGCTCGTGGTGACGTCATCGTCGCCACTAAAGCCACGACAGGCAGCAGCATCTACCTCCTGGAGCAGCACGGCATCATCAGGGGCCAGCAAGCGGTGGCGGCCAACTGGACCGTGCACAGCGTGGCCTCCGACGGCAAAGTGGCCCTGATCGTGGCCCGCGGCGACAACCGCTATAAGGTCAAGGTCATAAGCGAGGACGGCAGTGGAACAGTGTTAGCCGACATGCACGTCGAAAGCTACGGCTTCAATTTCGCTACTACAACGCCCACTGGGCGGCTTCTGGTGGCCTCCAGCCGCTACCCCCGCTCGAGCCAGAAGGGCAAGGCCATCAGAACCGGCGGGAACGTTGCCGTCTACGACCCCCAGGGTCGGCTAGAGAGAAGAATCACCAACGAAGACATTTCCCCCGGTGGGGTCTGCCTCATGCAAAAGCCTCACTGGCTGGCCGCCGATGCCCAGGACAACATCTTTGTGGCGGACCCGGCATCCCACTGTGTTGTGGGAATCACCACCACATCCACGCTGCTGTTCAAACTGGGAAACTGTGACATGGACGAGGATCTTTACCAAGGCCCTGACAGTGTCAGCGTGGACAGCTGTGGCCACGTCCTCGTCATGGACAAGAAGGAAGGGAGAATCGACGTAGTCAACTATCAGGGCCAGCTACTCAAGTGTCTCTTCCCATCGGATACCTTCAGGTTTGTGGCTGCGGCACCAGATGGACAGTTAATGATCGAAACTACAGATGGATATGTCAAGTTTTACGACTACTCGTAAACATACATGTACCAACAAAGACTTTGAGATATCCTCACAGATGGTTTTATTGTGATATATCCAGAAACATATTTATGTTTTGGTATATCTCAAAGATTTACAGATGATCATGTAAATTGCAGAAACATTTTTTGTGCTTTTTTTGTTCAGCTTCCTGCATTTTGTCACGGTTTCTAAGAACATATCCAATGATTAACATCAGACATGCGGATGAAAAGTGCGAAATGACCTGGGATGTGGTGCTGGGTTGAAATACTCGCATGACTTTACAATCTTGTCCGTCTGCAACAATGGTGGCAGGACAGGAGTTCAGCAAAGTTCAAGCTAAGGATACTAAGCTGTGTGAAGTTTTCTGTGGTTTCCCTAAGAGCAGCATTACTGCAACAAGATATTTTAATGACGTTTGTTTTTTTCCCCGTATCCTACATAAGCCATTTGATTCTTGTTAACATAAAGTGCTATCACATAGTATTCTTTGTTCAGTCACTCAGCTTTGCACTTTTTCTACTCTTCTCTACAAACCCCCATTTTTTCTCCCACTACTTTAGGATTCGTTTCATGTTCTCTGTCCACCTACTTCTTCTACTGTTTTCCGATTTTCTCTTCGGTCACCCCATACACTTTTGCATGTATGTCGCTTAATACAATTATCATAAACAGACATGGGAAATTTTACTGAAAGCCACAACTTAAAAGTGATGTGCTCAACAGAAAGAGCAGCATCTATAGAGCAGTGTCTGTGTGTGTGTATGTGTGTGTGTAAACAATACAATCATCTCAATGACTGTATGTTACTTACCTCTTCTTCGTCATATTCAAAGCGCGCCAACTTCTCACTGACGAGTGTGTCATTTATGTGGATGTCAGTTGCCCCAGACGTATCACACAGAATGAGTGACAACACACGGCCCTGATGATATTTATCGATATAAACTAGTTAGTAAGCATGCTTTAGTTCCTGCAGCAGTAAAATGAGATGGAATTTTAGGCAAACTATCATTCATAAAGGACTAGCCAAGGTATCAAGCTTTGCTTAGACTGATTTCTGTTGCTAACTTTTCCAGCTGTGATTTGTATATTCCAGCTGTATATTTACTTTTGATCCATTGCTTCATCTGAGTCAAGCTTATTCCTGGGCGGTGTAAATGTAGCCAAACAGTGAAACATTTGTACATTGTACTCTTAATATCCCTTCCCTAACTTTACAGGGCATGTTCCACAGACAGTGCACCTTTCAGAGTGATGATGTCGCACGACTCTCTTGAGCTCCTTCCCTCTGCCTATGTGTGTGTTGTGGTGCCATCTAAAATTATTACTTTTTTCCACATTGAGGCAATTTCTTCTTTACTGTATTGTTGCATCTGCAGTCATCAGTACCACAGAAAGTAAACATGCTCGGGAGCAGCATACCCTACCAAACATATCCTACAGCATTCCCATAATGAAAATGACTGTTTGAGATCACTCTCACACGACCACTCACAAATAAACACTCTCTCTCAGCCATCCTGTGACTTAAAGAATTGCTACAACATTGGAATCTTACTTTTCTGCTGGTCATGAAGGCAACCAAAGGCCTGCAGCGACATAGCTCTAACATGCGCTCTTTCGACTGAAGGCCCCACTTCTGAAAATACAATGAAATTAATAGACACTAAGGCTGAGAAATGATTAAAAATAAAAATATGGTTTTTTTTTAAAGGCATCAGATACAACTTTACTTTTGTAGTGTTTGCACAGTGAATGAATAAACACAGGGTTATTATGCACACTGGAGTTACTTAAGAAATGTTTTAGTTATATCAGAAGGCAATTCTTGCAAATCTGCAAATAGTTTTTCTTTGCCATGAACAGGCAGCAGGCATGAAAATGACCCAATAGAAACCATGAAAATGAGATGCTACAGAAGGACCTTGCTGATGTCTTGAAAAACCTTATCGCCAGTATGCATGAAAATCGGGCAAATAACTGGCCATAGTACAAGACCTTATCGCCATTAAGTATGAAACAGGGGAATAACTGGCCATAGTAAAAGGATGAAAATGATAATGGCACAGGCAGATCTCAAGACCTGCACAAACCATCTTCCGGGGAACACTGCGGGGGATCACTGCAGGGAGATAGAAAGTGGAGGGGAGGGGATTGGCGTTTTAGGATGAGCCACTCAGCCTATACCACAGCACAGCAGCCATCCGGTAAATATGGAGAGATAAGAACTGAGAATAACAGAAGACAATGGTTGGTTGGTTGTGCTTTACTTTGTGCCAGACAGAAGACAACATGGACATGCAGCATCTAAGAGTGGACATACCTGTAATCCAACAGATCCCCAAATATGGCGGATAATAAAGAGGGAAGGAAAGAGCTGTCGGTAACACCACCTGCTTTCCCCACCCCCTACATGAAGATGAAAATGCCCTGTTTATTAAAAACCTTTAAAAACAAGATGCACATTTCCTATTTCTACCAGGTGATATTTTCTTTAACATGAGTGTGTGTGTGGGGGTGGGTGGTGGTGGTGGTGGTGGTGATGACATTTTTTAGTAAGCATTTTACAATAGCCTATAAATAAATAAATTTGCATGCAAGGTCAACATTTTATGGAGAAAGCTAGTTAAGAGACACAATAAAACGCCTCGCCCTTCTTCAGTATGCAAAATGTTTCAGTTTATTTCATTGATAACACTTTATTTATCCCAGAGAGCAATTCGGAGAAATATGAGGGGAAAACAATTTTTTTTTCTTTAACAGGTCTTCTTAAGCCTAACGTCTCACAGCAGTAATCTCAAATTATACTTTAGTCAAGATGCAAGATACCTTATTCTTTCACCCTTTATGGGGTATCTGAGATACTTAAAGCACATTATCTGAGTAACCTACAATGCAAATTCTATATCTCTTATCCAAAACTGGCAAAGTGCAAATAAATCTCAGGCACTTGCATTCTCACCTCTTGAAAAGGCTTTGTGTATGCTAGTTCTGCTTGGACAGCCTGTGTTGGCAACCTCAAAAACTGTTTTCTGAAAAAAAACCCACAATATATTCAAGAAAACTGATGGTAGGTGAAAAGTGTAAGAATTTGAAATAAACCCTTCTGAAAACCCCACCTATTTCTTTCTTCTTCCTTCTCAATAGCACAAACACTTCCTAACTGCAACTGTAAGAATGCTGCCTGACCAACAGTTCACCATTAAAATGCACCCTCTTAATCATATTTTACTTTCAAAGTATGCAACATTGCATAAACCAGTTCAGGACAAAAATGGTTTAATAAAACTCTTAGTCACATCCATGATGATATGGATGATACCACATTAAATGAAGATTATCAGTTCTTTAGTCCTGTGTGCTTACCTAAGAAATCGGGTTCTTTAGTCCTGTGTGCTTACCTAAGAAATCGGATGCTACTCTTTGTGACAAAGCAAGTGCTTCCATAATCCACATAGTACATCTGGAAATAAAACTCTAGGTTTATTCTCAATTTTCACCTTCAGCTTCATAGTCAAGCCTCAGTTAATCCAAATGATAAATAATTAAATTATATAACCTCTAATTATAATAAAAAGTGCAAGCATATTCTCTAAAACATGATTCATTAGTAAACAAAAAGTGGTGCTGACCTCACGATGGACAATGAAACATACGCAAAAGCGGTAATTTATGTTTAGAAAAAATACCTCAATCATGCCTGACTTGCTTTCGCCCATAATGATACCACGGTGCCAGTTGTTGTCTTCTGGAAAGAGCGTTGCACACACCTGACCATAGGTCATTAGACACTCTGGCATTCGGTAGAGCTCGCCATTTCTTTGGTATGTGGATCTGGAAGTTTTGAGATAGTTTTATTTTCCAAAAAACTTTTCTTGTCTAGTTCTTTACATATGATGTAGAATTCTTACAACTGATTCTTTCACCATTCCAAGTGTAAAGTGTAAAGATAATTCACATTTCATATCCAACAGAGGCCTAAATATTAAACAGGATGCTGCACTTCAAAACTATTAATTCAGGATTGTCATGATTTGCTGAGCAAAAATAAAGTGGTACTAAGTTTCGAAAATTTGTTTTAAAGAAACGCACTCAAGACCGTTCATCAGATGATCTAGAGCCCCAGAAGTTGTGCTGCCCCGGAGCTGGATCCAGAAAAGGCCAGGGCTGACAATGTTTGACACATAAATTTCAAAATACTCGCTTCTGCTCTTTGGGTTGGGGAGAGTCACTGGTGTGTAACACACTCCTGGGCCAACAGCATCTTCAGGGATATCTGGACTATAGGCTGTTGGCTCTTCAAGGGCATCCTGTAAATAAATAATAAAGCTGCAAAACTGTAATGCAAGTTTATATCTGTATGTTTTACGGTACACAGAGAAAAGATTTTTTTCAAAAAAAGATGGCACAAGAATTCCGAATGTTCTGGAGGATAGTGACAATGACAGTAATTTACTGATCCTTGCCAAAATATTCATCACATGGAAAATATTTCATCAAAAAGCAGACACAACATTTCAGATGGACAGTGATTTGGGCTAAAGAGAGAAAAGTTATGGCTCAGTTATTCATCAAAGCCAGTAACATACTGGCAACAGAAAAAGCTAAGGTGCATGAGGAAATTAAAAGCAGAATAAGTTAGCTCTTACTCCTCTAGTAAATATAATTACCCCAAGAGCATGTGGCTTCCAGGCATCCAGCAAATAGTCAAAACGCCTTGTCTTCATGCCAGGAATAATGAACAATCTAGATGTATCTGCAAACATTTCTTTACTAAATAAAAAAGAAATCCCTAACTACTCACTCTTGTAAGAACATCTAAATGAACTTGTCTAATGCACAAATGCCATGAAAAGGTTCAAATAATTTGATTTTAGGTTGTTTTCAATGTTGCCAGTCACCTGTAGTTAATGGACACAGCAGGTTTTGAAACAGAAGATATTCTACAAGCTAAACCACAATATATTTTTTTTTAAAAAGCAAGTTATATAACTGTCGCAGTACCATCCCTCAACCCCACCATATTCACTGAATTTGTTTTGAATCAAATGAAGCAACACATCAACAATGAAAATGTTTAGTTGTTGAGAAAAGCTGTTTCGTGATGCAAGCAAATATACCATTTTTGTAGTAAAATTTCTTTTCTCCACTACCTTCCAAATGACAAGACTATATGGAGTTCACAGGACAAGCTGTCTGCTCCTGGCTTCTCATGACAGGTAATGCAAAGTTTTTCCATGATGCACAACCAGCCTTGCAGAAGCTGAGCAAAAACCTGAGGAGGTGAACCCACAGGCAGACTGGGAGGGAGGTTGGCTGGTTCTTTGTGTTTAACGCAGTGCCAGCAACTAAGGCTATATCACCAGGGGAGGTGGGTTGGTTGAGTCTGTGTGTTCCATGTTTATCAGTCAATTCTGGCCAATCAAGCAGATCGTTAGAACTGAAGTCATTAGTAAGGTGATCTCCACATAGTCATGTCAACTGGAGTGTCATAGGAACCAGAAGGGCAAGGGGGGCAGCCACGCCTGAAAAAAAAAAGATACTGAGGAGGCAAGATGTGATCGCCGTTCGCTGTCAGCCTGGAGTTTGCCCCCCTTACCCCAAAGCTCAGCATCTTCCTACGCCACTGAACTGGTACAGTACGAAGAAAAGCCAACACTTACTTTTCCCTCCATACTCAATGCGCAGGACATCTGAGAGACTTATTAGCATGTCGTGCAAATCATTCATTCCAAATTCTTTTGGATCCAGTTTTCGCCCAGTCATATCCTATTAAAATAAAAAGATTATGAACTGTTGTGCTATTTGCATCTGTTATCAAGTTATGCTCCTCGTTGTGCGACGTCTAGTTGTCCCCTTTCCTCCTACTTGCTTTAGTTCTGCTTGTCACCTCAGTTTTTCTAACTCATGGATTCTTCTCATTCTTTCTCCTACTCTCTTTTTGTAGCGGCCTATCCACTGTTGTTTCCAGGACACCTTGATATCGTATTTTCTGCCCCTGAGCTATTAACAAATCTAGGGTAGGTAATTTCATGGTAACAACAGGAAAAATACAAAAATATCAAAATGTAAAATACTATGTCCAAGGCTGTACTGAGCACTTACTAAACTTAAAAAAAGAAGCCAATTTGGCGTGGAATTACACAGCCCTTAATGATGCCTGTATTCCCATGATTGTTGCTGGTGTGTCTCTCAACACTGTAATCGGCCAACCACATGTGTACCCATGATATAAAGAGAGGTGATCAGTTGACCCAGGACACCCAATCCTCCCTGATGCAGTGACTATCACTAACCCTTCTCTCACCCTCATCACCAAATTGTAAGAGTGAAGAAGAATGGTGTTCACCCCAGTGTATACCTCATAGACTTGAGGAAACTGGAGAACTGGAATGCCATCAGGATTCACTTGAAGGACCTGTCTTACACTTTCTCGCAGCATTTCTTCATTTTTGGACTTTGCCTTTAAAGAGTACTGCTGTTTTTCTGAACATGAATTTGTTCTGGTAGGGTTATCCTTCTGAGGCTGGATGGGTGCTGCAAAAGAAAATGTGATTTATTTTTACTTGCAATTTATACATAACACGATTACACAGTAAGTAGCTGAATTTGTAGAGTGCATTTCCCCATGTGAGGCCAAGCTTAACATGCTATGAAAACAAATTAACAATGAAACACCTGACAGTTGAACATACAACAATAATAATAAATGAAGATTTTTATAGCGCATATTCACACTCATAGAGAGCATGCATGTCTTAGCGCTTTAAATGGGGAAGAGATATGAAATAATGGATAGAACACAAAGGATGGAAGAAGAAACAAAAAGAATAGCAAGCAGCATGAGAATGACAGTGGCAGACATGAACAAAGTGCATAGGTCAAGAAAGAGGAAAGTAAAGGGTGAACAGAAGAGGGAGCTGTTTTATGAAAGTTAGATCTTTAAGTAGTTGTTTTGAGGCTAGACTTGAAAACTTAGAATGTAGTCATAGCTCAAAGGGATAAGGGGTGAAGAATGAAAAATGGCGTGGCCACAGAATGAAATGAAGCATGTGATGAATCCCACCTTCATCTGATGTATAGTACACTGACAAGTTCAGCATTACTGGATAGAAGATGCATACGTCACAGAGACAAATATGTTAGATGCACCCACCTGTATTTAAAAATCTAAAAGCCATATTTTGAGAAGGCAGTGCTCAACATGTGTAGAGGGCCGCTGAGTAAATTAAAGGTGAGGGAAATGTAAGGGCAGAGCTGTGACAAGACGACAAACGTCATAGTTGTAATGACGACAGACGTTATAGTTGTAATGACGTCAAAGACTACTTTGATGTGGCGAGGGAGACGCAAATGTGAGGGGGTTATAGGTCAAAATGTCGCGAGTAAAGGTCGCTGGCGCTAGTCCTGCGTCTGATTGAATGCGGGAGAGGAAGTAAATCCAATGCCACAGAATGCGACCTGTAGTTACATCCTCACCACTCTGGTGGGGGCCTGCCAGACGGCGGGTATTGATGCTCCCCCACGATTTGATAGACGCACCGAATTTTTTTTTTTTTTTTTACATATGCTGGCGGAAGCGTACGGCGAACAGCAAGATGCCCTCGGCATCATCACAAGTTTCTATAACCGGCGACAGCGGCACGACAAAGATGTTGATGAATATGCCGCGGCGCTGCGTACTTTGCAGACGAAAGCCAACAGTATACAGCGCGACTCGTTGTCAACAACCCTCCTGGCGGCTCAGTTCATAAAAGCGTTAAAGAATTGTTTGCCGGGAAACATCAGGGCACCAGGCCGACCACAACGCCCCCCGCTTTCGCCGACCCCCTCAAGACGGCACGACGTGTGGAGAAGAGAAAAGGATGGTTACCACGATTGGGAGTAGGAGATAGATCGTCTGACTGCACAACTTCAAGAAATGGAATGGAGACCAGCACTGAAAAGAGCAAAAATTATGATCAATGGCAACGGCAAAGCAGAGATCGTTATGAACGGGGTACAGCTCGAAGAGGTAAGCAGCTTCAAGTACCTGGGAGCCACCCTCTCCAAGGATGGCAGCTCCACGCTGGATATCCGCATCAGGATCGCAACAGCAGCAGCAGCAATGGCTAGGCTAGATAGGATCTGTCATAGCCACAAGATAAGGTTCACTACCAAGTGCAGGCTATACAAATCCCTGGTAGTGCCGATCCTGCTCTACGGATGCGACACGTGGACTCTGCTCGCCGAAATGGAAAGGAGAATCCAGGCATTCGAGAACAAGTGTCTGAGGAAGCTGTTCCGGATCTCATACAAAGAACACAAAACCAACGACTTTGTAAGAAACAAGATTGCCACACTCGTAGGACACCAGGAACCTCTACTATCAACAGTCAAGCGACGTAAGGTGGTCTTCTTTGGCCACGTGGCCCGGGACGACACCTTGTCGAAGACTGTCCTTCAAGGTACCTTGGAGGGTGGCCGACGCCGCGGTGACCAGAGAAAGAACTGACTTACGAACGCCAAAGACTGGACTGGTCGTCCTGTACAGGAACTGCTGACTATCACCCACAATAGGCAAAAGCGACGGGCCCTGTCAGCTGCCACGTCTATCCATGTGCTCCCCCCAACGCCAGGTGCCAGGCAAGGGACGACTGACTGACTGATTTATCAGCGAGGACGATGATGGGAAGAGGATCGACGGGGATGAAGAGGGGCGGTCGGTGGTAAGAGGTCAGGGCAATGTAAGGGCAGAGCTGTGACGAGACGACAGACGTGAGGTTACAGTTCAAGCTGTCGAGAATAAAGGTCACGACATTTTGCTCGCGCTAGTCCTGCATCTGACCGAGTGCATGGGTTTAAGTTTACGCCTCACCAAAATCACACCCCCACAGCTCGGTTACACATGTAGTCTAGGCTGTCCATGCCTTTATTATGGCAACTGCTTGCTGGTCACTTACAGCTAATGGAGTAACCTCTGCCAAGCAAAGCAAAATTATGGCAAACTTTCTGCTTCAGAGGCTAAGTTCCCAGCCACGCTGCTGGTTGAGTGATGTTGTTTACTAACATTGGCAGTGTGGCGACTTGCCCTCTCCAGGGTTTTCTTTGTCAACTATCCTCTTTTTTATGTCACAATTCTTATTTATGTCATTCACACATATTCAGACAATGAAAATGACATCACTTGTGTTTTTTCATTCTAATACAGCTGGTGTCTAAGCCAGCCTCTCCCACATTTGGAACAGCAGAGACATTTCCTAGAATTAATAATAATAATGGGGTGAGCTTTTATAGCAAGGTATCCCAGCCAAAGCCAGGCTCTCCTCACATTACAAACATAGAAACACAAGACAGACAAAATTCCTGTAGTTCTGTAAGGTTAATGGGAACACCAGGTTGTTCTTATGCCATATGACATTCATAGATCAAGATGTCAGTAAGACAGATCTACAGTCACTGGACTGGAGCAGAATAGATAAATAATCAAACACGTAGAGCAAAATCGTCAGGAGAACATCGAGATGATCACAAAGCAGAAATTGCAGTACAATGTAGAAACGTACAACTGCTTGACACTGATGTAAAGTCTATCCCAGGGAAGACTTGCAAAATAAAGAAACTGTGATGGCGCTAACCAGAGAGGATTAACAGTGATGAGAGAGTTGATATTTGTAGAGGAATAAATAAAAAGCCACAGGGTTTGTTTGTTTGTTAGTGTTTAACGCCGTGCCAGCAACTAAGGCTATATCACGGCGATGAAAGACAAATTTATGACAAAAGTTCTAGGAATCAGAGAGATCTTCAAAAGATATAACAGCGCCATTCCAATAAGAACAACACAAACAAGAGAATTTTTAAAAGAGTGGTTCTAATATAAAAGTGGTTGTTGTGGCCAAAAGGCCCTCAACAAACCAAAACCATAAGCCAAAACTAACAGGAATTTAAAACTTAAATTTTATGAAAGAGTCCAATCCCTCTTAAAAATGCAAAAATTGCTGCCGATGGGACGGACCTAAACAAAGCAGACACAGAAACTGCTGTGAAAAAATGCTGACGGGTACTCTGGAGCTCAGGGCAAGTAATTAATACATGTTTAACATTTAAAACTTCTGTACACCACGGGCAAACAGGTGGTGGTTCACCTCGTAAGAGATACGATTGCGTGACATAGGTGTGTCCTAACCTCAGTCTAGTTAAGACCACCTCCTCCCGTCGCCCAGGGCGGCACGGAGGCAGGCGGTCAGAAAGATTGGGAAGGGTGGCGTGTAGCTTGTTTTGGCCCAGAGTGTCCCAGTGGCGTTGCCACAGGGACTGAACATAGGCTGTGAAGAGAGATTTGCAGTCAGATGATACAAGCGATTTCAACTGACTAGACAACTGGCAAGCAGCCCTGGCAGCCTTGTCTGCTTGGACGTTGCCAGCAATACCAGCGTGGCCAGGTGCCCAAACGAAAACAATATCTTTGTTTCGGCGAATGAGTGTTCCATGGATTTTGTGGATTTGTACCAAGAGAGGGTGGTCAAAACAACTGGAAAGAAGAGCTTGGAGGGCAGAAAGGGAGTCTGAGGTGATCAAAAAGTTGTGCTCCGAAGAGCGGTGAACATGTTGTAAGGCTAGCAAGATGGCATGAAGTTCCGCTGTGAAGATAGAGCAGCCATCCGCAAGTCGGGCTGAAGCGGCCCGTTGCGGCTGGCAGGATGGAACTGCTGCCGCAGCAACAGGGCCACTGTTTGGAACTTTGGAACCATCTGTAAAGATACAGCAGAATCCAGGATAGTCAGAAAGAAGTTCCTGAAAGCGTTGAAGAAAGATGAGGTCACTAGTGTCCCCCTTTTTAAAGGCTGTAAGATCAAGACAGATCTCTGGAACAGGAAGAGTCCGAGGAGGAGTTGGCAGTAGAGGGAGAGGCTCTACCTGCTGGATATCTACTCCGGCAGCTTGCAGATGAGGTGCCACACGGAGTGATAATGGTTTTTGTTCCTTGGTACGAATAGCATACAGGGCAGCACGCTGTGGTCCAAAGACGGCACGGTAAGCAGGGTTTTCAGGATGAGACTTCAAGCGACAGACATAGGAGAGCATGAGTTTCAGACGGCGAAGGGACAGTGGAGGCTCACCAGCTTCTGCGTACAAACTATGTACAGGAGTGGTGCGAAAGGCACCCAAACAGATGCGGAGCCCTTGATGGTGAATAGGATCAAGAATTTTGAGATAGGACTCTCGAGCAGAGCCATAGATGATGGATCCATAGTCTAGCTTGGAGCGGACCAGGGCACGATACAGGCGAAGCAGGACCGTGCGGTCTGCCCTCCAGCTGACATGGCCAACTACTCGAAGAACATCCAAGGCTTTCTGACATGAAAGGCGTAGAGATCTGATGTGAGGAAGAAATGATAGTTTATGGTCAAAGATGACCCCAAGAAATTATACTTCCTGAACTACTTTGAGTACCGCGCCATTGACAGAAATACAAGGGTCTGGAAACATGCCTCGTAGTTTACAAAAGTGGATGCATACTGACTTTGTGGGAGAAAATTTGAAGCCATTTTCTGTCACCCACTTCTGCACACCATTTACGCACAGCTGAACCCGGCGTTCGAGGCATGGCAGCAAACGACCTCAGATGCAGAGAGCAAAGTCATCTACATACAACACAGGGAAGTACACAGTCAAACATAATGCTGATGACATCAGAAAAAAGTGCAGTTTGGTTCAATAGGAACTACAAACACAACAAATCCAAGAAGAAAATGAAAATGTGGAAAGCTTGCCCATTCAATCCTGCTAGGCAAAGGGACACCACTCTCCACAAATGTCAAGCACAAAGTAACAACACTTTAAAATTGACTGAAATTCAACGCTTGTTTTTTTATGTTTATGTATGTGTGCATGCATGAAAATTGTTGTTCATGACTTAGTCCAATACCTTGCTCCTGCCTTCGTTGTGTAGCATCAGTCAAAAGCCAGTCTCCCTTTGGATCTGGCCTATCTACATGTATGATATCTGGCAGTGCTGACACAAAATCTACAACACTCAAGTAACCAAGTTCTCCAAAGGGCAGATCTTCATTCCAAAATGCCTGAAACACCACCCCAAACTTTCTTAGATTTATGGATCTAGGCTCTGAGTACACACATTATATATATACACATGTATGTATGTGCATATTTAGCATAGTATTGCATAAGCAACAATTATGAAAATATCACAGTATGTCAGCATCTCAAGGGAGATAAAAGATGGTTCTTTCTGCTTACACTTTACAGGAATGCTTGAAATTTGGTAAGCAAGTATTCCTTATTGTAGGCAATGATAGAGCTAAGTTTGAATGTACTAGTTCTCAGTGAAATTACTGTGATTTTTTTTTTAAAAGGTGACCTACAAAATACATAATTTTGCTTCATGAAAGAAACATATTCCATTGTAGTAGCAAAAATGTATACAGTAAATATCTGTAGAATTGTAATTTAACGATTATGATGTTCAATAAAGATAAACTTCCTTCATGCTATTAGTGGCTTCTCAAGTGTTAGAGTTAATTCTGCAACCTTATGATCAGAGAGGACAATGAGGAGTTAGAGCCTTCACTTATCTTGGGACCAGCTTTTGTGACAGCAGTTCCCATCTCTACCTTGCCTTGCCTTCCACAACACTCTATAGAGTCAAATACCCACTCCACAGCTGGGTCAACTGAGGCAAGTATATTGTATCACATAAGCAATGAAAAGTTAATCATAGGTTTTTAAAAAATCCTGAAAGTTTTCAAGCCCTCCAAAACTTAATACTTTATCCCCCCTACCATGGCATGTCTGATCTACGTCAGATAGGAAATTCGGTATCTGACTGCAAGTTACACTAATTTTTCTAAATGAAAATGCAAAAAAATCATAAAATACATTTTCTGATGATTTTCAGTCTGTTTAATGCCTATCTTATCATGGGTTACATGTTTTACTTATCAACTGCAATGCGAACTCAGATACTGAGAAATGCTCATTTCAGGCCTGCTGTTTTCTTGCTGTACATAGATCAAATAAAACCAATTGTCTCTTCTCACTCAAACAGTGTTAAAAACCAGGGGTTAGAAACAAATACTGACATACTATGAACTGAAGGGTTAATGGTGTTTTTAGCAGAAAAAGTATGCTTCCAGTGAAGTTCAACTGTCTCATCAACACTACTCACTTCAGTTCTCAACTAAAGGCTAACCAGAGTCAGATATGAGAAGTTAATAAAATAAAATAAAATAAAATATAGATGTAAAATAAAAAAATATCAGAGGTTAATAAAACGGACTGCTGAAACTAGTTGGTCACAAAATGGTTCTTGATCATGTACGATTTTGTCTCAGAAACCTCTCATATGGATATTGGGTTTCATAACCATGCATGGCGTTGCATCAGCATACATCCAGTCAGAGGTCTTCTAAATATATGTTACTTAGCAACCACCAATTTCTAGCATTTTAAGCATGCATTAATTGTTGTTCATAACTTCCCTTCTATGCACATATTAATTAGGTGCTATCAATAGCTAACCTTTGTGAGTTCTGATGCAGTAACTAGGATTTTAATTCTCTCCTGGTGAAAAAGCTGATGTTCAAAAGCAAATGGATTTACTCGTATCAGAAATTACCACTGTTGTTATTGCACATGGTAAACATTTTAAATGCAAAGAGGAAATTTGCCAAGAATACGCAAAATTACATTAATCAGTCTGACTGTAAGGTTAATCTCCCTGTCACAGCCAACTGAATTTTCCACCAGCACAATAAACATGTAATGGTGAAGGATGACCAAGTGAGTAGAAACAAAACTCAAACTACTTAAATATTAAAAGTCTTTTTCTGCATGAACACAAACATCCACCTGTCTGCGATTACCAACCTTATAAGCAAATGGCAATCTGCTTGCCCAAAGGCCATGGGGTCGTTTAAGAAGGACCTGTTTAATAATAAAAAAAAATTATAATAAACAATGAGGTATGTGCTTACTGCATTTACTGCTAAACCATTATTCATGGCTGGACTACAATCAGAGAAACAAAATCCTGACCTTTTCCAGGATAAAAATTCTTTTTTCTGCCCAGTTGTCCATGATCTCAGTGATGTGATCTTGGTGCTACTTCAGTAATTATGGTAGGATTTTAAAATGAAAACATTTTCATCAATTTCACTCTTTTTGGTTTTAGATATTGAATGTACAGCAGAATAGAGAGAAAAAACTAATTTTAATGAAACAAAGTAAGCAAAGATGTAGATACACATATCTCTTTTCTATTTACTGTATTACTCTGGTGCATGAAAAAAAATTGACACTGTACTAATGTAGAGATCAACTACTGTTCTTTATCACTTATCTAAGAATTGGTTATTAGCCCCATTAAAACAATATAAACTTTAACAAATTTTGCATGAAGTTCAAATCATCAATTTCTCTGTCATACACTTTACAATACAGTTCTGTCTTTTCTGTACCTGTCAAGGCCTGCCTTGTTCTTAGACATAATGATTGTATTTAACTAAGCCACATTTCCCACTGCATGTGACATCTGTTTAAAGGCCGGCTGCCTTGCCATGATATAGTCTTAGTTACTGGCTCCTTGTAAAACACCATTCCCTCCACAACATTTCCCACCAACCTGACATTCTTCACTCCCCCTTGTCAACTCTATGGGCCTTCTTTCTTCAAATACTGACTTTTCCAGGAAACGGACATTGTTTTTTTTTAATATACCTTTTCCTTACCTGTATGGACTGATTATTGGATGCTGCCATTTAAGCAACATAAAATAATTTCTAAAATTGAAAAAACACCTTATTGTTATTATGATTAATATTAGTTGCTCCAAATTATTAAGCTTTACTTTCTAGTTTGATCTGTGGTACATTGTGCACAACATCTTAGGATTTTGTAAAATATTCATTACTTTTAATGATTTTTGTCACCAGGAAGATCATCTCCATTATCAAAGAAAGTGCCAAATTAAATCTTTTTTTTTAACTTTAAAGACTGTTGCTTTCATGTATGCAGTTACAGAAATTGAATGCTGCTGACAAAATAATTAAGTTTTGAGTTTAACTTTCTGAACCAATCAGCAACTACAGTGAGCCTATGTCAATTCAAGGTAAGAACTGGAGTGAGTTGAAATACCAGGCTCTATAATACATCTGCATGCCATAAGCCTTACCTCTTTAATTTTATTCTGCAGTTCAAAACTGATTTCATCTGGTTCATTTGTGCAGTCCCCTGAGTGGTCTTCTGACCAGGTTTCTGATGACTGACTTTCATCAATATCTGAAAATAGAACATAACAAATGTACAAGTTAATGTACCCTTGATATAACAAAAAAAATTAGTGATGTAAGCTTTGCAAAACAGCCTAATATTGATCATTTGATGTGACATATTATCACTGGGGAAGTGGACAGCTGAGTGGTTGGAGCACCATGTCGAGACCTTTCAGAAAAGATATGTGTGATCGACAGAGTTATAATTAAGTTAAATCAAATCAATCTTTATTGACTTACAAGGCATAGTCCAAGTGAAAGAAAAAGAGAAGAAGCTCAGGGCAAAAGTAAAAACATCTAGGATAGAATACAGAAGGATGGTTGAAGAATGACTTAGCGAGGGCAATCCAAAGGAGTGATGGAGGGGCCTGAACACCACGATGGGTAGAAGACAAAAGAAACAAAGAGTAAAGTGTGCTGATCCACTCACATTTGTTAATGAGCTCAATACTTTCTATGCATGGTTGGACATGAGAGACTTCAGCAAGGAAGTAGATAGTGGCTGCTCTTCAATGTCAGCAGCCCACTGTTAGTCTGTGAGAGGGATGTCAGAATTCTCTCCCATGTTAACCCATGTAAAGCCCCTGGACCTGACGATGTGAGAGGCAAGGTTCTCAAAGAATGTGCTAGTCAGCTAGATGGTGTCTATACCAGACTTTTCCACCTTTCCAATGACTCTCACAATCCCCCTGCTTATGGGGCATATCAACAATAATACCAGTGCCAAGAAGCCTAGTCCTATGGACTTGAAAGATTTTTTTTACCTGTGGCTCTCACGTCTGTTGTGACCAAATATTTGGTGAGGGTTGTGTGCAATTCAAAAACCTCCGCCTTGGCTGATCACCTGGATCCTCTTCAGTTTGCTAACAAACTACGTAGGAGGGTGTCTGATGCCACTCTCACTCTCTTAGATGCTATCCTACAACACTTGGATGCCTCTGACACCTATTTTCGGATTCTATTCATGGATTTTTCAAGCGCCTTTAACACGGTCCAGCCACATCTTCTTGTAAAGAACCTACTTGATCTGGAAGTAAACATAAGTCTAGTTCTTTGGATCAGAACATTCCTGAAGGACCGACCATGGAGGGTGGGTCTCAGAGTTCCACTGACAGGTACTTTACTGTCTGGCTTATCTGAAAGGGTAGATTTCTCAGTGAATGGAATGATTCTGTCAGATGAGCAATCCTCAAAACAAGTACCCTCAGGGGTGTGTGCTTCCCTCTGTATTATTTATTCTCTGTGTACACTGAGCTCAGCATTAATGGTATCCTCAAACTTTTGAAATATGCAGGCCCTTGTGGCATGCCTCACCGATGAACAGTCCCTGTCAAAGTACCTTGCTTTTGTGGGGGAACTGGAGCAGCTTTCTGGAGCTGAACGTTTGAAAAACAGAGGAGATGGCCTTTGGGATGGCACATGATGGAAGAGATGCCACTACCCATCTCTACCCCTTCCCCTCAATTCAAATCAAGGGACAGCAAGTGCAGAAGGCTGCCAGTGTACTCCCTAGCTACAATGATAGATGGAAGGCTCTCCTTCACTGATCACACACATCAAGTGTGCAAAAAGGCTCAGCAAAGACTGCACTTTTTGAGGAAACTCTGCAGCTTCAACGTCAGCTCTGGAGTGCTGGAAGCTGGTCCCTTGTTAAGAGCATTCTCACCTTTAACATCACTGCCTGGTATGGCCACCTCCTCATCAAAGACAAGGCAAGATTGGCCAGAGTCATCCACCAGGCAAATAAAATTATTGGTACAACACAGCTGCCACTGACTCTTACTTTCATGCAGACAGAAAGATGGCATATAATATTCACTTCAGACTGCACACACCCTCTCCATTCCAGCTTTCAGCTGTTGCTCTTGGGCAGGCGCTACAAAGTGCCATGTGCACAGAAAAATGCCTATCAGAGGTCCTTCATGCCAGCAGCCATCCCCATCCTAAATAAAAGGCAGAAGAACTTGTAGGCCTACCTCATATTACCTGGCATCGTTCATGTGTATGTGTGAGAGGGCGTAGGTGTGTTAAATGTAGTGTATAGGTATGTATGTTTGCACATTATGTTTCTATGTGTATGCGTATATATATATATACCTGTATGCTGCATATTATTTTTGTATGTGTGTTGTGATTTGTGAGCTGAAGAAAAATTGCTGTCTTGGACTAGGCTTTGTACAGACAATAAAGTTATAAGGACACCGCTTTTTTCTAATTACCTCTCAACTTTTCTGCCATTATGCCATCATGTACATGTAACGACTTGACTAATGAAGATTATCACATAGCGCTCTGCAGTACTTCCTTGATAACTACACATAATGCAATTTAGTATATGCACTGTAGCCCGCACACTGGGCAGACAAAGTTGTGTCCAGCATCTATCTGTGCAGCAAAACAATGGAACTCTCTTCCTTTCCATATCCGCCACCTTCCTACAACTGAATCCTTCAAATCTGCACTGAAAACGCACCTCTTCCTTGAGCATTACTACTAACACAGTCCACACAATGCTCGTTCTTCTTACCCTCCCCCCTTCCGCTCTTGCTATTTTTCTCCCCATCTTTCTCTGCAGAATCACTATATTCTTTGTTCCTGTTATTTGGTGTTTTTTATCTTTGTTTTCTGTTTGTCGTCAATGCCTCTGCTGAAAGATGTGATGTGAGCCTGCAGCAGGCACTAAAGAGTGTTCTGTTTACTGTCAAAACAAGCCCTATTCCCAAGGTGGACCCTGACTTATTCCCTGCATAAGTGCAACACCATTCTACTGCTCTTCCCTCCTACTACAGTGTGACACACCAGCATCCAGGGTTGGAAGCATGCAAGGTAACTGGTTTGAAGCCCTTGTAGTGCCCCAGCTGAACCCTTAGGTTAGGAAAGAAAATGCAGCGAAGCACATAGAGATGAGATGAGCATCAACCTTAAAAAAAAAAAAACACCAAGGAGGTCTGAAAATGTAGATTATTCTGGAGCCAGAAGTCCTAAAATGTATGTTTATACGGGAGACCTCCTCACTAAAGACATTTTGTAGGTAAATTATATACAAAAGGTAATCATCAAACTTTATCAAACTAACAGTTTTACATGCACAAAAATATAGTACCATTAATTAAAACAGTTTCCTGACATCAAGATCACCATAAAACCAGTGGCATGCGGTGGGATTTCCCACCAGGGACCAGCTAGGGGACTGGGGGACCACTGTAAGCTACGCGATTTCCAGATTTCTCTTGACGCGTAAATGTCTCTCATACTACGTAAATAGTAATACAAGCAAGCGACGAACAAATCAGGTTTTATAATAATGTTGATTATAAGATCATGATTTATGTGAAAATACCAGATAATTTTGTAGATAGCATATATAAGCGTTAAATGACATTAGAAAGAAGAAATAGTTGAAAACAACCATGACGATGTAACGTGTTATGTAGGTTAGATTACACGCTATGTGAAAAATAAAAATATCCTCTTTCAAACGCGATAACTGTTATTACTAAACTAAAGCAATTTCTATCACCTGTGAGTCTAAATATCTATATTTCGATATCAATGTATGATAGCAGAAATTAGGTAAGTGTCTATTGATATGACTTTACACAGAAAGATTATACAGTTTTGCTTAGTAATCAGTGGGTCTTGATGAAAGGCTTGACAGAGAATTCATCATATTTGAGAGCAAAAGGAGTAGCAGTACTGATGACACAGGAGGCTGCAAGGGCACTAATATCATGGGAACCAGTTTCACCACGACTCATGGCAGCTCGGTTCAACTCCAAAGGAAGAAAGATGACCATCATCCAGTGCTATGCACCTACCAACGCAGCAAAAGAAGAGGAGAAGGAGGACTTTTACAACTCCCTACAAGCGCTGGTTGATCGTACTCCAAGACGAGACCTGAAGATCATCATGGGCGACATGAATGCCAAAGTTGGAGATGAAAACACAGATAAAGAACACATAATGGGAAAGCACGGTGTGGGCAACTGCAATGAGAATGGTGAGCTGTTCACAGACTTCTGCTTGTTTAATGACCTTGTAATCGGAGGCACAGTCTTTCCTCACAAAACCATCCACAAGACCACCTGGACTTCACCAGATGGAAAGACATAAAACCAGATCGATCACATCACCATTAATCGACAGTTTAGAAGAAGTCTGCTGGATGTCAGGGTAAGGCGTGGTGCAGATGCAGCCTCAGACCACCACCTGCTTGTAGCAACTTTGAAGATAAAGCTGAGGTCCTTCCATGAGTCATCAGACAGACCACACCACAAATTCAACGTGCAGTTTCTTAGAGATCGCAGGAAGCAAGAAGAGTTCAACTGTGAAGTCAAAAACAGGTTTGAGGCACTGGAGGGACTCTTTGAAGAAACAGTGGCCAACCACTGGACAGGATTACAGGAGACCTGGAAGGCCGCCTGCAAACGGGTTCTGGGAAAGAAACAGAAACAACACAAGGAATGGCTGAGCATAGGGACCTGGAAAAAGATAGAGGAAAGGAAAGAGCTGAAGCAGAAGATCAGCCAGTGTCAAGACCAGCAGGAAAAAGAAGAGCTCAGAGCAAAGTACTGGGAGATGAACCGAGAAGTGAAGAAGAGTGCAAGAGGCGACAAGAGACAGTTCGCACACAGGATGACAGAAGAGGCAGAACAAGCAGCTGGGCAAAATAACATGAAAAGACTATACGAAATTACAAGAACTCTGTCAGGACGGAAAAACATCAATGCATGCAGGCCAGTAAAAAATAAAAATGGCAACGTCATTACTGGGGATGCAGAACAAAGATCTCGCTGGGCAGAACATTTTAAAGAAATACTGAACCGGCCACCACCAGCAACAATTTTGGACATTGCCCCAGTCACCGAGCAACTCCAGGTGAACACCAACCCACCAACCCACCAACCAAGGCAGAAATCATCAAAGCCATCAAGTCTCTGAAAACTGGTAAGGCGGCAGGCCCAGATGGCATTCCTGCAGAGGCACTCAAGGCAGATCCAACAGCCGCAGCAGAGATGCTACACCCCTGCTGCAGAAAATTTGGAAGCAGGAGCAAGTTCCAGCAGACTGGAAACTTGGCTATCTGGTAAAGCTACCCAAGAAAGGTGACCTGACCCAGTGCAGCAACTGGCGTGGGATTATGCTACTGTCCATTCCCAGCAAGGTGCTGACCAGAATCATGCTGGACAGACTGAAGAATGCCCTAGACAAGAGACTGCGGCAAGAACAGGCAGGCTTTCGGCAGGGTAGATCATGCACAGACCATATTGCTACACTGCGAATCATTATTGAACAGTCCATCGAATGGCAGTCCCCACTATACATGACATTTGTGGACTTTGAGAAGGCATTTGACTCCGTAGACAGAGAGACCATCTGGAAGTTGATGCAGCACTGCGGATTTCCACCAAAGTTCATTGCCATCATCCAACAGCTGTATGAGGACTCGACATGCCAGGTGATCCACAATGGGAAGCTGACGGACCCCTTTACAGTGAGGACTGGAGTAAGGCAAGGTTGCATGCTCTCGCCGACAATCTTCCTGATCGTCATAGACTGGATCATGAGAAGAACAACCTCTAACAGCAACACAGGCATTCAATGGACCTTTGCCATGCAACTTGAAGATCTCGACTTTGCAGACGACATCAGCCTGCTGTCCCACAAGCAACAACATGCACAGACAAAGCTCACTCGGCTCTCAGAAGAAGCAGCGACAACTGGCCTGACAATCAACATCAAGAAGACAGAGGTAATGCGGATCAACAACAAGCAAGAAGCCCCACTTCAACTACACGGGGAATGTATCACAGAGACTGACCGCTTCACCTACCTAGGCAGCATAGTCACCAAAGATGGAGGTGCTGATGAAGATGTAAGAAGCAGAATAAATAAAGCCAGGCAAGCATTCCACATCCTGCGACCCATCTGGAATTCCAAGGCACTATCTCAACATACCAAGATCCGCATCTTTCATACGAACGTAAAATCTGTCCTTCTATATGGGTCTGAGACATGGCGTGTGACAAACACCATCACCAACAAGATTCAAACATTCATAAACAGATGTCTGCGGCACATTTTCAACATCAGATGGCCCGAGAGAATCTCCAATGCATACCTGTGGGAGAGAGCCAACCAGAAACCTGCCAGCCAAGACATCAAGAAGCGAAAGTGGGGCTGGATCGGCCACACCCTGCGAAAGCCGGCCGAAAATCTAACACGACAAGCTCTGGACTGGAACCCACAGGGGAGACGCAGGGTTGGGAGACCCAGACAGACGTGGAGAAGATCGGTCCACGGCGAGGCGGAGGCAGCTGGAATGACATGGACCACATTGGGAAGGGAGGCCCAGAACCGGGTTCGCTGGCGTGGTGTAGTTGCAGCCCTATGCTCCACTGGGGGCGAAAAGGAATAAGAAGAAGAAGAGAGCAAAAAAAAAAAAATCCCAAAACAAACACAAACATCGCTCGAGGTTCGACCGCAATATCTATCAAAGAAAAGGCACTGCGTGTGACCATTACACCATGCAGAAATTGCGGTATGGGCGTGTAATCTAATCTACTTAACAGATTACATCGTCTCAGTTGTTTTAAACCATCATTTATTTCACCTTTACCTATCATAAGTTTTAGGTATTGAGTTATTTTGCCTGTCACCATTAACTGTATGCAGCCCTTCATAATGTTTAAACATCGTTGAGCTTAGCACCATAGCAAGTTTCAAAGACTGAAAGCAAGGTTACACTGACCCAGCGCGTGGGCTCCTGATGACGTATTGAAGGGGAACAGATTTTTCGACCGAGTTCACCTCCATTTACAAAAAGACTTTTGTTTTCACTCAGTCCTGAGTTAAGTACACTCACTGGACACCAAAATGCAATAACAACTTAGGTTGGAGGTTGTGACTGTGCAACCACGGATTCTGGTCGATCTTAGTAGAAACTTCGCACGTAACTTGGCACACGGGACAACCTGGCGCTAACACAGGCACTGATGGCATGAGGGGAAGCACAGCTATGGTCCTAGTCCCAAGACCACGAGATCTACTCTATTCAACAGCAGATGGAACGCAGTAGCGACTGCTAAGGTTAGTTCCCCAAGTGCAGCAGGCGCTTGGTGGGGCTACGGTTTGAAGAGAGGCAAGACGCATTTTTCGCTGGCGTTTTTTAATAATTCTAAAACGCTTTATGTTAAAGTATTGTCAAATAAGACTCTTGAGACTCTTAGGGCAATAGCCTAGTCCCCCTTGTCCATGGACTGCATGCCACTGCATAAAATTAATGCAAAACTACAGTGATGTGTACCTGTCTCAGAGCAAAATACTGGGAAGCCAACCGCCAAGTGAAGAGGTCGGTAAGGGAGGACAAGAGACGCTTTGCCCATGAACTGACAGAGGAAGCAGAGACAGCAGCCATACAGGGAAACGTGAAACGAATATACAAAATAACACGAACTTTGTCAGGCAGGAGCATAAACCCAAACAAGCCAGTGAAAGACAAAAATGGCAAGACAATAACAAACGATGCAGAACAAAGAGACCGCTGGATGGAGCACTTCGAAAAGATGCTGAATAGATCTCATCCACCATCCTTACCTGACATACCACCAGCAACTGCACAACTTCACTAAGACAGAAATCATCATAGCTATAAAAAGCATGAAAAATGGCAAAGCAGCAGGCCCGGACGGCATACCCCCAGAAGCACTAAAAACAGATCCAGAAACAAAAGCAACAATTTTACAGCCCCTCCTACACAAGATCTGGGAACAAGAGCTAGTCCCAGCAGACTGGAAATTGGGTCACCTGGTCAAACTACCAAAGAAAGGAGATCTCTCCCAATGCAACAACTGGTGGGGGATCATGCTGCTGTCTATCCCCAGCAAAGTCCTGACAAGGATAATACTAGAGAGACTGAAGAAGGCACTAGACAAGAGACTGAGACCAGAACAAGCAGGGTTTCGACAGGATAAGTCATGCACTGACCACATTGCAACCCTCCGTATCATCATAGAACAGTCCATCGAATGGCAATCCTCCCTTTATATAATTTTTGTGGATTTCGAGAAAGCCTTCGACAGTGTAGACAGGGACGTCATCTGGAGGCTGATGAATCACTATGGTATTCCGCCCAAATTCATAAACATCATCCAGGGATTGTATGAAGACTCATCCTGCCAAGTTATCCATAACGGCAAACTCACTAAACCCTTTGTAATGAAGACTGGCGTAAGACAGGGCTGCATATTATCACCAACAATCTTCCTGATGGTCATAGACTGGATTATGCGTAAAACAACCCAAGACAACAACACCGGTATCCAGTGGACCTTCACCAAACAGCTAGAGGACCTGGACTTTGCAGATGACATTAGTCTCTTATCTCATCGGCAGCAGCATGCACAAACCAAACTGAGCAAGCTAGCAGAGGAAGCAGAGAAGACCGGCTTAAAGGTCAACAGAAAGAAGACCGAAGTGATGAAAATCAACAACAAGCAGGAACCTCCAATCCATCTTCAAGGAGAGAAGATCCTAGAAACAGACCGCTTCACATATCTGGGAAGCATCGTTAGCAAGGATGGTGGAGCGGACGACGACATCAGAAGCCGCATGAACAAGGCCAGGCATGCTTTTAACACCCTACACCCCATCTGGAACTCCTGAGCGTTATCCCTCCACAGTAAGACCCGCATCTTCAACACCAATGTGAAGGCAGTCCTACTGTATGGCTCTGAAACCTGGAGAGTGACAAATACCATCAACAACAAGCTCCAGACCTTTACCAACCGATGCCTTCGCCATATTTTGGGAATAAAATGGCCTGAAAAGATCTCCAATAACAGCCTGTGGGAAAGAACTAACCAGAATGCCACTAGTCAAGACATCAAAAAGCGCAAGTGGGTCTGGATGGGACACACCCTGCGCAAACCAGCTGACACCATTGCCAGGCAGGCACTTGACTGGAACCCTCAGGGGAAGAGGAGAGTTGGGAGGCCAAAACAGACTTGGAAAAGATCAGTAGAGAGCGAAGCAAAAGATGCGGAACCACATAGGCCCAACTGAGGGGGGCTGCCCAAAACCGGGTCCGCTGGCGAGGTGTTGTTGCGGCCCTATGCTCGAGGAGTAACAAGGAATGATGATGATCCAAAAATCCCCAATGCTTTGATCTGAAAACCCCTTGCATTTTATAAATAAGAAACACTGATTAGTAACTGGTAGCAGATTTTGTCACTTACTATGGTTAGGATGCTTCTCTTCCATGCAAGTGGAATTGTTAGGAAGCGGAGATTCTGATGCCTTAGAAGGCGTGCTGGTGCTGTTGATATTTATCAAAGGTGTACTAGACTGCACCCCAACTACTCTCCTTTCTCCATGCTGGTATTCTCGAACCTGGGCAACGTCTGGGATATCAGCAATCAGTGTCTCTATGTTTGGATACTTCAGACGCTGAAAAATACGAAAAGAAAGATTTATGAATCTTCTAGAAAAAAAGGAAAAAAAAAACAAACTCCAATTTCACTGCTCCAACAACATTTTGCGTTTACCCATAGGTTCGGAGTCACTTGAAAACAAGTAGACTCAGGATTTATGCTCTGTGACTGAAATGTTTTAGAAAAAGTTGTACAAATTTTGTTAAATTTAAAATGAGATTTGCAGAAACACTTCATGATTTGTGTCATCACCCTTGCCTCTCACTTGAGTGTTGGATGGATGGGGATGAGAAAACAAGTCCAGATTGTACTTTACCTTTTATCTGTGCTTAAGTGGCAAAAAATTTCAAGTGTCCAGCTAAAGACTTTAACTGACTTAAACCAAGCTCAAAAGGCTATATCCTCAACAAAAGGTTCTTGGTTAATATAAAAATGGCGAATCGATAACCAGCAAGAAAAAAATACTTGGTATGTGCGATGATATTTTTAAAAAGTGGAAATGTAGGCGTAAATATGATATTGTTACTTATAACAATTTTTTTTCACTTTACGTGAATTTTTATAAATAATGTGCAGGCCTTCTTGAATGCGTCCCTCACATTAACTGAAAGTAACATTATATTTGCTGAAATATTTTGTCATAAATCAGTCACTGACAATATAAAACATGTTTTACCTGTAGATCAATATGTATGCCTATCCACTTGTTGAAAGCTTTGTGGAAGAAATCTAAGGGAATACCATCTGGATAGAGTGCTAAAAACTCCTGAATTTTATGTAGTAGGAAACGTGGAACTGATGGGGTTTTTTGACCGTGTGAATGATGACGAGCTGGGGCTGCTGAAAAACTGGGGGATCTTCGTCCTCCCTTGCTGTCTCTTTTACGCCTTCCTCTTCTAGGATTTGCCACACCCCATTTGCTTTTCTCGATTTTCTGGTTAGCCACCATTTTCGCAATATGTTTTGTAGTTTCATCGTATGCTGCTTTGAACGCAAGTCGGCCGTCTCTTGTTTTCTCAACCCTGACAACATCGGGTATATCCCGAAGAAATTCTTCATCGGTCCGATAACCAAATTTTCGAGAAGGTAAAACTTCTCCCAAAAACTCCTCGTAATCATTTCGTAGTTCGTCCAACGTCAATCCTAATGGAGCTGAGAGTAAAAGTGACCGTATTTTCTTTTTAGCGTCTTCTTTTTGTGGGTCCACCTTACCCATTATAGGCAAATTTCTCGAATTAAGGGCTGATATTTCTGTGTTCTGTGTTTACCATTGAAAGTTGCACATGCTATTTTCGCGCCGAGTTTTGCAAATTGCGGACTGGAAATTTCCATGGTAAAAATATTTTGTGAAAATGTATAGTTTGTTCCAAATATTAAAAATGTATCTCTTGCCTTATGAATTAAGAGTGTGATACGTTAGTCTGGAAGACAATATATTTTACTTTTTTCTTTATTTATTTACTGCTCTCTGTTTTGCTGAGAGGAAGGGGGATACCGAAAGCTAGGTTTTGACCGCTGGAGTAAAATCAATCACATCCTCGATTCAATTTAAGCCATTCAAAATTAATTAAACCATTATATGTTTATAATTTTAAAGGAAACATGCAATTAGACGGCAATCAGATATGAAAATATTGTATCAGCTCTTCATCAGATGAAGATGGCAGCTTACTGGTCTCAACAAGCTGCCCGGCGTTTAATAACATCAGTTTGTGGCCAGAATGGGAGATATCGAAAATTATCCTTTCGAAAAAATAGTCAGTTTCAAACGCATATGTTAAAATTTTACCAACGATGCGTAACTTCTAACCTTGGGACACAAGGGCGACTACAAATCACGAAGTCAAGGTCGAAAATCAGTCATAAATCTGCATCTAACCCATGCATTTTACCGTGGCTCACATTTGGTTCTTTTTTCCCTTAGAAGACGTCGAGTTTTAACGCAGACATGTGTGTGGTGCTTGTAAAATAATTTATCTGTATATGTTTTCGGTTACTTGTGTTTAGCGGTCTCGATACCGTATCAACTAGGCCTAAGTTACATTTGTCTTATTGCAGGTTGACGTTATCTCTTGCGATCGGCACAACTGGTTTCTGCTATGGATTTCTTGGACTAAGCTTCGGTAAACCTGAGAAGAAAGATAGTGATCCCCTGTTGCGCGTGTTTCAAGAAGCCAAAGAAGCGCAAATTAAACAAGACTTCAGCTCAGCCGAAATCAAATACCATGATGCGCTCAAGGTATCCGTTCATTTTTATTACTATCAAATTTCACATAATTGTTGGTGCTGAAATATTAGCAGTGGTTTGAGATTTTGTTCTAAATTCAGAAACGAGTTCTTCTGGCATCTGTAGCTGCAGGGCTTATTTTCTGTACACCGTGCACACGACTTTCTGGGACATGCATTCAAGCATGTGTGAGTCTGCATGGTCATAGGTCATTTCGCCCCTACCATTTCGCTCCACAGCAAAAGTCAATTCATCCCAGCTAGGTCCATTTCGTCCCATGTAGGTCCATTTCATCCCAAGATTGAAAAGTCAAATCGTCCCAAGCCCAAAAGACAAATCGACCACCGATGAAACAAGTGGCTACTGACGCCAAATATTACCAAAAGAGCCATACATTATTAGAACAATATAGATACACAAGCTCAGCTGCCTATTTTAAACAGAGCCATGCGAATAAGTGTAGTTACCATTTTACTTAACAAAAATGGCTCCTTATGATCACCCCAGCACCAAAAGCTGAATTGTCCCAGGCCCAGAAGATGAATTGATCCAGATGACACAAGTAGCTATTTATGTCAACTATTATCAACAGAACCATGTTTGAATGTGATGCATATTCAAGCACAGCCACCAGTTTTAACAGCCATGCGAATAAATTCAGCCAACGTTTTACTAAGCAAAAATGGTATTACACATCCAGATGAGAACATATCACAATGGCGCATAAGCAAGATTTTCTCTTTAAACAATTTTTTTAAAGTTTCTGTCATCATTTATTCTTTAGTTTGGAAGTTTATATTAGATTATTCACTTTTTTTGGCTATTTCTCTTTTGATATTCTCTGTATAGCTGTAATGATTTGTCAGCTTTTTGGTGTGCTTAAAGATATTTTGAATTTGTGTTTGGACATTTTTGTGTCCATTTAGTTTACTCTGCAGTTGAGAAATGTGCTATATAAATACACTTTATTTTTTGATTATTATATACAAAGGTGTTGCTGTTCGGGTATTTATGTAGCTTTAAACACATTTTACCAGGGTAGCATACTGACACCACTGTCGTTGGTTGTGAACCCCACTTCTAAAGAATCTTGATGTTTAGTATTCAGAACGTAGTGGATTAACCTGTGGGAGATGCCTCCCATTATCCAATGGAAAGGATATAAATTAGTGCAGTAAAAGTAATATATTTACTGAAAGTCAAAAGAGAAAAAAATAACCGGATAACTGCAATGCCCAGTAAAGGATCATTTTCAGCTGTTACCTACCACAAATTAGTCTTATTTATAAGCATACTTTTTTCAGCTTCCTCGCTTAATGTATATGTCTCTATTTAGTATGGTAAAGTTGTGACTTTGTACTTGGTGAAAATTAGGTTGCTGAGGAGATGTTGAAGCGCAAGAAAATCACCCAGAAGACATACATTTATGCCAAAACAGCAATCTATGACAGTTTGGCAGACTTAGCTCTGGCCAGTGGCAAGTTGGAGAATGCAGAACATCTTTATAAGGAGACAATGAAGGGTTGTTTGCAACAAGGGCTGACTAAAGACAGCAATGCCATCGTGGAACTGTCTATCAAGCTGTCTAGCATCTACGCCATGCAGAATCGTACTGAAGAGGCAGAGCAGGGGCTTCAGTACTGCATTCAAGTTCAGGACAGCAAACTGACAAAAGGCAAGTTTAAATCATGTTTAAACTATATTCTTTTATGCATGTGGTGATGTTATGGCTTCAGTATAATTTTTCTGTGAAGACAACAATTATTTCTCAAACTGTCACATAAAATGCAATGGGAAAGCTTTTTTTAAATTTAAATTATTATTTGCAGATGTAGCAGCTGCATCAAACTCCACAGCTGTTTCTGAGACAACTGCAGTCTTAGATGTGGAGACAGAAGAGTATGAGAAGCAGGATACTGAAGCTTTGCTTGGAATGGCCCTGGAAACCTATGGACGTTTCTTGATAGGGCAGCGTCGACTTGATGAAGCAGTTGTGTCCTTACGTCGAGCTTGTGCTATAGCTGAAGGTGTCATCGGGGAGAACAGTGGGCAGTACTTAGTTCTACTCAATGACTTGGCTACAGCTCATATTTTGCAGAAACACTTTGACACTGCTCTGGCAGTTCTCAATAAGGCAATTACCTTAGGGTCCAAAAACAACTCGCGGGAACTGCCAGCACTGTACTGCAATCTGGGTGCTGTGTTTTTACGGACTTCAAAAATTGATGCTGCTGCTGAAGCTTGTACAGAAGGCCAAAAACTTGCAAATGAAAAGCATGATTCTCTGGCTCTAGGTATGGCTAAAAATTGCTTGAAGAAGATTGAGCAGGTGAGAAAGACACCACAGTGACATGTTGGGGTATGTTATTTATTTATTGAGCACATCTGCTATTATCTGCAAAATCTAGACATAAAGACACTTCTATTAGAATCACTCAATAATATTTAAGTCTAAATGAACTTGTGTGGTATATTGTAGGAGGATCATAATCAACTATCCTTATGGGTCATTGTGCAGCTTATGTTGCTTCTTTTCAAAACTCATGTGCAGGGTCCTAACCAGAACCAGTATAAATTTAAAAAAAGGTTAAATATGATATAAAAACTCATCAGCTATCATTGTTTACGAGCTTTAAAATACTACATTCTTTTTTACAGCACATGAACAATTCTTGCATTTTCCATGAATAAAGATAATCCACATGCAGCATCTCTTTTAGTTCTTGAGATGATGAATCTGCATGAGTTTTTTTTTCTTTTTCTTCACAAATTTACAAGCTCAGATGCTGTTTTCACATCTTAGAATTGCTGGGAAGGTCATCATACTAGAGCTGATAAATATACTTATTCAAATAACATTTTTGTAAAGCTTTTCGAAACACTTATTGCATAAAGTGAATACTATTTTGGTTGGTTAAAGAGTCATGGTCAAGCATTTGGCTGTTTGTGACTTGTGTGCTTAAAATGGTTTTAAAGAAATAACAAGTAGTCTGCTGAAGAAGCGTCTCCAAATATAATCTTGTCATAACCAAGTTGACACCTGGATAATCATAGCGTTTCAGAGGTTTTTCTCATTCTGTGATAAGTTTTAGTGGTTTACACATTCCCTGACCCAGATACAGTGATAAACAAACAGTAATAAAAATAAATGAATTTATAATTGTGTATTTCCCTGTGTGGAAGTCAGCTTATTCTGCATGCTCACAAGACTGCAAACTGACAGTTTAACATACAACAGAGCATATAATACACTAGCATATAGTGGTAAACATGACAGTGTAGACAAAATTTTGACATTTTATTTGTCTGAATGTGTCTCACCCAAGCTTGGTGCACACAATTCAAAACATTCCTCCTCTTGGAAGCCATAAGCTTAATGCTTTTCACATAAAATGGCTATCATCAAAAAACCACGTTCACTCGGTAAGAAACTTTGAGCTGACTGATGTTTGCAATGACATCATGAACACATCAAGAACTCTTCTGTTAATAAAGCAAAGACACTTTGTTCTCTTCACTACAAATGTTCTGCACTACCAGAATAGCACTTTATACCGATTCACATGTAAATCCATACACTTTTTAAGGTGATCATGCTTGAATGGCTTATGTACATAATGTTCAAGTTCCCCTCAAAGAATTTTTGACAACTACCCTCATTCTTTACACAACAAAATTTGGTGGGCATTACTTTTGACATACTAATAAAATGGGAATAAAAGATTCTTTATGGATGTGATTTTGTATCACCGTAGCAGAGATGGCTGAGGTGGTTGTAACTAAAATGTGGATGAATTTTGGAAGCCTACATACTCTGGTACAAGTTCTATGAGCCAGACCACTATATGCCAGTAGCAAAATGTGAACATATGCTAGTACTACTAACGCTGCTCATTCTAGAGCACCACTTCTTACATCAACAAAATACTAGTTCATTCTCTAACCCTTTCACCTGTTGACTGTCAACAGTAGTGATTATGGTCTATTGACTGGTCCACATACTCGTCTTCCTCTGCAGATTTACGACACTCTCCATCCTTAGTGTTTGTTCCCCGATTCCTCTTGGCATCTTTTATTGCTTGTCTGCATGGTTTTTTTTCCTTCTGTCCTTGCTGTGCTGTCCATGTCTCCTTGTCCCAAGCACTGAGAGCATTCTTCTTCCTAAAAGTGATAATGCGCTATATAAATCATATGTTTATTATTATTAGACATAGTGTGCAGATCAAAAACTGCCGTGCTGCTTTGTATCCAGAGGAAATGGTTTGCAGAAACTTCTGGCTCTCTTGCAGCGTACACAAATCTTTAACAGAAACATTCCTTGAACTGTCCTATCACTTTTAAGTTGTTTTTTTTTCCTCTTATTGCTATCCTGTTTCCAATTTTCCATTCTTTCTATTTTCTTCCATTATTACATTTTTTTAAATTAGAGGAGCAACCACAAACAGTATCAGTTACAATTACATTAGGGTCACTGGCTTCATACATGAATCACAGCAACATTTGAACAGTAAATCAAGTTCTAGTGATTTGCTCATGAAATCTGGGTAAAAGAAATGTCATGTATGCCAACTACTTGCTTGCGTAGTTAAACTTCAGACCACTGACTCAAGCATAAACTTTCAACCCCAAATTTTTCTCGTTTAACATAAAGTGCAATCTGCATGCATTGTGTTGCAACACCACTAGACTATAAAGGTTAGAATTCTGAAAGGTAAAGTCGGTGTTTCTACTGCATTTGGAACGTGTGAGGGAAAGGGAAGTTTCTGGTTACATCCAAGAAAATGCAGTAATTAAATACTATTGTATCCATCATAAGTAATAACTCAATTTAGACAGGTTGCCATTGTGAATATTACGAATAAGCACAGCCTGGCATCCTGAATGAGTTAAAATTTGTAAATAAGCACTCTAAAATGTTAACTTTACATTTGGTATGAGGAACCACTAAAAACTGCTAAATCAAGTGGTTTACTTTTTAATCAATATTGATTAAAAATGTTTTGCACTGCTCTAAAACTTTAAATGACTAGAAATACTATGTGCATCAGCTTACCTGCAGCATGTAAAGAGGAACTGAAAGGGAATGTGAAATTGTGAGAATTGAGATTCTCTTTATTATAATTGTGCGATAACCATTTCACAATTATATGCTTCCTGAAACTTTCTTTCCATATCATATGCACAAAAAATGACACCTTATAGAATTATTCCTGAAATTTGAACAACAAAATAAATGCTGATGTCTGCAGAGTGCTCCACAGACGTGTATAACAAGAAACCTTCTGTTGACAAAGATGAAGATAACAGCGAAAACTGACGGGTTTGACATACAAGATTATAGCACATGATATGAATGACATTACACAATCTCTACAGCAAGTCTGAAGCCCCTGTTTCCGACGTGTCTGTCCACCACATTTATTCATACTGGGCTATAAGAACCATCATATACACTCCTACCAGTAAGGCAAAAATTTCTTTAACAGACTGTGAAATTTTTGCCTCCTCCAATAGTTCAGGTATAACTGATACTGTGGCAATGTAGATGAAGCCACCAGCAGTGAAAGGCAAAATCCAAGCAGTTGCTGCAACACCAACACCACCAGCCAGAAGACTGCAAAAGGTCCCTAGCATGGCCCCAATTGCAGTTGAGAACTGAAGCATCATAGCCTGTCAAAGGATAAAGGATATGAAAACAAATATATGGAAATCAGTTACTGAAAAAAGAAAGGTGATCAACTAATGTATATTATCATAACATTGAGGTTTCAAAGTTAAAAAAAAATCAATATATGTATTAGTATAGTATTAACTGTTTTAACAAAATGTTGAGCACTGTTCTCATTATTTGGACACCATCCAAAAAAAATTGAATGATTGCTCTCATAAACTGACCATTGCAGAAGTTTAAGTGAAGAACCTGACATAGTTTTTAGTTTATATTGCAATAATTTTATAATCTTAGTCTAATGACAGCCACATCACCTTTTTCTTTGTGCACCCTGATTGAACCAAGATGGCAAAGTCCCCAATCTCATGAGGAATCTCATGTAAGAAAATGGTAATAGTTGTGATGATTCCAAGTGTGTTGCCACCAAGGAATGATGCACCAATGGCAAGACCATCAGTGAAATTATGAGCAAAATCTGCAGCTAGGTTCAAGTAACCAGCTACTTTGATGTCTGATCCATGTTTATGTTCTGAAACAAGCAAAATGCCATATTTCATACCATACATTAATAATAGTGCATAGTATGTCATGACCAACAACTAGTAACCATTTTTTTTTTAAATTATGGCTCCTCTGCCTATACACTACCCTCAACATACATAAAAAATGACTTTATTAAATTTTGGTGGGAAAAGTATTACTTTAGCAGATAATTATGCTTTCAGTGACTTAATGCATTTGCTGAAGTGTTGTTTTGAAATAGCAAGATAAGAAAATACAAATCAACAACCATATCTTAAAAAACATGAATAATAACAGATCAGTATCTGCTAAAGCAAAATGAATGTGCACACATAAAATTTACCTAGATGCATTTTTGCTTTAATTTAAATATTAAAAACTGCTAGTTAAAAGTTTTACCAGCGTCATGTTCTTTTTCAGTTTGTTTCTGTTCTTTTCCGCTGTTCTGATCATCATCTCCATCTGCTGCTTTGTCACCTGTGCTGTCATCTTTGTCCTCAGTTTCTTCATCGCTATCTTTGGCCTTGATTTTCTTACCATCATCTTGTTTCTTTTTTTTCTCCTTTGGAACTGCTTCTTGTTTATCCCCCTCATCTTTCTTTTTATCAGCATCCGAAGTATCTTTTGCTTTAGGAGCTGAATGAGAATGACCGTGCTCTCCACTTCCTTCTTTGACAAACCGGACAAACTTCTCTACAATAAGGAAAGCTACAATGCCACTTAGCACCCACAATCCAACACCCATGTCATGAGCATGGTGCTCATGTGAATGGCCATGCTCATGATGCTCTTTGTGGGAGTCCCCATGGGAATGTTCATGGCCACCATTGTCGCCATGGTTGTGTGGAGAGACAGAATGAGGGATAAGATGCAGAAAAGCATCGCCAAGCAGCCCTCCTGATGCAAAACTAAGCAGTACCTTTAACAAGTCTCTGTGTTCATCGGCGTTCTCCAAAGGAATAAAGAGAAGAATAAAAACTGGCGACACGCTGATGAAGGCTGTCGCGCCCATAGCTTTGAGCCAAATCATCCATCCTGGATCCCGTCCTTCGACTGTTGCACGACTTGATCCCCGTTCAAATTCTTGTATGATTCGTTGTGTGTCTTCGTGGGAGTGTCCATGACTGTGCGTATGTCCGTGGCTGTGAGAATGTCCGTGATTATGCACATGGTCATGTTCGTCTGCCGGAGGTTTCTGCTTGTCTGAAGGTACACCGTGCGAGTGCCCATGGTGATCGTGCGAATGCCCATGGTGATCATGCGAATGCCCATGATGATCGTGCGAATGGCCGCTATGAGCATGGCCATGCCCATGATTGTGAGCGTGCGCATCATCTGCTACGTGTGCCTTTGGTTCGTTTGCGTGACGACTATACTTAAACGAAGCAGGCTCGTCGTGCGAGTGACCATGATGATCGTGAGAATGACCATGAGCATCTAAAACAGATGGTAAGACAGATATCGCGAAAGCAAAAGCAGCACACGCTAAAAGTAGACACCGTCGTCTTGCCTGTCCCACGACAACCGCCATCTCGAAAGTGTACGTGTCTGTTTTGGGTGAGAGCGCCCTCTTCTACCGGAAGTGACCCTTACGCTTTCGTTTAAGTTTGAGTCAAGTGACGTGTTACTAAGCATCTCAGCCAAAGGTAGCAAGCGTTTTTTCTTACATTTAGAATTTTTAAATCGGACAGCTTCCTTATAGAGAAGCGGCCGACGGTCACTAAAAAAAAAATGGCATACGGAGCTATGCAAATATTGTGACGTCACTACATTTCTGTCGTCTGCTTACCTCTGTTGTACACGCATTTTAACCGATAAAAAAAAAAAACTAAAAATCCCTATCATCGGGTTCATTAAAGGCAATTTAATAACGGCATACAACACCACATCCACAGCTCATATAAACCGATGCAAAAAAAATCTCTATCACCTAATGCATTAAAGGCAGTTCACGAATATCACACAACTAGACACCCCCCCCCTCCAACTACACGCACTGCCCTGTAAGCAATGGATGATATGAATCGTACCCGAACCTCGTTTCGACCTCTGATCGACGCATTGCCGCTACTCTGTAAGAGAGTCTTGCTCTTAGAGACACAAAATGATTAGTGCATGTTTTAGTACGACTGTAATAGTGTCTGTGTGTCTGTGCGCGCGCTGTCGTCTACGATACCAGGGGAGATTATCTGTAAATGTTTACTCACAGAGTTCACGCTTTCTCTTGCTCAGATGGCAATAAGTATTTAAGCAATATTTGGTGAATATTGGACTTTGTACAAATAATGCATTTTTCACAAATAAAAACTGAAAAATGTAAAGCTTACATTAACTTTCATTACATGAACTTTCTCTTCCCCTACATCCCAGTGTGCTTTTTTAGATACAAGAGAAATAGTTAGTTTAGGGATGCCTCGATCATAGGGCCCCCGGTAGTGTAGTGGTTAAAACACTCGCTTGTCACCACTGCTGTGAGCGGCTCAGGGTTCAGATCTCGTCTCGGGATACTCTCTGTATGTGACACCTGTTTGCAGGGCTGGGTGGCGGGGGTTTTCTCTGGTTTCCTCCCCTTCCCCCCCTCAATAAAATAAATAAACAACAACAACAACAACAGTCTGCTATGACAGAGAAGGGCATCAGCCAGGCAAAACACACACACCCATAGTAAACATTGTCAGGATATGGAGAAATGCATAAAGAAGGTAGCATAGGAGCATAGATAGACTGCTATGTGGCCATAGCAAGATAATGCTATGCAGATAATGAGTTGTTCGCCACCCACACCAGAGCAGTGTCAGTTGAGTGGTGTTGATGATAAGCCAACTGGACGCCACATGCAGAGAAAGAACAGCATGCCTCAGATCAGAGCTGAAAGCCAGGACAGCCGACCTTCACTGTATTGGTGACAGACACCAACCGTTGCACCAACAGTCAGAGAAGCTTGGACAAATTGATGAGTGGTAAATGAGTTATTCCAAAGCTGCATACAAGTCTATAGTTCTCCCAGAGAAGTTGGGGGCCCACTTTTCCTCACGATAGACATCATTTTCTGTGAATATGTCCTGACAAATCTGTCTGCCCATCAGTCTTCATCAGCTTCTTCAGCAATTTGATAGCTACAAATCTGCAGACACCTGTAAACACTATCTTTTATATTTTATGTGGCATAAAACACTGTAACTGTCTACATGCATGTTTGTATGCTCAAAGGCACATAATTTAATGTTTATACACATATGCAAACATTCACACACATTCTCTCCTCATTTGCAGACATAAAAAGTTCAAGTATGCCAATGTATGTACTTTATTTTAAATGTAAATTAAGCATGATAAATGGAAAAAAAAAACAAAGAATACTTTTTAAAAAGAAAGTCCAAGATCTGGTTCCAAAATATTTTTTATATGTTCATGTGCATATCAGGCATCAGGATACTTAATTTTTGGTTTTGAATTGTCATATATATTATCATTTTTCACCTAAATCTACTAAAACAACCCCCAACAATTTGCAATTTTCTGTGGGTTCTGTGATAGCTACTGCGAAAAAACATTGTATCTTCTCTCACATTTTGATTATCTGCTTTTTCTATACCCTACTTTGCCATACCTTGGCTTGCATTTTGTTTGTAAACTTTAATGGCAGAGGTTCCATGCCTTTTGAGTGGTAGGCAAAATGTGCACATAAAATGTGCTGAAACAGGCTGTCCAAAAACACAAATAGAATGTCTGCAATAACCAACAGAGCACTAGACATTATGATCACCAAGCTACTTTGTCCTCTACTCCTCTGTGGAACATGCACTCTTCATTTAGTTTTTTTGTAAATACTTTTCACAATGGAGACACTGCAAGATCATGAAGCAAACTGTGGAATGTTTTTCCCTTTCAATATTGGGGACAGGTATATATATATATATATACAATTCCTATATATTTGTTCCTCTGCTGATTAAAAGTACAAAATATTGATGCTAATGTTTATTTTGTCTGATCCTGTTACCACTGCCCTAACACTTTCTCCAATATTTATTTGAATTACCACACATACTGAAAAGTGGATGGCCAGATAGAAAGCAAGTGTTGGAATTATCAACATGGGCTATACTAGCAGTCGTAGAATAAAGGGATAGAGATATAAAATTTACCCCATAAATACATGTAAAATACATTCAAATGATAGCTTTCAGAGACATATACTTCCTGTTCATATAGTTTATTGCCATTTTAGCAATTTACCAAGTTTATTTATTTCCTCTTTCATAAGTGCTGTACACCACTAGCTGGATCATAATAGTGAAGTGCCTTGAGCCTGCTGTCACTGGTAGGGAAGGTGCTTTAAAAATGAGCATTATTATTTGCATTGTGAAGGCCTGTGCAGACACTTGTTAACATTACACATTAGCCTATACATTACATTCAAGACCCTGATTCTGGAGAATTTCCTTCACATAATTACAGACATTTATATGAAGTATGCTGCAAGTTTCTTGAAAAACTTCCACTGCAAATTGTCTGGCACTCTTAGAACCTTCAGCAAGCACTTGATACATTGGTTTTGTGTATTTCTGTTTTCCTGGTAAAACAAAATTACAGTTTCAAAATTACAATCCTGGGAGGCAGAGTTCAGGGTATTTTTATATCACAACTGGCAGAGGTGGATTAATAACCTGTAAACATGTTTGCTATCAGGGCACTGAATAATTCTTGGGAATTTCACAGTTTAAGTCATAGAACTGAAAAAAGTTAAATTTCTTGGATTTATTACAGTGAATGTAATAATATATATGTAATACAATATTCAGATACCTTACTGTTGTACTATGCTGGTGATAAAAATCCATTACAGTTTATTAACATCGTAAAAGTTAATATTTTTTCTTGTATATTTCAAGATGTACTGAGAAATTTGCCCCTTGGTTTGCTTCTATTTTCCCTTATTTTGATTAGTAAGATGTGGAAAGTAAAAAGTTGCTTAGATACCTTGACTGCGAAGGAAATCTCTGATATCCGGAAAAGCCTCCTGGTGATTGTTCTTGGCAACAAGTTTGCACCATCGAAACCGAATCTGGACATTGGAAATGATTATTTACTTCTTTATAAATTTGTGCATCTTTTAAAGATGATTATGTAAGTATATAAGTGAACAGACCTCTCAACTAAGAAAACTAACATTGCAAACTCAGTCCCAGCAGACCAGATGGTGTAATGTGGGAGGCTGTTACAAAGCAGTTAAACTTGTCGACTATTAAAGGCAGGCATGCACGCACCCCTATCTGCTCCCCTCTCCACCGAAACACACACACATTCAGCTCAACATAATCTGCCAGTACCTGGGTTTTGGTTGTCAAGGAGCAGTTTATTAAAAACACAGACATAGTAAAGTAACACTTACATCATCACACATCTCAAAACACACATAAACTTTTTCTCTTCCTTTCTTCAAAACAAAATTAAAAAACATGAAGCTCCCTAAAAACAATGATCAAATACAAGCATATGATTAAAAAAACAAATATTGCAGCCACCAGAAAACTATATATAGCAACATAAATGATAGACTCCATGAATACAAGCCCATGAGAGAAAAGAATTCCACTTGATGTTGGGGAACAGATTGTGGGTAAAGATTTGTCCATGCCCACTGCTGATGCCTTGTTGGTTAGGCAGAGAGCAAAAAGAGAATGACTTGCTGGCCCATGTGTTATCCTGCGCACATTCTGGTACGTACCACTGGTGGTCATCCCCCTTCAGTTTTCCCCTTCCATATTTATAATTGTCCAGATTCCTTTCCTTCCCGGCCCCCATAAGCATCCACACCCCCTGTGACATTATCCTTCCTGCCATCCTTTGACTTACCTGACCACTACAGTATTCCCCGCTCCCCCCACCCACCCCCCACTGTAGTCCGTTCACCCACAGCAAGTACAATGTCTCTAGTTTAAACTAAGCTTACCTTTCTCACATCAACTCCACTTAAATTAGAGAATATTTCCAGAACTTTGTTTTTTTCTGTTAGATGGACTACAAAAGTGAAATAAGTGTTAAGTGGCTGTGACGAGATTAATTTGTGTGGAGCAAAAAGTTTGTTTTTTTTCAAACTGTAAAGGTTCCTAGCTAATTCACTAACTCAGCAATAAGAACTTTGCACACATAGTTTGCAATAGGTTTAGGCATGCACGGGTCCCTGGTCAAGTGCATGCCTGCATTTGTGTGTGTGAGAGAGAGATAAATGTGCGTGTTCAACAAACGCAAAAGAGCAAAGAATAACAGAAATATAAAACTTATATCAACATACACACCTCTGCATTTTTGGCAGTGGAGATCCGTGGGTAGGCCTTCCCTAACTGTTGCAATACCTCTGCTGGAAGGCTATCTAGTTCAAACAGTTTGTCCAAGAAATGAAGCACTTGGTAAACTGTCCATTCTTCAATGTTAGGCCAACTGCTTGGATCCTACCCAAAAGATTAATTCTTAAAGAATGCCTTGTTAATATTCAAAAAATTAGAATAATCCAAGCTAATTTCTTAGGAAGATTTCATTCTTATAGTAATTAATGAAAGCAAATTTTATCAGGATTGTCCCCCAGCCTTTTCCCCTCCTCGCAAAAAATAACACATGCTATCAAAATAGAGCCATAAAGACCACAGTTTCATGTTACATGTCATGGGCGCAACATATGTTGTATGCTGTGAAAGCAGCATGTGTCAGAGGTTACTATGTTTAAGTACTTTTAAGTGATATTCCTGGATTGGCAAGATTCAGTATGAACACTCTTAACAGTACATACAATACCAAGAGCAAAGTTAAATACATCTCATACTTGTGGATCTTTGCCCATGGTTTCAAACCTGCTTAATGATGTTTTTACAGAAGGCCTCTGGGGGATTTATGAGTTCATGACCAGCAGATAAGTCAGGAGTGTATGGCGGCCATCCTGGGGCATGTAGCCATCGCTGGAATTCAAACCCCTCTCTGTCATACATAGAAAGACAAGATTAAAAACCATTTGTGGGCCAAACTTCATAAAATACATGTATTGAGCTCTTTTTCTGGAGATAAATTTTCTCAGCAGTAATATTAAATGGTGTGCAAACTGCTCACTGGTCCCATAAAAAGAGGAATAAATTTTCAAAAGTGGTACAACTGTATGTTATTCCAAAACAAGCAGTCTAAACAAAAACAGAACTTTGTGTGACAATGCGTGCATGTGTGAAAACATTTCCAGAGCATTTCAAACATATTTCTCCATTAAATGTTTTAGAAATGACAGTTATCTATAAATTAATTGTACCTTTTGCCAGTAGTGATATATTGATAAGTTTGATTGATGGATTGACAGATGAATGGATGATGATGTATAATTTCTTGTTTCCTTCTTAAAATGGACCTCCCAACCCTCTGTCCCCACCATCCAAAACAAGAACAGTAATGTGGGTATGTGTATGATAGGTACATATTGTAAAGGTCTTGCGTGCTCTGTTGCGCAATCGATAACTAAGTCTGACTCTCACGCAGCACACCTCCTCACAACACACGTATACGCATCCGCACAATCAATGCCACTAGGTCTATAAATGTAAAATAAAATATAATTAAACAAAAAAGGAACATGCCAAACAAATAATATAAGCATAGACAGCAGTTATCTCTACACAGGGGTTACCTAATAATTCTTGAATGTGGTCTTAGCTTTCTGAATGAGTTCATAAATATATATATATATTTAATCACGGTGTTCGCACCAGTATGGACAGTTCTTCACGATACACATTCAAAGTCCACGGGTATACACATAATCCAATAGTCATCCACAGTTCTTTGGTGAATCACACTTCACCAATTTAAACTACCAACAAAAAACGGCCTACCTCCAACACATACAATTTGACATCTCCGCGAGACGGACCTCCTCTTGCCAGCGCGCAGTTTGGAAAAGTGAGGGTTTTTCTTGCGCAGAGGCCAAGATTTGTGGCGTGTCTCCAGTCCCCCTTTGAAGTTTACTGAGTCAGGGAAACTGGCAGACACTAAAGTTTTCACCACAGCCGTCCTGTGTCCTGTTTCCAGTAGGTGGGCCGCGTGTCACTGGTCAAGATTTATGGCCACCCGTCTTGACCATCCTTTAAGGCTATTAACCGTGGCGGTGGTAACTTGACCAGCGGACTGTTGGTAGTTCCCATGAACTTAACTAAAAATAAAAAATATTCTACACATATTCAAACTGATGTTGTATTATAAATGACCAATAGACAGAGACTGTACACTTGGCCAAAGAATTGAAACGTATAAGCCTACCTTTCAGCTATGTTTTGTAGCCTTAGGTGTTCTCTTAGCTGAGGAAAGTAATCCAGGTAGAAGTCAAACATATCCTCAGCCACTACACTCTGACACAAAAAAGAAAACTGGATAACACCTGATTTAATGTTTTGCAGGAGGAATAATGATAAGGACTGTGCTAATGATGGAAGTGCAAATAACAAAAATATGAAAAACCAAGTTAAAACGATTTATCAATTTTGGATTTCAATTTTCATATCATTTTCTTTCTGAATATTCTGGGAGAAACATGAACTTCAGAATAAAATGATGCAGAACAATTACAAGCATATAATGCTTAAATTCCAATAAAATATAAATGCTTATTTTTTTATTTCTGTTACGTTACTGCTATCTGTGCAAACTTGTCAAATCTAGAGAGAAAAAAAACTTTAATCTCGTTACAACAATGCCCTACCTTGAACTGAAATTTAGATATGTATGCTTTAAGGAAGTCATCAAATTTTTGTGTGCTTCCAGCCAACATCTGAAGGTAGGAGACGCAAGCAAAACCCTTCTCATATGGTGTTTCATTGTATGTGTCATCTGGATTAACTCCAGGTTCAATAACAACTCGGAGTTTGTTGAGAGGATGATCCTGGAAAGTTTAGAAAAAAAATGAAAAGGCAATGTTACATATTTTAGTATGAAAAGATATTGCAAGTGACGGAATGAACAAATCAAAAAGTTCTACCACAAGATCTGTGGTAGGTAAGACACATTATATCAGGTTCCTGATTAATTTTCTTGGATTTTTCAAAAATTAAACATTCTTCTTGGACATCTTGTTTTTCATATAATGGAAAACACCATTGCTAACAATTTATTGGAACTGAAAGTTGAACTGGCAACTGTAATCAATATCTTATGTTCTCTCAAAATCTGCCAAATATTTTCTCTGTTTCATAAACATTATAGAAATTCGATGTTCCCTTTTCCACTTTAGCTTCATCTTTTCTGTTTCAATAGTAAGTTTAATATATGTCAGCAGTTTCTAAAAAGATAAGGTAAACAGACTATGCTGCTGGTTTCAGTTTTAACAGTAAGTCTAATACAACATGCCCGTGCATGGTTTCAATTTCTACAGCAAGGTTAATGCAACATGCCAGTGGTTCCAGTCTCAACAGTTAGTCTAAAAGACCATATGCTATTGGCTTCTGTTTCACAAAGAAGTTCAGAAATCAGAGGCCAACAGCAAGCCTAATAGACCATTCCAACATAAGTCTAACATACCATGCCAGTGGTTTCCATATGCTGTTTCAACAATGCCTGTCCTGTGGCTGCCTCCAGACACATTTTGGGTCGCCCAAACAGCTCCTCAACAATCCGCCGCTGTGCAAACATAGTGAAGCCCTGTAGTAATAAAAGTAAAGAATTCTTTAAGTATGACTGTTGATCTCACACAAAAAGCTAGCAAAAATGAACAGAAGGTTCTAAATCTCACTTGCGAAGTTAGTAATGCTCGGTGACAAAGCATAAGGCTAAAATCTGGTACCTGAAAGGGAGATAAACAGCAAGTAGCTTAAAATAGGGCAGCATTGAGCACAGCACACGAAAAAAGGCAGAAAAGAAAACAAGTAGCACAAAACGTAAAGAAGATATAAAATATAAGGGATGATATAGCCAAAGACATGTAAACCCAAACAAGATTTTCTGTTGTTAGTAAAAGATGTTTATTGCACCCAACCTGTCTGTTAAAGACTTGCTCACCTTAAAATAAAAAAACTAAAGGCAAAAGAAAAACAAATATACTGAGCATGTATCTACATAGGTGGCTAGAGAAAAAATTATACTTTCTAGCTCAATATGTCATTATTACACAGACCAGAAAAACAATCACAGTGCTTGCTTTAACTCACAGCCTGATCTAATGGACTGTTTGGCCTGAATGACTCATGTAAAACATGCATGAGGACCACGAGAAAATGAGTACTTTATCAAGCATGTATCAAAATACAACTTACCTCATTCAACCAGAACTCGCTCCAGTTTGCATTAGTCACCAAGTTACCAAACCAGCTATGACTCTATAATTAAAAAAGTTTTTTTTTAAATGCATGTAAGCAGAATTTGTCTCTACTAAAATGTTCATTGCTCTGTCATTTCTCTATTTTCTAGCCACTTCGCTAGTTACTAGATCTGGATGGGCTTCCAGGGTGGTGTCAATTAAGGCCATAAATGATGATCTAAGCTCCAGTCCAAATTAACTTTAACACGAGCTACACGATAGAGCTAAAACATTAAACACAAAGAATTTGATTATGACAGACTTACATAATGCTGCCATATCATTGATGTTTTTGTCAGAAACATTACTTCATAAGACCTCTATGTCTGAATTCAAATTTTTGGTTTTCCTTTGAAAAAGAGTCCTTCAAATATTAATTGTCTCACATAGCTTTATCTTTCCCTCTGTATATATATAAAATAATATCTGTATCAAAGACATATATTGTATATGTTCCTGATCTGTATAACCAGTTGGAATATACTCATGGCCTACTGTGATAGATTTAATATTAGCTTTCTATCAATAAAACTTATTTAAAGGTTCCTGTGTAAATCCTTTTTTAATGATTAGGTACATCATGATTTAATATATTGAGTATAATTACATATATATAAGGATGAAACTTCATCACAGGCAAAATACTTATACAATGTTAAAATTTCTGCCAGTGTTGCCTATAGTCTTGCCTATGAATCAACCTACAATTTCATGAATGACCACATCAGTCAATGACTTGTCACCGGCCACAATGCAAGGGGTGACAAAGGTCAAACATGGGTTTTCCATTCCACCAAAAGGGAAGGAAGGTGGCATGATGAGGAGGTCATAGCGTTCCCATTGATATGGACCAAACAGACGCTCTCCAACAGACAGAAACTTCTCCACTTCTCCATCAAACTCAGCCTTTGCAGCCTCCTAAAAATCATGAAAACACAGAGGTTTATAATAAACTAATGAAATTTATTAAATACGGAAGCATTCTGCACAGTAAATCAAATGTGCATAGAATGTGTGTTCCACTTGAAAGTTTAAAATCTACATTTAAATCAAGATGGCATACAAAAATCTATAACCAAAGTTGCCTTCCACATGGCACATGCTCACTCACACTTTATGGAGACAAAGTTGCAGAGGACAAGCTGTAGGGTGATGAAACTTTATCATGGCCACCACTTGCTTGTTTCCTGCTGCCATTAGTCTCGCCACAAGCAAACTCTCACAGTAAATTCCTGCTCTCAAAGGCTAATATAGCTGTACAGAGATCTGAGTCTTGGTCTATGTACTGCCCTGTCTAGCACACATGATACAGCTGTCCCAGCCAGCAAAGCTAGTCTGGTACTCTAGACAAGATAGTTTACATAATGAGCGCCTAATGTCAGATAAGATGAAACTTTATCTCAGAGGCAATTATTAATCTGCTTTATAAGGAAGAAGAGCTAGAACTACAAAGCACATTATCAACAATACCATTTACACATTTCTATGTGCCGCAACCAGACAGACCCCTATATAATTACAATTCAAACTCAAATATAATCACAACCTGACTGCTAGTCATGATGGTGACTGTTTTCTTTTTGGCGCACTACTGAAGTCTCTACTGACTGTCTTGAGTAAGCTTTGACTTGAGACCTAGGACTTCAAACCAAGAATTGTATCTGCTCTCCTTTTACACTGACCAGCAGGGCTAATATGCCATGGGTGGTCAGCCACATCAGAAGACAGAACTGCTCACCAACCAATCAGACTTTTGCTGGTGCCTAAACCAGCCTGTATTCCACACATCAATGGAAAATTTGTGGCTCATTTGAAATCCTTTCTGCATTAAAGAATATTGAACCTTGAAAAAAATGTAACAGTGTCAAACAAACAGCCTTTGCATGCAGTGCAACTCTGGCTCATCGCCACTTAAGCTTCCAAGAGCAGCATAACAACTTTCACGGAGCCATTGAAATTATTTTGGAGAAAATCTTTTACCAGCATGCATGGTTCTGCCCATACGTGGCTTCGAGGTCCTATTACAGCTGAAAGAAGATCCCCAACAGCTAAGGCCACCAGATAGGATGGAATGGGCTGGTTCAGTGAGAAATTGAAGCTACCATCATCATTCTGACTGCTGCTGCTTGCACTCATCACAGCTGTAAAGCCTGGTGGCACCTGTTGAAAATACATTTAAAATAAAACTAGGGTTTTTGTTTAGGTGGAAATTAGTTCCAGGAGTTATTTCTTTAATCATACAGACATTGTTTATAATCTCCAAAAAATTAAGCAATGGTTTTGGGAGTAAAAAAGTCACATTCTCAATCTATCGTACAGCAGTGTAATCACTATAGCTGGTATTTATGTAGCATGTTTACCCAGCTTTGTTAGTCTACCCTGACTGGTTAAATCTACTACATGTACCAGCAAATTGCAGTTAAAATGCAATATTCAGTTAGCCCTACCTAAATATTTTGTTCTGTCAGTAATTTATTGATAGGAGGCCCTTATAATAAATTGTTCCCATAAATTTCTAAATATGGTGAAGATCATGATAATCTAGTTCAACAGAAAAGAAAACAGACATTTTAAAAGAAAATTTTTAGACCTAATGGACCAATATATTGTACAGACTTTTTCTATGAAATACTGTTTTTATTATTTCATAATCCAAGACTAATACCTGCCACAGGAAACAAACTTAAACATCATAACTGACATTGTGCATTTTGGTCTTCCTTCAGTCATTTTGGTTTAAAAAAATTTCAAACAGTTTTTCTTTAGGTCTTTTTTTAATACTTGAAACTGAACCACAAAGTCCAACACAAATGTCCACAGTAAACAGCATAAAAAGTACAAGAGATTAAGATGTTTTAAAGTATGATTTCAATAACCTTGACATTTGCAGAGTATGGCGATTTAACAGCAGGTGTGTCTTGACAGGGGAAGAAGGATCGATTAAGGACTGCCTGACCCTGGGTGTAAAGGTATGGTTTCTCTTTGCCTGCACAAAATAATCACACTGTGTCCAGAGTAAATATTTAGTGCTGCAAAATCTGACAATTTCACAGCATGATATATACTTGAAATATGCATATCTACTTCCAACACACCTAAACACGATGCTGTTATACAATACAACAGATAGACATCTAATACAGCACTGCTATACATGACATATACACACCTACATCCAAAGCTGTTATAGACTACAACATACACACACACACACACCTATTGTAGACAATATTGTTACACACTACAGCAAATACACATCTCCGTATAATACTATTGCACACTACATGTACACTTGCAGAGGGGAGGGGAACAGCGCAATATAAAATCACCAAACTGATTAAAAATTGAAACTTCTGACAAACAAATAAAAGAAAAACTGTAACTAAACATACCAGCAGTTTGCGGTGGGTCAAGCCAAACAATGCCTGGTCCATCCTTTGCCACAAAATCTATTAGCAGGCAGAGTTCACTTCCTTTCAGCACATCAACAGGCAACTTTCAATTATCAGAGAAAAGAAAAAATACCTGAGAGTGTTACAAAAGTAGTGAACAAATACTCACTCCTGGCCAACACCAGCACATTCTAGAATCATGACCACAGTGTGAGGAATGTATCAATAATCTCAGTTTTTGGTACTGAGCCATGAAGACAGATAACAGGTGGACAAATGTCAATTGATCTTTATCTGTGTCTTCCTTAAATTAAAAGATAATAATTTATCTTTAGTGGAATAATGAATGTGACAATGCAGCTATCTGTACATTCACATTATATTCACAGATATTTTAAGGACCATGACCTGCAGCCAGTTCCAGCTAGTTGCAGTGATTAACCCCCCACTCCACACCCTCCAATAAAACACATGTACTAGCAGCTGTAAGTGCCGCCTTTGACCCCTTGACTTTAATGTCATCAAATGATCAATCAATTTTATACTTGTCTAAATATAAAGTCTAAGTACTCAATCATGCAATCTAGAGATACCTTGATGGACAGATGGAAAAAAGAAGCCAGTTGGTTGGTGGGTGGGTTGATTATTTCTTTCAAAGCTCTTATAGGAGGGGTAAAACAACATACTAGTATATCAACAATAGCAGCAATAATACAAGTAATAAAAAATCACTAAAATACATAAAATAAAGTATCACTACTCAATGAGATAAAGATTACACGTGAAAAAGATGAAAGAGAAGAGGACAAAGATGGAGTTGCTGTTCCATTAGTTCTACCTTATTGTAATAACTTGGACATGATTGTACTTAATACTCAGGACATAATTTGCAGGATTTTTCAAACTGCATTTACCTTTATGCTTAAGGTGGAGCCATACTCAGTGAATGGCCTGATGGCAAAATTAAGCTTCTGACCTGAAGAAGTCTCTGTCACTGTACTCAGGACCAATGTTCTGTGGACATCAAGCAGCACTGAAACAAAGAATAGAGATTAGTTGCCTAGAAAAAGAAATTTGATGCCATAACCCACACCCACACCCAAACGTCAACATAAATATACACTTTTCTGTCAGAATATTTCAAATTGAGCTATACAAAAATGATACAGAAATTAAATTTACCTTCTTTAACATCATCTTGAAGAATATCAAAAGTAATCTTTTGTGTTCCAGTTATGGTCTTGGTATTAAAATTGACATCCAGATCAAGGTGAATATTCCTGGTGCGCAGCTGCCGAAAATTTGATGATGTAGCAACATCTACGACTGAATCAGAATGTAGCTCTGCCATTTTTCAAGTACTTCTGACTTGGTGGATTAAAACCTTGTTACAACTGCAATAAATGATCCAATATGAAAAACAGATGTACTCCTAGATGTATTGTACAGATCATTGTATATTTGTGTTGAATTACCATACTAAGAGAGAACATATTCCATATGCTACATATATTTATAAATAAATTTATAGAAGAGTCATTTTCACTACCCAAGCATTTCTGAAAGATTCAAAGTGTATGTTTTTTGAGACACACTTTGTATTTTAAATTCTCCAAGTAGTGTTGTAGCAATGGGAGAACGAGCGGTCATAGAAAACACCCAGCATATATTAAGTATTACTGTCTACTGAAATATATAATTTTTTTCATTAAATTTTAACTAAGTTCAGGAAGTTTTACCATTTGCTTTGTCATGACAGTCAATAAGGCTTTAAGATATGCATGATAACTTTCCAATCGCTCAATGAGTATGTTTTCCCTGCTAAATTACAAATTAATTCAAGCAGCTATATAGCACTGAAAACTTTTTGAGTTTTGAGAAAATAAATTCATTTTTGTGGACAAAACTGTATCTGTCCGAATACTGTGTGCCTTGGAAAATAAATATACAGTCCCACTTAATTTTTTTTTTTATCCCTGACATATCTTGGAGTATTGGCGAGATTAAAATGACAATGAAAATATTGCTTACAGTAGGTGTTGTTCAACAAAATTTCAGTTCCATTTGGTTTAGAATCACAAAATGCTCTATTTTTAAGTAGTAGTAGTAGTAATTAATGAACAAACATTAAAAGGTTTCACAGCCTATACAATATCTTCCCTCTCCCAATCTTTTCCACATTTGATGAATATGTGCATACACTTTTTTCAATTTATCATATTTATGAAAGATTCCCCTGACATGAGAAAAATTACCCAGAAGATTTTTGAATATGTTAATATTTTGTGCAAATTTAATATCAGTAAGTAATGCATTTCCAGCAAAGGGTAATACTAGAGATACTGAAGAAGGCACTAGACAAGAGACTGAGACCAGAACAAGCAGGGTTTCACCAGGAAAGGTCATGCACTGACCACACTGCATCCATCTGTATCATCATTGAGCAGTCTATTGAATGACAATCCTCCTTTTATATAATTTTTGTGGATTTTGAGAAGGCCTTTGACACGAACGTCATCTGGAGGTTAATGAACCACTATGGTATTCTGCCTAAGTTAATAATCATTATCCAGGGATTGTACGAAGACTCATCCTGCCAAATTATCCACAACGGCAAACTCACTAAACCTTTTGTAATGAAGATTGGTGTAAGACAGGGTTGCATATTATCATCTTCCTGATGGTCATAGACTGGATTATGCATAAGACAACCCAAGACAACCACACCGGTATCCAGTGGACTTTCACCAAACAGCTAGAGGACCTAGACTTTGCAGATGACATTAGTCTCCTATCTCATTGGCAGCAGCATGCACAAACCAAACTGAGTAAGCTATCAGTGGAAGTAGAGAAGACTGGCTTAAAGGTCAACAGAAAAAAGACCGAAGTGATGAAAATCAACAGCAAGCAGGAACGCCAAATCGAACTTCAAGGAGAGAACATCCTGGAAACAGACCGCTTCACATATCTGGGGAGCATCGTCAACAATGACGGTGGAGAGATCGATGATTTCAAAAGCTGCATCAACAAGGTCAGGCATGCTTTCAACAGCCTACACCCCATCTAGAACTCCCGAGCATTATCCTTCCGCAGTAAGACCTGTGTCTTCAACACCAATGTGAAGGCAGTCCTACTGTATGGCTCTGAAACCTGAAGAGTGAAAAACACCATAGTTAACAGCAAATTTCAGACCTTTACCAACTGATGGCTACACCACATCCTGGAAATAAGATGGCCTGAAAAGATTTCCAACAGCAACCTGTGGAAAAGAACCAACTAGAATGCCACCAATCAATCAATCAATCAATCAATCAATCAATCAATCAATCAATCAATAAATCCTCTTCGTGCTATTTGCACATAAGGCCTCAAACAGAGCCCGCCACTGATGTCAATCGGCTGAAACCCACTCCAGGCAACCCCATGTCCAGCCCTTTCCTTTCATCTTCCTAATGCCACTAGTCAAGACATCAAAAAGTGCAAGTGGGGCTGGATAGGAAACACCCTGCGCAAACAAGCTGAAACCGTTGCCAGGCCAGCACTCGAATGGAACCCTCATGGGAAAAGGAGATCGAGTTGGGAGGCCAAAGCAGACTTGGAGAAGAACAGTAGAGACCAAGGCAAAGGATGCCGGAACCACATGGACCCAACTGAGGGGGGCTGCCCAAAACTGGTCTGGTGGCAAGGTGTTGTTGCAGCCCTATGGTCTTCGAGGAGTAACAAGGAATAAACTAAACTTGGAAATGCATTCCAGTATTTTGCACTGAGAGAAAATTTTCTTTCAGTAGTGTTTAGTAAAAATCCTCCTTACTTGGTTCCAGGTTTACAGTGGCAGTGTCTCAGTGACATTTTTGTTGATGTCATCAACACCATAGTAAACATTATATACTTGAATTAGGTCACATCTTAACCTTCTCTGTGACTGCAGATCTAAAATATCTGTCCTTGTATGACATTTTTAACCCTCTTGGTTCGACAAGCCACGATTGTGGCTTTGCCGGGTAGCACGGGCAAGGCGATTTTCATTACTTTTTATTGCAAAGTTCAAGTTTTCTCTTTTCCAAAAATGTATAGGTTTCTTGGTCTAATGTTTATCTCAGAGCAGCAATAATAAAAAACAAACTTCACCTACCGTCGTCTTCGCAATCTTCAGTTATAAGCCAGTCATTATAATGTTATATTTTTATCTTGAACCAAGAGGATTATTAAGCATTCTTTCAGAAATTTCATGTCCCTCTCTGAACATTCTCTATTATTACTGCCTGCCTTTTTAAGAACTGATGCCAGATAGTATTTGCATTTTCTAAATGCGATCAAAATCCTTATAAAACATATTTTTGTTCTTCTGACCATGTCAAAATATGGTCAGTTCTTACATTGACAATTAATGAAGCCATTGGCAAAGGAAAAAAAATGTATCAACGTAAAATAATAATATCAGTTTTACCTCTTTCTGTGCCTAGTTTGCAATTGTGTACCTCAAGAACTAAATGGGGGTGTACACCTAGATTTGGAGAAATATCTTGCACTGTGATTTACCAAGCCATTAAAAATACAAACCACACCTTTAAACCAATTGAAATCTGTATAATCTCAATATGCCTGTGTGAAGTAGTGGTAGTTGTTTAAATAAAACTTTGTTTTGTTTTTTTTTTGCAACTACAACTGACGCAATTTGACATACACCAAATATTATTCCCTTTGTTTTACCAGTACACACACAGCACTGTATGAAGGGGGCGGATCAGACTCCAGAAGATTTAAATTTATTTGGCACGAGCAAATAATTAATTATATTTCATTACTGTGTTGTAGTTTTATTTATTAGATTAATGCACGTGAAATAAAATTTTACAAAAAGGTAAAATATCGCTTACACAAGTTGCTGAATTCCTGCCGGGGAACTTTAAACTTTCGGTTTCGCCTCCTTTACTCTTCGTAGCAACACTTCAGTCATTTCCTCTACGTTTTGTTGCTAGCGACGTCGATCGTCGATAAGGTATAGATGAAATTTTTTTTCTTAAAGTGTTAAACTTTTAAATGTGAGAATTTTACAATATAAGTTATTTTTTCGTTACATAATAAAATAAAATAGAATTTTTGTGCTTGTATTTTTTTGAGCACCCGTAAAAAAACGAAAGTAAAATCAATAAAGTGAAATAAAAATGCTCGTCTGCACGATGTGTTAAAAATTTCCTTAAATGTCAACAGTTATATTCGTTCAAGTGTTGCGAGTCATATTAATGAAATGTATGTTTAGAAAAAATGCAAACTGTGGCGTGCATTTTCTCTGCACATATCAAAATGACGAACTTCCCGCGTTCATACTTGTGAAGATCAAAAACCAAACCAGCGACACAAATTTAGTGCATTTTGTTTCAATATATACTCAGTTTTGCTCATAGAGAATACACACCGTCCTGAGTTAAATAGAATTGCAAAATAAATAAATAAATAAATAAAAATAAAATAAAATAAGTTCACTTGAGAGCGTGTTTCGGGAAAAGATGTCAACTATAATCCTTCGTTGAGTTGTATAGCAACATGCATGCATATGTTGCGAGTGAACATTTAAAACGAAAATCACAACTTCGCGAGTCTTAGTGTAGCCATATATATCTTCGGTGTATGTCTGTTGTTGCAGTATTTCTTTGGAATCGTGGCTGAAGCAGGTGAACAGCATTTAGTCATGACTTCATAGACCACTGATTGGGGTTTTTCCGTTCTTGGTCTTTGAATTCCCCATGTCACAACCGAAACATTTGAAAGGGGCTGGTAATAAGGGGAAAACACTGATTCACTTGGTAATAGAAAATTAGTAAACACTTTACAATAAGTCACTTTGCAGATACTATTTAAGGCAATCGAAAGCTGCCACTGCAGGAATCGGTTAGACGCTCTTTGCCAGCTTCAATAATGTACAGTAAAGAACTGTAGGCCTAACATATTCCAGCGTTGTCTTTTATTGCACGGTAAAAATTAATTGCACTAGCATGGATAAACTATTATGATGGGACTTGTATGCATTGTTAATCTGCCCACCTTGTTCTGTTTCTTTTTAACAGTTTTGTAAGGAAAGTAGATATATGATCAACAGCAATCCGGCCATGTCCCCTCTTAAACACCCTTATTTATTTTTAGATTTTATTTGCAAAAAAAACTGGTCATTCATAACTCATTATTAGTTATTTATATTATTATAATTCTGTGTTATATAAATCATGTGTTTATTATTTATTCTACGTATTGTGCAGCAAAGAAGAAACCAGGAATATTGAGGACTGAAACAGCAAGAGCTTGACAGCCAGTGCAAGATGGCAGGTTGGGGACGAGGAGCTCTGTTTAGTCATTCAAGAGGAAGGAGCCATGACTACAGTGAATCATGCTTTAGGCCAATAAATGAGACTATGAAACCTGGACACAGCTCAGATGCTTGTTATGGTGTGAACACTGGTCATGGACGTGGCAGAGGTAAGTAATACAGAAAAGTTACTTTATAAGCATGAGTGTGAAAAAAGAATCTACAGTAACCACTAGTATTAAATTTACAATCATGTATGGAGACTATCATTTCTGGTAGCCACCATTTGGGCGTAAATGTGTTTTTAAACCTTGAGAACTTTGTGCGTTAAAGGTCTTTCAGTGCATATTTGTTTAACAAATGGCTGGAGGAAGGTCATTACAAGATACACCTGAAAAAAAGTTAAATTTTTCAGTTTAGCCATTGTCGGGTGTATCCCTGGAATGTAGAAGAAAAGTACTATTCAGAAACATTCCATGAATGTCTATGCACTCATCTTATTAACATATGTGCTGAGAATTTTAATACACTTGTAAAAACTACATGTCTTAAGAATGTTTGTGATGTCATTGCTTTGACCTCTTTTCTAATTGATTTACAGTTCAAACCCAAGATAATGTTTTATCATTCACTGTCACCATACTAAAGAAAATACCTGAGGTCAGATTAAGTATTCTGAAGTATTTTGCTTTTTTCCATCACTGTACCAAAATAATAGAAAATGTTGCACCACTGAGCATAGTTTCCTATGATTTTCCTAAACAGATAAAAATGTAAAGGGCCTCTTTTTCTTTTTTACTTTGTTTCTCTAGCTTTTGAAAAGAGAAGAATTTTTCCAAAACCAGAACAAGGAAGTGAGTTAGATCAAAATGACCAGCCCGTTGAGGAGGCAATCAGGGACCTTGAATATGCACACAAGTGTCTTGGTGACATAGAGAAGTGCTGGTCTTCCCACCTAGCAAAGGATGAAAAAGAGAAAACACTTAAGAGACTTCTCCATGGTTGTTTCCAAAACACTGAAAATCCCTGGGAGTGTGCATTATATCTCATGCAGGGAGTCCAGGACTGTAACTCCGCGAAGGGAAACACACTGGCTCACCTGTGTATGAAGACGTTTGCAAGGTAGGTAATATTGTGAACGACCAGAGGAACATTTATTTTTAAATTATATTAGAAATACAATTTGATGCAACTCTGAAATTGAATTGTTTCATTTATTCCAAAGCTTGAACATGTGAGAGAGAACAGTGTACCAAATTCACAAGTGTAGTTGCCATCACTTTACCAACGTCACAAGTGTAGATCCCATCACTGTACTAAAATCATGTGTAGTTGCCCTTACTACCAAAATCACAAGTGCAGTTGCCATCATTGTACCAAAATCACAAATGCCTCAAGGTCAGCATAAAAATGTAGCTTTGCTTCACTCTTAAACTCAGATAAGAAGACCTGCTGTCTTTATTCTCATTATTTTCATCATTTTATAATTTATGCACCAAAACTCTGAAGGCATGATGATGATGATGATGATGATGTCCATTTGTAATGTGCAGGTATCCATTCAGAAGAATGCTCATTGCGCAGCAAAAACAAAATAAATGAAAAAATAAGAAAAAATAAAGTAAATAAAAAGATAAAACACCAGGAAAGTAAAAAATAAAGACAGAAGTGTTTCTTGATTGGTTAAGTTTAAGTCAATTTTAAATAAACAGATGACAGGATAATCACCAAATTAAATGTTGCCAGAGTTGTTTGTGGCTTGAATGACAGAAAAACTAGTCAGCTTGATAGATGACTGATAACAAGTCACATAGTAAACAGCACTGAGGCTTGAATGACAAACAAGGAACTTTTCAGTTTAGTACATTAACAAGTTTGACACAGTAAAAAACATATGAACAACACTGTAGAAGTCATCCATTCAGTAGATTATAATCATATTCAATGTATAATACCATAAACACCATTGAAGATGATAACACTAATGCCTGACTGAAAGAGCCAGACCAGATTATGGCAAAAAGATGAAACTTTTATCACCATTCATTTTTATGAACCTTGTTGATTGATTAAAGAAGTGTGATGTTGCAGCTGGTGTCAGAAGAACAGCAGTGATGACAGTGTCAGAACTAAATTAACTCAATTCCTCACAAAAGAGCTGAGAGTAAAGGCATTCAGAGCTTCCCTAGGCCGACACCTATCTATTCTTCCTTCTGTGGTGTCTGCATACAAGTTGGAGCATAAGGGAAATGATTATTTTGTGGAGCAAATTAGAATAATCTTGCAAGAGAAAAAGTTCAGTGATGTGAGTGCATTGGAGATTTTTGCTAATAAATTCTGGCTATTTTTAGAGGTGTTTTGCTTATCAAGAATGCATTGTTAAGTTCATTTCTACTGTGGACATTCATTTCCACCATCTTCTGGGGATGTATTTTAAAACCATGTCTTATTCTTGACAGGCTGCTACAGCTGCTTCTGCTCTCAAACTTCAAGAGCTGTTCACATTAGAGGAGGTAATTTCCTTGAACATCTCTAACAGCCAGACTGACTGATTATGGCTGGCTCCAATAGGATAAAGTTGTTTGACACTAATAATACAACTATAATACAATAATGATAAAAAAAATCAGCAGGGAACCATTTCTCATAGCAGCTCAGAAAAAATTTCCATTTATGTTATTTGTTTGATATGTGTTTGTTACAAATTAAAAAATCCAAATAAAATAAACTTTGTTGCTTTGGTCTCACTGTGTGGTACCAAGTAACTTTTAAATTTAATTAAAAAAAACCACTATTGGAGTAGGAGCAATTAGAATATAATGACATATTTCTGTTTTGATTCTTATGAACTTCTTCATTTCCTTTATCCTGGTGTCTTTTTTAAAGATTGTTATCCCACTGTTACTGCAAGATAAGCAGGCAGTCCTGGAAGGATTTTTACAAAACAGTCCAGCACAACAACATGCCTTTCTCTTGCTTTTGGACAAACTATGTTCCAAAAAAGGACGGCTTCTCGATTTCATACAGTATGTACCTTATGAGTGTCTTGATAGTTTTAATAAGTTTATAGTGCACAGTTTTTAGACTGCACAGGTGTGTAGAATGGTAGAATTTTAGAATTTGTTTTATGTTTGCAGTTGGGTCCTTTTATAAAACATATTCATTTTATAAAGCCTGAATGTTGGCTTCAGAATTTCAGAAACTTAAATTGTTTTGGAGACTACTAAAGAAAAGTGTTGTCATTTTTAATTAATTTGTGTCATTCTATGAGCAGCATGATAAAAGTTTTATAAATAAAGGCATGGTAACATGCATCTGCATAAATTCACATATACGTGCATGCATGGAAAAAAATTTCTTTTTTCTTCACATAATGCTCATTATCATGTCTATGACACTCTCACATTATAATCAGAAGCTTTTGTCTGGGCTAAGGTTTAAAAAATTTCTTTTTTTTTAATTGGATAATGTATTGCCCATGTCACATTATTTTTAGCTCACTTATTATAAACACTCTTTTTGTCAATATTTGTTTAAATATCCCCAGCGGGCTATAAATTTCTCATGCGTAAATAATAAATTTTTTAATACGCCTATATTTAGTATTTGCTTAAATAGCCCTTAAGGGCAGTGCATAAATTTTGTGCTGTTAATGGACCTCTAAATGATTTTTCATATCAGAGCGCACAGTGTGCCTGACATCAGGACAGAAAAGATTAGCAAAAAGACCCTGAGCAAGTATGCCATTCGTCTAATGAAGAAGTATAGCATACCTGCAGGTATCTTGGAATATTTAATAAAATTTTTCTCCTCTCTTCCCCACATCTCAGCTGTCTTTCATCATTTTTGTTGTTGCAAAATACTATTATAGTTAATATTAGTGTTGCATAATTCTTGCACCATCATAATTATAATTGGTTTACCTGGCATGTACAAGTGTTGATAAAAGCAAAATAGATCCTTTTATGTTTACTGCAGGCATGGGTAAATTTGCTATTTCTATATTTAATTTATGCTTAGAATATTTATCCAAAATGAGACTTTGTGAATTTTCTTAATGCACCCTATTTCTTACTGTTATGTTCCATTTCTTGCAGATGTCTGTGTCAACATTTCTAGTGCAAAAACTATGAGTGGTGTTCGCTATTTTATGTGCGAAAGATTCATCAAGGTAAACTCTTAATATTTATATCATATTTCAATGGTTTAACCCTTGGTTCTTTATCTGGCAAACCAGAAAATCGTTTCTTTTACCCAAGATGCAGGTTTTCTGATCTAGACCACAATCTGCAATAAAGTTCACATATGCACTATAATTCCTGCAGTATTTTCAATTTTAACAAAAACTCATGCTTTCATAAACTGTAATCATAAAAACTTTTTTACAGTTTTAGTGCTAGTTTTCATGAGTACTGTTTGTCCAAGGTAAAGATGAAATAATTTCCTTTTGGAACTTTTTAGCAGACAAAAAAAATGCATTTGATTATTTATTGCTAACATTTATGTTTCAGAAAACCATGGATGAGGGAGCATGGAGAGATCTGGCTGCTGTGAGTGTAGTGCATCACACATGTACTCTTTCTTCAACTCTTCTGTCTTTCACGGAAGTCTGTGTTATGCTGAGACAGATGTTCAGTTTTGTGCCATAGCTAGTAAAAATGTAAAAATTGATGTTTTATTTTGCTCATAAAGAAAATGCATCTATTTCTACAAGTTTTATCTGTTTAGAGTGTATTGATGTATTGATTCTGACTGTGTCTATAAACTTGTTTGGACATAAATGTGTACACACACATATATCATGGGAAGAATACCAACTGAAGGAAAAAAGGCAGAAATTCTAATTAATGTGTCACTGCTTTTGCTAAAGGAAAGTGTTGGCAAAGATGAAAGTCTTCAGCTGGAACTGATAGAAACTCTGACACACTCCAACCATAATGATGAAGCACTTTACTGGGCTAATGTCTTCCAGTTCCCTGATGAGAAAGTGCCAGCCATGATTGCAAAACTTAGGTAATTGCTTGCTAATTTTAATTTTATTGTTTCTGTCACTATTAGACAAATATTCTTTATACTTTGCCTCTAAATGAATGTTTTTGTTTTTAAAAAAATAGCTCATCTTTGCACTTTTTATAGCTTCTGTCTTACATTTATAGTAATTTCATTAAAAATGGATGTTTGCAGACTTCAGCAACATTCAGTAACAGAGCCCGGTGGGATGTCTGCTTCAGGAAATCAAACTGTCTGTGCTGATGAGTGCTGGGACTCAGATAAGGATGAATCACAGTACCATAATCTCACTCTGTCAGAAGCTCAGATCACTTTAGTTACAACGCGTGAACAGCTGTCAAATTTTTACCGCAGTATCAAGGTGTGTTTGAATTTTTCGGAAAACAAAACATTTAGCATGTAAGTTTTACTGGTCTGAAGTTACTGTTGGAGTACTTTAGAAACAATCACTAAATGATGCCCAGTTTTGTAATTCCAAGTCTCTCTGTTATCAAACATTATCAAACATTATGAGATTCTGAAAATCATTACAAGCCAAAGAGAGGGAATATGACTGTGTATCAGATCAGTTGTAGACTCTAAGTGCATGCTCATGACTATTATTTATTTACTTATTTTTTTTGGCAGCCAGGAGCTATTCTGGCTTATGACTCTGAGTGGAAACCAACTCTCTTTGGCGACACCCAGAAGTAAGTCGCGGAAACTTGATTTTAGATCTTTGCACATCAGCACATCAATTATTTGCGTACAGATAAAAAATTATCAGCTACATGAAACATTTTAGGCCAAGACATTTTAAAGAGAGAGTCCCATAGCCTTGTAAGTGGATTGCCCATTTACCAACACAGCATGTGCCAAGTAGAAACCATCCATCTTCTGGGAGCTTTATCTTCCCTGATAAATCTGCTACCCATCTCTGCTGGGTTGACAGTAGGAGTTTTCCAAATTGCAGACCTAATCTGCTTGTGTGAACCAACAGGACTGATAACCCTCTATCTCAGGCTTTTTCTTATTGTATTTTAAAACACTGCTTACTGTTTAGGAATCAAGTTGCCAGAAAGTAGGCAGATGATATGACAGAAGTGAATATATATGATTTTATGAGTTATGTGAGTAATTTACATTTTGACAGTTGTTGGAACATCATATGTCACAAATATCAGAAATGAATAAAAAAATAAAATAAGCTTGTGTGCAACATTGTTGTTTGCCAGCAAAGTGGCCCTGATGCAGGTGGCATTTATTGATCACGTCTTCTTGATTGATGTCATCAACCTGGCCTCTATTCTGGAGGAAGACGAATGGAAGCAGTTGGCAGCAGCTATCTTCTGCAGTGACAGCAATGTGACACTAGGTAAGGCATGGCATTAATATGACACTAGGTGAGGCAGTTTCATCCAGTACTCACAGCTTCCAGGCTGTTGTTTTTTTTAAATGTAGAATTATGTTTTCCCTTCCAACAGGCATATTACCAGACTGAGAGGACCTAAGTTTCATTTAACTAAGGATGTTATCGGCTGACGTTAAATTAATAATCACAAATCATGAAGGAGTTACTAGTACTGAAAAACTGGATTCTCTCTATTGCAGAGCTGTGCTTACATTTAAACTCATCTGCACCAAGTGTCATTGCAGCACTATGCTCCTCAAGGGGTAGCAAGGAATAAACTAACACAAAGTCCCAATAATTTTTTTAGGTCTTTGTTGCTAAAAAATACTGCCAGAATGTTTAAGCCAGTATGGTACAACTATCACAAAAATTTATTCCTAAGTTAAATTTTTTTTACTCTCTCTGTTTTTTAGAATGGCATTAGAGTACATTATTAACAGTATTTGCCAGATATGAGTCTTGCATTGAGTTGTCACTCAGTAGCATTTGGAATAATCTTCAGTTGGAATGTCACCCAAGTATTAAAATTCAAGTTATAAACATTACTACAGTAAACTCCAATCTGTCATAGGCAGGAATGTCTATATACTAGTCCTCATCAGTCATTGATGTCATGAGATAGTGTGAACATGATCTACAGTATTCACTAATCACTGGACACTAAATTGTGCTAAATAGTAAATTATACAATGACTGAAGGGATGCTGAGTTGGCATTGTGTTGTGTTACCCTTAAGTATTAGCTGGAAGTAGTATGTTTGACTAAACAAATGGCAGGATAAGTAAATTTTATGGTATCATTAAATAAGAAACAGAAATCTTTAACTTAGAAATTAAATATCTAACATTTGTTTGGTTCATTTGCTTACATTTGTATAAATAGTAGTCTTGCAGTGTCAGTTAATATGAACAGACTGAAAGAATCTTCATGATTTCAGGTTATGGCCTACACAGCGACCTGAAAATGTTGTTGAAATCGTTTCCATGCATGAGTGAAGAACTCTTTAATCTGAAGAGAGTGGTGGATCTAGAACAGTTGGCTAAACAGGTTGTTAAGAAACTTTTAATGACATGCATAATTAGTTTACAGATAAGACATTTAGCTTTGGTTAATGAGACAGAAAGATGACATGCACATATGTTATGTGTGTGCATGCATGTACATTCATACATCTCTCATATGCATCTTACACCATCTACACCGATATCAGATTGCATACAATGCATGCTGCAAAAAAAGAAAATTTTGTTTGGTGAAGAATTTCATGTAATCTAACGTTGTTAGATGCTTACACGCAGGCAATGTATTTAGGTAATTTGTTAATTTCTTTGGGCCATTTTTACCTTTCAACAGGTATGTTCAGATGATGCTGAAGATACAGAGCTAACTTCCAGAGTTGTGAAGGAAACAGGTAAGATCACAGAATTTACTGAATCCATTTATTAAACCTTTAATAATTTAAGAGATTAATAGGCTAAGACCAAATCCTGATTTGTTTATAGCTGACTTACCAAGTATGGCTTAGAATAAAATTCATGATTTAAAGCACCACTAAAGAAGTGGTTAATTTATGACAATATTATATATTATAAAGCATAACTTTTAATATGCTTTTAATATCATCTATGTTACTAGTATTGTTACTCCTGTATGCTAGATGAGCTGTTATTTACTCAGATGTGGTGGATCAGCGTGGATTAAATGCCTTGGTCCAGCAGTACCTTGGCAAACAGCTTAGTAAAGGCGAACAAATGTCAGACTGGGAGCGCCGACCACTGCGTCCCACCCAGATTACATATGCAGGTCTGTGTTTCATATTTTGTATTTGCGAGTCAGATTTTATGTTTTCATGATTGGTTTTGTGTGATTGGGTGTTTCATTTGTGTCATCATGCATGGGGTGTTCTGTCTCACTGCTGATTCTATTCAAAATCTAATATTGCAGATCAACAGCCTTTACTATAGATTTAAGAGTAAGTTTGAACATGATCATAGTAATCAGTAGAGACGTTGTGCAAAGCCGAAGGAACATTTCTGTAGAGCTTAAACCTATTGTATTTTTGTGTGTGTATGATAAACTATTTTGGCCCTTTTTTTCTGAAGAGATTCCACAATACTATTCTACAATATACAATGCCTTAACTGTTCATATATCAAACTAAATTCTTACCGTAGCTGAAAGTGTTCATTATACTTACAGAGCACACATCATTTCAAGCTTTTTTGCTGGTGATTAATATCATCATTAGTCGTCAGCTATAGTTCTTTTATTGTACTTCTTTGTTGCAATCCCATCCCCTTCGTATGAAGCTTGTGTACACTTGTACCTGCAGGCGTGCACATACCTAAGCACATTACCTCCCATACTCTCTTTTTATATAATCCTTCCTTTCCTCTCAGTCTATGTATCATTTGCACTCAGGGACTATTTTTATTATGTGTATTATGTTTTTTGTTTTTGTTTTTGTTTTTTTATACTTTGGAAGTATTCAAAGATGCACAAATACTGACATTCATTGTTTACCCTTCCAGCCCTGGATGCTTATGTGTTGCTCGAGATCTATGAGCAGCTGAAAACCAAAGTTAAGCATCATGGACTTAATGTGAACATTGAACCACATATGAAATTCATGGAACAAACGCGTAAACCAAAGAGATTGCATGGAAGAGGCAGAGGCAGAGGCCAAGGAAAGAGAAAACCCCAGTCTCCACGGAAAGAAAGCACGATTCGATATTCTCAACCAATTAGCGTGCAAGATTTTTTTGTGTTGGTCGACAGGAGCTTGTTGGGACTGGGATACCATCTTAGGATGTGTGGAGCTGATGTCAGAATTCCAGAAGAAAGACTTCCCTCTCACAAAATGGCGGAGGTGAAGTTTAATGGAAAACCTTTTTTTTTTAAAAAAAAGGCATAATCTGAAATTTGAAAAGCTTACGAACAGCAAACAGGAAATGTAAATTTAGTATTGTACTCATTATTTACTCTGATAATTGGCACCACGGTTTAAGGACCTTAAAGTGTATTTGTATTCGCTAGCAAGACAATAAAAGCCTTGTTTGAATACATTCCCAAAACAAGGTTATTTATCAGTGTTATACAAAATAACATCATTTTGTGGTTTCAGATTTCTTCAGCAGAGAATCGCATCATCTTATCAACTGGGTCTCCATGTACAGAGGTGAGCTGTCTTCAGTGATGAGCCTTTTACTTTCATCAGTAATTATATAATGAATTCTGCTGTCCAGGTAGCCTTCTCATTTAAAGTACCTTTTTAATATAAATTTTTCTTTTACCATGCTGTTCAAATGTATGAGAAGATACCTTGTTTAATATTAGGTAATTAAGACAGGATTTCCTTTTGGTCACTGCAGATTCAGAAAGCAGTTGGGGAACATATGTGCTACTGTGTGGTCTCAAATGGCATACAGAATCAAGTCCTTGAGGTTTTAAAGGTGTTCAACATTACAGTAACACCTGATGACATCTTTTCACGTTGTCAGGTATTTCATATGCAGATTAATGCGAACAAGTTTCCTCATTATATTTCTTTGTTGTTTATGCTACCTCGGTGCATTTTTAAATAGCAAATGTCTATGAAGCAAAACTTCATTACTTTGTTCCATTGCTGTTTAATTGTTTTATATTTGTTATTTCGCTCGTTTTAATGGTTGCTTTAAATGGGAAAGTGTTTCATGGCTATGTAGTGGTATGGGTGCAAAGAGCTGATGAAGTGGAAGGTACTTGGTGGAGAGAAAGTACCAAGCAGAAGAGAGTTACATGTGGGTCAAAGCTGAAATCTGAATAACTGACCTATGCTTCTTGCTAGGTTGTGACTGTGCATACTGATTTCTCACAAAGTTTCTTGTTTGGTGTAGATACTTAACATTTAACGCTTTTGGGGCTTTTTGTTACCTGTTAACAAGAGTCTGATTGTATATGTGTATGTGGGCACACATGATTGCATGCATGCTTTGGTGCTATGCATTGTAAAATGTTCATGATTTTCAAGCCTGTACATTAGATAATACATTGTATAAATTCATTTTGCAGATCTGCAACAGTGCTGACTTTCAGAAACTAACTGCTTCTGATGTTCGACTCCTTATGGATCAGAAAGCATGCCTAAGTTCAACTGAACCAAGTGGCCGTTTAGTAGATACTGACACTGTTGCAAGGTTGGGTGAACATGGCCTGCAGTTTGAGACTGTCACACTTATCACCTCTGGATCTGATGTTCAGGTTCACTGTTTGCCCCAGGGCTTACCAGAAGAGGTGGACACTTTTTACATCTGTTCTGTGTGTGGCAAGGTGTTCTGGCATGGGTCACACTTTGATCGAATCCATGACCAGTTTGACTATGTGCTTAATGCATGTGATGGTAGAAGAGTTTCAACAGAAAATGTGGATGTGGGGAGAGCTTCTTCTTGTGGGAAAAAAGTTGAAGATGGAAAGGGGGCTAACTCCTCTGTGACTTCACATGGTAGTGACCAGCCTTTAGTCACAAGTCCAGGTGGAGCCGCTAGTGCAGCAGCCCTAGAGATTGAACAAACCTGTAAAGAACTAAAAGCTTGTGTTTATAACTCTGATGATGATGAGGATGACAGCAATAGCGATTTTGATGATTTTGTATTCTGAGTCATCCAATTTTCTATACATCTCTAGGAAACATCTTAACAGCTGGGAAACCCCCAGACCAGATTTTTACGCCAAAAAAGTTTAATCTTCTAGAACAGAGGTTTTCAAACTCTCCAGACGAGTACCACTTTTGAAAATTCGAATTGACTGAGTACCACCTCCCAACCCTACCCCCTGCGAATATATATATATATACTTGTCGAGGACTTAGTCTTAGGTTCGCCGGTATTTAGGATATGATTTAGTCAGTAGTTAGTTAATTTTTAATATATCATGATATAAATATCATTCATTAAATATGTATATAAGCCATCTAATTCTTGTTATGTGTATATGTAGACTTGTCTTCGCATCTGACAAACTTGTAACTGTTGTTGACCCTGTGGTCACAACACCCACAGACCCCACACACCTACCCGCGGGTAAAGGGAGTAAATATGCAGAGTGCTGTCAATCAGGAATACAAGGGTCTGGTTCCCAATATTCTTGGCGCCTGCTGAATGGCTTAATATTCTGACGCCAAGACATTCCTGCCTGTGGGTTGCGACATATAGCCATATGCAAGGCTCCACCCGTGGCAATGACAGCGAAATACCGCCCCCATAATATATATAAATGACAGCATATATAGGCATTCTTTTATATTGAGGCATGGTGCTCATGTACCACCCGTCATACCTTCGCGTACCACTAACCACAGTTATTCTATTCTAGAAGACGTTAAGTTTTCTTTTTTCTCTTTCTTTCTCTGGGTGTTTTTTCAAAGCAATGACAAAGTTGTGCAATTGTGAACTTGAACCTGAGTCCTTTAAAACTAATCAAAATAAAAATAAAATTGACATGGTAACTTTTCACAACTAGGGTCAAAGTTACAGTCAATAGGGTTAAGGTATCAAACTATAGGACAACCTCATACAAAATAAATTTACTGCATAAACTTGTTTTAATATTTGTATTGTCTTTTAATGGATGCTGTTCTGATGAAAATATTTTTAATCAAACTATATTATCATGTTTTTAACAGCTATTTGATTTTGTGTTGTCATCAAACATGTTCCTTGTCATGGAGAGTCTTTTCATTGGTGTTTGATGGCTGTGAAGGGATAGTATCATTGACATGCTGAGTACACCTTTCCTTTCATTTTAACCCAGTTCAGAAGACCTTTGTAAGTGAAATAGTTGGCACAAAGTAAGCAATATGCATGTCCTTTTGCAAATGTGATGAGGTTGTGAACTTTCTTGACATATTCATATTCTTGAGCTGACGATGCTCTTTTTTGACCCCAATATTTATGGATAACAATTTCTGCTGATGGAAAATTTGTGTCAAATATGTCATTGCCAATGGTCAAACAGAAAGAGAGACATCTGTGCCGTTAGACCAACAACTTGGGTCATAACCAGTCAGCTATCCAGTTTATTTAACTCCATCATGATAGGTGACAATTTCATGTGGATGTGCACATACACACACATTGACATCAACATGTACAGTGATGTCTACTCACAAAAAGTATGTATGCAGAAATGCTGACTGGGTCGTCATTATCAACTTTTTTGTACAAAGTGCATTTTCCTGTGAATAAACACTTCAGGAGTGCTGCCTTAGTGTACAAATCTCTCACCAGAAGTGGAGGGGGGGAAATTGGTGTTTTACGCCAAGCCAGCAGCTATGTTTATATCACAGCAAGGCAGCCAGTCCTGTAAACAGATGCCACATGCAGAGAAAGAACAGCGTGCCTGAGACGAGAGCTGAACCCAGGACAGCCAGCCTTTACTGTATTGATGACAGGCGTTAACCGTTGCGCCACTGGGCCTCCCCTCTCATCAGGAACTACATGACAGTGGTAACCAGATGAAAATTGTGCTTGACTTTATGTATCCAAACTAAACAACTACATTTGTGATTATAGATGATGAGATGACAAACCATGGCTTGACTTCACATTGTTTCATTTGAACGATTACTATTGCTATTTTTGAGTGGTTGGAAAATTGTGGCTTTACATCCCGTATGCCATCTGAGTGATTATTGTTGTCATTATTGAAGTGTCTCTTGGACATTGTGCTTTAAACTTGAGCATGCTGTCAGATGGTGCACTGGGAGTGCATTGCACACAGCACACTGCAGTAAGGGTGTATTGTCCACAACACATTGCATTTTATTAGAGGTGCATTTCCCACATGATAGTGCACTTTACTTGCCTTGTCAAAGAAACTGATAATATCCCTTTTAGCCTAGCAGACACACTTTAAAAGTTCTGCAAAAATGAGAGAGTACAACTAACACAAACTGCAAATAATGTTTGAAATCCTTTCATAAAAACAAAACCAGCAGTAGTGAATCATAATTTTAATAGTACATATTTTCCATTGATGCACAAAGAAAATCAAAAGATCTTGAGCATAATAGTTAAATAAGCACAACTCGATGTTATGTAAAAAGAAAATAAAATAGCAACAAAATGACACTGATTTTACACACTGGTGGTTGCCACTGGATGCTGTTGAACTCCATTAAAAAGCCACAAGATGTATCGTGAAAAGGGATGGCACAAAAGTGTCATGATTGCGGAGTTTGTAAAAACATTAAAGCTTTTGGAGCACTGAAAGCCATCTCTTCAGTCAGAGGTTTGCTGGTCCTTTTTTCCCCCAAGAAGTCTGGTTTTCATTTCTCCCTTATACTTTGTTGAGCTTCTGCACAATAGCTGCCCCACCATAGCTTGTTGACTGTGACAGGCAGAATTTTGTTTTCAACACAAAACACCAAAATATTCATGATTGAAGAGATTTTTGTTTGTTTATTTATTAGGATTCCTAATAAGAACGTTAAAATGTGGTACATAAATGCTAGATTTAATAATTATATTTAAGAAAAATTAGAATATAACAATATCTTTGTGTAAGAGCTATAATGATTGCAGGGCTCAACTGTGTTGCCTACATTCTTATAATGTAAAAGGTATCGGTATAGATGACTTAAATATGACAACCCATGAAAATCGTGGGGGTTAGTGGTGAGAGTTCGTCGTGATTCTCTTTATGATCTCTGAGCAGACACGGGACTGAACTTGATGGACTTACCGAGGTCATGACGCTGCCGTCAACCTCTCTTGTTGTCTGCCATTCTTTGTCCTCAAGTTTGTACGTCTCGATAAATTTGTTGCCATCCAGTGTGACTGTCAGCTGCACACCGGATTAAAAAAAAAAGCATTGAAGATAGCAGCATCACACAGGTAGTGGAATACTTGTTTTCGATGGTTATGGTCAGTAAATATCATGGTTTTATTTCTAAAATGTCAGGTGTGAATGTGTGGGTCATATGTAAATAGTGGTGTGTAATTTTTTATGGAATATGGAGTAATTTTTGTGTGTGGATGGGTCGGAACTCATTATTTGTAACCCAAACATTGCTTGTAACCTTCGAGTGGATATAGGCCGTTTGTAACCCATTGCAACGAATCTGTACGAACGGGTGAGTTCCTCCTACAATAACCCCTGTTTCCCTGGCGTATTTCTAACTTTTTAAAAATATTATTTTCATTCAGTATCGTTTGAATTACACACGGCTAAAAGTATGTACGACAATATGGCGTCACTTAAGTATTTGTAAAATTAACTTGTCGACATTAATCGGAGAATATTTACGCATTTATATGTGCACAGTGAACTCAGAAAATGTCAAAACATCTGTTAACGTTACAGTAGATCGACATGCGTTAAATGTTCAAGCAACTATAATGTGAATTATCAATCTGTATTCAAATGATGAGGCCGTTCGTAAGCAAACAAATATGGACGAACGTTCGGCCAAGTTATGCAAAGTTTTAAAATGACGATTATCTTAAATTTATGCATATTATATATATATATATAGATAAATTTCGCCTAACTTTAATTGGTCAAACGTTCATCCCTATCTGGTCCGGTTATGCAATCCCAAAATGTTTGCTTTTTTCATATTTTGGCTTCTGGTCAGGACCGGCAGCTATACCTTCTCAAAGAACAAATTCTGATTGTCATATCAACCAAAGGAAGTTTTATCTTGGAAAGTTCTGCCAACAAGAAACACGTGTCAAATTCACAGGTGTAACCCAGGCCACCTGCTGGCCTCCAAAATTCCAGATCGACTCGAGTGGAGATTCCTCGAAATTGTTTTCGTGAGACACAATATGTTGCTGATCGTCAACTGCGTGCTTCTCCTCCTCCCCCTCCCGTGTCTCTGCGCCAGGTCTTTCAATGGCGCGAGGGACAGACGATCAGACGATGTCAGCATGGGGATGCTAGAGGTCTTAGTTCAGCAGCAGTCAGCACTGATTCAATCACTGCAGGCAAAGGTGACGGCTTTGGAGACGACCGTATCTGACTTGAAAACTCGGGTCAGCCAGGAAGAAGACCGACTGGGCCGTGTTCAACAAGCAGGTATGTTGAGCAGGAGGAAATGGAAGGCTTAATGAGTTTGATACGAAATAGAAAAGAAGAGGCATTAATTTAGGGATTGGAAGAGAGTAGAAAATAGATGTAGAGGTACGAGATACTGATTTAGATAAAGATGCTCGGTATTCGTGTTGATGTAGCTACGTACTGTTAACTGTACTTTGTTGGTCGTCCAGTTGCCTTCACTGCTACCCTCTTCGGACCGTCAACCCAACCGACTCTGAACGTAGGCGACAACGCCGCCATCAAGTTTAACGATGTGATCACCAACATCGGCAACAACTACGATCCCAGCACCGGCACGTTCACGGCGACTGTGGTTGGGGTCTATGCTTTTTCCTTGTCCCTGGAGGCCGACGACTCTCACGATACCATTGTGGTGATGGTGGAGAAGATAGTGGGTGGGACGGGGAGTGCCATCGCCTACACGTCTGTACAGGGGGGTGGGGGGACTGATCACTACGACACCAGCTCCATCTTCGTTTTGACACACCTAGCGGCAGGTGACAAGGTCATCGCGCGCAGAGCTTGGGGCGGGAACTATCTGCAAAACTGGCTCAAGAATTCATTCTCTGGATTTCTTGTATCTGCTGACTGATTTAAAAAAAAAAAGGTAGTTGGTTCTCTAACGACTTTTATTTAAGTTGATACATGCAGGCAAAAGCCAGAATTTAAAACTGTGTCAAGTACATGTCCGTTCAGTTGTTAGACTGGGGATGGGTTGGTGATGGATGAATAAAGGGCAGCTGCACGTGTGCGGGGTTGAAAGTGATCAAAGGTGAGCACATTCACACGAACATCATAATCCTGGAAAGTTGAGTGGCACGCTGCTCAAGTAGGATTTAGACTGGTTTTATAGAAATAACAATTGGTTTTATAGTTCTGTTTATTAAAGAGTGGAGCACAGCGCATCTTTCTTCTTCCTTCTTTCTCTCTTTCCCCCTTTCTGTCTCTTGACGTGCGTGCGTGTGTGTGTGTGCCCTGGTATTTTCCAATATATGTTATTGAGTCTTTGCGTCTCTCCCCTCGTTCGCCTCATCTTTTTCTCTCTCTCAGAATAGTCACAGTAGCACTTTACATGAATGTCAACGTTCTCGGTGAATATAAACACAGGCTCAGCAGATTAAGAAGAGCACAAAGTAAAATAAAAGAAAGGGAAACCTGTAATTATCAAATATGATATGAAACTGCTATCGATCTGATGTCCCTGAAACTTTCCTTCTGCTCATTTTCGTTGTGGTTGTCTAAAACCTTCTTTGTAACCCAATGTTGGTGATAAGGCGGCGTTATTTTTGTAATCATTAGTAATCATTGTGATGGGGTGGGTCGTTTGTAATCCATTAGTAATGGGTAATTACAACGTCAACGGTACTGACTTGTCGACACAGAATGAGGTTCATTGACCTCTCATGATTGACTTCTACAATATGAACGTGGTGAACTAAAAATATGTACAAATTAACTGTTTTGTGACGTAATAGGGAGGGTTCTTCTGCATCCCTGCCGTTGCCTTCTCGCATGAGAACTTTTGATCATCTTATCTGCCGAAAGAAGATTTCGAAAAATTGCTCTCATTATGGCAAGATACAACGATGTTCCACACGAACGAAGCACATGTCTAGTTCACATGTGTAAGTGCCGCGAATTCTAGATAATCTCAAGTTGACATTCATTGAAATATTTGGATCAGACGTGAAACATTGGGGTCTGTCTGTTGCCTCCAACCTCCACTTCTTTCTTAGTCATGGAGCTACGGCTAGCGAAGATGTTACATCATGGGCGCTATTGTGATCGGTACGAGGGATTGTTCTCTATCTGGATATAACTCAGTGGCTAGAGGGTAACCATGGCAGTCGCTAACTGCTGTCTGAGGGAAGGCTTTGGCTATAGGACCCTCGGATTTCCGCTCATAGAAAAGAAAAATACTTTTGTGTTGGTTTGAAAGTGCTCAAGACTGGGTGAGTAGTTTGTGAGAATCTAGGGAAGTGTTGTAGCATGTTGTTTAAAAAGCATTTAAAACGGGCTTTGTTAACGACCTGTTTAAAGAGTGTAACGTCCCTCTTTTTCTCTCTAGTTTGCATCTGTGTGTGTGTGTGTGTGTGTGTGTGTGTGTGTGTGTGATTTATTCTAAACAAAAAGAAACATTAACGTCCTTTCTTCTTACAATTTTTACATTGCAGTCCCTGACAGAAAATACTGATAAGATCTCACTTCTTTAAATTCCTTTTATGCGGGTTTACGTCCCTTAAGCTCCTTTTTTTTAACAGAATACACAAACATTTACTGTTTTACTGTTTACGTGGCAGTCATACAAACAATTTGCCCAAAGGCTCTTAACAGGACAAATATGGAAAGACGTATGACCAAGTTTGGCCACGTTTTTATACATCCACCAAACTTTGCTAATCTGAGTCAAACTTTCGTCTTTATTTGTTCGGTTAAGAACGGCCTTTTCACAGAGTGCCGCACAGCTCCATCATCGTGGAGGCTCGGGTCTTACCTTGGGCTTGGTGCCATCTATGGCTTTGTAGTCGATTGTCTCGCCTAGCTTGAAAGAGTAGGTCTGGGGAGGAATGCCCTCGGCATCGAAGACGACGGTGGCCGTAAAAGTGTCGCCTTCTGCGGAGAGTTCAATGGTGTAGGACAATTTTCGGTAGGTCTCAATCCGCTGTTCTGAGAAACCTGCCAGAAACACAAAAGGACGTCTTCAAACCGGAAGTTGAGCGTAGTTAAGAGATAACAAAGATCAGCTTGCGTTTTTGAGAGAATCACGGAATTGTGCTAATGCTAGGCTAGAAAGGAGTTTGTATTAGATGACCATTTTTGTGGTTTTACCCAACTGCTTAATCATCAGACATTATTTATTGCTGTGTGTCCTTGCTCGTCTTATTGTTCACATTTAATCTTTCTTCAGCGATGCACAGAAGAAAGTGGCGTGTCCATCGGTACAGTGGGAGAGATGAATAAATCAGCACAGGCCATCGACCAACCTCTTTGGGCAGCGAAATAAATATCAGGCGAAGACCTCAGATACAGCTTTGGAAAGTTTTTTTCTTTTCTGAATCAGTAGGGTTCGGATAGGTTACTACAAATTCAAATCTTTTACAGGCCGCGACAGTAGACCTTAAATGATACAGGGCGTGCAAAGGGGCGCGCACCCGGAAAGCATATTTGAGATGCCCATTCCATGGGTCATGCATAAAGTTCGTGCAGCGAAATGCCAGAAGCTGATTCATCCAGTAAAAGCGCCAGTCGCCGGTTTTTATGAAACACAATGAGGCTTCCTAGGTCAGCTCTGCTCCCGTGACATTTAAACGCCCAGGGACCCGGGCCATCGACTCGCGCATACCCCCGTCTCATCGGAATGCGAGGGACGATTTCGCGACCCGCGTATAATAGCTGCATGCTTTTGTTTTGCGCATGCGTCACTGCAGACGTTGATTAGCTGCGCCCATGTCGCAATGACAGGCCAAAACACACATGAAGCCATCTGTGTTTTATGCACCACGGATGTGTATAGGGTGGACTGCTGTCTGTCTGCCGAGACCAACGCTGAGCCTCTTACAAAGTGTTCTGCTGTTAGTCTCGGCGAGCCTTAACAATGAATGTGAATAAACCGGAAGCTTTATCGTCCAAAGCCTCGTTCTAGTAATTAATCTGAAACATGACTAAACCGGAAGCTTTATCGTCCAAAGCCTCGTTCTATGACTTCACTGGAAAAAAAATCGTCTGCAAGCAGTCCAGTAATACAAGTTCGTGTTATGCACAAACCATGCCCGGTCGGTACTGCACGTTTGCCACGGTGCGTTCCTTGGGGGTAGATTAACCAAACTGAGATACATCTTCTGTGGTTTATACACAAATCATGCACAGTCGGTGCTTTACGGATGACACGGTGCGTGTCTTAGGATAGATTAACTAGAACTGAGATGTGTCTTTAAATATACGAGGTTTGGCAGCTTCGAAAAACATTGGCTGTAGTCTGCTATCGCCTTAAATTTACTTCTCGCACATAAATCTGCCGTAAATGAGATGAAATATTATACAGTTTCAACCCGTTATCTCGCCAAACCTGCCTCTTGCTACACCTCAGGGCAAAAACAGTTTCCATCGAAAGTTCTCCTTTAGTTATGGGTCATAGCTATACCTTCTTTGTGTCGGTACGACGGTACCCTCGTTTCTCGCCCAATCTTTGTGCTGGATGGATGGATGGTGGCGAGATAACGAGTTGGGTCTGTAATTACCACCTCTTGCCCTTATCTCTCATTTTCCTCTCTTATTATTATTATTTTTATTATTTTGCATTGGCCTGTTCTGTTACTGATGAGGACTACTGAGGAAAAAAAGCAAACTATTTTTGGTGCTTGTGTCATCACCGCGCGTGCGTGCATGATTGCTTACTCTTCGCGCATTTTTCTCTCCTTACTTGGGTGAAAAATGCAAACCTCGTTGGAAAAGATGCAGATAATGTTGGCAAAATGTTGGCCGCCTGGCCTCAGTCAACAACAGAATAGTGCCCTTATCAACGAACCCCTCATTCCGAAACGCTTTACGACGGGAGTGGTTGCCGTGGAAACCAGACCGGCGCTGGGTGAAAAGACGGAGGAGTGTTCTCGGAAGCTCGGGAGATAAGCGGAGGGCTAATGAGCGGGTGGTTGGTTACCTTCTGACACAAAACGCATTCTGTCGGGTCTGCAGCTGCGGTTAGTCGGACCAGCATCCCCAGAGGACGAATCGAGGGGCGGGGGAGTGAAATATGAGCAGCAAGCGTGAGACTGATGTTTTTCCAGCTTGCTGCTAGCAAGAAAGTCGCCTTTCGTTTCTTCCGACACGAGTGAACGTGAGTTTTGTTACACATAGGCCTGCAGCAAACTCCATGGTGGTAGATAATTATAAATCATTTTCAAGAGGTCGTCTAAATGCATAAACGCGCACTCCCATATCCGCAAGAACCCTCGCGTGAAGAAATTCTCTCTCTCTGTCTCACACACACACACACACACACACACACACACAGGCATGTAGATACACATAACCACCCGCGCGCAGACACTCCCTATCCTATTAGATATAAAGCTGGTCACTGTGCACAATTCCAGCCCAGTGCAGACTCGTCACGCCCTAGACGATTTGGGTTAAAACAAACAAACAAACCCCCCACCCCCCAAAAAAAACTACTTGTTCGGATCTCCGACATATGATTTTATTTACTGATTCGCGTGGATCCATGCATGTCGCTTGTGTGCATAATATGTTTTCTCACATACATTTACATGCACGCACGCACACACACTCTCTCTCACTCTCTCTCTCTCACACACACTCTCTCACTCACTCTCTCTCTCTCTCTCACACATACATACAGCTGGCGCTTGTGGATAAAAACGGTACATTTGTGTTTAATTGCATCCTTCACATTTTAGTGCACACATATAATCTATATGGACATTTTCCTGTCTATTCCGTGCCGTACTTATTACATCTTCAGCCTAACGATTGAAGAATAAATAATAATAAAAACAAAATGTTTGATAAACTATCATTTCAGTTTAGGTCATCGGCCTCAAAAGTTTCACAATACTAATTTCAGGGCAGGATACCCCGTGTCAAAACCTCGATTAAACCTTTGACCTCCTAATATAATTTGTCTCTCTTAATGGACATAACGACTTAACTTTATCAGGGAGACTTTGCACCTTCCAAGACGAAATGACTGTTTTATCAGTGACCTTTGAACACCAATAAATTAGCCACGCAGCTGTATTTTTTTTAATGGTTGCACTTTAACTTTCGGTGGAGTAACATTGCAATAAATGGTGGGATCGATTATTATCTGTGAGCCAGCCATGATGTTTATCACACTACAACGAGTGTTCTCTGAATTTTAATACTTGTGTTACTCTTGATTACTGTTTAGTGTATCTGTTCAATTAGCTTCTTGTAGTGGATTTTACTCTTATTATCTTAAGTGATTTTTGATTGTTAGACCTGAAAACAACTATTTTTCTTGAATGGCGTTTTTTTTAAAATAAATTATTATTATTATTAAGCAGCTGAGGACTTCTGTTCTTGAAGGGGTCAGGATTTTGAAGCAGGCGAACCATTTTGTTTACTGCACAGACTTCACGGTATGTAGGCATTCCAGATGGTAGAAGGTTAAAAGCTGCAAATATCTGTGTGTGTGTGTGTGTGTGTGTGTGTGTGTGTGTGTGTGTGTGTGTGTGTGTGTGTGTGTGTGTGATTATATGGTTGCTTATGTTCAATTATGGCGCTGAGTGTCTTGCAGGTAGTCAGATGGGTTCACTGACGAGGGTACATGTTGGGGCAGGTTACAAGAGTTTAGACAGTCACAGCGCAGACCAGTTGCTTTCGTGTTTTGAGAGCTGTCAGACCAAGATCGCTCCTGTTTACAAACACGCACGCACCTCCTGCTGACTTCACGTGCATGTGGACACATTCAAGCGTTCGTCTACATACACACGCGGGGCTCAATACAGCCCAGAGAGCTGAAATGAAGCGAGCTTACAAAAGAAACACACCCACACATACAGGCAAACACGGTTGCTACAGATGTACATGCCTACCGAGACTAAAAGACGATGTTGTAGTGTGTGTAGTCAATACGAAACACCAGCTTGATAACAGATGCATAGTCGATAAGCTAAGTACAGTGGCGTAGGAAGATGCTCGGCTTTGGGTGGGGGGGGGGGCAAGCTCCATGCTGACAATGAATAGCGTTCACATTCTTGCCTTCCCAGCATCTTTTTTTTGGGGGGGCGGCTGCCCCCCTTGCCCCCCCCCCCTGTTCCTACGCCACTGAAGTATTCAATAACGAATTCACCATCCTGATATTCCTTACATTGATTTGTAATAATTGACTTGTGGAGTAGAAGATGCTCGGCATACTTTAAAAAAACCCCGACCTTTAACACGTTTGATTTCATCACATTCTTAGAGAGTTCGACTTTCAAGATGGCATCAGATGAACTTTGAACAATGTCATGCTGAAACCTGTCTATACATGTTGTAGACAAGACTTGAGGGAAAATTTAACTGCACGCGTAGTGACATAGGATGTTGTAGGGAGATTGTGTCATTCACTTGATGTCACTTTAGACTAATTGTTTCAGTATGATCCATACCTCGGTCAGGACGATCACGGACGTGTATAGGTGGACTGCTGTCTGTCTGCCGAGACCAACGCTGAGCCTCCTGCAAAGTTCTCCGCTGTTAGTCTCGGCGAGCCTTAACAATGAATGTGAATAAACCGGAAGCTACTTCGTAACCAGCCTCGTTCTATGACTTCACTGAAACACATCGTCTGCAAGCAGTCCAGTAATACAAGTCCGTGGGACGATTGAAACGCTTACTGATACCCCGACACCTCTTCCCCCCCCCTCTACAACACAGTTTAAGCCTTTAAGGGATAGGGAAAGGGGCTGGAGGTGATGCACTGATCATTAAGGTGAAGGCCAACATTCAGAAAAAAGTATGTCTACCAGCAGACAAGGAACAGAACGAATTAACACAGTTTGGCAGCCCCGAGGTAAGTTGATAATGCACCAGCATGCATATTTTGTAAAGGGTTGTTGTAAGTCGACTGATTCGGATATGAGATTGTGACCTCTATCACTTATCAGATTACCGTTGTTTCGTCAGATTCGGGTGCACCGTATACGTTTTAACACGACAGATTGTTCTGAGTGATTGCTCCCGGGTGGTGTGGGTGCGTGCAAATTGTATGAGATTCATTGTTTATCACAAAGTTGTGTGAGTCACGAGCGCGGAGATAACGCACGGAGAGAGTATCATCAGGCAAAAAGGATCCCAGGATCCCAGGGGGATTTTTGACCCAAAGGGTGCAGTACATTAGTACATGCAGTATCTGCGTTCTTGAGTACGAGTGGATGTACTCGTATCCACGTGTGACAAGACTTTCTACTTTTGCTCGTATCTTGAAAACTCCCGATTTACGAACTACGTATAAAGCACAGTATTGCAGACATTGTAGTACTAGGTCAGGACCCATCTTTCATTTCAAGAAATACGGGGCATAGTTTTTGTTTCCTCTACATGTACAATTTTAGACCCCCCTCCACGCAAAAAAATTTTTTTTTTTAATGAAAGGGCTTTTACTTAATGGATGTTCAGATTTCCTGTCCCTCGTAAATTGTGCGACAAACAACTCTTCAAGTGTTTGCGCGCTCTCGCACTTCATACTCAGATGATAATTTGATGCCCTCGAAAAAAAAAATGTTCTCGATTACATCCAAAGTGCGCGTTCTCGGATGGGACTCCCCTATCCTCGAACACCCAAAACTGTTTTATATTACGTCCAAAGTGCGCGTGCTCTAACGAAACATGCCCGTGGACTTTCTTTACAGACTCTGCAGCAAGAGGTAACTGTGAGTGGATGCACACTCTGGTTTTGCAGTACTGAATCACCTGAACTCTAGCCAAGCCTAAAAACAAACCCTAAAACACATCCAAGCACGTTGATGCATCTGCACACATGCAGACGCGCACTCCAGATGCTGAGCTACATAATTAGCATTGCATGTTGTAAAGAAATACAAGAAAATAATACAATACAACTTTATTATTATTATTATTTATTATTATTATTATTATTATTTTAACTACAAACGATAAAATATTCGAAATAAACAATCTCTCTCCTTCTTTCTCTCTCCGCTCCCTCCCTTGCATACCGCTTCCAGTTTTAATTTTTAGTAAGGAATAGCTCCGAATAAATTCGTAATCAAATGACATGAATAATTACATACGCTATGCATGTATAAAATCATTTCATTTTGTTACAACATTGAGGTTTGTTCTCAGATTTTTGTCGGTTTCGCGATATTTAGAGGAACTAATCTTCATCAAGTTTCAGTTCTGGGGAATGTCATCCTTAGGGAACGTGAGGATCTTTCTAGAATCGCCAGGCCTTATAAATGGAAGAGTCGTGGGAAGAAGTTTATAAGGCAAACCCCAGACAGCTTTTATAAAGAAACAGAAACCGATGGCTCCATGATGTCATAGAACATAAATCGCCTAATTAGCATACACTTCCAGCTCTCCAATTATCGGTAATCTAGAAGTAAGGACCCCTTCATAGCAGCAGAAATTCGACTTTTTGTGTATGTCCATCTCTGAAGGCTTGTCTCGCTTTTACGAGCTAATGATATTATTTCCAAACAGTTCGGGAATTATTATTTCTGAATCTACCCTGCTTGAAAATAATTGTTCATTCAGTTGGACCTTTAATCACTAGCTTAGTCGAATGGTGGTAAAGACTGCATGCGTAACTGAGCACCGACAGTAGAACAATAAACCCGTAAATTTCTTTTTTTGTTTGTTAACCCCCCCCCCCAAGCTATGATTAACTACTTTTTGAAAATACGTCTTCGTGGGGGACAGATAAACGCACTTACAAAATAAAGCTTGTTGCGATCTAAGTCCGAGAAAGTAAATGAAAAAGATTAAAACTAAATGCACTAAAGCTTTGTCACTTTGGGAGGACGCATATAACATTGAATGCTGTTGCTTTATGTACACTTACTATTGTCGATCTTATCATTCTATATTTCTTCTCTCTCTCTCTCTCTTGTTGCTGAGTAACTACAAGTCTAGACTAATACGCTGTAACTGTGCGACTGGCCAGAAGTCCATGACCCTTCACTTATCTTGCCTCTGGAAAAGTGCAGATTTTTTTTTTTTAATGCGAAAATCCGGCTAAAGAAAAAGTATCTAGATACGAGGCCAGTGAAAAGTGACTCTTCTGACTGCGGTCGAGTTTCACAATAAAAGGATAACTGCTGTTCTAGTGATGTTAATTTACTAGCTGTCGCTCAAGATTAACAGGTGGCTCTGTTTGGTTTCGAGGGCTAGATAACCCGGTCAAACAAGCAAAGCCTCTTCTTGTACTTTGTGATAAAAGCAGGTGATAAGCACCTTCTGTTGTTTTTTTTTTAAATCTAACCCAGCCACCCCCTACCCTGGCTGTGGACGATTACATAGCGAAAGGTGCGCCTCCTGCTTTAGAGCCATGAAGACGTGTCAAGGACGAACTGTGTCGCCCTCTGTGATTCACTACCCAATCGATAAATCAGGCATTAGTCAGCTTCTTCTCTCCTTCATTTGTTCGACACATGCACACTCAGACGAGAAAACACTTCCCGCGAGAACTCATCCACCCTTCCTGCTCGTAAATCGGGCTTAGCCTTGGGTCCTTTGGTCGTAACTTGAGGCATCTCAGAAAATCAGACAGGTTGGACACAGTGCTTAGCTACTACCCAGCCCGCTGCTACCACGACGATACATGTTTGCCCCAAACCGAGTAAGATTGTACGTCGATGAAGCAGGAATAACAGTTTTCTATGAAAGCTGCCAACGACGCCATAGTGAATAGGATGGCTTCGCTGGAGATTGATTTTAAAGTGTGATATCACCATTATGATAAGTTTGATATTCCAACCTCGCTACGTGTGATATAACCACCTTGCTAAGTCTGATATTACCATCTTGCTAAGTCCGATATTACCACCTTGCTAAGTATGACATTACACCCTTGCTAACTCTATAAACAAGTGTTCGAGAGGACAGCAAGTGCTTAATGTCAGAGTGAAGAGAGCGTCTTCAAGGCGCGTGGCACGTTCAGTGATGAAGGTGAACGATAAGATGCAATTAGATTGTGGCAAGCCAGGTCAAGCCATATGTCGGTGATGATATAAGCTATTAACCTGCCTGTAACCTGTGCGCGGTCATCGAAATGTGGGTCGTTGGCGGTGGATAGGGGTGGACATAACAATTGACTTTACCTGCAGCTACCAGCGGGCGTCACCTTCCCTTCGGTCATCGTTGCTGGTGTAACCCGTTTGTCTGTTTCCCTTTCACTATCTTTTTCGTCTATATGGCTTTCTTTATTATTCTCTCTCTCTCTCTCTGTTAGCAGGAATGGGTTGTAATTCTGATGACCATTACATACCTTCTGCATTACTGCGGACTGGATAAGGACCATCATGTTCGGCAGCGTGTGCATATGTGCGTGCGTGCGTGCGTGCGTGTGTGTGTGTGTGTGTGTGTGTGTGTGTGTGTGTGTGTGTGTGTGTGAGAGAGAGATGGGGGCAATCTGGAAACTCTTCAACAGAACATACTCTCTAGAAGACCTTTCACTTCACCACCCAAAATCATGAGCAGCCAACATGGCAAGACAGTCGATAACTAAATTGTCTTCAGTTTTCATCAACTGCATTTTTGCATGACATTAATTCTGTGTTTCATTTCATAACATCGTGACGCGCTTTGCCTAAAATGTATTTATGATACATTTACATTCATCTTTCTTTCGTGTTGTGACAGTTTCCATCCATCTGAACGGGAGAAAGTTTTAGGCAAGCAGAATAGTTTACCCCCCCCCACCTTGTGGGCTCCTCGCAACAAAATACATTGTGTAAGCGGCTAGACTGTCCGCCTCTTCCCCTGGGCCTACTTTGGCATTTTGCAAGTGGAGTTGCGATATTGGCCTGGGTTGGGGCGACATGAAACTTCTCGATATATATATGACTAATGCACAACATGTTAGGCATCTCTGCCATCTTATTCAAATTTGTGGCTGCACTTGACTGTACAGCAGAAACTACTTGGTGTTGGAGCCTGTCAGGTATGTGGCTGAACTCCTACTCCCTGTTCCTCGAACAGCCTTCCAGAAAAAAAGCTGTTACCTGCTTATCGGGGAATATAGGCAGTTGGGCTTAACCATCAGAAACAGAATACACGACCACAGACTACAACACTATAGCATCTTTAGCTGTTATAGTCATTGAAAAAAAAATTTCGTTGACACATTTTATCAAGAGTAGCTGCTTTTCTTTGACTGATCTGCAAGCTACACTTTCTATGAATCTACCCTGACGGTAAAACATGTCGAAACCGACGGGCTCTCAGGGGCCACCTTCACGGCGACTGTATAGCTGGATGGTTAACGCACCTGCAGGGGTCACAGTTACAAAGGAGTGGTAAGTCGTTAGGCCGGGGCAACATGAAGAAATCAATGGTAAATGTTTTGTTTCCTTAGTTAAACAGCGGTGTCCAAACATCGCAAATGCGGCTTTTCCCGCTTGGACCGTAATTATAAAGCAGAGGTAAATATGTCCTGTAGTAAAGTAACATAAAGCAATATTAACTGGATCTGCACACAGCTTTGCAATTTCGGAGATAAGACGCTTGCCTACGGTTTCCCGACTATGCCCCTAGGGCAATAAGTCACCTGGCTTCGTGCGTACGCCCCCTGGATGACTGATGAAAAGGGAAAGAAGTGGTTGGTTGCTTGTTTGCTTGCTTTGGTGGGAAAGTGCTTACACTTAGAGGTAATTTCGCACTGTGAGGGGAGAGGGGGGGGACAGAGGAGGAAACCGGAGGATCCGATGAAAACCCACGACGGCCAGCCATGCGAACAGGTGTCACGTATAGAGAGAGTCCCGAGACAAGATCTGAACCCAGGGCCTATCTCGACAGTGAGGACAAGAGAGTGTTTTAACTGCTGCACAACCAGGCGCTCCAAGAGAAGGAGTAGAATATACAATCGGATTTTATCCGTGGAGGACGAATTGGAAATCCAGTCGTTGCATTGTTGCCATGCAGTCAGCTATTGTTGGAACCTAACCTGCAGCCATTTCCAATGGTAGGCAGTACTTTCGCTGGTGATGTAATGTATAAGATGGAGAGGAAGGGGATGCTACTTTAAGTCATCCGCTAACATGACGGGGATCTATTACTGTGTTCATTTAAAGGAGAGAAACTACTTAAATTGTCCACAACAGCTATGGAATTTTCACTGGTGATATAATTTAAAAAGGGGACTACTTAAGCTGTCCACAAACATGAAGGGGAACTTTCACTGGTGATATAATTTAAAAGGGGGACCGGTGTTGTTAAATGACGGTAACTTTACTACCCCTGCTAACGTTATCTGGTTTGAAATGGGGCGGGCAACCAGTATCGCCTGACTTGATTTATTATCACCGTGAAAGGAGTAAACAATTCTGTTCATGATATTTATGAACCTTTGGTTGATGCAAAAGCCGATGGAGAAGTAAAATCACCCGTAACAGGTAGAAAAAATTCTTCAAGTGGCTGAAGTTAGTCACAACGAAAGTTACAGTCGTTGAGGGTGTAGCATGTAAAATGTATGTGATAAAAGGTACAGTCAGTCAGTCGTCTCTTGACTGGTATCTATCGTTGAGGGGAGCACATGGTTAGACAAGGCCCGCCACTTAAGTCAAAGGTACAATGACAGCAAGGAAAATCGTCTTTTACTCTTTAACCGCGAAATACATACGTTAGTCGACGACTTGATACACTTTCGACCATATACTTGCTTTCCAAAGACGAATTATTATATGGTCGTCAATAGAATTATGTTTTATGCGCCAAAACCAAGTTGAAACAATATGTTTCTACGCGCGAACGGGCCACGAGACCATTACGAGAATTGCTCGAGACTTCCTTAACGGATTTCCTCTGCGTGACGGCAGCAGGAGGAGTACAAGCGACAACCACTTCCCATGTTGCAGCCCACGCCATTATATTCGTTAATTTCTTCGCATGATTCATCGTAAAACAACAGGACACATTCCCACCATAACAATCATCTCTTTGTGTTTCGAACTATAGAGAAAGTTGCCAGACTAGACTGATGTTACAGCGATGTCACACACAGATGCTTTTGTTCTTACTTTATCCTTACACTGTATGTCAAGGTTTATATACATATGCAGTACGAATATCAGTTACCCAGTTTTATTTATACGTATTTATTTTGTTATTATTATTATTATTATTTGCAGACAATGAACATCAGGTGGTCTCATTCAATTATTTCAAACTCAAGTTTAGATAATTTCTTTCCAACAAAAATGCTGATGCACAAAAAATATGTTCACTACAAAATTTCCCAATTTAAATAATACAGTTCATTAAGTTCATCTGCTTACAAAAAGAAATATTTAAGCTGCATCTTTACTGTATATGCTTTCTTTTGAAGTCAGATTCACAACTCATTAACAAGAAACAAACTCAGAGCAGACTACTTCACAGATTTTTTTTGGATATAGAATTACTGGATAAACTAGAGCATGTCACAAGTGTGGTAATCTGCAATGTTACTTATGTATTGTAATTAAGTACAATGCTACATATTAAGAAAGTAAAACTTTCAGTGCGTCATTAGCATCAGTTTCTACCCACAATTTTTAAATGAGACTTATTACAAAAAACATAGTTCAATATCCTGTACTAATTTCTAAAACAGATTAAAATATAATTATGTACAAAAACTTATAGAAAAATAATCCGAATCATATCTACGTAAAATATCGCACAGATCCCATGCATTAATCCCTTTATGTCCATTTTCTCGCACCACATGTTTTCTACTGTATCTCCTGTTAATCAAGCAATCTCTCATTTAATGGAGAATTTGGTCTCATCAAGCTCACAGCACTTGTCACACACAAACTGAAGTTCTCAACACTATGAGAGTAAGCCCAGTATATGCAGACTGACTGATGAATGGGATACATCATTCAAACCATATATATACCGTTGGCATTGTGAAGGAAGGATGCACCACCAGCAACGAGCAGTGACAAATCATTGTCTACATATTGTATATGACGAATGGCAGTGATAAACTTTCGATTCAACCGCTTATGGCGAGCACTTTACTTAGCATCGCTTGGACCGCGAAACGGAAATTAAGAAAAAAAAAAGGAACCAGGATTGTTTGAAAATCAAAAACCTCTGCGGAAAGCCAACGAAGTATTTAATTAGTAGGCGTGAAACAGGCGGCAAATTAACATTCTTTGGAACTTTTGTTTGAAAGGGATGACAGTCAAGTATGTAAAGTGCCACTTGTGTTTGTAAACAATCTGTTCTGAGCGAGCTCTTCACCATCATTCCCAGCCCCACTTTGCCCAGCCTGCAACTTTGTACGGGCATGTTAATAAAAAAACCTATACATATATATATATATACTTTGCTTGCCACAGCAATTCGATGATAAAATCTATAATTAGATGATGCTGTGTAGTCAGGAACCAAGTAGAGGGTATGACAGTTAATCTTTATTTTATTTCGTTTAACTCAGAGGTGAGCTTTGGGTTCCTCTTTAGGTAGTTAAAAGACAGAACAGACATTTTACAGTGCAAATAGGTTCATAGTTCATAGTTAATGAGAAGAGAGATTATCAAGGAGACACGTTGATGCATGCTAATTACCATCTATATGGTAATGAACATCGTCGCAAAGAAATTAATGATCTTTGAATGTTTGTGACAAGAAAAAAATAACAAGAAAAAAATGACACGAAAGAAAGTAACAGCTACAGAAAAGTAATGAAAATAGAAAAGACAAAAAGCTGTAAAAACAGAAAAGTAAGAAAGATGAAATGTCTGCCCAAACGCGAAAAACCTTTTTTCCGTCTGGTTGAATGGTTCCGGACAGAGTCGGACCGAGGGACGGACAAAGTAGTGGACGGACGGACAGACAGACAGACAGACAGACAGACAGCAAAAACACTTTTTTTTTTTAGCTATTTCTCAAGTCTGTCAGAAAGACCAGGCATTAGCACGGTCACCCAGGGACCAGTGTTATTCTGTGTCTGCCTTTCCCTGGGATATGAGCAACTCACTCACCAATAGCTGCGCCGAATTCCTCCAGTCCAGTCGTGGAGCCCAGGTCCACCTGCCACTTTCCAAGAACTGCTTCAACCATGATGCTGTCTTGTCGTCTGTTCCTGCAGGCAACGCACATATATACAAGTTGACGGAGATATATAGTAGACAAGGTTTACACTAAAAAAAAATAAAAAAGAGAGAGAGAGAGAAAAATAACCGCCTTGAATTTTCGTACAGCTGAAGACTGAAGATTAGCTAGAGCAACTGCCTGGCTGTAAGGAAGACAAGTGTGGCACTTACGATGGAATTCCAACCGTCTGCAGAAGCGGGGTCTGTATGTAGTGGTGTTGTCGGGGGTCCAGCCCCGGCTTATGTAGTGCTGGCGCGTGGCGTGTTCAGCAGACGCTCGCACGTGGGCACAGCTACACAACTGCCAACACTGTGATGCAAAGGACGAGAGGGTGATCAAGCTGTGTGGGGGTTGTTGTTTTTTTTTTCCTGTGTGGATGTTGAGAAGAGGGAAAGGAAAAAAAAAACCCCCATTGATTGTATAAATTGGTGGAAGGGAGGATGTTTGTGTTTTTAATTAGAGGGGTATGGTGAGGAGCGAAAGTTTATAACAGAATTACCTTGGTATAAAAATATCTACACCAGATGCGCTCTGTTGGTCCTTGTACTTTGGCGTGGACTCTGGTCCGTCAGTCCATCCCTTTATTTCTTGACTTCTCTTTCCTCTTTCTTTCTCTGTGTGTCTGTGAATGTGTGGCTACAAGGGATACTTTTAAAGGGGAAAAATCCCACGGCTTCGTCTCGCTTTTTGTCCTGGATCCTTGATATTCAGGCCTTGCTTCATTTATTTATTTATTTTGGAAGTTATGGGAGAGACAGCCCTTTTCCCCGAAGAATCGTTAACATCTTTGGCACAAATCCTGTATGTGTGTACGGGAGTGAGAAAAAAAAGAAAGATAAGAATAAGAAAAAGGGAAAATAGATGATTTCAGATGTGAACGAACGTTGAAGAACATTTTCTTAACTATTGCAAAATAATGAGTCAGGAGTTAAAGAATATCGAACGGTATGTTGGATCAGAGAACGAGAACACTGAATGTATAAGAGCGAGGAAAGATGTTTGTCCTCAAATCATGAGAACTTTCAGTCTATTCTCAGCTGATGGTCACACCACGGACACGAGCCCCTAACACAAGCTTAATTAATCTCTCAAATGGGTACAAATATAAGGACGGTTCAAAACACAGGTACGCTTGGTAAATTTCCATTTCTCCTCTACTGGGGCATATACATACACCCCCCCTAGAAAAACACCCGCAGAATATAGTAGCCACCCGTTCTCCCACCCTGTAAGCAGTTCAAACACATTAAAAAAATGTTATCGCATTCATTCATACAACTGGGTTGATAAATATTTCTTAACCCTTGAAACGTTGCAGGTCGCTGGGACAAGAGGAAAGGGGGCTGCACAACTCTATGACTCACTCTCTGTATATGTCGGAGCAGGCCTGTAACGATATGGGGTGCTCCGTGCTCGTGTGCTGCCTGTTTATCTAGTGGCCAAGAGCGCATGACGCTGTCAACTATGACCTTTGACACACATTTTGTGCTCACGACGAATGGAAACCAGTCGAAGCATCAGTCTCGTCTAGTCACCACGACAACACAGAGATTAAATTCTTTTACTGTTGAATTTTGCCACTCGCTAGCAGAACCAACCAACCAACCAACCAACCCAACCAGCATAACAAGCACACAAAGCTAAACCAACCATTCAACTAACCAACCAACCAACCAGCATAACAAGCACACAAAGCTAAACCAACCATTCAACTAACCAACCAACCAACCAGCATAACAAGCACACAAAGCTAAACCAACCATTCAACCAACCAGCCAACCAACCAGCATAACAAGCACACAAAGCTAAACCAACCAACCAACCAACCAGCATAACAAGCACACAAAGCTAAACCAACCAACCAACCCAACCAGCATAACAAGCACAAAGCTAAACCAATCAACCAACCAACCAACCAACATAACAAGCACACAAAGCTAAACCAACCAACCAACCCAACCCAACCAACATAACAAGCACGCAAAGCTAAACAAACAAAACAAAAAAACAACAACAATAAGTCGAAGGCTAATATCTCAGCATTGTCGTCGATAACATCGACGTTATGGCGATAGTATAAGTGATAATCGACCTATCGTTTCATAGTTATAGCTATTTTTTTTTTTTTTTGGTTTCTTCTGCACAGCACTCATATAGTTAAGTGCGCGTTTATATCGTGTGTGAGGAGGAGGTTCACAGGGCTTTTCCTGTGCCTGGAAATTTGCAGATTGTTGATTTAGTCATCAGTATATTGATTGATTTAAATTAAAGTTTTTTTTTTAAATACCTAACGACCGGCATCCTGACAATGTCTTCCCTTGCTCATCTGCCATCTGTGTGTGTGTGTGTGAGAGAGAGAGAGAGAGAGAGAAGAGGGTGTGTACATTTTTCAGTCCCGTTGATACGTAATGAATGATGTAAGTTTAATATATTTTTATTTTCTGTGTGTGTTTGCCACGTCCAACTCACCAGCAGGACAAACACAATTCTATAACACTGTATAGTATTTTCTTGTTTTGGGGTGTTGCGTATTGCAAACGATAGACACCTACCTGTAAGCATCAACTGATCTACTTGAAAGTTTCGTGAAAGAAAACCCCCAAAAGACACTGGATTCGTCTTAAAACGTTTCCCTACAGTTCAACCAGTTCAGTCGCTAACCGGATTTCTCTGCACACCCGGACACCCGGTGAAAATGGAGCTGTGGAACACCCTGTTTCCTTGTGAGACTATTGGACCAAAAACTAAGGGTAACCGGTAGTAGTTATAAGCGGAAGCGAGTTTTTTTCCCCCCTTTCCTAGAAGTTAGATGCCAGAATTCGTCGTTTCAGTCTGCAACGCGAGGGCGCGTGAGGCATGGGCTTGGCCTGTTGTAGAAGTTTTCACCTTTAGACCAGCGCGCGCCTTCGGTCAACGTGCACTTAGCAATTAACCTATCTACTGCGTGCGTGCATGTGAGTTCTTGTGTATGCAGGTTTGTCTGTGTGCGTGTGTACATACGTTATTAACAATAATCTTGAACTCACGCGCCGTGACAGCTTCTTTGCTGGTACAGGTCCTCACTGCGATACGGGTGTACAGCAGCACCACACAGTCATAATCATCTTAAAAACATTTTTGTTCAGTTTCAGTCTGCTTGATCGTGTGTGTACCAACAATCGCCTGATGATTTATCTACGTTCTTGATTATTGTCTGATCTGTTCTGCTTTTCTAACAAATGATACGATCTGTGGATATACACTGTGACCCATTCACATCATTGGTCTATATAAGAACGTATGTCATCTTCAACAACAAAAAACAACCGTGGCATTAATTAATTTATTTAGAGCCTGTCATTCTTTGCAAAGCGCTATAAGCTTATTCATAAGGCTGGAATATGACCCTGTATAACTTATTATTATTATTATTATTATTATTATTATTATTATTATTATTTCTGGAACGCTTTTCCCTGCTGGCAGCAAACTCAGCTCACTTTGACATGAACAATGGGCTGAACAATATCTCTGGCACATTCATACGAACATATTCGAAATTGCACAAAAATCACTTTCACCAAAAAAACACAGACGCACAGAAGTGGAAGAGAGAAAAAGAGGGAACCAGTAACTTAAATATTCACGGTATTCACCTGTGTGTGTGTGTGTGTGTGTGTGTGTGTGTGTGTGTGTGTGTGTGTGTGTGTGTGTGTGTGTGTGTGTGTGTGAGATGATAGCGGTGGAAGGCATTGTGGGGGTCAGTTTTCTGATCATGTGTGTTTATACACATTTCTGAGATATGCCAGAAATATGGAAATGTGAGTAAATGACAAAATGGCCGGAACGAATAGAGCTTTACTGCTGTCGTAAAACGATCACAATCTGACTCTAGAAACAATAAAAACTGAAGCTGGAAAACATGTTGGCTCGCGCGCGCGCACACACACACACACACACACACACACACACACACACACACACACACACACACACACACACACACACACACATGTCTCTAAAGCTTTGAAACCAAAAAACAAAGGTAAAGCTGGTATCTATAACAGGATTTCACTTCTAAATATTATCAGCATATTGTGAAATTATCAATAAAAGATCGCTTCGTTATTGTAAAGACAAGAATTTAACATTAACCTCGAGACCCAGGCAGGTTTTCGCACAACACGACTGAAACTATTTATTGTTTTCAGCCAGTGGTAAAGAAACACCCGACATACCATGGCGATGCTCTTTAAACTCTTTTTGTATATTTTTGCTCACACGCTTTCGACAGTGTTGACAGATTAAAATGGTTGGACATCCTTTTAAAGAAAGGTTTTCATGGAAATATTTACACAATAGTATAGTCGTGGGAAATCAAGAATGAAGATTTGCCCATAACAAACGGATTATTTTGAATGTGTGTCTGTATTGTTGTCCATCTTTATTTTGCAAACTTTACATACGAGTTATCACACTGTGGATGACGCAGTGTTTATATTTTTGCTGTCCGACTTTGTTATCTACTTTCTGTTTCTTTATCTTGTCATGTCTGCAAAGGTGTCCTGCTCGACAAAGGTCCTCTTCTGAAGGGCAAAAGTCGCAACAGTTCCTAGTATCTATTTCAAGTTTTTTTTCTTACCTGTTCCTCGCAACTATTAAAAAAATGCCTTCGTGTGTTCCTTTCATCCGTTGAAAGAAATTCTCCTAGGCTCTTTACACTGTTAAAAGATGGCTTCCTCTGTTCCGTGCACCTGTCTAAATTGTTTTGAACGGTTATTTGGATCTGTCCGTAACTGAAGGTATAGTGACTGACAGGGTTCCCTTGTAGCACAAGTGGACCTTCTTTGCATTTCTCTGTATGAGGTCAGGAACTTTTGCCAGAAAGAAAGAAAGAAAGAAAGAAAGAAGAGGACAAATTTTGTACTTTGCTCCCAACTCAAGTTAATTTTTCTGACTAACTTCTTCTCAATGTCATGGCCGTGCCTCTTTACACTCATGGCCATCGTTCTGTTTGCAAAGCGTGGGTGCTGCTTGCGCGGTCGTGCACCCATCCAAACTTGCTGCGGCTTGCACAACCGACCCTGCGCCGGTGACTAATGGTCCTGTGATGGCCTCTTGCCCCTCCGACTTCGCGAAAGAACTGAACTGCACGATCAGTCAAGCGATAACCTTGTCCTTCAACCAGCCATTCAAAATTAAAAATTTTAAGAGAGAGAGAGAGAATAATCTGATGAGAAAGGTGATATGATTCACGGTGTGGCAGAAAATAGGGTTAAGGACAAATTGTCTGCACTCTTGGGGGGGGGGGGTTACGCAAGCGAGGGCGTACCCATACTACAGTCTCTGCCCATACACGATCATTCACTCTCCGGATCGGTTAATCAATTCGAAAGTTTTCTCAACACTCAACAGTTTACTTCTTGTTTTTCACCCTGGCTTCCTCTTCTTCCGGGATTCAGCTTTAAATTCTGTCGTAGCACCTCAGTACACGGGGTACCAACTCAGCTAGAGTGAATGTTGAGAAAAGGAGAAGAGTTGTTATTTTTAGCGCTCGTTTGAATTATCTTTTTTTATGAAGCCATACTGATTACGTTTTATTATTAGTTCTTTGAATTAACATTAGTAGGTTCCCTCTTGCTTAAGTGGAGTGTGAATTTTTCGGTCCGAAGTTTCGTGATCACAGAGTGAGTGAGTGAGTGAGTGAGTGAGTGAGTGAGTGCACGCTAGAAAAAAAAATTCAGTATACCTTAGATTTCAGCTGTCCATGACAGATAACGATATTCTATGTAAAGGCTCAACAACGAGGATGAGAGTGGAGAAGATTGTGCAGCTAATACGATGTCTTTCGACAAGTCTCCCAGGCCGGTAACAGAGGAAAAAGACGCGAACTCCCCAGTCGGCTTTCAAACAGCTTTGCCTACAGCTGCCTGTTGGTGCAAACACGTTTGCGTCACCTTTTCCTCACATAAATGTACCAACAACATGTGGAAGGTGAACTAGAAAGAGACAAGATTAAAAAGCAAAAGACAAGGTGTCAAAAGGACTTTTCATAACCTCCTGAAAAGGAATCACTTAAAATAAATTGCCATTCTGTGTATCTCTGCCGCTGCAGATGGCATGCTGTGTAATGTTGACTAGTTTTATCGAGTCGCCGGTCATTCCTCCCGAGGTGGAAACATCTAGGCTTTCGAGAAATTAATAAATTTCGAGTTAGTTAATTAATAAATCCTCCCTACAGACTACAGCGCGTAATAAACAGCTGTTCTGATATCGTCGAACATGTGCCTATCTTTGGAAAATCTTTTATACAACTATCATAGCCACATATTTAACATGAGTCCGGTTAAAAATTGCAACTAAATGAGAAAATTGTCTTTCTCACGCGACTTGATGTAAGAGGGAAGTGCGGTTCCCATAAGCAAAGATAATATATCTCTCTGCCTGAAGCTCTTCCACATGCGTGAGACTCATCACACACCTAGTTTTGTGATCTCAACAAAGCACTAAGTCTGCCTGTTTCCTCAACCTATAAATTATAAACGTACTCAGCTCTCTCAATTAGGATCTTGTCGGAATTTCGGTAAAATGATTTCTGAGGCTTTGACGTACGAGAGATCATGCAGCTGTTTGGGATTTGCTGCTTCTCTGAAGCCGACATTCCGCTGCAGACGGGAGATGTCTGCCATGTCACAAGGCGGAAATAGAAGAATGCGCTCAGTTTCTTTGCAGCAAAGATGCAAGCAAAAGGTTCCAAGAAGATGTGAGGCAGTGGTATCAGAAATACTGGATTATAAATAAATTCCGTTCATTAATTATATGAGTCTTGGAACTACTTTACGTGACGCCCATCATCATCATCATCATCATCATCATCATCATCGACGACAACTGCATTACGACCAAAGAACAAGACGAACAGAAAAGGTACAACAAACGATGTGCATGCAGGGGAGACTATCGTAGTGTAGGCGCATGATGGGCGAGAGAGTTAATTACCCTTCCTGCCGGGACGCTGTTGAATCACCGATTCGTATTTGCATGAAACTATTGGGAATTTTTTCTAAATTGCCGCAAATAATTATAAATTTGAATACATGTCCGGTTGAGATGGGATTCTAGTCATTTTTACTATAGCTCTTTATTTCTTTTGTGCTACTCGCCACGTAAAGAAGCAGCTTACAACATTATTTTTTAGATTTCCTTGGTTATATTTCTTTGGTTATATCAATGCTCATTTCTACTATATCCCCCTTTAAAAAATAAATAAAGAATAATTAAAATTTAGTAATTTCTCAGGCAGAGGACTAATTTTTTTCCGCGATGCATGTTTGTCACAGATAAGAATGTATTGGACGAGTTTCACCTCTTAATAGTGATTGCCACCATCTTCGCGACTATCACTAGTCCCACACGCTTTCACGCCACATATGCTCCAGTTTCCATACTTTATCGTTCTGTCTGCACCCAGTTATAAATATCTCATTAATTTTTTTAATTTGATTATTTGTTTCAATTTTATTTGAATATGTGGCGTCCGTCAGGTGGTTCTGTTTGAAATAAAGTTAATAAAGCGACGTGAGTAGTAGCCAGGCGGCATGGTCGAGTGCTCTCCCCAGCAATAACAGAACCGGAAGAGTTGCGTCACTTTAGGCACTCGTTTCCAATCTTTAAGAATGTCTACGATGCCCAGAAAGTACCGATGCTTTAAGCCGTCGATAACATGCAGTGCGTTGTCGCAGCACGGGAGCAGACGACGCCTCTCTTGCAGGAAGTTATTCACGCGCTCTTCCAGAGAGCATGTACAGAAACCATTCACAGGATGTGACGTACAGAAACCATTCACTGGATGTGACGTACAGAAACCATTCACTGGATGTGACGTACAGAAACCATTCAGAGAATGTGACGCTGCTACAGTCGGTACGTCCTCCACCACACTCCCTGGAAGATGTTGGAAACTTTCTCCATTGTCTGTAAGTTCTGTCCGCCTTTGCCAAATTTCTTCGTTAAATGTATTCGTCTCTGGAAGGCTTCGTTTTTCCGGGGAGGAGTTTAATGTCAGCGACGTGATCGGCATGCTGACATCAAGCTTAAGAGCACTTCCGTTCTGCGCGTGAAGACCATTTGCGCAAGTCCGAGCGCAGCAGTGGCGAGGCACAGACCTAGGGTAAAAAATGCCCAGTCTGCTTAAGATGTCATTTGAAACTAAGACAGGAGGAGGAATAGGAAGTACAAGAAGAAAGGAAATAAAAAATAGGCAATAAATTTTATCAAACTACATTCTGTTGTTTTCTCCACAGAAAATTTAAATTGTGGATAGATGGAAAGATGGAATTAACAAACTGCTATTGCTGCTCAAATATGCTACAGATATTTATTCATTGTTAACAGTTTTTTTTAGAAGCACATTTGCGAGAATTCAGCAGAACTCTTCATCGATCATCATCATCATGCTTATTTCTCTATTCCGCATCATGGGTGTTTAGATTTGTAGTATTAATAATAGAAGAGGAAAAGTATGTCTTTAAGAAATGTCCAGGCGCCAGTTGCACAACATGTTTCTAAATCTTAAAACTGTTCTAAAGAAGCAAAATCTCTTCTCTGTCATTTAGATGCATTGCACAAGAACATACAAAAAATTATACCGACAGGACGGAAAGTCAGATATAAACAACTTTATCTTACTTAAAGCAGTTTTAGTTTTAACAATTGTAAAATTGTGGTGTGCACTTTAAACTGATTATCTAAATACAGTTAAGACCTAAAAGTGTTTAAAATTAGAAATGTGTTGTGCAACTGCCAACAGAGTAATTGAAGTTTGCCTTACTTCTGCAGTCTTGCGACCAGATCAGGGAAGCTGCTGTACTTTTCGTCCGCGTGAAGTACCTGCCGACCAATCAGCAAGCTGTAGTCCATGATGTCACGATCTCGCAGAAATGCGGAGTCGGCCGAGATCTGACGCAGGAACCAGTCCCTGTAGGGGCCTTCACGTTGGGAGACAGACAAGGATTCAAAAGACTAAGAGGTGGGTCACACTTCAATAGGAAAAGTATCATTTATCTTCAACGAATTATACTTTGAAATTTGTTTCCCTTCTTTGGGTGAGGGGGGTGGGTGGGTATTAGTTAAAAGACCAAAATTATGATATAGGGAACTTTCTAGAAACGGTCGTGTCAAAACGAGGTGACGTCATGAACCAGCCGCGACCGCTCAGTTCCAAAAAGACTACGTGAGTTTGAAATGTATTTGAGAGTTTAAACAACATGGACAACGTTCTATTATTTTTTTTAAATCGTTTTTCTGTAACTGTCCGTATCTCTCTTTCCCTCTCTCTCCCCCTCTGTATATATATATATATATGGGAGAGTGCGTGCGTGTCTGCGTGTGTGTGTGTGTGTGTGTGTGTGTGTGTGTGTGTGTGTGTGTGTTCACATACAAGCTTTCTTACAACATAAGCGTTCATTAAAAAGGCGAAGAAAAGAATCAGTCCTAGCAGGCTCACCTAATTCAATCGCATCGTGGAGAAAGTTCTGGTCCTTGAGCACCAGGTGGTCGCTGGATCCAAACTTCTTAGGCTGAGACAAAAATCTTGTTTTAGTCTTCACAGCACCACGCAGACAGGTAGCGAGTATAGTTTGTGATGGGCTACAACGTGATCAGCAGGTCAGTAAGCATATGACCAACACTTCTCTGAGGCAGACTGACCAACACTACCCAACTAAGAGAAAGGTCCGATTGTACAGCGTCAGCGACTTTATTTAGGCATGAACATGCTGTGCAGTAAGATAGGGTACAATCAGATTACACTCCTAAACGATCGGCAAAATGTGTTTCTCATTACAAAGTCATGTTCATAAATAAACGATACGAAAAAAAGTCTTCGGAGCGTGATGCTTGTTATCACACGGCAAGGTCTTTAAAGCTCTTGAGATGTTAATATATTTTACTTAAAGTATCTGCAATTCAAATACGTTCAGCTGTAGCACATCATAAACAGATACTGTAAGGAGTATTTTTTCTTCATCCATTAGAAATAGTTGTATCAGATTGTAGATTTTGACGCCACCAGCGGAAGATGCAAAGTGCAAACCAAATACTAAACAAAAATTACACAGCATAGCATTTTAAAGAAACGTGTTTTTTATATAATTTAGCCAAAGCGTAACTATAATATTATTGTTATGTATGTCAATGTGAGAGAGATGGACAGCCAGACAAAGGAATGGACTGATTGTGCCCAGACTATACCTTCTGATACCTGAAGATAGTTGAACCCTTGACATCAAACCGTTCCTCTATTCTGTCGGTTGGGTAAAAGATACTCAGCATCGCCAGGAAATATTTCTGTTGACAAGTTCAGTGCGGTTCGTCACAATCTTCATTTAGGTCAATAATATATATATGTATATATAGACTCTAGGTCACCTCCCCGCTCAGTCATCCTTTCACACCTTCTACCCATCTATTCGTAACCGTTACATACCCACGCACATCCTCTACCCACCCAGTTATCTGTCACTTGCTCGAACGAGAGCTGAATGCTGGAAAATAAAGAGCTGTCTATATGGATGATTGCAGGTGCTGACATCATGTGACGAGGCTACAAATGCACCAAGAGAAATAATTTCAATTTTTTGTGAAGAAGAGTCTTAGGAACATTAGTCATCCTTATCATCGTCTTTGTCGTCAAGTCGTTGCTGAAATTATTCATCTTGGTGCATTCCGTCGTTGAACTCGAGCTCTTCGTTAATCTTATAAACACAATGCTTGAAGTTTTTTTTTTATATATAAAACAGTATCCGCCATTGCATTTCGCTACCGTAAGCAAGAAAGACAAGACGAGAGAAGGACGGTGATATGGGTTTACCTCCCTCTTGCCTTTCTGGATCACTGAGTAACATCCCACACACCTGGTCAGAAGAGAATGCGGATAGACGCACAGGTGTTGGATGTAGTCCCTGGCAAAAGATTCTGATTAGTTCAGTAGGTGTCTCAGTAGTGTCAAAAGTTGTATTACAAGTTACGGCACAAGTTGCTGGAAGTTTGCGAAGGTTGTTGTTTAGCTTTCCTTGGAAAAAATGCTCTAGTGGACTTTTATGCATTAGTACATTATTACTCTTATTATTCTTACTAATATTAATATTCTGTTTTGTAGTATTTCTATCACCGATCTGAAATGAAGTATTTCTGAATGGCTGCTGTAGTGAAACTTGTAAGATTACCTTTGAGGTGCCCTAAAATTGCACTTTCGGACTTTTTATAAATTGTCATCTGTGCATGCTTTGTTTTCTTTGACTGATTTGTTTTTTTTTTAACTTAGGTATGTGTCCATCTGTTCACGCTCCATAAATGGTAAGATGGCTGAGTGGTGGCTTCAGCAAGTTCTTTAACAGTACATGTGATGTGTGTATTCAGTAGTTTTAGATACTTGATTTCTATCTACCTTACACCCACCCACTTACCTACAGATGCATATAGGCACCTAAACTTTCTCCCTCTGTGTGTGTGTGTGTGTGTGTGTGTGTGTGTGTGTGTGTGTGTGTGTGTGTGTCCTAACCTGCGTAGACAAACAACAGGATGGTGTAATTTACTCACCCCAGGATAGACAGGAGAAACATAGCGTCTTTCTTCTGGATCGTCTTCAGAATGTATCGCATATCGTGACTAGAAAAATCAATCAATTAGCTGGTTAATTAATTATTATGTCGACCAGTGATTATGTGCCATTTATTCATTTATTCGCACGTCCATCTTTGTCTCACTCCGTCTACACTTTCTCTCTCTCTCTCTCTCTCACCTGATGTAGAAGTCAGAGCCGCTGCGTGAGTTGCTGTCGAATTCCACGTAGCTCTGACCACTTCCAGCCATGGACATCAAAAAGTTGTCTTCTTTTATGCCAGTCATCTGTCGAACGGTCGCAAAGGCACCAGGGGCATAGTTGCGAAAAAGTAGAAGCTGCAAAACAAAGCATTAATTAAAAAAAAATTAAAAGCAAAATTGAATTACATGTTATAGTTCCTTAAGTGAAAAATTACGAGCGGAAACTTGCGTCCTACAGTTTTATAATCTAGAGCAAATAAACCATGAAAAAATGCAAGAAAATAGTACTTCTCACCTCTCCGTCTAAAGTTCGATGTGGAACCTCGTCAACAAACCTGTAATCCTGCGTGTCGTGTTTGTCCTGAAAAGAAACTCTCTGGTGTTATCTGCACTGAGTGTAAATGATGTTTACTGAGTGTCTTGTGTCAGACTGGAAGAACACAAAATGTTTAAAAAGTCTTTGCATTTCAATCACTAGCCTTTGCCTGATAATGCCTTGATCGTTTCATTAGCTACAGTGGAATTCCAAACAGAACTGACTGAATGATTGAATTATTGGCCATCTGGTTATATAGGGCGCCAAGAGCACAGTTCCCTCCATACACAGTCTCAAAAAACAAACAAACAAACAAACAAACAAACAAAAACACTCAATCACATGCACGAAAATGTAAATGACAAATAAAAGAATGCAGAAAATGCTTAATATTGAATAGAGAATAGAGTTAGGGTTTTCTGAAGTTCTAAGCTGTTGCATCTTGAATAATATATGCATTTTATGCAATCAATGATGTCTTGGTGACTTGAAGGGTCTACATCTACATATAGACTCATCTGGCTCCAAACTTCCCGGTTGAGAAATAGTTTCTCGGCAGTGTCTGTGTATGCGATAGAAAGGGAGTGAGAGAGAGAGAGAGAGAGGAAGCGACAAAGAGGGACATAGTGTGTATATACGTGCATATGTATGTAGAGGAAATTTACGAGGGTGTATATAACCAACAGTGCAAGCAGTAGCTTACTGCAAGTATAAGTGTGATCGGTATTTGTGGAATAATTGGTGACCATCATCGTCAAATCCCTCGTGAACTATCACTTGGTCATTAAATGAATTTTTATTCTTATTCTCTCATTCTTAAATTAAGGAATAGCTTCGATTGGTCAGCAGTAGTAGGACCCTGCATGGGATAAATTCCCATCACTAACCCTCAGGCAAGCTGCCTGTCTCACTAAGAACAACGTGAACCTACCTTTGATCCCGCGACGCAGTTAATCCGGGTTCGAATCCCATTCTGCACCGCAGACAGCGTGGTATAAGAGCGGTGCTGCGCGTCAACCTCCTTCAGCTGTGGATGATACTTTCGACGATGGCGCAGCATCCGCCAGCGCCTGACTGCCAACCGCTTTTGGTGCCTTTGTGGATGACGCAGGGATGACTGGGAGCCCACTGCATCACTCATGGCGGCGGTTCTGTGGACATGGTGGAGCAGTTAATCGTGGCAGCAGAGCCGAGGACAGAGATGTTCGGCTGCAGCTGACACCAGACTCGCGTTCACAATGTTCACACGTTTGTAAAGAGGGTGGGTATTAAAGTTGCTTGCTGCTACCTACCCAGCTGAATCATTCTGACAAAGCAAGCCTGCACCACTTGTTGCTAGTGCTCTAGGCAATAATAAAAATAAAAACTGTCAGACATCAACCACCATGTTTGTACATATCATAATTTCTCACTTTTTCTGAATTATTGTAATGTTTTTATTTCTACTAATTATTCCGAGAGCTAGATTAAAATACCCTCGTAAATAAAGATTTATTCGTTGTTTATCGTTCACTGTAGCATCAAGGGACTTGTATTTTTCGCGTTGACTAGACCTCTGAGTTTGATGCAGAATCATCTGTCAATTGTTTTGTAACAGTTTTTTTTTCAACTATGTAATTAAATAGTGTAGGTCACCAGTTGTTTTATTTTAATTATTTTATACTATTTAGATTGTTACGTTTTATGTTCAGGGGGATTAATTGCCAGCCCGATTGTTACTCTTGGAACCTAAAGGTTGTGCTTTCTTGATTGTAATATCGATTTTTTTTTTTTTTTTGGGGGGGGGTTATCGATATTAGATTATTAACAGACGTAGAAAAAAAATGTGTTGAAATCGCGTTTAGCGTTTGTAGTAGAAAGGACGGAAAGATCTCGTTAGGTAAGAGAAGACTGCGACTTTATTACCAAACGGTCAAAAAGGTGGGATGTATGGTATCCTACAGTTAGCTAACTAGAAATAGCCTACAGTTTGAACACTCTAAACTCAGGAGGGGGTTTTTGGTGTTTGTTTGTTATTGTTGAACCTTTTTTTTCCTCCTGAAAAAAACATCTTCAATGGTTTTCACGGGCGGTACAGAACTGAGATTTGATTTATGAATAAAAATTGTGGTAGGAAGGTTAGAATTCAGTTCGTGTAGACTGTAGATAGAGATCTTTATACTTCCCTTATTTCTTTTGCCAGTTTCGTTCTCCTATTTGATTAATGAAGAAACTAAACCTAAGTTAGTGGTTTTTTTCATTCTTCTGTAATTTAGTTGCTCATTTCCTTAAACTCAGAAACGAAACTTGAAAACTAGCGGTTACAGTTTGTTTGGGGGTTTAAAGATGGTAACTAAAACACGCGCAATCCTAGGGACTAAAGTGTGTTATTCTACTTCGTGATTAGTGTTTCCAGCTGGAGACTAGACTAGTGTGAAAAGTGAAGACATAACAGAAATGCATCTTTGTCTCTATGGTTTTTTTTTCTTCTCAATTCCTGCTCGCTTTTTAAACTCCCCTTCCCCCATCTGTGTGTGTGTGTGTGTGTGTGTGTGTGTGTGTGTGTGTGTGTGTGTGTGTGTGTGTGTGTGTGTGTGTGTGATTATAGTGTAATGTCAGATGTAATGTCAAAGACGGTCATACGCACCTTCGAGTGAACACAAACATTCTCTCTCGCTCACTCAAAGTGGAAAGGGCTCTTTCACACACACACACACACACACACACACACACACACACACACACACACACACACACACACACACATATTGTTAAGTGATAAGTTACACTAAACTTTTTCAGCTACACACACCTATTCAATAATAATAAGCGCAAAATGTATATAGCGCATACTCACACACCTAAGGAACATGGTTCTAAGAACAAGGACGAGACATGGGCAACATACGAGGGACAGAAGAACAAACAAAGAACATATGAACTATGGAAGGATAAACAACAGTACAGATGATGAATTAAAAAAAATACAGAAAACGCAGCGAGGAACCAAGTAACAAGGACTTGGAACATCATGATTTGGCGAAGGAACGAGCAGAGAAGGAACAATAAGCGGAAATGGGGGATGGGTGTGAAAGAGGACTAACGTAGTGTGAACAGTTATTACAAGTAATCTTGAAGGAAGAGGTACGTTCTTAGAGCACATCTAAAGGATTCAATAGCGGGTAAATGGCGGATAATATGGAAAGGGAGAGAGTTTCATTGTTTCCCTTCACAGTAACTAAAACTCTTGTGGACATAATTATGTTGTTGCTTTGGTGACAGGAATAGTTAGGATAAATGATAAGCTTCGCTAAACTGTCACACACACACACACACACACACACACGCACACACCTTATTAAGTGATAAGCAAGGCTACACTGTAGCTACCTGCACATTACCCACCTTCACTTCCTTTTGGCGACAAATCCACACCGTGTCACAATCACTGACAACACATCTGACATCAAATTCCGAAGCAAAGACTGTGCTCTTCTTGATCAACGTGTTATGACCGAAACATCATTATGTCCATTACATTATCATTACAGTAATGCCATTACGGGCAGCCCAGCCCGCGCAAATGCACGCGGGTGCGTGAGCCCCACCGTAGTCATTGCCACTGTTATCTGTTCTATCTAATTTCGTTTCCTGTTAGTGGCAAGAAAATTCGCCTATCTCTCGGTCTCCCCTCTCCGTGGTCTTAGGAACCAGATATGGTTTCTATTCAGGATCTCGGCAAACAAACGCGTGGTAACAAACTGCGTGTAATGTTGCAATGGTTGTTGAACCATGTCGGTGAGACGTGTCGGTAGCAACCAGGGACTGTTTACTGTTTTCTTACCATGAAGACACGCTTACCTGTAGTTAGCCAGTCCCCAGACCATCTATTAGGTGCCATCGAGAAAGATTACATGATTCATATGATTGTAGGAATCTGAAATGTTAATGTGTGACTAGTTCTCGTGGAATTATGTTTTAGTATGACTATAGTTCTGAAGTAATTGAAAAGAAGAAAAATTGTGAATGGGCAAAGCTTATTAGGAATGCAATTAGGAGACTACATTTATTGCAACCCTGGTAGCAGGCCTGTGATAATCGGACAGGCGTTGGGACATCCGTGGCAGGTAAACACGACGTCAGGGGTTAAACAGGACAGGTAATGTAAGTGAACATGTATGTCTTGCTTTGCGAAAGTTCTTAACGTGCAGACACAGACTGCAATGACACACACACACCCGCCGCGGCTCACGCACAACACCAGCGTACAGACTGGACATTCTGACCCACGCACACACTTCAGTGCACACACACGCACAGACACGCCACAGACAGAGCCGATCGAGCTCGCCCCCACCCCACGCCCCGTGACCTCAATTAAAGCGCTCATACCCCACTTGAACCGAGTAAAGGGGTTTCTTATAGACGAGACCCATGTTTTGACTGTCACCTACGGTAACCACGACATCACACACACACACACACACACGTGAGTTGCGTCAACCACCTGTTGAAACACCGTTAACGACCTCGTCATTTCTTGGGACCACGTCAGGTCGAATCACAAGCGCGAAAGTGTTAGGAGGGTCATCGTCGGACACGTGTACAGACTGTACCCTTGTTCATTGACAGACTCAATGAACGTGTTTTTCACCTCATAATGATTTTTCTTTTAAATTAAGCAGGTAAAAGTAGTCCTATAACCTTTCAGTCGTTGTGTAGTGAACTATCAGAGACACCGTTCATCCAGAGGCACGTTTGTTTGTTTGTTTGTTTGTTTGTTAGAACGGTGCCCAATCTCCTTTCCCTCGCTGATCCTTACCCAACCCTCTAGGCCAGGCCAGGTACCCACTCCCCATATGAATCAATTCGCTGTGTCATACTTATTAGAGTGCGGGCTTCAACTACTCGGCTATACACGTTATTGTGGAAAATCTTGTCGGTCATATTTAAGCGTCATATTTAAAATGACCCCCCCCACAAAAAAAGAAACAAATGTTTCTCAAGGAACTACAGTTTTGAACTCCTTGATTATCGGCATTTGACTCTTCGCTTGTAATGCCTTTTGACAACAATACATCCAGGCCTGACGAGAGGGGGGACGGGGTGGGGGGGAGTCTGTTGTACCCGGGCCCGATGGTGTGAAGTGGGCCCGGCCTTAGTGGATTTTTTGCTATTTTTTAAGTAAAGAAGGACAGAAAACAAATATACAGTAACACTGCTGAAAATGCAAAATCATTTTTTCTTATTTACTGACCACTGACGTGTACACAGCTCTAAACTGCTCATCTCGTGCAGTGGTGTAGAACTCGAACTCTAGTTGTTTGCTGTCAAAGTAATGCAGATGCTGCCAGTCTAATTATAACTTAGTAAGCTTAGTACTATATATACTGGGAAAATAATTCATGATTACAGTTAATGAATGGTTAATGCAAGGGGCCAGAAAAGTCCTCTGCCCCGGGGCCCGTGCTGGCTCTCGGCGGCCCTGAATACATCTCAAAAGACTGTAGCAGAAATGTTAAGTACGATTTTCACGATCATCCACTGCTACAACCGATTTCTTGTCAGACGATGATGGCTATAAATGATTTATACAGGAGGGTAGAAACGTGGTTTCTACCTTTACATGCAGCGTTAGGGGTAGGCGAGGCTGCGTGGTAGGTACGGCGCACCCTCTGTTCGTCTGATTCATTCTTGGATTTGCGGCTACAAATACCCTTGCAGCAGGCAGTGTGCATCGTTTCCGAACTTGGTATACATGCAGTGGCCTTGGGCCATGTACCCATCCAGTTGGCTGGGGTTTTTGGGGATTTTTTGTTTTTCGTTTTTTTAAAAGAAAAATTCTGTATGGTCGTACTTACGGATAGTGGTGAGCAGTTGTCAGGGGAATAATAATAATAATAATAATAATAATCATTTGTATAGCGCCTTTCCAAAGATTTGCTCAGAGCGCTTTACATAAATCATATATAGACTAAATCATCAACAACCATGCACCCATATTCACATATAAAGAGACCTTCACTTCCACAACATACACACTACTCATACAAAAAGTAAATTACAGACACAAGTTATACATGCTAATGGTCAGGAGTCAGGACAGGGTCATAGTGAACTCGTAGTTCGGAAAAGATGTGTCTTAAGTTTAGACTTTAAGGTGGTAAGAGAATAAGAGTGTCGAAGGCTGACGGATAATCTGTTCCAAGTTGATGGGGTTTGGTAGGAGAAAGACCTCTGTCCATAGTCTTTGTCTTAGTGGGACTCGCAGAAGCTTGGTGTCAGAAGATGAGCGAAGAAGTAGTGCGGGTGTATAGAGGGAAGTGAGTTCGGAGAGGTACCGAGGACCAGTGCCAGAAAAACGGCGGAATAAGTTAAAGTGGAAAGTTTGTAGGCTAAACGGTCCACAATTGGCAGCTAGTGAAGAGATCGAATTGTTCACATCTAGATGGTCTGCAGATGAGGCGAGAAGCGTTATTCTGAATCCTTTGAAGTCTGTCAACATGACATAACATCAGATAGAAGGGAGGTATATAACACAAAGAGTATTGGACCCAAAACAGATCCGTTCGGGACACCATATCTCAGGACAGAAGCATCTGAGTAAACACCATTCACACACACAGAGGGCAAGCGTCCTTATTTCCTCTGTAGCTATGAGAAGCGGTATCCAGAGCTGGCAGGTGCTGCCTCACCCGTGGGATCGTTGTTATAAATTGTTTTTCGTTTTATTTTTCCATATTTCCATATTTTTGTTTTGTTCAGATAGTTTTGGCTTTTTTCTTTTTAGCTTGATCATTAGCTACTGCATGAGAGCGTTAGCTATATATATATATATACCATCATCAATTGAGGAATGTGATCTGTACTCTGTACCGACAGAGTGTGTGTGTAAATAATATGTATATGGTCTTGCTTCTCAGCTCCAGCAGGTCTGCACTGCCATTTAGAATGCAGCAGACTCTGTAAAAAAAAAAAACAACAAAAAAACAACAACAACCTGGATATCTTACAAGCTAAAAATGAATGAAAACTAGGGTCCTTTCAATAGCCTCTGAAAATAAACTGAAGTGTGTGCCGTCCTCTGCTACTTCTACTTTTTTCTGGGGTGAACATCTCTTTTACCCAGACCGCCCAGAATCTTGATGTAATCATCGATACATCCTATCTTGAATCTCATATAAGTGAAGTCCATTTCTGCCAGCAAAAATCTCCTGTCTGCCTTTGTGTCCTCCCGACTAGATTACTGCCACTCTCTAATTGTGTCAAACTGTCAGCGGATAGCCGAGCAGCTAGAGTACAAGCGTTCGAACTGAGAGGTGTGGCGGTTCATTACCCATATGGCGCAGCAGATTCCCACCCCCACCCCAGTCGACCCAGCTGGCGAGAATGGAGAAGGCAGCAAGGAAGAGGAGATAAAGCTGGCCCCGAGAAAGGTGATGTCTCTTACACCTCACTTTCCAACGATCTAAAAAGATAAGAGGTACCCGAATCGTCTACTGAGCAATTAACTTACACTAAAGTGTTAGTAAAGACTCAAAATAATGTCACTCTTATTGTCTTCCACAGGTGAAATTAAAGACCATGTTAACCCCTCCTGACAATCAGCTGATGGAGCTCACGTACGCCTCGTCCGTGCTCACACTGATTACAAAAATCGCCGCACTTTGCTACCGTTGTCTACGTGGCCGCGCACTTCTCTATCCTGCATAATTAAACACACTGTTCCACTCACTACTCAGTTATTCATCTTCATCCATAAATTTAATTCATGTTTGCCATATTATCATAGCTAATTGTTGGCGCTTGTGTTTCTTATATGGTTGACTGTAAGTCGCAGACGAAATCGGAACTTTGGTAACAAGAAAGACTCCCCTTTCCCAACGACCGAAGGTTAGGGGGCTACTACCTTAATATAGTAATACCACAGACTTGTAAGTTCGTCATTATACCTTTTACCCTCTTGGCCCTCATCCGGTCATCCCCCTGCGGTAGCGACAAACGATCGCCAACGACAATCACAATCAGTCGGTGGCAACAATGAAAAAAGATCGTATGATCTCAGACTGCAATGAAAGATATTCTTCACCGGCTATTTAGCCTTTTAACTATTTAGGGGGTTAAGATTTTCCGGGTTCTAAAGATTTAAAGATTCAATCACTAGTACAAGTTTGTGATTCAATAGTTCTTCAAACGTAAAAGTAGAAGAGAAAACTTATGCACTGATGATATCGAGTTACAGAAAATGCGTGCTATTTAATGTCAGAAACGATAACTTGTCACCTACGCATCCTGTGTGATTTTCGCGGTATATGAAGTTATCCACTAAAAACTAGACACACGTTCACTGTGCTTTGTTTTTGATCGGACCAAAGATATTGAATACTATTTAACTATCTTTGATCGGACATCGGCCTCACTTGGACAACTTCCAGAATTTTTTTTGTTTCCACTCCAAGAGAGCGAAAAGCAACTTCCGGGAAACCAAAAGCGTGGACGATAACTGTATTTGTAAATAATGATTGCACTACAGTGCCTCTTGGTTGTTAGTTCATGTGTCTCCACGCTGTCGTATATTTTTTCCACAAATCTGGTTGCTCTTTGATTTGATGATCTGTTGTTATCATGGCTTCTGGTAATAGTGCGTCCAGACGCTTGCTGTGTAAAGATTTGCACGCATACCTGCGTTCTTTACCCCTATCGGTGTTGGACAAACTGTACAGCCACCCTGCTACATGCTTAGCCGTGTTTAGGTGCGTGAGTTTTACTACACAAAATACACTCAATAAGTTTGCAGAAATGCATACAATTATACTTTCGTACAAAAACTGTAGGGAAAGACCTTGGAACTCATGGTACCTTGAATATCATACTTTTGAGTACTGATCACATTACTCATTCTTTTTTATATTATGAATGGCGACTTCCAGATTCAAGAACTTTTTTTAGTTTAACAACTGTATTTTTGTAAAAAATAATTTGTTTAGATTAGCAAGTAATAGTTTATTTAAATTTGCATAGAAACTTGCCAGAGCTCAGTCGTCTGTTTGTGATGCGACTACTGTTTGTGGAGCAGCCTGTTTCTCAAGCTGTAGTTGGGCAATGGGTCAGCAGAGGAGCAGAGTAAGATACATTGTTGTTTTGCCATTTTGTTGCAAGTACATAACACTAATACTATTTTATGTATTTGTGGTTGTGGAACAAATGTGAATTAACAGGGCCAGGATAAGGGCCCATTCAACCTAAGCCACTCTAGCAATGATGGGTGAGGCGATGGAAATGAGTGTCATGACGTTTGGAGGGTAGAAGTTATTTCATGGTAGAGTCATTTGATTTTTATTGTCCTGTGATGCTATTTTATTGCATGAAGTTGATTTTTTTTGGGGTGGGAGGAGGAGGGGGGAAATAATGCAAAATCAACCATTTTTGGTAGATAGTCCATAGAAGCTGTTGTCCTATGTTACAAGAAGAAAGTGAATTTATTGTGAGAGGCGTTTCCTCTGTAAGAATATGTTTTAGATGAAAGTGCAACAAGACCATTTGTTCTTGGTGTTGTACAAGATTTAGAAAAAAATTTGCCAGTTTTTTCATGATTGCTTTATGATTAAGTGCAGTCGTAGATGTAATCTAAGTGGTATAGAGATGATATTGGTGAAAACTGATCGCACACTTGATATATCTGAGTGGTACTTTGGAAAAAGATGGAATGGGCAAAAATGCAGAAACAGGAATGGGTCTTGGTTTTCCTACTCTTGACTAAATACGCAGAAAACATTTATACTGACATTTAAAGCTGTACATGGAGATTACTACCCCTCTCCACCTTGAAGATTTAATAAGAGACTACTCTTTTTCATCAACTACAATATCAGACAAAAAAAATTGTCTCAAGGAGATAAAGGTCTACTTCTTGCAGATAAACTCACATCAGATTTGTGTGGATGGGGTGGTAGTTGAGATTAATGAATGCAAATTTGGCCAAAGGAAATACAGTCTTTGTGGAGAAAGCCAGGGGGCTGGTAGTGGGATAGAGAGACAACAATGATGATCTGTCAGCCGCACTGTTATCAAACTTGGGTTAAACCAAGATCTATTATTTACACAGATCATTGGGAGTGGGAGGGATATCAGACTTTGGGCGAGACTGGATATATCCAGTTAGTCAACTGAATTTTGTTGATTTTTAAGACAGATGTACATACAAACACTATAAACTCAACCTGGCGACATGTCAAAGCTATGATGCTTGTTGCCTGCAGGAAAGGCAAATAAGAAATTTTCCTGGTGGATTTTTTTTTTTTTTACAAAACTGGTTAAAAGGAAGATGGAAATAGATTCTGTTAATTCTTAGACAGAGGGAAGAAGAGCACTCATTTGCATAGCTTCACTCATAATTGATAGTAGCATATTGGTTTAGTGGACCATTCACTGCAGGTTTTGGTAAGATAAATATTTGTTCCATAATTGCATGCGCTTTTGTGCTGAAGTCATAAGATTCTTGCTAAACATTAATTGGAAACTATTTGACAATATAATTCTTATATGTAAATTTGTAAAAATTAATGACATTTGTAATGATAGTTCAACTATCACTCTGCACATTCTCTGAGGTGATGTAAATTAGATGTTATATGTTTAGTGACCATTCTGTGAGTATATTATGGTCTCAAACCAAAAAGAAATACATAATATAAGAAATCCTCCATTGGCAGTTAAAAAAAATCCATGGCATTCTCCTGCTAAGCCGTTACAATAGGAAATAGTAAACAGTTCATAAGATTTGTATACAACATACATAAAACTTGTACTTTGTAAGAAATTGTAAATGTGTTTTTGTGACAATATTTGCAGAGAACTGCAGCAAGTAACTTCACCCCTTACTGAACTGAGAGTATGGCATTTTCAGCCACTGGCAGGTGGGATGCCTGGGTGGATCCTTAATCCAGTGTTTAGAGAAAACATGAAGACTGCACTTCTTGGAGGGTATGTTAAGAGTTGCTTTTATTAGCAGTTTGGAGTTGGTTGGTTGGGAGGTACTAAAAAAGAGGGCTTGATCATTGTTACAAGATGACTTAACCACTTCCAGATGACGCAACCATCGATGACCAAAGCTGCTGGTCATGTCAACCAATGCCAATCAAGCCTGTGTGGTTCAAGCTCTGTAAAAGTACAAGTACCTACCAAAGGAGAATGAAATTATAAATTAACAAAATTGTACATAATATGAAGACTGCACAGCCTCAGAGCCTGGGTATGTTTTTGTGCTGATAATTTTAGCACAACTTCAGAGCTTGAATATGTGTTGCTCTGATAATCTTAGCACAGCATCAGAGCTTGTATATGGGTTGTGCTGATAATCTTAACACGACCTCAGAGTTGTCTTCTGAGAAGCTCTTCTAGAATTTTTTTCTTTTGTAGGAGGAAGTGCTGGTAATGGGCAGGCTGCAATTTAGCATCTTTGTTATTGCTTATTCTCCCATTGTTGCGAGTTTAGTGATCTGTTATAGCAGTATATATCTGAAACCCATAAAGTATGCATGAACATCCAGTTGTGCATATGATTTACAAATTATTTTTTGTCTAGACTTTTGAATTTTTAAAACATTTTCTGTATTTTTTTTCTTTACATGGCTGCAAGTAAAATTATGGTTGCCTTTTGTTACTCATTTTTTGAATTCAGACAGTGCTAGTAATATATTCAGGTTTTTTAAACAGCTAGTGTTCATCTTCCCATTGATATCATAATATGGTATAATATAATATGATAATAGTTATCATAGTTATTCAAAATTTCATGCATCTTACTTTTATAGTGAATGATTCTCTCTCTCTATATATATATATATAGCTTTTGACAGTTTAACTCCTCAGATCAGAGGTAACTTTAACGAAGAAATAATTATTAATGTTAATCAGCGGCCAACCTTGGACAGGCAGATCTCCTTTAACTCTGGATAAACATGCGAGAGACATTGCATTTCTTGACAAGTATGCCTTGGAGCGGTGGGAGGTGAGCATCAGCAGTTTGCAGGTTTTTGTTATCACAGGATGTGCTTTACCAGAAAACACTGCTCCTTTGTTGCTGTTTGATGTTAGATGGTCTTAAGACTTTTGTGTCTGTACAGTACAAGGCATTGTTGTTTGTTTTAAGGAGCAGTTAAGTGGGTTAATCAGCTACAATCTACACAGATCAACACAAACCAAATACTTTGTAATTCCTTACACAAGCATTCTAAATTCTGTTGCTGTGACAACAAAATACGTTCTCCTGCATGCTGTTGAACAGAGATAGAAATTTGTCCTACTGTGGTTGTAAGCTTCCAAGAAATTCTATGTCTTCATGGTGGTCTTATGGCAAAGTAAATTTCCCTGTTGCGTTTTCTTGTTTCAAGCACTGGGAGCATGCTTCTTACGAGCATGAGTATGCACCACATAAATCGTGCATTTATTATTAGTGTTATTATTAACATGCTAAGGAGAATTTGCTTTTATTGACTTTTTCTGCAGTGTGTGCTTCACTTCATGGTTGGGTCAACAGAGGGATCAGATGGTGTCAACCGTGACATCATTGATGTTCTTGTCAACAGTGGTCTTATGGCAAAGTAAGATTCCCTGTTATCTGCACAACTACTGAGTAGGACTGAATGCACATATTAATTGTTTGATGTGACCATCAGTTTTCTTGCCGAAATCTGTAAGACTTTCTTACTGAAACACTCTGGTATTAAGTGCTTACATACAGTTTGATAAACAGTTCTGAATAAACAAGACTGATAGGCTTAAGTTCTTGACAAGATGATTTTGTTTTTCTCCCCCACCTGTGAATAGCATCGTAATATGTGTCTAGGACGTTGAATCAGTATTACACTCATTTATCACACTCATCTAAGTCAATTTTATATAGAGGTAAAAAGTTTCAAGGCCGGCACAGACTGGTCAGTGACAGGTTGATATTTTGATGCATGTACAAGATTGATTCTTTGAAGTTTCAATAATCACTGAGCAATATTTATGCTATCCAGAAGCAGAGTTAACTTTCTTGGCTGTTGTGATTGTTTGAAAGGGAAGATGGTGAGGCATTACCTAGCATTACACCTGAAGGTTTCCAGTTCCTACTTCTGGACACAGGGTCACAGGTGTGGTATTTTTTGCTGGAGTACTTGAGAACAGTTGAGAGTCGGGGACTGGATCTCCTCACCTGCCTTCCTTTCCTCTTTCAACTCAGTTTTTCAACGCTTGGAAAGGTACACTGTTACACCCACTCTTGCTTTTAACTGTATGTCATCTGTGTGTTCTCACAGACTAAACAGCTTATCTTTTGCTATTTCTTAAAAAGTAAAACCCTACTCTGAACATGACATGTTGGAAAAGGGTTGGGGGGATGGGAGAATGGAACATGCACTGCTATAAAAAGTATTTTCGACACATGAAATTAACTGTTCATGTTTTTATTATGATGTTGTCTGTTTGCTGATGCTAATGTTTCTTGTATGGTTGACTGTTGGTTCATTTGAAGTTTTCTTCCGCAGTGCATTGAGATCACAACCATACAGGGAAATTTGCTTCATGTTTTATTATTCATTTTATTTTACTTATCTTTTTTCTTTATTTTTTAATAATTCAATTATTTGTACAAATAACGTTATGTTAAAGACATTGGTGGGAAGTAAAGTCTGATGTGACAAAGTGGCAACATCAGAAAATAGGAACAATGCTTACAATAAAAACTTGTGATGCGCTGGCTCTGACTGGCCAACACTTCCCATTCTGGGACATTTTCGTCTGCATGGATTGATTTCTAAAATACAGTGATAAGCTACAGAGCATGGTAAAAGAGCTTCCAGCTTAATAAATATTCTTGCGAAACCTGTCACATAAAAATAGCTTGAGCTGATTTTATGATAGCTGTTGGATTTGACTGTCTTTCTCTTAAAGTTAAAGTAGACTTTTGCATACAGAATCATGCAGACTTTTAAAGCATGAAATACTTCAGTACTTGGCATTTGGGTTTGGAGCAATCTTTCAAACCATGAAATGTGGAATAAAATTGTTTAGGTACAGTTCTTCATTATAGGGATCCCTATGTTTTCAGGATTACTCTACTGAAGGAATGCGTGAGCCCGAGTTGAGATTCTTACAGCATCTAAGAGAATTTGGTCTGGTGTATCAGCGAAAGGTAGGTGGTCATTTCTACATCAAGCTGTGTTCAACCATAGCTATTCATTGGCTTTTTATAAATAGGTACATGAGGAATAGAAATTTCTGGTTAGACCTCTCTGGATAATTGAGTCATTTTGTGATATTGATATGTTTAATTGTGATAAAATTGTGACGTTCTTCCATGGTTGCCGAGAAAAAAACTTAAAGCAGTTTTTCGCTGACCTTGCAAGAGTGCAGTTGGCACTAGATGCCTGTGCCTATTATATGGCACTATATTTTGGTAGCAGTGATATGTGAAAGTTTATTTAGGCCTACCTATTTTTCTTTTTTTTTTTCCCCTTCTCACTCATGTGTAGATATTGTTTGAAATGACACTTAACCCTACCAGACCTAAGGCCCTGAACCTAACTGTCCCCTATACCTGGGCTCCTGAGCATTAAAGAGGAAAAACCAACATGATATAGAAAAAAAAATTAGTTACATGCAAACATTTCATCTAGCACCAATATTTCACCTTTGTGTGCCAATCCACCCAGTAGGATGAGCCTTGTTTCACACAGAGGTACTTATTTCAAAGTGAGCAACAGATGTCGATCTTCACAATCTTGCATGGATTGTCTTTGTAAAACACTCCAGGATTGTGCTTCTCTTACTATCAATCTATTTATTGTTGTCTCTTTGCTTACCAGGGCAAATCAGTTGACTTTTATTAGTGACCTTTTGCAGAAGCCCTGTGTTTATGAAAAAGAAGTTTTTTTTTTAAAGAGATTGCTGTGAGCCTCAAAGAATTTTTGTAAATTTCACAATGTACACACACCATAAACATACAGATAATACCCCAACAAAATACAATATTTGACAACATAAGAAAAAATAACAAAACAGACAAAACAAACCCCATACACACCAGGGTCACTTTCAGCAGCAAAAACAAGCCATTCATGACAGTATTTATGCACACTTACTGGAGTAAGATAGTAGTAAGAATGTCACAAATATGTAGCCTAACCCTCCCTACAATTGCATCTCAGTAATCAAAGACATTTTATACATATACCTATACACAAGCCTTAACTGGGACACTACATTTTATTATTATTATTATTTATTTTTTTGCATTTTCCTTTTTAATGCATATTTGATGTATTGGCTCAGTTTAGAAGATTTTGATATAAAAGCCATTGTTAATTGAATTCCTTTTCTCTGTTAAGCTTGTAAAAAAGCAGAGTTTTCAATCAAAAATCCATGTTTTAATTGATTCTTAAAATTCTTGATCCCAGGAGCAACTTTCTGGATAGCACACTTAAAATAAAATAATACTTAGGTGAAAGTATAATAAGGTCTATTGCTTTGTCTGTTAGCATATTTGAAGCTCTGCAAAAAAAATGAGATTCATGTGACCAACTGTCTTTGCTCTATTGCAACTTTTTAAAGACATCACAGTTAAAAAAAATGCATATAGTACATTTTAAGAGACAATGACCAACTTTATTTATCCCAGTCAGCAATTTGAATATGGGCATGTGCTCTAGTTCAACAGTGAATGGAAAAAAAACAAACAAAAAAACAAAAACAAAAACAAAACATATATATCTATATAGATTTAAAAAAAAACTTACAGGGAAATCAAGTATACACATACAACATCACACATGCGCGCACACACACCACTGACAGCTCATCTAACATTAAGCAGCTGGACTGCAGATGGCACAAATGATTTTAGGTGTCTGTTACTCTTACATATAGGCACGGCATAACGTTTACCTGAGCTTAATAATAAAAATTCTTTTGTTAGTACAAGTTCAGGTAATGATAAAATGATAAAATGCATGAGGCTTTCCGTACTATTTGCTGGTTACAAAAAGAAGCAAAATCCCTCTGTCTGATACCAATTATCTTAGAACAGATGTTCACAACACTGTTCAGACTGTTCCTATCATGGACAGAGAGATTGCGAAACCAGCATACAAATGAGAAAGATATGAGACTCTCAATGAATGACTGGTAAAAACGGCCTAAGATTACTTGACTAACTGAAAAACTCTTTAATTTATGCAAAAGATACATTCTTTGTTGGCCACGTTTAACAATGTGTTCGGTGTTTAAGTTCCATTTGAGCTGGCTATCAAAAATAGTTCCCAGATACCTGAAGGAGTTAACAACTTCAACAGGTTTACTATGAATCACACTGGGAATAACAGAATCCTCTTTATTTGGTCTTCCTAACGTCTATAACTATTTCTTAAGTCTTATCTACATTCAACTCTAAAAAGTTATCATCACACCACTGTACAAAATTCGTTAAGGCATTGCCATGATCTGTTGTGTGTGCCTGTAAAAGAGTCAACAATGCCGTGTCATCAGAGAACTTGATGAGGTAGCTATTCTCCTCCGTGCTTCTGCAGCTGTCAGTATACATGATAAATAACAAGGTGACAGACAACAACCCTGTGGGGAGCCAGTGCTTGTAAAAACTGTGTCAGAATAATTACTATTAACATAAACCCTCTGCTGTCTACAAGTCAAAAAATCCACTATCCATAAAACCAGTTGATGTGGCAGGTCAAAATCAAAAATCAGTCTCGAAGCCAGAAGGTGTGGTTGCACTGTATTGAATGCAGAACTAAAATCTGCGAAGAGTAATCTGGCATGTGACTTGGGCTTTTCTAAATGTTTATTCAGTGTGTTCAGAATGAATAACTTGGCATCGTCAACACCCCTCCTCTTCCTGTAAGCAAATTGCAGTGGGTCCAGTTTACTTTCTACAGATGTTAAGATAAGACTTTTGACAATTTTCTCAAAGGTTTTCATTACAAGGGAGGTTAAAGCTATTGGCCGAAAATCATTGGGTTGGCTAGGATTAGGTTTTTTAGGGAGAGGGACGATGTTAGACAGTTTCCAGAGTGCTGGAATGTGCCCTGAGTCGAGAGAGAGTTGAAAAAGATGTTGAAACACTCCTCCCAACTGAACAGCACAGAAGTGCAGGACATGCCCACAAATCCCATCAGGCCCCTGTGACTTGTTGACCTTGACCCGCTTTAGCATTTCGGTCACACCGACTTGAGAAATTACAATGTTGTTATCTAACATGAGCGACTGTCTAAGTTCCCTAACTCTTTCAGAAAAATCATGGTTGTCGAAGCGTGCATAGAAGTTATTTAAAACATTTGGCAGGTCCTGGTCGCTCACGCCGTTGAGTTTGACTGATTTTCTAGTGCAGTCCATCTTTTGATTACCAGAAGCCATGGACTTAATCCCCTGCCAGGCATAACGAAGGTCACCGGCACAGTACCGTAGCTCTATCTTGTCTTTATAATCTCTTTTCGCTCTTTTGATCGCTGCCCTTACATCTCTGTTCGCAGATCTTTTTGCCAGGGTATCGCCGGTAAAATAAATACGCTTTTTCTTGTTAAGTACATTTTTCAAGCTTCTGGTTACCCACGGTTTGTTGTTGGGAAATATAAGAGCATCTTTGTCTTCCAGGGTACACATGTATTGTCAGATTGCTCTTACCTGGGGCCATATTTATGAAACAAGAATAAGTCATTTCCCTAAGGGCAAAACCGGGTCCTCAAGGAGAGGCATCTTGTTTCCAAAATTATAAGGCAGCCTCCAGACCCTTAAGACAAAACTTCACATTTCTTTACCCCAAGGTAACTTTGCCATGCCTTTATAAGCATAGGGGTAAAATAACATCCGCAGAGTCTGGACACCACTTTTTAACTTCGGAAAGAAGGTGCTTGTTCTTGAATTTCCCATGTTGCCCCAGGGCAACGACTTGCCCTATAAATCTTAAATCAAGCGCAACAATGGTGAAATAAATAAGCGTGCTCGAGCAAAATCAAAACGAGACAGAAAAGTACTTTGACATATTTTTAAGGGGTTTATTTTCAACATTTAAACAAATGTTAAATGTGTTTGAAGTCATGGTTTGTGGTCGATTTTCCTAAGACTCCTTTCTGTTATGATCAGATTTAGGTGGATTTTAGCAAGTCTTAATAGAGAGGTTTTATTTCAGCATCTTGCTCAGAAAAGACGCTAACCATGCCCTTATATGAATACAGCGCAAGTCTCAAAGGTACTATCCAACAAGACTGGCTATCAACGTGGCATCTGGACTCAAGTCAGTTACCTCTGACACACACAGGCCAGGGTTTCTGGTAGTTGAAACAAACTATCGTATCTATGCTTACACAGGTAACTTCAACTATGTTATTAGTGGACTTATCTTGGTGCAATGACAGCCAGGCTGAGAGATGCTGATTATTATTTTGATTTAATGAATTTGATAATTTAATCTTTGATTAGCATTGGAGAATAAACTTTCTTCCCTTCAGAAAATGATTAGCTGACTCCCTTTCCACCCCAAAATAGATTTTATTTTCTAAAAAGAAATATTTTATTTATAGTCTACGTTTACTTGCCCAGATCCTTAGCTATAGCTGAGCTCCCAGGAGAGCTGTGACAGAGCAGCGTCATCTCTGAGCCATGCTTCTATCATGATCATATGTAGAGCAGCTTTTGTGGGTTGAGTTGCTCCTTTCAACTGTTATTATTTACAATTGCATGGTAAAACTTGACTGCTAATTATATGCAACTAGACACCTGACATGCTTTGCTTTGCAGATTCTCCCTTGCAGGTTGCACTGCTGGGCCTCTTTTGTGAACTTCTGTACAGGTTAGACTTTTTTCTTTGTTTGTTATTAATTGCCCAGTTGGAAAGGGTGGACTTCCAGAAATAAAACTGCTATTTAACACATCCCACAAACACCCTGTCTGGTTTTAAAATCCACCTCTTTGAGAAATAACTTACTCCTTTCTCCACACACGCCATAATGACCTCATCTTTCGTCCATGCTGTGTCATGTTCACCGCTGTGTATTTTGTTAGTTTTTCCTACTTTGAATAGGCTCCAATGGACCAATACAGTGATTTTTGTATTGTTTTCAATATGATTGACTATGTTACGCAGACTACTCCATCAGCTGAATAGGTATTGACAAGATAGCTCCAGCCTGTTATTGTTACCTTCACTGTCCTGTAACTGCCTTTGTTGTTGCAATCCTTTCAGCTAAGAAACTCTCATCTGCCTTTATTGTTGCCAACCTTCCAGTAGCTCTCACTGCTCTGCACATATCAGTATTTTAGTTTTTCCCTCTCCCCCAAATCCAATGAAAGAAAAAGTTGAGAAGTTTGAGTGTCCCTTGTTTTCAATTTTTGATCCCGTTTGTTATTTGCCTTCCCTTCCCTTTGTATGGTCTTTTTCTGCACTTAAGGGTTCAAACATATTTCTTCTGCCATTTTCTTTTGACTTTGTGTTTTTATCACTTATCTGCTCACTTCTGAAATGTTTTCATGGGTTTTTTTGGTCATTGTACTGGGCTGTGAAAGACAAGTGTATTTTAATCATTTTGTAGATTTCCAAATATGGTGGTTGCAAACCTTACTCGTGACAGTGTGAGAGCAGCGCTGGCAAGGGGCATAACAGCAGAACAGGTTTGGACAACTTCTACTCCAGTCTGTAGAACTGTGGCAGATATTGCTTGTCCCAAAAACATTTTTAAGCGAACTGCACTGTACGTCAGTTTATTTCAATACATACAGATAAAGTTCTGCAGTTCATAGTAAAAAGCTGCTTATTACAAATGTGACGTGAGAGTTTAATTGGAAGGACAAAATGTTTCTGAAATCTGCTGCAAAGAACCTGAATACAAGAATTTTGGATTCTGTATTTTTTAATAGTCTGTGAATTGTGTGAAATATTATAGGGCAAGAAATTAGAAACACAAAGACCAATACTTTCATGATCTCCAGAGCCCTGTTGCTTGTTACTAACAATAGTTTGTGCAGTGCAGGGAAGTTGTTTCAGCATTCTGGGGCCAGTTGCACGTTTCTAAACCTTAAAACTGTTCTAAACAAGCAACATATTTAGATGAATTGCACAAGAACATACAAAAAAAAAAAATGTACTGACAGGATGGAAAGTCAGACTTTATCTTACTTAAAGCAGTTTTAGTTCTAAAATTCTAAATCTGGGGTGTGCACTTTAAACTGATTATCTAAATAGATTTCAGGTGTCTAACTGCTCTTTGTCAACAGATTTTGAATTACCTGCGAAGTCATGCACATCAAGAGATGATGAAGAAGGTATGCTTTTATTTAAAAAAAAAAAAATGGCACATGGTTCAGCAGGTTAGTCTATCAACGTTTAGTTGCCAGTCGTCTTTCAGTTAACATTAAATAGCCCATCAGTGTTGCTGTTATCTTCCCTTCCTCCAGCTTATAATTCTGACCTGTTGTGACATACCTGTTAGGTGCTCTTTTACCTGATAAGTTTTAGTGTACTGGATAATGTTCTTGCCTTTGCACTCCCCTTCTCCTGCCAACCCCCCCTCACCCCCAGATGGGTCCTCCATGCTTTGTAATTTTGGTTTTTCTTTTACATTTTTTTTATCATATTTCTTGGTATTCTGTACCATTGTACTGCAGTTGGAGTTTCCACCACGAATACACGTTTTAAAGTATTATTTGACAGAACCCTGTGATACCACCAACCATCAGCGATCAGATCAGACTTTGGGAACTGGAGCGTGCTCGTTTGACTTTTACAGAGGGTATACTGTATAACCAGTTTCTGTCACAGGCTGACTTCGAAATGCTTCGTGATTATGCAAAGGTTAGAAAAAGAAATTTTGGGAGGAAAGGCAAATGTTGATGTGATTAAAAGCTTAGCTTTGAAGGAGTAAATGAATGCACTTGACGTTAGTGTTGTATGTGAACCCTATTACATTGTCAGGGCCAGAGCAAACAGATGACCTTATGTTAATGAAATGTAACCCTGAACCTATGCCTGAATCTCAAGAATAACCCTCCTCAGATTTTCGGAGCTATCTTCAACCCTGTAATATGGAAATGGTTTTGCATTCTTGTAAAACTTTTAATATTTGCACACAACACACTTCCAAGTGATTTATGTCCTGTTTTCATATACATGACAATTATCAGCAGATACAAATGCTAAATAAGTGGCCAACTCTATTAGCCAACCTTTAACCAAAGCCCATTAACAGATTCCTTCGTGATATTTTTTTATAACACAAATGATAAAACCCATGGGCTAAGAATCGTTAAAGACTTACAGTAAATGTGGACTCGTCACAAGTCACAAGAGTAGAAATGTCTTATTTCTGCTAGAGAAATACTTTGAAAGGTGAAAAATATGTCATTCTCTGTTACAGGAGATGGATGTATTGGTATGGGAAATGCCAGAAAAGCGTGTTATGGTTGTAACAAAGGATGGACATGATGATGTGAAACGCTTCTGGAAACGCCAGCGCCAGTCTTAAGGAAGCGCTGCAATCTGTAATAAATAGGAACGTCTTGAACAAGTATGTAATCGCATGGAGGCTGTACTATTAGGAACAATTTTTTTTTTGATAAATTTATTGTTTAAATGGTCCTATGTAAATTCTGCCAATGGTGTTAGGGACCAATCCTATCACCTATGGCTAGAAGTCAACATCAATCCAGCTGTCAGTGCACAGCACTTGAGCGGACTGCTTTACGTCCACCACATCACAAAGCACCAGGCTATCACAAAGCATTTGCCATCTACCCTGAAATACAATGATGTGCCATCTTAAATTGGCCACCTAACTTTTAATCCAAGAATCTTATCTGCATATGATTAGGATCTTCCAGTCTGTGCTAGCTAAGACTATTGTATAGCACCAGGTGGGATGGTCTGCATGTTCTCAGAGCGTGGGTACCCTCTAGCAGCACTATGATGCCAGAGCAAAGGCACCTATAGCCTTCCCACAAGCATGCTACTTGAAATGGTCAGGTAACAGCAGTTCTCTCATGAGAAGGGCTTGCAGTCAGCACTTATGCACGCTGCAGAATTCAGGGAAGGGGATCAGGCACTTTGATTTCTGTTGTTCTTGAAATGCAAATCCCTTGATGTGTCCAACTGCACCTGTTGCAGCATGTCTGGATCCAGTCCTCAGCAGCTACTGATGTTGGGGGACAGTGGAATGAAAACCAGGATTGCCAGTCGTGTGTGGCCAACTTCATACAATCTCCAGCACTTTTACTGTGCCTTGGCTGTTGGCAGCCACCACCACATTAGCACCCTGAAAATACAAAGGTGACATTCTACATTTACAAAGTGACAAAATGCCCGAACCATATCTGAGAGAAATTAGAAACAGAGGATCGAGTACAAACAGGTAACAAATGTGGGAAATACATGGCAACACTACTTACAGGTTTCCATGTCACAGCACTCACAAACTCGCTGGAATCATCATCCTTCCTTTCCTTTTCCTGCAGAACAATAACAAAATATGTTTGATATGAGAAGAGCAAATTATAGACTATAGACAAGGGGTTAAGAACATCCAGCCCGCTAAGGCAGCCGCAGATTTAAGTAAATCTACAAGCTTTTTTTTTCATAGCAGGATAAATGCATGTTCAGTCAATAATAACGTAAATTTAAGGGATAAGCAAGGAGTGTCCATTAGACAGGACATATAAGTACATGATGGGACAGACATGTATGCTTCTTGTCAGCTGCATGTGGATGACTTTGAAGGGGAAGGGCATGCATACGTGACCTGCACATCAAGCCTAGAGTTGGCTTGGATGTGGGCTGCTGATACAGGTAGTGTTCTTCATCCAAAAAAATAAAAGATTGTGGAAATTGCTGTGTACCATTCAGGCCTACAAGCATCCAATCCAACATTCTTTCATGGATTTCCAAAGGATGAGCAAAGGAAAAAGTTTTGGCTGGTAAAAATTCATTTGGATTTATGAGTTTATTTGTGCATGTGCAAGCATGTCTGCTTTTGTAGACACTTTGTAAATGATGCACCTAATTTTAAGAAAGTGAATGGTGATGATTTGGAGAAAAGGAAGGCTGGGATTGTGCATGTTGCAAAAGTGTTAAGTAATTTTGTATGGCCAGCAAATGATGTCATAAATATCAAAATGGCCTTTGGAGGACAAAAAAAAAAATCCCCCCCCCCCTGCTATAGATGATTGTGATATTGCACTAACTGTTGATGCTGGGAAGGACACTTACCAGTACACTTCGCACTGTGTCGAATTTGTATGTCATTATGTGTTTGGACAGTCCTTTGTAGTACAAGTAAAGGGAGTTGTTTTCACTTCCTGAAAATGTATTAAAAAAATTTTTTTATACAGGAATTTCCAAAACCAAAACTAAATATTTTGATAATACTAACTACTCTGTTACATGCTTTCCTGAGAATAGCCTTGTTAAAAATTACCCATATTCAAATTCAGTACTAGGTGATGCACCACATAGATACCATGCTGCTGTTAGGAACTCACCACATGATACATAATCACCATCAGTTGCCAGGCCAACAAAGTTTTTTTCATTTGTATGGCCTGTGAAAGTACATATGGAGTTAGGACGCTTAAGGTCCCACAGTTTGAGTTGGCTGTCTGTGGACCTGCACAGAAAGAACAGTTTTCCAAATAAAAAGGCTTTTGAAAATTAATCATTTTTTTCTTTTACATCTATGAAGTGTTGCTTTAGCATCGATCTGAGTGAGCTGAGCTCACCATGGAGTTCCTCCCACCCACTTGTATATGCACCACAGACTCTGGGTAAAATGGTGATGCCATCTTCCCACTGTGACCATCAACCATGTGTCATAATCCAGTGAGTTAAAAATATAAATAGGGTGACAATACTCACGCTGATACAACCTCTTCACTGGACAAGAATTTGACATAAGAGACTGCTTTTTTGTGGCCTCGGAAAACTCCTACTGCCTGACGTGTCTGACGAAGATCGTAGTAATGGACACAATGGTCTGTAATGAACAACTCCACTGCATTCAAAATGTGCAACTCTTACGTCTGCACAATAATAAGTTGTGAACATACTTGCACTAACATGTTTGCTGGTATAAAACAGATATTCTTTTGTACAGCCCTAGAAGACACTGACATGCTGCAATTTTGTAAAATTAGATTGTAAATGAACACGACAGACGGGGTAAGACTGACTCTCTTAATGGTTCCTCGCCCTTTTAAAATAAGAAAAAAATTACCTGCTGAGCCAAAAGCCAGATGGAAACGACTTTCTGGGTTGAACTTGACACAGCAAACATTGGCCTTTGCTTCCAGACTTGCCAGAGAGTGGTCAACATTGCACGACCATAATTTAACTGAAACAACAAAAGATACTGGTGGCTAATTATCTGCAAAGTTTATTCATTAAATTTAAATTATCTAAGAAGTGTTTTATATATGCATGCATGAGCAATATAACAATAAAGCTACATTTTTTACAAGAAAACAAAAATTCAGTGACATTTATTTTAAAGAAAAATCCTTTACCTTTACAGTCATCTGATCCAGAGGCCAACAAGCGGGGATCCATTCGATTGTAATCCACACTCCAGCATCTTTTCTCATGCTCCTAAACATCAGGAGCCATCAGTTACTTAGCAGCAATGTACTCAAGCATTAGCTGGAGTTAATAAGTAGAGTACTAATTATTGAAATATGTAGTCAGGCCCTTTGAGGCCAAAGTTAGGGACAAAAAAGTCAAGTAGAGATGTAAATGCAGTTGGTTTGCCAAAATAGACATTGATTTAGCTGATTCTCATTTGAAATCGCTTGCCATTGAGCAAATGTTAAAAAAATTGCTAGCTTAAGGGACACACTGCAGGAACACAACCACACCTGACCACTAACTTAGCCAAGACCAACCATATATACAATTCTTCAACAGCAGAGTTAATTAACCATATAGGCACCAATATGCCCATTGGTTTTTGTATGCTTCTGACCTGAAACATTTTGACACGCTGACCCGTGTTAGCATCCCATAGTGTGACAGTACCCTCATAGTCTGAACTGGCGAGCCCACCCTTGTGGTAGCTGCTCCATCCAACACAACTGTCAAAGAAACTCTTCAATATCTCCATTGCTTAATGCATTCATCATATGAAAAGGTAGTAACAGCTATTTGAATTTAGCTATAATACAAAGCATTTGTTACTCTTTGTTTCCAGGTCTGCAGAAGACTTGTGAATTTAAAAATCATTCAATTGTACATTTATGCACTAGGGTGAGTGACCTTTAAAATACATCCCAAATTGGAATTCTTTCAAAAATGATTTCTATATGTTTTCTTGTTACAAACATTTTTTTCGCTGATATTTTGACTTTTAAGAGGAAATATGTTAACTTTAACAGTCAATGCAAAATATGTGGTAGTAAATAGTTTTCCTCAACATTTTTCATGTTCTGTAGAGAACTTTGAGTCACAGATTAATTTTATTAAATTATGTGAAAATCAAAGACATGAAAAAACATCAATGCAGGTCAACACAAGTACCTTATCTTGGACTGGCACACCATCTCAATGATGGGATAATGAATATCTACAGCATCCTTGATCACAGTATCGTATTCATACACCTGATACAGACAGAGCAGGTATCATGGATGAGTAACTGTCTCCTGGTTACCTCCAATACGATTTACATTTCAAGTTCTATATTTCATGCCTAAGGGTAATGGTTTGCTGGTTGCTATGGCGAGAAAGCTTTCACCGATAGTAGTCAGAGAAAACCCCAGTAGGTGTCACATTCAGAGAGCATCCTAAGATGAGATGGGAACACAGGGCCTCTCTCTGCACTGGTGACAAGCCAGTGTTTTAACCACTGCACTACCAGGAACCCCTCTAAAAGTAACGTGCAGACATTTGGCATTTTTATGAAGAGAACTGTATTTATCAGGTAGCAAAAGAAATACAGTCATTCATATAATTTTGAACTGATCTGTCCCATCATCTATGGGACCATGGCAGAGTGAGGTTATGTTGTAACTATAAAAAGCTTTTTTTTAATTAAAAAACTTCCAAATTACAAATACACGTCAATTATTTTCACCTTATATAATAATACATAATGAACATAAAGCCAGCTTTGTTTCACATTACCTTGATCTTTTTGGTTACTCCAGCAATGGCAAAGAACTCACTGTCCCGGTCAAATTCAATGCTGTCAACAAAATAATGGCTCTTCAGTACAAAATACATCTGCCGAGTGTTTCTGAAAAGCTGAAAGTTCTTGCAAAAAAAAAAAAAACCTTTATAATGTAGCAGCTGTTTATTATTATTAACTCAATCTAGACTGCACAAGTTGTTTTGGTCAACAATCATCATTGTGCTAAGTGTGGGCAACAGAGGCAGAGAGAGTAGCTCTGTGTACTTCAACAGGGCAACAAAGACATTGAAGGGAAACAGCTTGGTACAGAGGATTCAAGATTTCTTTTAACTCTCCCTTCAATCCCTAGGCTTTTAGTGTTTACTACCTTGTACGAGTCTCCATCAAATAAAACTGCTTTCTTATGTTTTAATATACCTTTTGTATTTGTCAAGAGTGTCAATAAAGAATTTTTTTTGTCATGACACTTCTGCTTTTATGGCCTGTTCACCTGATCTGTTTTATAAAGATTTTCCACAGCAAAGACAGCTCTTTAAGATCATTAAAATGCTGTAATGAAATTAAGACATAGATCATTCCTTTGTTTTTGCTGGTAACATTAGAATCTGATATATTTGTACTAGTTTATGCACATTTCGAGAAAATCATTACTTCAACTGACACAAACATGTTTCACACTAGAAAGAACTTTGTTTAAAACATAAAGCAACTGTATGAATATAAAGTGTTTTTATTGTATCCTTATAGTAAATTTACATAAATCTGCTCAATGAAGAAGTGCAAAGCTGCTCAACATCCTGCTGAACAACTCGTTTCCAACATAAACAACACCAGCATGTTAATGCATCTTGAAACGTGTTACATTTTTCAAACAGCTCTATGCTCTCTAAAATTACTTTAAAGTCATGTTTGTCTCAGTTGGTTACGCAGATGCAGATGCCTCACAAAACATAATGGAATGTTTACATTTGCACTGGAGGGCTTGCGAAGAGCTAATAACCAATTGTTATGTAAGCAGGTGGAATGGCTTCGCCTCAAGTTTCTAGAATTGTAAACATGCTTTGTTGTCAAGTATTTTACAGAAAATAAAGCTGGTTGAAAAAAAGAATGTGCCACAAGTCTGAATGGCTCTGAACTGTCTGCTTTATTCTGGAATTGAATGCCTGGAAACTAATGTCTCCTATGTAATTTATAATAATTCAGCATTTCTACTCACCTAGACACGATGCTGGAGCCACCATTGAAGTGGTCAACAGCATAGCTCAAGGTGGCAAGAGGTCGAAAGGAGGAGTATCTTGTGAACTTTGACAGGCAGTTAGTAAACTCATCTAACCCCTGACCACTGCCTTCAGGGCCTGGTGAAAATATAATGGCAATATGGCACTATTTCAGAAAAATTGTATTAAAAGTATCCAAAGGCACAGATATATTGTCATAATTGAGGAGTATTTCACAGTGTGGTGCCAACATCATCATAATAATGGTTATTTATGAAGCACTTTACCTCCCCATCAAAGGTGGCTTGAAGCGCTTTACAAAACCAAACATACAAAAATAGATATCTAAACACAACTTTCTAATGGTATATGATTTAAGGCGATTTTCTGTCAAGAAAAGAGAACGGATTTTATTCGGTTGATAAAGCCTGAAAGCCTATAAACAATTTATTATTTCATTGCTTTCACATATATAGTTACCACAAAATATACCACTACTAATCCAGAACTTGCTCTGTAAAAAGCCAGTGGTGCCTAACCTTTTCTCGCCCAAGGGCGGCACTCGACATAGTATAAAATCTCGCGGGCCAGAACATCCCAGTTTAGCCAGAATCATGCCAACATTTTAAAAATGAAATTATGCAGCGATATACCAAAGCATAAGATTTGGTTAGAAAGAAAAAAATCATAAGCCAAAATGAGTGGGCTGCATGAGGCACCTTTGCGAGCCTGATGTCCTGCAGGCAGTAGGTTGGGCACACCTGACTTAAACACATCAGAAGCACAAACAGAATGTACAGTTTGGAAATCACAACAATACCTACACTTAACAAATGCTCACGTAACACATGTATCTCTCAAAGCTAGACACTGACCAGGTTTAAGACCTGATGTCCTTATGGAGAGGTAGCACTGTTCAAGGTCTTCAAAATGTTGACTTATCTTTTTTCTACGTGAGGCAAGGGATGTCTGGAGGTAAGGTGGTTGTGAATAAGATGTCAGACCTGAAGCCTGTAAAACAACAACATCCATGTACACAACATCCAGTTCATCACCCTTGCTGACCTGCTTCAAGACAAAATATTACCAAAACAATGTTATCATGGAAAGTGGTAACTTCACTTTACACAAACAGATTGTAATACAAACAATGTATAAAGATCAACAGTCAACCAAAATTCACCTTGGTTACAGAAAGTAAGCGATCTTCCACCGCTTGTGATGGCACACTAACTTTTGGGCTGCTGTTAAATCCCTCATCACATGCTGCATCAAGAATGGTTGCCGGTTGCGGTGGTTCAAAACCATTGGGCACCAAATGATCCTGAAATGAACAAAACATACTCAGACAGGAATCTCATCACTAAGATCGTGGCCTATGTGCACCATTAATCGTTTGAAGCTATTCATCACATTTATGTTACTAGCCTAGTCTTCCCTGGGTCGACAGATCTGTCATCCACAAGTATGCCTTTTCCCTCCTTGTGTTTCTTTGGTTACAGAATTTGCAGATCTTCTTTTCTTCTTTGACCATAAATTTTTCTTCTGCTATTCTTTGGCCCTTGAATTTGCAGCTCTTCTGTGATTTTACTGTCAACTTTGGATCTACCAATTGTTCAATTCAGTAAATGGCATGCATGGAATCAGAATAAGGAAATAGTTGTGATGTGCTTGTGACCAAGTACAACTGGTAGCTCAACTTTGTCAATAACATCTTACAACAGGCAACAAAAATAAAGATGCTCTGTAGAACAGATAAATGGCCTTGAGTTACTAGCGTCTTGTACTACTAAATTTGATTGGGGGTGATCAAACACTCACTTTCACAGATCATCACACTCTGCCTTCACCATAAAATCAATCCTGAAAATGTTGATCCCGTTAGATGAGATATACAGAAACTTCTATTATGTTTTTATTCTTTAAAAAAATCCACCTTTTCCCATTAAAACTATACTGTGCATTCTCAAGAGTAAAGTCTTTATCAGACTAGAGCTATATTAAGGAATCTCAGTTCAAACTAGTCTTTCACAAACTCAAAAACAGATGGGACCATGGACTGCTGTTGCTTCAGCACCAGTACTGTAAATCCGAGGATATAGAGGAGATAAACAAAATATCACTTACTGGACAGGATGTCAGCTTGAGATGCTGTTCCTTAAGTCGTTCCTGTTCATTAGTGAAAGATTACACGAAATTAGAAACAAAATCATAAAAATTTAATCCTCATATAGTGCGATTAATCTTGAAAGGTTTTAAACTTAAAATTGAGAGGAAACTGACTACTATTACAGTCACTAATTTAGAACCTATACCAAATTCAGAGAAAATGAACAAATCATACAAATAAAAAAAAAAAAGATAAGCTACAAATTAAATTCTACCCTGATAAGAAACATGTGCTTGCAAGAAAACTCCACTGATTATGTAGACCTCACCTCTACAGCTTGACAGTCTCCATCCAGAATGTTTATCTCCCGCATTAACTGATCCAATTGCTGTTCAAAAATTAAACATAACTGTTAAAAACACCACCCACTTCTTTTGTGCTATGGATTTAATAAGCAGTCTCCAAGGGCATGTAAAAAAGAGACAAATGACAAATCTTTATTTATGAGAGTAACAGAATAAAAGGTTATGTTTTCCTACATCTAGCCCTCAATTTAACAAAAACAAACCAAACACTATGTTACAACAAAACAAAGGTCTACATTACTACAATAAAACAAAAGGGAAAATTAGATTATATGTACAATGATGGGGGTTGATTCTAATTTGACAGGGTTTTTTGTACTAATGCATAAATAACAATGCATATGTTCATTTTTTTTAATTGTTAGTAATGGGTGTTTACATTGGGTGGGAGGCTTCTGCAGGTGATCAAAGGTTTTGATATAGATGTTGTAGGAATCTCACTTTGAGCTGGTATAGAATAAAATTGAAAAAGCGTTTCATGAGGAAAAAATGCTCCTAAAGTATCTGGATTGCTACATATAAAAGCTATAAAATAGTACTGCTAAGAAAAGAAACATGAAATATTTATCTCAAAGATTACCGTCTGTTTCCTCTGCCTGACTTGTTGTAGAAACTCTTTCAGAATACAGCTTTCAGCAAACTGACCATCCTGAGAGGAGACAGGCAACACACACACACACACACACACAGATGGATTAAGTGAGTTTAGCACTTGAGCATCTAGTTTTAATATTAAAATATGAAAAATAATTTTTTTTAAAAATATTACTTGTAACCACCAAGTCTCTTTTACTTTGTCCATTCAAACCTTAAAATGCCATTAAAATGAATCTAGAGCTAACCAAGACAATTAAAAGGTGCAGCTGACTGAAAACATTTTCCTCAATAGTTTGTAAAATGTTAAAATATTCATTTTGAAACAGAAAATATAGTAGTATTCATCTTGTTGGAATAAACTGCATTCATGTCAAACACACCAAATATATGCATCAAATGCAAAGATTAAACCAAAATAATCACCTTAAATAAATGTTAGAATTTTGAATCACCCTTGTTTGTGAATCAGAGTGTGAGGAAAATCTAATACATCATTGGAGAATTTCTGGTTAGTTTGTATGTTTCTCAATATTTCAATGTTACTCTGCTATCCATGGCACCAAAAAACACCTCAAGATTTCAAAGTAAACTTACTGCTTCCAGTTTCTGCTTTTTGCTGGCTAAAACTTCTAAAAGAAAGTTCACATTGGAAAGGTCAATGTCATCTGACAAAAGTTCCACAAGCTCAGCAAGACTGGAACCAGGTGTCTGAAAAGGACGCAGGCAACTTATAATATCAGAAATAATAAAAATAGATTCAAAACATCGCAGAAATAATAATAATAATAAAAGATTTCCATCTCTCACAGTGGCAGAGAACAAGGACAACAAGGCAGATGTTTTCCATTTGTGTTCAGATACACAGTTAAAACTGGTGAAGGTTTTCATACTGCTACATACATAAAATCTGTGGGGCTTTATCAACCAGTCAAATAAACAATACACATCAATGTCCATGTGTGCCATCTTCACACCTAATGTCAATAAACTACTAATTATTACAGCCAAATTAGGGATGCAAAACTATCACCCACACTTGATAACAAATGGTGCTAATACATTTTATATCTGGTTTGTTAAAAAATATCTTCAGTCATGAGATCTCTGATCTAAGCTCATACATTTTCAGACTCTTAGCTCCAAATCACATGTTTACATACCCTCTTGGCAAATTTGGTGTTCTCTTACATGATTTAGGCATGTTTCTATCTGACAGGAAACTGTGACCAACCCTACTGTTTACAAGTAAACATTTACAAAATCTGTCTCCATTTGTTTAAACTTGTCGGATTTTCTTTTTTACAAAAGCTAGTAATGTCATCTATCACCACCACATTTAATGTCACAACAGCAGCATTTTCTCTAGATACAGTACAATATCTAGATTAAATAATCACACATGTACAGCTCTACAAGCACTTCTTAAAACTGATGAGAACAAGTGAATGGTAACTGTTAGGTTTGGTTTTTATCAACTTTTACTTTCAATCACCCTTTTTCCCAGGTTGAGGCTTATGTAAAAGAATGTCAATGCTTTTATTTAGAATAAAAAAGCAAACTGAAAAATGAGATGGGTATGGAAAATTCTCGAATTAGAAATAACCATCTGTACACAAAAATGGGATGGACAGTGTTTTTATTCTCCTTCACATTTAAAATAAAGGTAAGGTAATAGAAACAGGCAAAGAAGGTGAACTCACCCTTTCAGTCTTCCGTTTCTTCTCTGTTTGTTTTCCTTTGAACTTGAGGATCAGTTCATTCACTGTAAAGAGAAAAGTTGCCCATGAAAGCAGAAAGATATCAAAATCTGATATCATAAGACACAGCAAAATATCAGAAAAAGGTTTGGACCCAAATATCGGAGCTAAATAGCAAGATTTAAACAGATATACAATTATTGTTCTTTCTTCACTTTTATAAAAGAGCAAATAGACCATAAAATATTACAGTCATGTTTGCTTTGTGTCTTCCACTGCTGGTGTAAAAGAAATTATGCCTCTCACTTAGTCTCAATTTCTTTAGTAAATGCAATGTAATGATGGAGGTATTTAAATACCAAATAAAGTAAATTACACCTTATCTAAACCGCACGTACATGAAAAGTTAGGATAAACTTGATCTGGATTCTCAATGACGTAGTTACACTTTGGACACCTATTGGATTTCTCCAAACTTTGTTTGATACACTTGTAGCTGCAAAAGATAACAGAAAGGCTCATAAGCATTTAACAGAATAAATTTTAGAAATCCATTTGCTCTGGCAGAGAAAGATGTAGACAATTTTTTTAATAAAAAATTATCATGGAAAATTATCAAATAAAATATTATTTATAAAGAGAAGCGAAGGGCTTATGCTTTTATTGAATAAAGAGCAAGATCTTACCAAAAGGAATGGCCACATTTTGTCATGTGGGCTTCATCAATGACATCAAAACACACAGGACTGCAACAGAATATTATGAGAGGCAAAAAAATAGTAGATAATAACTCTTCTGGTTATATGCAATTACTTTTCAATACTCATCTTTCATACATTTATTTGCATCATAAAAATGAAACTATATTTTAATAAATGTTTTACAATTTTTACACACCTCTAAGCACCTAAATAATGTGGGTGTTCTAGTGAACTAACCAAAATAACATTTTAAGTTGCTTTGCTTTATCAGTTTTCTTTGTTTTGCAATTGAAATAATAATTTCTTGCAGATAATTGGAAATGCTGCACCACTTTCCAGGAAGTCTATGAGAGTGGAGGAAAAGAGAGAGAGAAAGACAGTGTGTGTGTGTGTGTGTGTGTGTGTGGGCAGGAGGATGTGCTTGCAAATTCAAGCATGCATGCATGCACATGAATCAATGTGCATCATGGGTGAAAAATGGTGCAAAAGTGGAAAAAAAACCTGAAAGCATTAAGGTTTCGTTTTAATGCTTTCTACACTGTCAGTCTTTGCATTCAATGAAGAAAGGAAAACTAAAATAACTCTTTAACCTCCTTACCAAGAAAAAAATGCATGCTTCTAATTTAATTATAACAGTATTTTCTGGCAAGAAATGTTGGCTTTGACAATAGCAATGTGGAAGATGGTAAATTTAGAACAAACGAAAAAATGTTTACACCCAGTCATGCATAAAAGTGATAGCGTTCATTTGACACTCACTGGGTGTGCATTCATCACAACATACAAATCAGCGAGAACTCTGTCACTGACCAGACATAATCGTTGTCACGATCCTCGTATGTGCCCTTAATGCCCCCTAGTACCGATGCTGTCTGAGGTTTCTTCCGACGACGCGTGGACACCACTTGCGTCCGTCCAGCCATTTCGTCGGAAACCTTTGAAATGCAATAAAATTGCTTCATATAAATACAAGTGTATCTAATATTTTTAAGGGGCCTATTGTTCATGAATGTGTTTTCAGACTCGCTCGTTACACACAGAAGACGAAACTGTCGGCGACTTCTGGAATGCGGGCAAATGTGACGACCTCCCACCTGGAACGATTTTGTTTTGAATTGATGTATCTGAGCATGTCGAAAATTTAGTGGTATTTTTCGAGTGCTAGAATGCTATCGGCTGTGGCTGAATTTTTTATTTCTGCATATGTATCCTGTCTAGCAACACGCAGTAGGTAATCAACCCACTTTCTTACCTTTTCTTTTAAGTCTCTTCGGATACAAAGTTGCCTTGTTAATCATGCGCGTTAATGAACATCCGGTTGTCGTCTGCACTTCCGCAATTGAGAGACCGCGATCGTTGTCCGCAATATTCTGCTATAGTTCTTGTGTTCTTCCATAAGCTCTACAGATTTTTTTTTACCCTTATAAGTTATACAAGAGTCTTATGTCCAGTCTACGTAAAAGTGAGAGCGGTGCGCAGGTAAAGTGGACACTTGACCGGTTGTGAAAATTAATAGATGGGCGAGAGGATTGAGCACTTATAAAATAATTTTGTCGGAAAGTTTTCTTGTTTTTTGTTTTTTTTTTTGTAATGCAAGGATATGTATGTTGAGTCTTGAAATAAAAATATTATCACCAATGCAGGATCCATTCGAATATTTTGAGGTTAGGTTTTCGGCAATAGAAGAATTAAGAAACCATACCCGACCATCATGATGTAGGCCCTTAGAATGTTGTATTCAAATAGTTCTAAATGGGCTGCAATATAATATCAGAGTAGCTTAATATATTCACTTATTAGTTCTCTCTTTCACACACACGCACACCACATTATTTTGCTCTCTCTCTTTCTCTCTCTCTCTCTCTCTCACACACACACACTCTTTACATGTGTTTGCATTCTAGAGTGAGGGATAGAAATTTTGACAGAAATGCTTAGAGCTTTGGGATGATGCACCATAAAAGCAATCTATTAGTATTATTATTATTAAATAAATGTTACATTGCAAGCATAATACTTTTAATTGGGAATCAGTATGGAAAAATGTATATAAAAGAATTTTTTTCTTCTTTTTCTTTTGTTGGACTATAGCTTTTAGCAAGGCTTGGAACTCGTCCATCTCTTAAAGGCTTGGAACCAGCATTGTTAGGGTCAGAATCTGTCCAAGGAGATGTGGTGGAGTTTTTTGGCGGAGATGCTACTGGGAAAAGTGAATTACTGCTCCATCTTGTTGCCTTGGCTGTCCTTCCAAATACCTGGAGAAACAGGCACCTGAAAGGTCACAAGGCAGAGGTCATCTGGGTTGACACAGACCTGAAGTTTTCAGTTTTACGCCTGGCTGTAATTATTGAACAGCAAATCATGACAGGACTAACATCCCAGTCAAGAGTTGATGTTGCTGTACATGACAGTGGCAATGGTCGTGTTCAGCCATTTGCTGGTGAAAATTCTGGTTCATGTGATGCAGAGCACAACAAATCAGAAGTAAGTGCATATGTGTTTCCTTCACAGCAAAATAGTACCAAAGATGAACATAATGGCACAAGATGTCATGTTAACAAAGAAGAGAAGTGTGATAAAAATAATCTCAATTGCATTGAATCTGCAAAACACGATGCTGAAACAAACTCTAGACGTAACATTTTAGGTGGGAGAAAACGTACTGTCACCCAGATGGATGATAGTGAAGAAGACTGTTGTGGTGATCTGAGCTCCAAGTGTCTTCATAACATCTCTTCTGCATCTGTGATGAGTGGTTTATGTTTTGACAGCAAGGATTCTGCTTATAAGTCTGAAGGTGCATTTCCCAGGTTCAAACAGTGCAAATTGCAACACGAAAACAACAACGTTGCTGATTCATGTGAGGAAACCATGGTAACCGAGCAGGAGGTGCAGCTTCTGGTGCAACAGTGTCTGGAGCGAGTGCATATAGTTCGCTGTACTTCATCTCAACAACTGTTGTGCACACTGCACTCTTTGGATGCTACCATTGCAGCTAACTCCAACATTTCTCTTCTTGTGGTTGACCCAATATCAGCTTATTTCTGGTCTGACAAAATCAGAGACTTGAACCACTGCCGTTCTTATCTGCAGAATGTTACCTGTAATGTTGTTAATATTTTGAAAAAGTTCACTAAAATATACAACTTGCTTGTGATAGTTTCCAAACAAGCCTTGATGAAACCAAAACAAAGAGAAGTTAAAGGGGAGAGAACTGGTACCCTTTGTCCAACAGCAGCAGTTCCTGGATTGGACAGTGACTTTCATGTTGAATTTTTGGGCAAAGCTTGGAGTCAGCTAATCTCCAAACGCTTTTTGTGTGAAAAAAGTGAAGGGGGCAGAGAGCACAGTACACAGCAGTACTATAGACTGCTTGGGAGCCAAGACTACCAGAAATACTTTGTCATTAAGGAGAGTGGTGTAGAGTTCATCGAGTAGCACAATGGTAAAGGTCTGAGCACTGAAATGAATGGAGGGAGAAGTTGGAGTGAAGAGAATGTGCATTGTGTGTTACGTGTGTGTGTGTGTGTGTGCATGTATGCACACTTCTGTGTGTGAGGGCAGGGTAAGAAAATTTTAGATAGATCTATAAGTTCTCTTAAAAAATGTTTTTAAATTGTCAAGTGGAGAAGTGCCCTTTCTTTGATTCTTACAGGCAGAAATGCTTCAGAGTATTGCTTTATAGCACTGTTTGTGATGACGATTATCTGACCTACTTTTATGAAAAGTCAGCGAAATATCATAAGCATGAAATGCCAAAATGTGCAGTGAACAGTAAAGTGTTGTAAAAAGCTATTTTGAGTGAAAATTCACCTTTTTCATAAATTCGTTGATAAATGGAGCATTTCCTTAATCGTACATAGTATTTGAATATAAATTTCATGTTCTGAACTCAAAACAAAAAAATTTGGTCTGCATGTATACCTTTATTGGAAAAGAAGCCTAACTTTCATTTAAAGACAATGGAGATAAAGCACAAATGCAAAAAAGATGCTTTTGTGTCACAGCATCAGACACTCACGTGCTTGTGTGTGCTGATATTGGATGTACATGTATACATGTTGGTTCTGTGACGTGTACATCCATGTTCAAAAGTGTATTAGCCAAACACCAGTAAAGGTGTTTGTGGATTTAAGTTTGATGCTGAGTGGGAATATAGGTTACAGGATCCAAAACTTGACTGCAGGGAGTGTGTTAAGCTGGTCAAGGGACTGTTCTGTAGAATAAGAACAGTAAAAGACAATGGACTGAGCACTGATTGCTTGAAACATGATTTTAAACTGTTATTTTTGACTGCAATTCAATAAGAGAACATTGAATACTAGTACTGTTCCACTGTAGTGCATTACCACTGTAAGCATAAATTACTATAAATGTTTTTTAAAGACTTTTTAAGATGTGCTTAACATTGGCGAGACTGTATAGCCTAGTGATTATTGCATTTTACTTCAGAGTGGGCTGCTAAGGTAAAGGTTGACGCAACTTTTTGTTAGGTGGTTGGAGAGTGAGATGTTTTATTGGAACCAGCTCTTTTGTGTGAGGGTGGTGCCCATCTCTCTTGTTTTTTTACTTTACCTTTCCTCAACCCTGTGTGGAGTCAGGTATCCACTCCTGACAGCTGGGTCACCTGGGGGAAGTTTGCTGCATCACACAAGGTATGGAACCAACATATTTCCATATTCACGTGAAAGTACTCTAACCACTAAGCTATCTACTTCCCCAGACTGCTAAAGCTTATCACTCAAAGAATTCCCTCTGCTCATCCACAGCAGAAGTGGGATCTGAATTATCACATAGATTAAGGGTGGTGGAATGAGATGGTTAGGCTGGACTGCTTCTATCCTTACCTGTGTGGACATGGTGATAATATTGGTCTTTAGAATCATCTAACATGCTTTGAAACATGTCTTCACGATATTGACTCTTCTTTGTCCACCATATATATGTAGCATAAATACAATTTTTAAAACTCGAAAAAGCACTTAATCACAAACAAATTAAAAATAACAGTTGATCATGACACAGTTTTATGAATTGTTTATTTGCATTGTTGATAGTAACAAGATCTGTACAGTAAACCTGACTACCTGATGATAAGTGTCTTCCTCTGTGGCAAAACACAAGTTACAGATGATACACCAGCATATCATTTCATGGAACATCACCTAATGTCGACCTTTATTTACAGTTGTATCCCCCTCCTTCCTTTGCTGCAGCATGTACAGATGCATGAACCTTAACCTTGAATATCATCAACAGTTTTGCTACCACTCATGACTCAGTTCCCAAGTATGTACAGGTCTGTTACATAAACATGGAGAGCATTATATCGACCTTAACATTTTAGTTTATATTTTTATACAGGTCAGAAGCATGCACATTTCTCATAGTGTTTCCAGCTTTCAAGTGTTAAGTTTTTCAACCTTAACTTTGGAAGACATCACTGTCCCTAAAACCAAAGGATGCCATAAATGCCCAAGATTAGTGAAAGCATTTGACCAGTTCCTTTTCTGGTATGCTGTGAAAGCTTCCAGACCGACACATCTTATGTTCAATGAAAGGCTTATAAAGATCAGACTATTTATATTTGTTTCAGAAATGTATTTGCTATGTACATCTTGTAAGTTCTGGATTTTACCAGCTGGCCACCATCTTTTCCTTCATCAGTGGAACATTCACAAACTATTGTATTTACATACTGGGGATTATGCTGCAATACACAGCAACAAAAAGTATTACAGGGGCTTCCAGCTGTTTATGTCACCTGTTGTGCAGAAAACAATGACTGAAAAGCCTGATTCTCATTTGACTTGCCTGAGCCTTAAAAGACCTTACAACGTAATTGAAAGGTAATAGCATGTCATCTGAATGTCTTTACCTTTATTGTCATTGACTTCGACAGTTAAAATTACTTGTTTTCCTTTCTTATAGAAATACTATAGGCGGTTTCCTCCCCTCTCTCTTAATAAAGCTGCATGAAAGAGGTTTTCAAAAGTTCTGCAAAGTGACCTAACACTTATGAAATGTTAGTTGCAGGTGTCTTGATAATAAGTGACTGGTGTTATCTGTGACCCTCTCTGTATCTTGCAACAACATTGCCAACACGTTACACATATCACATATTTATTTACAAATTATCACATGGTTCAGTATGTTAACAATGTATTACTTGGTGTAACATGATGATAGTAAAACAGATTCATATAAAGCATTTATTTTCTAACGACTGTAATAAAATTAAAAATGTATTAAAGTAAATAAAAGAAGACGAAATCATTGGTTATAATGAAAAACGAGACTGCTACAAAGTATCAGTGGTCTTGCTGTACATTATGCATGGCACACTTAATGCCAGAATAGTGAACTTATAAACTAAGAATTGCTTATTACTGAGTTGTGAAAAATAAAATCCATTCATGCATTTGTTTTACAATAAGATGTGAGGCAATGAGCACTGAGATGTCACTTGTTAAAACTTTCTGGTCATCCCTGCTTAAAAAAGCAAGGCTGTTCTCCATCAAATTGCCTTTTTATGATTCATGCAGTTTACATATTACCTTCCTTGTCATTATTCTTTATGCTCTTTACCACTGGATCAGTACAACTAAAGTGCACAACAAATAAATTTTAAAATTTCCTTAGGAAGCTGTTTTACGTTTCAAATAACGTATTTATAATGTTTGAAGTACAAGATTTATACTACAACTGAAAGACATTATGAACACCATGACAATATTAAAATTGTATAAAAATATTATGTATCTCAGTCTTATTTCTATTAATAAAATTTACCTATAATTTCTCTTAAAACTTGTAAATAGGTTTCTAAATAAGCAAATCTTAAGTAATATATACATATAATACAAGAAGTATTTAGTATTCTAAAATTTTCATCGAAATGTAAATACACATTATATCTTATTTTGGAAGACCTTTAAACAAGAATGACATTTGTACAAGGTATATGAGCAATGTGCTGTAATGATGTCTTTAACATCAACAGCAGCTAAAAAAAAAAAAAAAAAAAATTAAAAACAGCAAAAGACAGTATCATACTAATAGGAACATGTTCATGGCAATTGTCACTGTCTTCTTCATTATCTTGTTAAATCACTACTATGTGTATCTTAGCTAAATTCTAGCATCTTATACAGGTATTCTGCCACATGAATGTGAAATTACTATGGTAACCATGCACTCTTCCCCTTCTTTCTGCTAGAATTTATGCCAAGGTTTCTCAAAACATCAGTCAGGTGCCACATAAAAATGGTTATTTGTGAGCATCATAGGACTGTTGTAGGTTAAAAAAAAAATCAATTATGAACAGGATCACAACTTAAAGATAATTGTTCTAGGGCAAAGGCTTGGTTTATCTTGTTCTGTTCTTGTGCGAGGCTTGCTTGTGCTTTACTAAAAGTGAACAAATGTCTAGTTCTTTAAATATGCAGAATGCATGTCTTTTCTTTAATTTTTGATCCTACATGTTTGTTGATACAAGAAGAAAACATTCAAGATCTTGAAGAAATTATTTTGTAAATTATAGATTGCGTCTGAATTCCTTTCATCTCAATTTAGAAAGCTGTCTGATTACTGTGAACATTTGTAAAGTTATTGCCTACTGGACCAAATGAGATTCATCAGTTTTGAGGGAAGAGTTGGGAGTATGTGTTTGGGGGTGGTGGTGAGGGGTGCATGGGTAAGGTGTTGTACCTAAAGGGAGACTTCCAAGCACGCACTTGCAAAAATATATGGGGTATGATCATTCAAAAATTAATGCAATTGTGTGTGCGCTTTGTAAGTCAAAGACAGTAGACCAGATGTGTGTATAAACAGATCTTACCTATAAACGCAGTTTACAACCTGATCATATGTATTTGTCATTGTCTTAAATCCAAGTCATAGTTTTTCCTAACCAGATAACTTGCATTTTAATGGATCTCAGAAAATTTCATGACAGAAATATTCTTGATGAGATCATGAAATTTCTTACAGAACCCACACTAATTCTTTGCTGAGCACCAAATGATGTTAGTAATCAAGCTGAGATGCACTGCAGGTCACCATAGTTCCAGCTACCTCTTTTGAACACCATACTCCAGTTCATGGCCATGATGATGAAACTATTGGCTGCTTTGGCTTAGACGCTGTTTCAGGGTCTGCAAGGAAGAAGAGCTTGAGGGACGAGCTCGCATGTATGTTGGTAGCTTTGTTGTCTTGGTTGCTGGATTGTAGTCCAAGATGGGGTCATTAGTCCACAACATCTGGTATAGATAGAACATCATGTCATCCTGTATAAGTACATTACACCATGTCATGCAGTATATAAAGACATGACACCAAATCACTGATGTGGACACAAGACTACATAAAGATTTCTGGTTCTATATTTAATCACTTTGATCCGGTATGGTTTTCTTGTTTGTTTTAGCTCAACTTTAGTAGATGTTATCCACATAATAAGATGAGCTTTCCTACAACAAAGGATGCACAAAAGTCTACTGGAAATGTTTTCCAAGTTTGTTTTAAGATATACTGACCTGATCTTTTTCACGAGACCATTTCAAAACTGCTTCATCATCACAGTGGCAGCCAGAGAAACTCAGCACCAGTGGTTTACCTTCAAACCTAAAAACACATGGTCTGAGTGTTATTCACCTGTACCTGTGCACCTGACTATATGCTGTCAAGTACTTTTAACCACAGAACAAATGCACACAGTCAACAAAGAAAGTCTTATGTATACTTTATAAATTTTGCACAGAAATAATATGTGTATATATATTTATAAATAAGAAATGATGAGTATTTCATCAACAGTGATTTGCTGGAGGTGTAAAGGAAGTGTATGAAAAGAAAACACGTTTGGTAAGATAGGAGAACTACTAAATGGTAAAGAAGATGGGGAGTGCGGAAAAGAACAAAGTGGCAAGAACTTACTTGTACAGCAGGAGACATTTGACTGGTTTGTCAGAGATCTTATTCTTGGACATGAGTGTCATGTCTGCAGCATACAGCAGCTCTGTTGTGCTGGCAATACTTGTGGACGTACTCAGCATGGAGTTATTGCGTGGCAATGGCATGCTGTTGCTGTTGTTTTTGCTGTTGCTTATGCCATGGTTGTTCTTGCCTGATAGCAGTGACTCACACTCAGCTCGAGATGGTGTAGACACCTGGACATCAACAGTTTATTGTAATCTGCTTTCTTCAACACAACATCAATATTTTTTCTTGTTTCATGTGTATGTGGACATATTCTTGTTGGCTAAACCAAATATTACATCTGCTGTGTATTCAGAAGAGTTAACGTTGTTGCATATATGCTTATGCATTTAAGAAAGTGTCTTGAGATGGATCTATGTCGCTGACTTTCAATGTACCAAATGTCATGGCATATGTAATATCCACTTTTGTGTAGTATGTCAGTTTTACACAAATTACAAAATGCACACACAAAGTTTTTTCAAGCGTGTATTAATTATTTTTCATTATTTTCATGTACACAATATACAAATGGAGATTAAAACATTTCAGGAATTTTAATGAAAAAAATTGGCAGTTTTTTCTTATGAACTTAAATATTTTATTTGCTAACTGAAAATTATTTTTCATTATTTTCATATACACAAGATACAAATGGAGATAAAAAAAATATTTCAGGAACTTTAATGAAAAAATTTGGCAGTTTTTTTTTTCTTATAAACCTGAATATTTTCTTTGCACAACTGCATGTAGGTCATTAAACAAAAACATTCTGCAGTAGAAACTTGTTAAGTTCTGCTCTTTAATTCGCATACTGTAATGATCAAGGTTAGTAGACTTGATACCGGGTCACTCACCTCCTCATAGCTGGACCAGGTGTGACAGCTAATAGTGCTGAGTGCACGTGGCTGGAACATACGTGATTTCTGCATATCCAGTAACTTTTGTCTAGCGGTATGATCAGCTGGGCCTGCAAACTCGCTGTAAAAGTCTTGAGGAAATATGAAGGAAGAAGGGTCACACTCTGGGAGATTCACTCCTCTCTCTTCTGATTCTTCGAATGAATCTGGTCTGCTAAGCCTTCCACAGAGATTTCCAGAGGAGCCCAGCTTAAAGTCACTGAAGACAGAACTACTGCGCCGGCTGTCTGGTGAATGGTCTGTGCACACACTTTCTATGTCTGTTTCAACATGGAAATTTGTGTAGTCTAAACGATACTGTGCCTCCATGTCAGCAGGCTGCAGATTGTCTGTCACACTTGACTCGGAAGCACTGCGTTTGTACATCAGTCTGCTGATTGAAGATAGTGAGGATGAAAGACTGCCATTTCCCATGGTGGTTGCAGCAGTGATAGCAGCAGCACTGGTTTTTCTCACAATAGGCTTCTCAGCCTTTTTGTCCACACTTCTCACAACAGTCTTTGGGTTTCTCTGTAAGAACAGACTTTGTGGCCGCTTCTTTTTCTGCCCTTTTAAATCCTTTGAATCACTGACACCACTGAAGTGGTTGTTGTTCACAGATTCTTGGACAGAGGTGTGCTGTTCTGCCTTTTCTGTGGGCTCTTCCTGACTTGTTTCATATGGGGATTCTTCCACTGCCGTGGCTACTGGGGTTGTTGCCGAATCACCCATGGTACTGGCAGTGGAAAGTCCATCACTGGCATCCTGAAATACTTCATCGGATTCTGACTGCCGTGATTCCACTGATGAAGCAAAGGAACTGCCCATAGAATCTTTTATGTGTGGCTTTCTTGAAGTCTCCTTTTCATTTGTGTCTATGTTGGAATTACACAAAGTCTGCCTCTTATCCTTTTTCATCCCTTTTATTCCATCCCATACCTGCATGATCACTGAACCATCAGAACTAGTCATTTCAATTCCTGATTCACTGGTCTGCCTCTCTAACAGTTCTTTTTCTGTGACTTGAGTGTAACTCATGTCTCCTGCCTCTGTCACAGGAGAAGATCCTCCAGAATTGAGACTGATGTTTGTGCCATCTGTAGACATAACAGTGTCTTTTTCTTCTGCTTTAACCTTCGCACTGTGGGTACTGGGATCACACTCATTGCCACTGTCATCAAGTCTCTCACTATGCATACTATCATCTATGATGCTCTTTCTCATGTCATGGGATCCATCATCTCCAATGAAGAACTTGTGAACACCATTGATGAGAGAAGTATCATAAACCTCTATTGTTTGTTCAGGACAGCCAGATCTATTGGTTGGTTCAGAAAATTTGTCAAGAGAGTGAAAGTCTTTTTCCTCAAAAGCTGCTTCTTCATCACAGATAACACGATGACCAGTACCACAACTGCTCACTGTTGATTTCTTGACTTCGCTGGAATCATTGACAACTTTTATCTTGTCTTCCACAGTTTCTAAGGATCTGCTCCCTCCAAGGTCCTCATCTTGTCTCTCAAAGTCTTTGTTTTCTGATTTGGCTTCAATAATGTTGTCACAACAAAAACTTGGAGTAGGAGTTATACCTTCAGTATCATCTTCATTAACTGAGGGAGCAAGTCCACTTGTTTCTTGCAACAAATTGTTCTTGCTGATATTTGACTTATTAGTTGACTGAGTAAAAAACATGCTGCTAGGATCTTGTCCTCCTTGGATCACTGACTCATTGCCACTGCTTATCAAAGAGTCACTGCAGGAGAGAATCCGCTCAGACAGTCTAAGAGGGTCAGTGTCAGAGTCTACCTGAGACAAATATAGCTGACGCACCTGCACACAGGAATCACAGTACAGGTAATCTGTGTGTGTGAAATGGCTAGAGGGAAATTAAAACAAGGAGAAGATATGGCTAAAGAGAAATCAGAAAAGAGTGTATGGCTTGAGGGAAATCAGGTATATGTATTGCTTGAGAGAAATCAGAGCAAGGTGTATGTATAGCTAGAGAGAAATAAAACAAGGTGTGTGTATGGCTAGAGAGAAATCAGAACAAGGTGTTTGTTTGGCTAGAGAGAAATAAAACAAGTTGTATGTTTGGCTAGAGAGAAATCAGAACAAGGTGTATGGGTAGATACAATAATGAAGTAAGGTTTGCATAAATGGGTAGAGGTTTGGGGAAAGAGGATCGAGATGTGTGTGTGTGCACCCACACTTTGGGCCAATATTTATGTGATAGATGAAATGATATGGTTTTGTATTGAAGTATAAGTTATGAAATATGAAGCAATGTGTCTTAAAAGCCAATTTTCTTAAGTGCCCATTCTTGGAACAATACATTCACTAAGCCACTCGGAGTTGACACATCTACCTTCATAGCAGCTTCCCGCACAGGATCGTAAGCCTCGACACAAGAAGAAAGATTTGTCATCTCCTCTTTCCCGCTCATAAGGGCTGAAAAATTGTCCGTATAGGAACCAACGAAAGAGGAACAGTCTGAGGGTGACTTTGAACCTTGATGTGTGAAGACATCATATGTGATCAAGTTTCCCTCTCCTGTTCCAACCCAGACTGTGTAGTCAAGAGGCAGGATACAAGTAATGCGGGCTTTGTTGAAGTACATCTCATCATCCTGTTAACAAGAGTTACAGCATGGTGAATTGTGATGTACATGAGATTAAATACTTCTATGAAGTACATTTTATGCTCGTGTCAACACAACCATAAGGCTACTGACACGGTGTACATACACCAGTAAGAGACTTAATATATTTTGTTGAAGTACATTTCATGCTTCTATCAACACAGTGATAGCATGACTATTTGTGTATTAATACTTAAGCAGAAATTAACTTATCCTGAAACATGATAAAAGAGCATTAATATATATGTTGCAGTATACACACATTTGTTATTATTATAACAGTAAATAATCTGGTTTACATATAAACAGAAAAATAAAATTGTAAGTTAATATAACATATTCCAAATATAGAGAAAGACTGCTTATATAGCACATAATAACAATAATACAGTGAATTTATATAGTGCCATATCTCGGTCTTATGGACAGGCTCATAGCACGTTACAAAAAAAATAATAAATAAATAAAGACAACTATACAGACAGACAGACATGGGAGCATGTAATACAGCATGCAAAATTGTTGTCTAGAGAATTCCAGATAATATGAATGAAATGTAGCAAGAAGCAAATCTGCATGAAAAAGAAATTGCATACTTTGCGAAGATTAGGGTATCGACTTGCACGAGTGTCATACAACATCTTGCACACTAAAACCTCAGGATCCCAGAGTTCTAAGATTGATGATCCACGGACTGAGATCCAGACACCTGGAAGTCCAGGTTGCAGTGTCAGAATGTGATCATATGGGTTGGATGACACTGTGAAGCTGTCCATAGCATCTAGTGTACTGCACAGCAAAGAAACAATTACATTAAAGAATGGTTTAAGTCCCCATAGGAATGAGCACTGACAGCAGCATCACTGCCACGACATCTATTTCATATTCCCAGAGAGAACACGTCACTTTAAAATGACACTATGACAAACAAGTGGATCTACCAATGAACAGTCCAAGGTAAACAACAAATCCCAGAATGAAATGACAGCACTAACAAGAGAGAAGCAACAACTGTATGCTCAGTGTATTTGTTAATGTAATATGAAAAAATTACACGTGGTGTGATTAATTTATACACTGTGAGATGTCTTTTTCTGTCCATAGCCATGGAGTTAAGAAAGGTGGGAACAAAAGAATACCTGGCATGGATGACAGAGACAGTGTTGCCACAAGCACACCACAGCTGGCTGTCCAAAAGTTGGACACATGTCACTGGTGACTGACCAATAGGAATGTACATAACATCGTAGAACACCGAGTTCACATTCACGTTCTGTAAAAACAATAGAACCAGCAGCTTTAGTGAGCTAACTATAAATAAGTCTATTTACTATCAGTGAGATAAATAAGTATATTTACCATTATTAGTGAGTTAAATGTGCATGTCTATTTTAAAATGTTGAGCCTTGACAAAGTTGCAAAGATTTTGAAAACAATGTGTTTCTTTTCTCTTTGGATGAAACACTTAGCTGAGATGACAGTTATCACAAAGGCATCCTTCATTGGTGTAATCATGTAAAGATGAGCACAGAATTTGTTCCATATCATATATTGACACACCTCCAGCACAGCTACAGTTCCATCAGCCAGACCAGCAAACACACGCCAGGTTCCACAATCATCAAATGTGCAGAGTGAGAGAACAGCATCATGCAACTGTTGTTCCCAAATGAGAAGGCTGTAGATTGAGAACAACATGAATCATGATCAAAACAAACACACACATGTACAAACACAAAATCAAATATCTGTTATACTGTTATATATTGCTCAATTTGCCAACAACTTTTTTAAAATCCAAAAGCAAGCTGTTCTTTATCATAAAGTTACTTTTTATTCATAGAAATGGTCTACCTTTTATCTTATTTTTTACATAAAATGTTCATAAGAATGTATTTTGAAGATGTTCTCCTTCTCTGCATGTCAACAATAAATGATATGACATGTTGTTTTTAAGCAAGAAGTTCTCATTTTCTCTCCAGAAAAGAAATTACCGGTCAGCTTCTCTGTAGCAGCAAATATTCCAAGAAAGCGTACCAAACAAGATGGCATTTGGGATGGCGCACAAGCTCATTACACGGCAAGAAAACTAAACAAAGAAAAGAGATATGTATTGTGTATGTGTGTGTGTGCATGATAGTGTGAGCAAGTGAGTGGGAAGTGTGTGTGCAGGTATGTGGGTGGAGAGAGAGAGTCCCCATTCATGTTTGCAATAGAGTTTGCATTTATGACATGGCTAGATAATTATATTAGAGACATAATGTATGGTTAGATTTATCAGATATAGTGTATGATCAGGCAGGTGATATGTTCATGTTTTCCTAATGTGTTTCAAAATGTGCATCTCATGTTATGCCTCATGTTTAAAGAGGAAAGCTACTTCAGTAAATGATTGACTTAAGCAAACAGAATGCTGATGACATTTTAGACTGATAAAAAAGTATTCCCACAACCACCATAAAGCTAAAATACAAGGTAAAGAAGGGGATGCAGGGTTACCTGTATGGGAATGTCAGTCATGGTGCCCTCCTTACAGTCCACAACACACACCTTGCACTGTGTCTGGTTGCCGTAACATACCCATGCCTCACAGCCTGCCAGACAGAAGAAAGTACCATACAGAATGTCATGCCTTAGCTACTGTCAGCACACAAATAAGCCTCTTAATTTTCTTTAAAAGATGACCTGGACATTCACCGTTTACTTAGTTATGTAAAGTATGTGAGATCAGATATGCATTCACACAGGCACACCTATTTGACAATACACGGAAACAGGGAACTATATATATATATCAGTAACTACACATGAAAAAACCTTGGCAGCTCATAGGTTTCCAGAAGGTAATGTTTCCCAATTAATAATTTCCCAAAATACTAAATTTCCAACTCCCAAACCCCAGAAAAAAGCCTTTTAGGTCCCCATGCTGTTGGAATAGTTAGCACACCCCTGTCCCTTATTAACCCCTAAGGTTAACCCAATGCAAAATTTGCTACTCTAGAGGTACTACCCCCTAACTCAAACCACCTTAATCCATACTCAAAATCCTCGTATTAACCAAAAATCTAGTCCTAACTGCCCAGGTAGATCCCTGGGAACACACACACACACACACACACACACACACACACACACACACACACACACACACACACACACACACACACACACACTAAAATATTTGCAAGTCAAGAAATCTATAGAGTGAGGCACAGCTGCATGTGATAATGTTTGTGATGAATGTACACATAGTCTTACCTGTGTTGCTAACAACACTACACTCAAAAGCCAGTGCATTTCCTGTGTGTGACTCCAGGCTCAGGAACTGAAAAGGATACAATATATTCACTGTGTCAATATACCTGGTCTTTGTCAGATCGCGGTTTCAACAAACAATGTTATCTCTTAGCATGGTTGTTTGAGGTCTCCAAATTTTCTCTCTTTCTCACACACACAGAGGTATGTGTACAAGATGCAACATTGGAGATCCCTTATCAGTATTACTGAACACTGTCAGCAAGAGTGTGCTGTAAAAATACCATATAATGTCATGGTTAGCTGTCCTGCACTAAGAAGAGGCCAGTGTCCCTGACCTTACACATTAATATTGTCACAAATATGGATCTGCACACACATACCAGGCTTTCTCGTTCTGCAAAAGCAAGTTTCTGAAGCTCTCTCCACCTGTACTTCTCTTTGAGCGCCTTCAAGTAAACCATCTGCTTGCTGTTGATATCCTGTCGCCGTGGGAATGGCTTCAGCCCCTTAAATGCCAGCTGTAACAGTCACAAACAGTCAATGGAAAGTAGACTGAATATGTCGGTGTTAACAGTCACAAAGAGTGGTTGCTCAGTAGACCAGGTAATTATCATCAAAAGCGGTAATAAGACATGGGCACCTTGAAACTGATGTCCATCCTCTCTCACCTGGACAAGTCCATCCACGTCGTATGTGACCTTGGCACAGGCTTTGAGATGGCGCATGACAGAGATGGTCTCGCACTTCTTGATGATCTCCCGCTCATGCAGTTTGAGGATAGCCAATGAGAAGCGGAACAGCACCTTAGGACCCTCCAGCAGGAAGCAGTCCCATATCCGTAACAAGGTCTGTAAACACAGATTGGGCAACATTCTGTCAGACAACACTACATATTTCACTGCTGGATGGTTTGTTCTTGATCTAGTTGGACTGGCTTCTAGCGGGTATAGTTCTTAAAAGATTTTATACACTTGGCTAATTTTTCAACTTGATATTAGTAGCTTGATCATGACATGGTCATAACAGCTGACAACTGAGCTAGATAAGCAGCTTTTCTGATCAGAGTAGACATGATAGTGAGCTGACAAATGAGCTTTCTTCAGTATTTTTCTCATTAAACGAGAGAAACAATTAGACAGTACCATGATGATGATGAAGGCTCTGTCTCCATATATCAATTACTGGACTAAACTAAATATAAGGACTAAATAACAGGTTCAACGAGTTCCATTCTGGCTGGATTTACATATAATCCTTGGACATCATTCTGAACGAGATTTCTCGGTATACGAGCGCCAACCGCTCGATGTACCAAATTCAGTGGCGTAGGAACCAGGGGGGGGGGGCAAAGGAGGCAGCGCCCCCTAAAAAAAGATACTGATGACTGATGAGGCAAGAACGTGAAAGTCGTTCACTGTCAGCAAGGAGTCCCCCCCACGCTTCCAAAGCCGAGCATCTTCCTACGCCCATGTGTACAAAGTGAGCCTCTCGATCTACAAAAATGAGCCTCCCACCACAACTCTCGGTGTACAAACTTGAGCCTCTGGGTATACAAAAGTGATCCGTTTTGTTATACGAACACGACCCTCTTCGTTTACGAACGCGACCCTCCTTTTACAACATATTTTGCTAATCAGCGGTTACTCAGAATAATAACCGAATGTTCTTATCATGTAGCCGTTTGTAGCGCATGCAGGCATACAGCATTAAAGATGTCAAACCCACATCGCCTCCAGCATATGTTGTTCTGAGACCAAAAAAGAAAAAGAATAGAAAAAAAGAAAGACAAGATTTCAGTTGGACGTTTTGCATGGACCAGTCACTATATAGTCACAAGAAGAGCGTTTGGCCGCGTCATGCGTCTGCCTCCGTGTGGATAAAATTAGAAGAAAGTAAAGGTTGACCACAGATTGTGATGCCGATCGTGGAGGTGGTGGTGGCAGTGCATGGTGATCACAGTGATGACGACGTTAGAAGTGCCACGAACTTAATTGTCCGTGGTAGTGTTTATAGAAAGAAACTCTCCACAAAATGATGGCGGCAGCGCTAATCAGCACGTGCAGTAATTCGTCCTCATTGAAATCCGAGCTCAAGGCGATTGTTCGAAAATCAGTTTCACAATCACGCGATATATGTGAAAGTCGACGAGAGAGAGAGAGAGAGAAAAAAAAGACAAGACAGACACAGAGAGTGAGATCGAGCTTCTCCTTGTGTCTTGCTGGATTTTTTTTCTTTCTTTTTTTATGAGCGGTCCATGCAGTCGAGTGGAAACCAGACACAGCTGCCTTTCAGTTGTCAAGGCTTCTACTACAGTCTCCGCCGTCCTGGCGAATCGACTTTGCGAAGACCAGCAGGACAAAGGAAGAGTCGTTTGCGCTTTTGTGCGTGTGTGTGTGGGGGGGAAGGGGGTGTACACATATTGCACGCACACCCACACACAAAAGCGCAAGCGACGGGCAGTGTGTGTGTGCGTGCACGCGCGCGTATGTGTGTGCAATGTATACGTGCGCGCGCGTGCGTAACGAGGGTTACTGGGGTGGTGAGGGGTGTGGCGCCATCACTGCGCATTCAGACTTCAGCCGATGAGAAAAAAGGAGACTGGGCGGGGTGGAGGGGTCGGGGTGAGATGGAGCAGCCGGTGCCTGCAAGACAGCCGTGTGACTGGACCTCTCAGCGTGCCGGGCTGCAGGCCTTCTTGGAGTTTTCCTAGCGTGTTTTACGATGACAGCATTTTTGGAAAGCTTGTTTTGTATACCGAAACAAATCTCATCAGACGGAAACGAGGAGTGGTCCGGAACAGAGGTCAGTGGAAGTAACATTGCCTTTGTAGGAAGTAAGAAATGTTGCTCACGCTAAGTGTGCAGACAGTTACGCGCTCTTTTGTGTTGGTCATATTAATGTTTTCCTTAAAGAAGGTGATTGAGAATAATATCTTCATTAAGTAACCAGGACTGAATGTTTCTCACATTCAGTCCTGCCCAAATATTCATGCATATTACACACGCACAATGAAACAAAATTATGGTTATGTAGATCATGGAGAAAAATCAAATCACTACTATTTTAGCCTACCCAGAAGAAACGAGCATCTTTTCTTACAAATTTCAATACAGTTTCTTCGTGCAGTTGTTCAATTTAAAATTTATGTCTCATCCCTGAATTGGTCCTCGAAATAATGTCACGTTTTGATCGGTCTCATCGCTCGGACTGTACATCTTGCTGTGGGCTGTGGGTATTACTACATAATTTTGTTTTCGTTTTCTGCAGGAAATACAGTCAGTACAATGACAATATATTCCGCTGGTTTCAGAGTTTGCGGACGAGAACTGTCTCAGCATAAGTGGTATCGCAATTACGTCCTCTCATTCTCACCGACTCACGACTTGGAGAGCCTACAGGCTACAGTGCAACGCTTCTGAAACACATCCAGGGTGCCTGACGTCACCGTGGACATCTGTAGATACCGTTACTAACTTCCTGATAAAACTGTTTAAAGTGGTAAGTCTGGGATGAGTGGCTCTGTGCCTCTCATTATATTTTTTTCTGGTCCAAGGCATTAAGACAAATTAATCTCTTCAATTTGGTTAGTGTCTCGACCATGACGCGTAAACATCTGGGTATTTCCAGTGCCTCGAAGGATTATCCACTTCATCATGACCGCATTAGAGACGCTTGCGGTGTGTTTTCTACTGACCGTCAGTGTTGCGGCGGAGTCACAGTCTGCCTCTGTCCGAGACGACGCCACGTCATCGCCCGCCCTCAGCATGAAACAGCTGCTGGCAATGGCGGAGCGCCTTGCTCAAGACATGGCGGCGATGAAAGCCGCGCGCAAGAGCGATCAGTAAGGAAACTATAACGTGACGTAGTGAAAAATTAACGTGTTGTCATGGCAACGACAATTCTGTCGGTCGAGCATAAAATCAAACAAGCACGCAAAGCACGCAAGCAATCAAGAAAACAATGAGACCTGAAAGGGCCGTAAAACTTAAGTTTTATTTTAGAGAAGAGTTTTTATAGGGACCACTATAGGGGCGTGGCCATGTGGGATCTATAGCTGGTATTTATTTCGGACAGATAGGTGTGCAGTCAACCTGCCTTTATAGCTTTAAGTTATATAGCCATGCTTTTTTCCTTTACTTTGGAGACGTGTGTTGGAGAACATCGTTCAAAGCAAACCCGAACTTGTTTGACTAAAGTTATATAGTTCCCGACTTTATTCATATTCATCCATTTCCCTATTCTAGGTCTTCATTTCCTATATGTGACAATAATACTGTTTTACTCCGTGGAACTGTATCCGCAGCTAAGCAGTCTTTGATAAAGTCATGAAACGAGCCTTATAGTGTTTTGTTAGTCGTCATGGCTGTGCTTACACGACCCAGCACTTGCTCCCCGATAGCGATAAGCCTGTAAGACCTTTTTCAACACCACTTATCGCCCATGCTTATATAGAGTAGTAAAGGATCACAGCAAACAGTTACAAAATGGTATCTTTTTCAGCAAACATGGTGTAAAATGCTGACCCATTTAAATGAAATATAAACAAGAGAAGTTTACTTGTTGATAAAATGCTATCACTTGAGGAAAACACAGACAACATGAAGAAATCACAGACATTTATACAATCGTACTCTTTGAAGATTTTTTTTTAAAGAGAAGGAAGAGAAACAAGAGAAATGTGCATTAAAAATAATTGGTTCCCCTGCACTGACTTTAGAGACCGACATCTTCACAGTGATTGCTACTTGTCCATGATTTCTCTGTGTTTTTTTCCCTAAGGTTTTGCACTTACATCATGATCCTAGTGAACGTGACAGTCATGCTGTGTTTGCCCCTACGGCAAGATCTGATGGGTATTTTTTCCGTGTTAAACAGATGCCATTTGTCCTGGCCCTAGGTTGTTGGTTTGGATGTTGCCTCCGGTACACGTCATTTAGATAATGCACTTGTTTCCTACCTGGATCAGTTGGCCTTCATTTAACCTCAGGTGTCGAGTTGATGTAAAAAAAAATACTAACCCCCTACATTTTTCAAACAATAGCACTATTACTTTATTTGCTAGAAGGCTTCTACAGTTCTCATTTCCCGTGTTTTCTTTCCATGTCACCTATTATTTGTGACTTTTAAAAAATTTCACTCATTCTCTGGCATTCCAAGAATTATTTGGTGTACTTCCGGTCTTTCACATACAGGTCAAGACTAAGTTACCTGGAAAAACGCTGCAACAAGTTTGACCTCGATTTAATGGCAAGGCATACAGACATTGCTCTATTACATCACTTCGTGGCAAGCATCAACACCACCCTCAGGCGAGTGAAGAACAGCATGTCCCACCTGCAGATACAAGTAGCACACATGAGCTCCACACAGCAGAGGGTGGAAGAGGAGGTCAGGAAGCTGAAAGATCGTGCACAGCTTCTAGAACACCGGCCGGCCCAGCTTTCGCGAGTCGCGGAAGCACGCGGCTCAGAAGCAAACGTCGCTGGTAAAGGAAGGAATGCGATGAGAAATGTTGTTTCGAACTCTCAAGATGTTCAGAGCAGGGTCGCCGTGCTGGAGAATGTAAGCAGCAAACTGGATGTTCCTAGAGCAGCTGAACATCAAGCCAAGAGCGCCCGCGGGAGTCGATCGGGCGAACCTCTTCGAGAACGCGGTTCGGGCCACGGCGACCACCCAAAACAGAGGGATGCGGGGCATCAAGTGCAAGTGCGTTCAAAGGCAGACAGCCAGGCGTCAGTTGAAGCAGGGTTAGGTGAGGACATATCAGGCGATGGCGACGACTTTATCGACATTGACTCCAGCGGCGATAACGACGAAATAGCCACAATCCTAGATGAGACTCAGGTCATAGAATCAGCAAGTCGCACTGTTAGCACCGACATACAAACGGCCGTGACTGACGCTACCCAGCCTGACTCACCCGTCAGCACCCTCGACCAGGTCTCTCTTCTCTATCAGCGCCTAAACGATGTGGAGATGCGCCTCAATTTGGCTATGCCTGCTGATGAGGTCAAGGCCTTTGTGGTTAATGAAACGTTTCGCGTGAACTCGGAATTGGAGAAACACTTCGAAAATCTTCGACAGCTTGAAAGGAAGATGGTTGAGCTGAACACCACGGTGTCCTGGACGGCGAGCCAGATGGTCAGCTGGAAGATGATGGAGTTTATGGAGGGACTGCAGGCGTCTCTAGCCAACTTCGTGAACAGCGTGTTGACCGTGGAGCATTGGCACGCGGCAAGAGTGCAGCTCGCGACGGCCAGCCAGCGCACGGACCAGCGGGTTAGTAGCTTGACCTCGCGCGTGCTGGACACCACGCAGCTGGTCCACAGGCTGCAGGCAGTGGTGCGAGACTACCAGCAGCTCAGCGAACGGCAGTTCCGGGTGTTGCAGACGCATGTTATACAGCTTAACAACAGTGCACAGGATCTTCTCGAGCGGATCGACAAGACGACGCGGGTCCGAATGACATTTTTTACAATGACGTTCATAGCTGTAGTTTATAACTTTTCTTTATGGTAGACATTACATGTGTAATCCATGTTTGACTTTCATTCAAGGGTTGATATTATCATAAAACGTGTAAGATAACGTATGATCAAAATGCAGTTTGTGCCCAAAGAATGCCGTGATTCACGCAAACACATCTTCTGGCGTCAATGACCCGGGCTTTCTTCTATTATCTTTCCTTCTGCTGCAAACGTCATGATGGACGATAGATGACAGATGAGGTGATCAAATTTTTCTGTTTCTAGAGTAAAACAAAATTCACTTTGTCGGGGATGGTACGTTTCAGACAAACCAAGGGCAGTTGAACGATGTCTACAACACGTTGAACTATGGAGGCGAGGGTCAGTTGCTGACGTCACGGCTGGAGGATCTGGCGCTTCAGCTCGTTTACAGCGACAACCGCTTGTCTCACTTGGAGACCACAGTTCTTAACGCTTCCCTCGCATGGTGCCAAAAGGCGAACAACGATCTCAATCAGGTTGGTCCACACTTGTAGCGGTCTACATTATTAGTCGTTCCGGTGGGGTTTTAATTATGGAAACGGTGTCATTGTTACAATTAACGGACTGGGGGCGAATATAAACAAGAATATAAGTTAACTAAGTGTGCGTACTATGAAGCAATGGGCTTTAAAGACCAACCAGAATTTTTTGCGTTTTCTGCAGATATCGGTAGATATGGGCGATATAAGCATAACCTGTAAATTGCAGCCTCCAAAACCCATCCGTTAATTAATTATCCGCTAGCAAAGTACGCGATTCGCACCTGCGATCAACGAGCGCCGTTAACAGTGTACTACGTCACAGTAGTGCACCATTCACAACATTGATAGCCGTCAACACAAAACAGAGAGAGAGAGAGTGAGCGACAGTTGGGATTATTCGGACGTTAAAGTCTGCTTTTCTCGTGCTAAAGTAACAGTTTTTCAAAACCACGAGAAATGCAGACTTTCAACGTCCGAATAACCCGAGCTGTCGCTCATTCTCTCTCTCTGTTTGGTGTTGACGGCTGTCAATGTTGTGAATGGTGCACTAGTGTGACGTAGTACACTGTTAGCGACGCTTGTTGATCGTAAGTACGAATCATAGCGGATAATTAATTAACGGATGGGTTTTGGAGACTAAAATTTACATGTTAGGTTTATATCGCCTGTATCTACCGATATATGAAAACTTCGAAAACCATTCAGGTTGGTCTTTAAAGGCTAACCAGTACACAATTTGTAAATAAGTGTAATTCATCAAAGAGATAAAATTCATTTTGGAGTGTGGTTAGCTTTTAAAATATAATAAATGTGAAGGTAATCATGGGTGGTATCATTACCTGGTTTTATTGTACCATTACCTGGATAAAATTTTGAGGAACGCGTATTTATTGTTAGTTATTTGACTTGGTCTTCAGTTTACACCCATTTTCCCCGCAAGATCAGAGAGGAAAACTTGCTGCCTCTGGTAAATAAAAGCATTTATTTTCTTCTGTCGGTTTTCTGCTTTTGGTCCATCAACGTGCACAGGCCGCCACTCTTCTACGACTGAACCAGGCCATGGCGGATGTCAGAAATGATGTCGTCGTTCTCCGAGAGACTATCAAACGCGTCGATCTTGGCCTATATCGTCTCCATGGAAATGGAAAGGTCCTACAGGAAGATATCCGAGATCTCCAAGGTCAGGTTAAGAAAACGGAAGGATTGCCCAGTGTGGTGCAGCATCTCAAGCAAGAAATGGACAATCTTCTTTTTCAGCTTCCGACAGGTCAGTGTTGTACCTCTTCGTTTGACCGCAGTCCCATGTTTAAAAACGATTTTAGTTTATTTCTATTTCTTAGTACGTGAAGGAGATAGAGAGAGCCTGGCAGCAACCTAAACAGATGTTTTGGTATATATATAAATGCTTCATTCAAGAAAAGTTAAAAAGCTATGTGTTCATAGTTTTTCTATTTCATTTTAGAAAGGCTCTGGCAGTCTCACTCATGAACTAAGATAAAATAACTTGGTGTTCTGTATTCACGAGGTAGAAAAATTCATACAGTACTTAAGTCACCTAGATGGGCACAGATATTTGTGTTATGGTACGATATTCTTTTGATGTGCCCCTACAGAAAATTAGAGCTTTAAAGCTCTTTAAACAAAAACAAAAAAAGTTCGTTAGATTAACGCTTGTCTCCAGACTGCGGTGACTGCTATGATCGCGGCTTCCATAAGACGGGGGACTACATCATCTGCCCAAAGAACGGTGTCCGCGCCATCAAAGTTCGCTGCATCATGGACCCTTGGGAAGAAAAGGACGAGGAAGAAAGCAATGGCCTCGAGGACGCGGCAGGGTCAAAGGTCAAAGGTGGCTGGACCGTCGTTCAACAGCGACACAGCGGCGAAGTCAATTTCAGCCGCAACTGGGCCGAGTATGAAGAAGGTTTTGGCTCCAGCGACACTGAATACTGGATCGGCAACGAAATCCTGCATCTCATGACCTCCAGTGGCAACTACAGCCTCCACATCCACATGAGGGACATCGCTGGACGATACTGGCATGCCTCCTATGACGTCTTCTCCGTGTCCAGCAAAGAAGATAACTACCGTCTGACCTTAGGTCGTTACCGAGGCAACGTAACGGACACGCTGTACTACTCGTCTGGGATGACGTTCAGCACTCACGACCGCGACACAGACGTCAGCAGCTTGCAGTGCGCGCGCTACAATGGTGGCGGCTGGTGGTACCGGCACTGTCAGATCTCCAATCTGAACGGGCCCTTCTACGCGGGCATGATCTGGTTCCACAGGGACTGGCACGACTGGCTGCAGCTGAGGGAAGTGGTCATGTTGATCAGATGTGCGAGATGTGCAAAGTAAAGATTTCTGTACGGAACGCGTGTTCCAAAATTAAGCTGGTAGTACGGGTCCTTGGGGAGCCTTTTTTTTATTATCTTCGAAATAATAGAATCATCGAAGCTTTGGGGCTGCTGTGACAATGGGCCGAATTTTTAACAATTTCTTAATATTTAACCCCAGCCTATTTAAAACACGAGCCCGCCGCCAACTAAATTCTACGTGTGTATGTGGGTGTTTGTGGGGGCTGTTAAGAGAGAGGTCCGTGTGCATTCATATCTGATCTAAGACATTTCAGTTTGTCAGATGTTTGACGACGACAATAGCAGTAACTCGCGCGTGTGTTCATCTTTCTTTCCTGCTGTAAAAGCTTTTAAATCAGAGCGTTGCGTTGGAAGACATGGAGTCTTCGTGCGCAAGGAATGTGGCGAGGCGCACGTATCGTTTTCAGTGACTTGTCTCCCCTGCTGACTCAGCCTGAGTGCTGATGCTTCTGACAGTTCATCGACACGCCTTTCCTGCGCCATCTTGAGGTTGGGTTTCTGCTTTCCCACCTATATATCACACACTTGCCATGCCACGGATTCAGAGACGGGCGCAACGTTGTGTGTGTATGTGTTTTAATCTCAAGCTGAGCTGATATCCATCTACAAGCTGACATGGTTGTCGACCTTTCGGTTTTTCCTTAAATTAAAGGTCAAAGAAATAGTGGAATGTGGTGACCTTTGTCTCAGGGCTGGCTCGAAAAGTTGCAGCAAGCAATCTCAAAATGCCGAATATTCTAGAGCTTCAGAACATGGCGTTCACTACGCTGGAATCTGGGATATGTACAAGTGGAAAAAACGGAGCAAATTAACCAGTAAAAGTCGCCAAAAAAAGACTTAATCTTTCTTTGTCTCTTCTACTGATGCAAGTCTTTCTCATGCACACACACACACACGTATGGGAACATACTCTTTCGTGAGTGTGCTGATGAGCTATATGAATCACACGTTGATTATTATTTATTATTATTCAACACATACACACACTCTCTCTCTCTCACACACACAGACATCCACACACGCACAATTACAAGGTACACTACTCTCAAAGTTTTGACTGGCGACTGAAGCCCACAACGCAAGCGTTGATATTAGGCATGCAATCCTTTTTAATTTTAATCTTCTTAGTTAATATTTTAGTGAAGACTGCAAATTATGGACCCTTCCCAAAACATGAGGGTGGAGAAGAACTGTGAGCAACGGATATACGGCACGTGGATGGAATAAACCAAACAGAATGCAAACAATCGATAAGCAGTCAGAGAAGCTTCATAACCGTTAATAGGCCCTTCCCTAATCTTGTGGACAACCGGCAGTCTTGCTTGTTTGACATTTGTGCTCTAAGCGTGGGACCATTTCCCTAACCCACACAGAACGCTCACTGTTCACGGTATCTCATCAAGATGGCCTTTGAGAAGGCCCTCAGGCCATCAGTCGCATCAGAAGTTTTGTCCCAAAGCACTGTAACTGAACAAAAACTCGGTTCTGGTATTGAAACTAAGGCATGGATAAAGGCTTTGCTATGAAGCTGAACACATGGAAATGTTTTGTGATACCCATCCTAATGGCCCCAAATAGCTGCCTTCTTAATAAGATTATCGAATATGTGATTATGCTTGAAATATGAAAACTTTCAACATGACCATCACGCAAAGACTTTGCAGAAGTCAGTCACATATTCAATATGCATTCGTTTAGAGTCTACCAAATAAAAATAACAAACATTTTACGCGACGATTATGTAAACAATTTGCCTAAATTAGCCGCATATTCAACGATAAGTGTCAAGAAGTTGTTTTTTTTTTTTTAAAAGAAATCCCTTTACTACTACACGATGGCGACACTCTCCGTAAAATGAGGTAAGGAGTCTGTATTTTTTCGTTTTTCTTTTGCTTCTGAAAGGTAATTTCTTTAAATCATACGCCAGAAAAATAATTTATATAAAATATAAGCATAAATAAATATAGTTCGCTATTTAGGTCTTTGTCGTGCGAAACCATCATCAGAAAACTATAGCAATGTTCTTTTGTGACGGTGTATATTTAAAGGCGAAAGTTCCTGGACTCATAACCATAAATGGCTCACTGTGTCTAGAGCTTGGCAACTAGAAGGAAGACAACCCTCTCCTGCAGCCTTTGAAATTCTCTGGTAAATCAGGTACACAGTCACACAAGTCACCACGGAGTAGACAAACCCAGCTTACCTGCGACCATCTGCTTCAGATATGAGCACAATAACCACGTCTCAATGAATAGAGAGCGTCTTGTACAGACTTAAGACAGGTAAGCGTTCTAAAAGTACAATAAATCGTCTGATGCCATTATTTTTGCCTCTGAAAATTCCGAAGCAGCGCTATCTCCCGGCAAATAAACAAGTCTGACATGTTCACAGCACCAAGCTGTCTCCGCCCTTTACTCCACCTACAACCGATGTGACCTTTCCCACCACAACCTTTGACATCAAAAGCACGTAAACGCAAACTGGCACTTGTTAACTTAAAGCGATAAAAAATAAAGGCGTTGAGAAAATTTCAAAGATAGACGCTGAGTAGCGTTATAGTGATCGACGTCAACAAAATGTGTGCGTGCGTGTGTGCGTGCGTGCGTGCGTGCGTGCGTGCGTGCGTGCGCGCGCGCTCGCACGCGTGTATAATTCCGGAGGCGATAACTGCAATTTAAGATGGCTCAAGGTTAGGGCAAAAAGAGGTAAACAAACAAAACATAATTTTAAAATATGAATCAAAACAAAAAGAGAAACTACAAATGAAAAAAAAAACTCACGTGGAATGGGACGGCATCGAAAAAGATGGCCAGGAACCAGTTGAGCGTCACTGTGGAGATTTCGATGTCAATAGCCTCCAGATGGCGCGCCAGTTCCGGCAAAAGGTCACCCAGAAGAACGGCGAGAACTCTTTGGTCGGCCTGGGCTCCCAGCAGATTCTGATCGAAATAGCTAATGCTATGGTACTTCTCTGTCACAGCCACCAGGGTCCTAGGGACACATGATACCCGAGTTATTATTATTTAGCAACATTCAGTCAGTATCATAAACATTGGCTACCAGTACTTTTTAAAGGACAGAGAAATCCAGATGTTAATCTTTTAGCTGAAAAAATTCACGTGTAAGTCTGCAGCGTAAGGCAGCAATGTGCATGAAAGCAACCAATAATATGCAAGACTAAGTTTTTTGTGTCAGCTACTGAGCTGTGAGGCTGCATGAGTACCAGAAGGCATCCTGAGCGTCCATGAATAGAAGCGCCATGGCAACCAGGAAGTTCATGCCCTGACAGTAGCCCACGTTGGGGTTATGGATACAGAAGGCAAGCAACACATCTTGCAAGTCCATGACCTGAAATACACACGCACATGCTATACCTACTCCAAATTACACATATCAACATACATAAGTGCACAACTTTAATAAAACAACGGTTTCTACTTTCATGAAGTTCTTTTATGATTACACTGTTAGTATCTACCCTATCTGAATATAACACAGGTAGACTTAACAACCTACCCCTTTTGATCCCTGGGTGGAGAACTTTACGTTACCCGGCATCGTACGCATCAAGTCCAAGCTGATCTGTTTGCGATAACGAGCTGCCAGCTATTACACATGCGCGCACGCACGCACACGCGCAAACATACACACGCGCATGCACGCACAATGAATGAGTGCATGTACTTGCACGATAAATGTAAACTACAAAAAATACACATACATGTATTACAAAACTAACATCATTACATGTATTACAAAAACTCAAATAACTACACAGGCTTAGCACTTTTTTGTACCTCTGCAAGTTATAAAAATACTTGTCCACTTGTGTTCCAAAGTGAGGAACTGCTAACATCTAGTGAAGATAAGTTTTGGCCACTCACTGGCGAGTCAGGCAGTGTGCTGCATAAGCTGCGGTAGTAATGGTTGCCCTTATCCGCCATTATCTCAGCCACCTGGTCATGGATGAGACTGCGCCACACCTGCTTGCGAAAGTGATCCGGGATACCACCTCGACACAGCTCTTTGAGTTCTTTTCGCTGCAGACAGAGAATGCTTATTGTTAAAGTTATTCTGCGTGTATTGTCAAAGGATTGTCATCAGAGACCGCCTAAATGGTTTATGACCTACAAAATCAGGTCTTTGAATGCATTTCAGTAATATTTCTTTGGATATAAAGATACAGAGCTAGATTAAAACCAAGGGTTTAGCACCCTCACTCCAGCATAGTGTTCCTCTGGGTGGTTCATTTGATATTGCCACACAAATGTTTCATAAGCTGTGAATGGAATGTCTGTAGGAATATATGTCTATTATGTGAATGCATGTCTATATGTATATGAAATTCAGACTAAGACAATAGTGACACGAAGAAACAACATTAAATAGGTAATGATATTCTCGTCTACTACTACTACTACTACTATGAATCACTTTAAACGAAGGATTCTATTTAAACGATCTTTATTTTATACAGCTTGGACACAGTTTCGCCAAGTTTTTTGTGATGCACAAACGGATTGGTCAAATGTGGCAATACTGGCAAAATAGGAAAGTAGTAAACCGGTTAAAGGGGGTTTAATTCTTGTAATTTCTCTACGGTCGCAACGACATTCTCTCCCTTAGCTATTTGTTTAAAGTTTTTTTCCTCTTTATTTTTTTTACCACTGAGAGGGAGTGCTCATGAATAAAGAAGAAATTATGCATTGGGTATTGAATTGATACGAAGATCATATCTCAGTGATTGCACTGTGGGTTGCAGTGTATTCTCCGCTCCCTGAGCAGGAATGGAGGTGTGCGAAACGAATGCGCAAATTTGTCGACGCCTTCTCTTGAGTATAGTAGCAAATGACACCTTTTTATAAATCATAAAGATGTTTATATTTTCAGACTCTTCATAAAGGATTTAATAAAGCCCTGTAGAGGTAACGACGGGCTAAGGAAAGGGGAACTAATCAATGTAATATGTTCGTAAACGATCTTCAGCGACAGATCTTTAACCACCTTTCTACATTATCACAAGCCAAAGCTGAAATGCACTCTCTGGGACTTGCTTCATGAGATGTCATACATCACACAATGCCGTGTGTGTGTGGAAACCTACGTTTTTCATGATGCACTTGGCGTTGGTCCTGAGGTACTCGTGCCAGCGGTGATAGTGCTGCTCGTGGGCCGACGCCTGGGTCAGGTAGTGTTGCGTAAGCTCCTGGCACAGGTAGTGCAGCAGCAAACCTGAGTCCTGGAATTGGTGCTTGAAGCCATAGAAGTCCACGTGAACCTCACCTGCTGCCAGGCTGTGACGTAACAACAATGACATTGGGTTTATTTCGTTAGACTATCCTGTCTTTTGTGACAGACAGACAGACAGACAGACAGACAGACAGACAGACAGACAGACAGACAGACAGAACTCACTTTTCGTAGGTTGGAAGACTCGGATTGATTTTCCTAGCTTCCTCTAGAAGAGCTCGAACTTTGTTTTTGTGCTGTAAACAGGAACGCGTTCTATAAATGTTTCCCTTTATAAACTATAATAAAATACATGAAAGTTAAGCAAGAAATACATGTATTTTTATTAATACAGGTATATTATCGAACATTAATGTTTAATTTGAATTGTATTTGGTAGTATTTTTATTTATTTTCTATTTAAAATATCTTAAATTTTAAACCTATGCTTCTTAGTCTTTAGGCAATAAAACATGCGCTCGCACACACATACAGAGAGAAAGCACGTCTGAAACAAAAAGGACTTGCCCTGTCTCCTCCATAAAGAGAGAGTTCGGCATCGTCCATGGTGTCTGACCCAGTGAAGCGGATGCTGGACTGAATCAGCGAAACGTACTGCAGTTTCCAGAGCTCTATGGTCCCTTCGAGCTCTGACAGGTTTCTGTATTGCAATACTGACTTTATATAGCACATCTACAATCAACATCCCACTATCACCTCATTAATTGTATTGAATATTGAATCACACTGAGTACTGAAAAATATCACAAACGGGAAAGTTGGAAGACACTAAATTTACATTCATAAATGCATAATGCAAGAAGGTATAACACTAACTAAAATACAGAAGACGAATCACTGACCCATCCTGCTCTTTGATCTTCGCCTGCTCTTGTGAGCGAAGACGCGCCAGGCGCCTTACTTCCTCGTTCAGGAACCGGTTTTGGTTCTGAAGTATGCGAACCCGTTCCTGTTGCTCTTTGGAAGTTTGCAATGACCTGAAGCAATGATACGGAGAACGCTCATAACAACACATGCAAGAACTCTTTTACACTCGTGTAGATAGGAACAAACGCATAACCACAGAGGTATACCTCCGTCTATAAACAACATTTACATAACTTTTCACGTACACGACTACACGTATATAGTCAACACGTAGTCTAGACATCGCACACATGTACACAATCATCGCATGGTTATATAAACTGAAAAAAACATCGAAATATTAAATGAATTGTCATGTTTTTCTCTTCTCGACATTGTAAACCAAACGACCAAAGTTCACTCACTGTTTATAACAAAAATACATTAAAACAATGAAACAAGAAGAAAGAACACTGTCACCCAAAACACAAGGCACAAGTGTATACGAATATGTGATCATATATGATGACAGAAAAATACTAAGAAACTCTGGAAGAGAAGTTACCGTTTCTTGCTGTCGTAGCCTAAATCGGCCCCACCCAGCTTCCCCAACTTCTCGTCGAGGTCAAGAATGATCTCGTCCTTTTGCTTCAAAATTTCCTGGAAGCAGGTCTGCCTGTTCATCACCTTGGCCAGTTCGCACTTGGATGTTCTATTGAAAAAAGACAGGGTTTATGATGCCTGTAGCAAAGCCTTACAATATCTATAATACACACACTTTATTATAAACGAACGGTTAATTTCTCAAAAATGCTGTCATATACTTTCCTCTCTAGTCTAGCACACGACTTCAGAGATGTCATGGAAATGCGATTTTCTAATGTATACCATAACAACGATTTTAAAAATATTAATTTCTACAGACTCCTTCCGAGAATACTCACATGAGCTCAGCTTCAAGTTCGTGAACTCTAGCCACAAGATCTGTATTCTCTCCTTTATCAATAGCTGAGTCACTGGAGGCAGACAAAGAGCTGCAATAACAAACTGTGGTAATATCATATCAGCTACATTTCTTTTAATGATGTCAGTTTCAGTTTGAGACATAAAGCGCAATGATTCCATGGAAACAGTTCTAGGCACTATAGAGTGTTTTAAAGATAGTTTAATGAGGTGATTTTTAAGTAAGCGCTTGAAACCACACAAAGAAGCAGAGTGGCAAAGGAAGTGGGGACCAGCGTCAAAACGGTAGACGTTTACATCTGAATAATTCGACACAATTCAGCCAGACGTTTTAATCAAGTCAGGCACTACAACTTAAGAATGCAAACTACGCCATTTATTTTTATCTGAAAAATAATAAAATAGTCAACAATCCATAACTTGACATTTTGTAGAACGAAGAACTTTGAAAGTAAAATGCAATGTTGACGCTGATGAAGCATCACCACATTTAGCCAAAAGAGTCGATCAACTGTTACGACTTTTTTTTTCAAATCACAACCCTTTTGTTTGTTCGTGTTTCAATCATCATTAAGGAAAATGTTTCCATTTTAAAATTATTTACGTTTAAGTTGTGTTTGCAAACATTTGGGCGATATTTGTTATGACCATCGACATGAGTCAGATACCGCACACATAGTAATCACCCAACATAAAAACAGGAAACAGTCAGGCCCAGAATGGGTTAAGGTTATATGCACTCACAATTCTCTAAAAAGAACCATAACACCCTAAGCATTTAAAATTAAAATCAACAACGAAATCTGGTCACTAACGTTGCTAATCATCAGCAAAGTATTATCACTACCAGGTACACGCACGTCACCAGCACTGTCACACTGTCACTCCCTACCTGTCTCTGCTGACGTCGGCCAAGAAAGGACTGGTGCTGATGTCACCAAGAGGCTTGGAGTTGCACCCGCGCCTGGCCTGGTCATCTGCCAAGAGTTCATCACTCTCCACTGTGCTGGCACTGCTCGAGCTGCCGGCCACGCGCGATGATGTCACCACAGGACCAGCGCTGAAGTTGATGTTATTGCCGTGGCTGCTGTTCGTGTTATGATAGCCGCCGTTGTGCTGCCGTTGGTGTTGCCGCTGAAGCAACTCGGAGCCTTCCATGCTGATGGAGAGCTGTCGGCTGAACGGATGGAAACTGTTGCCTTGGGCTTCTGAACACGTGAATACAAGCATGCAAACACGCGCATTCCCACGCACACACACACACACAAACGCAAAATGCATTAAGTAAACACTTAAATACATATAAATAATTCATTAAGTAAAATACATAAATAAGTACACCCTATGAAAAATTTCTTATTGGTTTAATAATAATAATTGTGCGATTTATGTAGCGCATAATCACGCCCACGAAGGAGCATTTTCTCAGCGCTTTAGACAAGTAGGAGACATGAACAGAATACGAAAGAATGAAAGAAAAACAACTATGCAGACAAGTAATACAGACAAACATAGAAGACACAAAGAGGAATCAGGAAATAGACAATATGAGTGTCATAAATCTGCAGAGAAAGACGAGCACCAGGACTAGTCAACTGAATATAATCATAACTATTGACAGCTATGTTGAATGGTGTAAGGAGTAATGCTCGTGGAACAGAGATGATTTTAGTGCACGTTTAAAGGATAGGATGGTGGGTAGATGGGGGATATGGAAAAGATGAGAGTTCCATTGTTTTGCAGAACAGTAACTAAAAATCCGGTGACCATATGTGGTATTTAGAAAAACTGTGATAGCAAAAACATGGATAAGAGAATATCAGTTACAAACAGTGATTGTAATTAATGTTACAGAATGATCCTCGCAACAGGGATATAAAACACAAAAATGTTTTAGGATCACATAGGAACTACAAGGTGTCCCGACAGTTGAAAGGAGCAAAAGAAAAGTCTGGCGTATAACAGGCAATTTAGAGAAAGGGTAGAATAGAAACGATAAACTGAGCAAAAGAAAAGAAAAACGGTTAAAATAAATATTATAAAAAGCAGAATTTAAAACAGTAGATGTACGAGCGAAACCGTCTTTCAGGTACAATACTATACAGAAAATTGAGGTGAAATATGCTGTTCTCATAAACAAATTTATTGTTACGGAGTATTAGAAAATGGGTTAAAAGCTTAGAAAGTGAAACGCTTTTATGTGGCTAACAGGAGGAGCATGGTCAAATTTTGGGGATATTAAAAATGACTACATTCTACCTTTACATCTTTCTCTTTCATTTATATATATATATATATGAAGAAAACTCAGCAAAATCCTCCCCACATTACTGACTGCCATCATGCCAAAATGTAACCAGTGTAAAAAATAATCAGCAACAAACAAAAAATTTAAAAAGAAAGAGCATGCCAAAATTCTAAACAAAAAAAAACACAAATCAACAATATAAAAAAGACTTTACACTTTAAAAATAACGCAAGACCGTAACAAAAAAGGGGGCAAACTACTAAACCGCATAAAAAGCAAATCAATTTGTCTATTCACCGTAGGATTCGCCCCTTTATCTGAAATATAATACCTTCGAAAACTGGAGGAAGCGATCGTGAACGATCGGTCTTTTCCAACGAACCTTCGAGCAGATCAAAGTGGTAGTTATTATTCTTCGTCTTCATAAACGATTTCCGCATCTAATTTTAACTGCTTATTTATTTTGGGCTAGGTACTACTTTATTGTGCGGTAGCTGTGTGTCGGTGTATAAATCCGAATGTGCGCTTTCGTGTGTGGACAGGTGCATAAATTGCCTGTAACCAGCGTTTTGCTATGAAAAAAAACTCCCTATTCATCAATGTCCACCTGACAGTGTACAAAAGGCACGGTGGTCGTGCATAGTGCCCGTGTCTGAGAAACAACATCGGAGAGCAAAATTAAGGCAAGGCAACAATTAATGCCAACAGCTCTTCCTGCAGTAATCCAAAGTCACTTAACCCGTCCTTCACCTTCACGTCTGCCTGACCGGCCATTGTCGAAAGTCTCCCCAAGTCGCATCATCTGGTGGCGTCGGACCTGTGCAGCGAGGTTACCGTCGGCGATGTGCTGATAGGTCTGAAGAGACTTGGTGGCACACAGCGTTCTGTGGCCACCCTCGCGCACCACCGACACGTCAGACGAGCTCTACAACCACAAGCACACAGACGTTAGCGAGGGCATTGCAACAAGCCAGCTACTTTACAAACATTTCCTGCAGTCAGGGTTATTTTCATTTGCATTCATTCCGCGTGCATATTACCTGTCATTACAGTTTGATGAAATTAATTTGAGAATTGAGTACGGTAATCGTTATAGTATCTATTCAACGACTAATTTCAAGACATTAAAAACAGTGTTATGTATAAAAATTTACTTTTCTTCCATCACAATTAAGAACTTTCAAATTTGATACTACGCACACGCGCATTACAATTATCATCAGGCATTTATATGCTTGAGAATAAAATTAATACGCTTAATGTGTTAGCAAGAAGCATGCTATATACAACAAAACTCTTATGGCATCTAAACTATATAAATAAAGAAATGATAACGCACTTTTAAAATTTATTATGTGTTCAAACCACATTTTGAGAGACTTTCGTGCAAATATGTACTGAATAGATAACTACAGCTAGACAAATACGATAAAATTACTTAGTAAATTATTATGAAGTCAGTTTATTAAAATAAGCAGTATGATTAGCCACACCATAGTGTTTCCGGTAAGCTGTTCATAATATTTTTCTTTTGTTTGCTTGTAAGCTCTGTTAACAAATAATACATCAATAACGGGTATACCACGATAGCGAAAGCAACTTGACAACATTGCATCGCGCTAGTGCAATTAGATAAATAAACAAATTAATAGGTAAATAAATAAATACTGCCATGAATTAGAGCTGGTCTTGAGTGTTAGTTAATCTGTGTCACTCGCTTACCACAGTCAAGTTAACAAAGTCCTCCACCTCAGTCTCGCATCATCACTACCTCTTGTCATTCAAACGTAGCACTGATTGCCATCGTTATATGTATTTACAACAAAACTAATTAGACGAAATGGCCCTATGGCTATTTCACTAACTGAGATGAAAATACAACAACATTCAGAAGGGTAAGATCAAAGTTTATCTAAGGCCCTAATACCAATACAGAAAGGGAAACAGTAAAATACCTTCAACTGAGTGCAGAATACAAGGCTACTAGCAACATTCTGAACAAAACTTATTGCAGGTGGAAGCCTAGTCTCGAGGCACTCTAGTGCAACTTGTGAGCAAAAAGAGAAAAACATATTTTGAAAGATATTTTTCAAGGTAACGTGCCATTCTAGAGTTAACAAGCAAGAGAACGTGTTCCACACATCTAACTTCAAAAATCTTGTCTAATCTGAGACTAAGAACAAACATGAAAGAAAAATGCAGCGTATGCAAACAACTTAGTTGAGGCACACGAACATGCATCAGAACATCGTACTGGTGTGCATAATGGAAGTGCAAAAACAAGACTGTTACGCTTAAAAGTGAGGTTAATAATGAATAAGAGAAATCAGTAACAGCATCAACACAACAGCAGTCAACGAGCGCACTTAAGAATAGGAAAGCAAGACAGGTGTTGTCGTTATCCTCATTAAAAAATAATTCTCTCAATAAAATTTCATTTCCGGAAGCAATCTTTGCTAATAAAAAGTAAGGCACTTTGTGTATTTCTCTTAAACTTCAAAAATAATTGATCCCAGAAAAAAGTCTTCCTGTGTCCTCTATACTTTCGACCATAATTATCATATTCATCTTTTCCACCCATACACATGCTAGCATGCATAATAAAAAGCGAGGGAGTAGGAAACGAAAATGTAAAGAAGTAAAAAATGAGTGGAGGGGGGGGGGGTCAGTGTATAGATTTTTAATATATGGTCAGTGCTATACACATGTGATTCCCTGAAATTGTATACTACCGTAGGTAATTCACCAATCAATTGGTTCCCGCACGTATCGGTGGGCATAACAATCGTGTCATCAAGAATAACTTTTCTTGGCCCTATCACTATCGTATTGGTTACCGCTTGCTTTCCATGGCGTCAAGCACGATTAGCTCTAACTAAGCTAACTTTGCAAGGCTCAAGCTCTGGAGTATGGAGAAGAAGACGTCAATAAAACACGGGAGGTCAGTGAAAAAAAGAGGGGTGCTCGTGGTCAGTTAGCGCATGTCTTTGGATACCGTTGAGTTGTGGCGATGACGATTTGCAGGCTGGTTAGGGGCGCTTGTAACAAAGCCCCTGGAATCCATACAAGGCTGGCTGATTTTTCTGTTCGTGTCACTGTGCCGAGTCTGGGAGCCTACCCTTTCTCTGGTCTCCTCTTCCACTACAATGCCGAAAGGAGCTGCCGTGTCGTGGTCTTGGTCCTGGGCCGTGCCGTCAGCATGGCGCTCGAGAGTCTCGTACTTGGCGAAAAGGTCCCGCTTGGCCTGCACGAAGCAAGGGAGGTTAGTTGTTACAGGCGCGGGGATAAGCTCCTGTTGTTAATTTGTTACAGGGGATTTTTACCTGGACACTCTGATAGCTTGGAAGGTAAGTTTATTTGTTATGTTTGTACCAGGAATTCACCGAGACAGTAGTCATAAAGCGAGGGAAAGTCGTTGCCATGGGCAACATGGCGAAGTCAAAGGGCAATGTGGTCTTCACTTTAATATAACCAGCAAACAATGTGTTAGTTTTGATTATTTAATCGGTGAGGATTAACATTCAATTGTTTAAATTTTAATCAATTATTTTCTGGATGTAACTTAAGCCAGAGTTGTATAAGCGGTCTGAAAATCAAGTACTGTACATATGGTTGTATTTGTATCAGCGGTTAGAAAATGGACCCAACTATGGCCACCAAGCGTTCTACACACTATGGCCACCAAGCGTTCTACACACAATGGAGTTCATACACACATGTGCACACACGCGCACACATACACACACAGCCACATAACGCGCACGCGCACAACACATTTCTGCACTCCTACATGTATCCAACGTACACGTGTCAGTCACAATGTCAGCCGTAGACTGTAACAGTCTTTGGCATGACTGTCACTTAGTCTGTAACAAAATATGTTGACGTGGCTGGTATGCAATATGCGGTGGCAGAAGTTTCACACTCGCTGTTGACTAGACCTTACGAGGCCGGGAACCGCATGAAGGCCCTAGATCAGTCGATAGCCCGTAACACAGTCCGTATCTCAGCTGCCGCTCTAACAATATTTGCGACGTACTCCAATCAGCAAATGTGCCGAGGGTGCAGCACACCTGGTGCTGATGATACAACGAGATACAGTAGGTGGCACGAGAAGTTTGCCATACACTGCACAAATTCCAGCAAATGTGGCAGCCAGATACTTATTTTTGTTTGTGTCACCACGCGATTCCTGAATGCTACTTATGGAAAACGCGACCTGTGGTAAAGCCATATCTCTTTGGCATATATCTAAACCTCATCAGCATCAATATCATTAACTGATCGAAAACCAGAATAAATTCTGACGCATTAATTTAGACCGAACCAGAGTGAACGCAAAGCCATTATATTCACAAACGTCCCTGTGCATTCCCTGCAATCACCACCATCGATTCCCCCACCATACCCAAATATCCTTCTATATACATGCGCATTCTTCTGATCTTCCCCTCTATACCTAGAAGCACTCATAGACAAAAGAGAATGTGAAACCCACAGACCGTTTGTCATCTGGACCTTGACTGGACTACGACAAAAGCGCGCAGACAAAATATGAGTGAAAATCAGGACTCATGTCATCTTGTCCATAAGTGTCCAACGTCACGCGAACAGATGTCAGAGCGAGCTCACTTCTCTCTTTAGAGCACTCGAAACTATGCCAAAACAAAGACGATTTTACCAGAACACACAGCTTACGTGGTCAACATCTGGACATAGCATCGCTCAAGCAAGTTTAGCCTACCTCTGAGTCAGTCTACACAGTTTCCATGCACCTGGAATCCTTGCATCCCATGCATCACAACCCTTGACACATACGGTCACAACGAGGGCTCGAGAATGTGAACAAATGTCGGCCGCGTTGTTCGATGCACAGGGCTACCTTAATGGGTCAGTATACATCAGAGCACAAGCTGGAGCAGAACGTGCGCTGATAAAATATTTTCTACCTATCTCTCCTGGCTCTTTCTCTCTCTCTCTCTCTTGGTATAATCTTAGTTATAAAGATCAAATCTCATTAGACATTTTGGAGAATTTTAAATGGTCTATTAACATTAACAGTTCATCCACTCGCACGCAAACAAACAGACACAAGCCGATGGAGATTCAAGTTCAGTCTCTAATCCCGACGAGAAAGAGAACACGCACATCAGACACTCCAAACAATCTTTACATGACTAACAGGTGGCCGATTTCAACAACACATATCTTGTTAACATATGGCTGAAAATAAATGAAACTTTTGAAAACTAAGCAGCTCTCTGCGCGTTTTCATGCGATACTATTATTATTATAAATTTCCTCTTTACTTAAAGACGTTATTTGTCGTACCTACTGGCTACTGCAGAAAATTTACGATGGCGGACGACGATGTGCACGCTATTGGTTTTTCAGGCTTTGGTGGTGGTGAAGGTATCTGTCTTTGCGCGCTTGCGAAGCGTGTATAAAAACCAAGACTAAAAAAACCGTTGTGGAACCTATTAAGAAAAACTTGCTCTTGCGTTTAGTTTTCAAACAAATGTCATAAATTTACACGTTATCACTCAGCAAAATAGGTTTGAAAATTTGAGGAGTTTGAGAGTATTATGGGCTCTTTTTCGAAAGATCATCATTTATCATGTCTATGCTGTTTAATCATTTCGAAGCTGCTAGAAATGATACCACATTTGTATTAAAGCAAAGTACTTCTAAAAGTGATAACCATCTTCAACAGAAGGACTTCTGATTACAATAACTTATCGTTCTCATTGGTTGACTGGCGGCCATATTTATGAAGCGGAGGCAAATTGTGCTATGCAAATCGATAGTTATCAACGGAAGGGGAGGAGGAGAAACGTCGAGTAGCTGCCTTGTAGCCAGACAGTTCAAGGACAAAAGAATCACCCTCTCTATTTGTATATTTGAATTCCCTAGACTACTTCGCATGCATATTTGTGAAGAAATGACAAACCTTTAAAAGAAATAGTTATCAAGAAGCAGAAAAGAAGTGAAATTATACACGAGAAAAGATAAGGCTGCTGTCCAACTGATAAAACAGCATAGCAAATTAAGCGAAGAGTGCTTGGTGTGAAACAATCACGGAGAAAAGTAAACGCATGCTGAACCGTGAAGCGATCCGCCGCAAGTTTAAAGTCTAAATAGAAGAGAACGCTCTGTTAAAAATTGCACCCAAACCAAGATCTGGCTGGTTACTGGAAACCATGACCCCATTTAACCTTTAAATTAAAGACATCATAATCGGAGAAAATACTTCACTTCTATACTTCTTGTTGGGGACGTATGTATAGTGCGCGTATTCATCATTTATGTTTATAGATATGTGTATGTTTATAGATACTTTAGCTTGACATTGCTTCTTACATCTACTTGTTCAAATCAAAACAGTTGCAGCAAATGTATAAGTGATTTATGAATAGCTACATTGCCTTTTTATCTATGACATTGAGCATTTTGATCTTGGCATGTTACTAGTGTTTTTAAGTGAGTAGCGCACCATATAGCGAGACAGTAATAATACAAGAATTCATGAATGTGCGTGTAAACAAAAATACATATGTGGTTAGGGTTAAAGGAAAGTATGGGGCCTAAATGAAAATATTTGTATGGAAATTGAGGACGTACATACATAACGCTCTGAAAAAAGGTTATTAGGTGTGGGTACACGTACTCCTAACATGATGATTGATGGGAAATTTGGAAGATACCCACTTTTCGTTAACATATCTGTAAGATGTGTTAGATATTGGCTAAGAGTAACAAGGATGGAGCAAAGCAGACTTCCGTGGGTATCCTGTCAAATGCTGAAACGATTGGACAATGATGGGAAGCTTTAGGTATGGTTTTGATATGTCTGGCTAAGTCAAGGTGTGTAAGCAGTTTTATTAAATGTCTTAATCAAAGGGTTATTGATTTGTTTCTAGGTGTTTCAAAATGCCTTTGAACATTGTATATAAGCTTTGAGAGTGAATGTCCGGCAGTCAAAGTAAAAGTAATAGAGGACAGTTACAGAAGCTATTGCGGTCCGGTGTCGCCGCTAGCTTGTGTTCGCGTGTGCCGCCATTGCCCGCGCGTGTCGTTGAGGCCAGAGTTGCGAGGCGCGTGTCCCCGTTTATTCAGCAGGTGTCCCTGCTGATTGTGTTCTGGCGTGTGTCGCCGATTTGTAAGCGTGTCTGCAAATGAAGATTGTTGTACATACTTTAAATAAAGTGTTGTTCGGAATCTCTTCGACTGCAAAGACAGTTTCTTGGATAGGTTGGCCCACGAACGAACCATCGTTGACGACAACAATTAACACCACATTTCCACCTTTCACCGTAACATCTGGTAACAGCAAGATTGTCTGATTGTCAAAATAAGTGAAGTTGGGAGGGGGGAGGAAGCCAGTTGCTACGCGCCCATGGTGGGCACGCGTTGAGGCACGTAAGAGGTCAGTGGATGGATAGGTCTGTTTGTGGGTTTCAAAATCGATATGAAATCTACCCTTTAGACAATGAAGTACAAATTCATGGAGTTCAGTAAACAAAAAAACAAACAAACAAACAAACAAAGATTATCGCCTGACTGTGATAAAGACAAAATGAAGGGTTCAAACATGCTGTGTGTCGACTCTGCTTTTTACCACCAGACCTGCTGTTGGAACCAGCACCATTTATCAACAGTTAAAACTTTACACAGTTCACCATTTGTTCGATGCTCATTTATTTCATATTCTCGACAAATATTTATTAGCGTTTAATAGGTCAGTCAGATGCGAAGTTATTACTCAAAATATACTGTCGACTTGGCCCTTTATCATGCGTATTTTCTAAAGCCAGATGGCTTAATCTAGTACGATTAACCATCCGGCTGTCCATCAGCTGTCGGAACCTTTTACATTAGTCAAGGGTTAGTCGTCGATCGATAGATCAGGAATAAGCCACCACCACCACCACCAAAAGAAGATATTAGTTCTGAAAGCTTAAAGTTATGCATGCATCTCATAACTCTACATCGATTGTATTGACTGTTTTACCATGGCTTCCAACGCTCTCTCCCTGGCATCGGACAAGGCGACTGACTATTCAGGCACAGATGCAAGAAATAATAATGGTTCACGTATCGCTTGAATAAAAGGGAAACGCAAACTTAATACGTGTAAACAGCGAAAAAAAGGCGCACCACGCTCTGTAAAATTTTATGTAAACTTTATAATAAACAGATGTGAAGCATGCGTACTTCCAGGCGTGCACAACAGAGAAAAAAAACTCTTACGCATTAATCCATTCAGTACATGAGCTTGCAGCGAACTCTCTCTTTCACCCCCTCCTACACCGTCTCCACTTGTCCTCCCTTTCTCGTGCGCTCGTAGGTGAAAGAGAAATGATTCCGTGTGAACGAAGGCAATAAATCATTATTTAAAATATTGTTATTCCTTTTCAGATGATGGGTCTCGCACTGAGATGGAAAAGCTAAGGAAAAAGGATGTAACATTTAGAAAATAAAAACCCCGTCACATAAAAGACATGCATTGTATATCGAAACAGAAAACCACAAAGGAGGATACATGTGTCTCTTCAACCGGAAGGTTTTATGATAGGAAGCATAGTGATAAGCTTTAGGAATGTCAGTGAAGGAAGAATGGATGTGTTTTGAGGCTTAAGTTTCTTTACTGTAGGATTAAAACCAAAGTGTGGTCACAGATAGGTGTATTATAATACTAGTAGAATGTGTAGAGTGCATTTCGCCGTGTAGAGGCTGTGCACGGAAGACTACCTGCAAAAGATTTGTGCCCCACCCTCAACACCAGTGCAAAAACGTCACCTTGTGAATCATGGCTGATCAGCAGGAGGGGCTGGCGGTGTTGTGCCTACGTCATCTGTCCTGGCGAGTCACCAAACCGTGACTTGATGGCGGGACGACGGACGTGTTGGCGGTGAGCGTGACTTGAGCGTTGACTAAGTCATGCGCGTCGAGATTTAAAAAAAAAGGCGCGGGTTTCAGTCTCAAACCCCGCTGTTCTCCTCTCAAATACAGACTACATTCGGCCTCTGCGCGCCCGTGTGTGTGGAGGTAGAGAGAGAGAGAGAGAGAGAGATTGGGAGGGGGCGATATTATTTATGCGCTGTTGGGTGAGCCATTTATGACTATGCTGTGGAAAAGGCACGATGATAGCACATTGGCAACTGACCTAGCTACACAGTAGAAATTTAATTAGTTTATAAGCAACATTGAGGTCCCTTTTTCACATGACAGAGTGCTTTTCGTGTTATATGAATAAATGGGCTGCACTGTAGCTGAGACACCAACCTTAATGAGGCCAGTGGCGAACACAGAAACAGAAGTCCGTGGCTGATTTTTATTCTCGATATTGGTGTACGATTGTGCAGCTAACTGAGGAACATGCCCAGGGCTGCCGAGAGCCAGCAGGGGCAGACAAGTGAAACGACTTGTACGGGCCTCTTGCATTAAATTGTCATCGTAAATTAGTTTTTGCCAAATAGTATTGTGTTATTTCGAATACGTCGATTTCCATTTTCTACGTTTAATAACGCAATATCGACAATGAACTGAACAAGAGGTTAAGTGCACATAATATAGCCTCAAACCATTATATGCATTTCAGATATTCCTCGCTCAGCAAATACAAACCAAAAATAAAAACAGTAGAGGAAAAAATGAAAGAATATTTTTAAAGATAGCACCTAAATGAGTTTCGTCGTTTCTTGGTCACCTGTTAAGAACTCGCACTATTAAACCAACGTTCAAATCTACCACAACCACCCAACCTCCATCGGGAATAAAATAACAAACGAGCCAAACCCAACAAGCAAAGGCCCTTGATATTCTATTTCTTTTTCTTTAGGTAAAATAGAAAATCAGTACCTAGGCCGGCAGTGGATTATTATGCGCGATAGGCAAAGGAGATGCGAAACCTCCCCCCCCCCTACAAAAACGGGTTTGTTCTGGTACATGTATTTAAATTAAAGCTTAAAATAGTCTTTTCTTGCACTTTCCTTTGCAAAGAGAAATACTGCATATATATTGGCCAGCAACTGGAGTGTTAAGAGCACGGAACTTTACATGTAGAAACAATCGACTTAATCGTGCCAACAACATTCAAAATCCCCTACCGTTTCTGTGTTTCAGTAAGATAAAAGAGCAACACACACACACACACACACACACACACACACACACACACACACACACACACACACACATATCGCGCGTGTGCACACCAGTTCTAGAATGGTGAAATTTAACACCAAAATAATCCCGTCTAGGCCACACTCAAAATGGTAGGTGGGTGGGTGGGTGGGGAGAGTGACCAACCTGGCCACTCACCTGCTGTGGTCGCTCAAAGAGCAATAATTTGATTGCCTTCCGGACCACTCCTCCCGTCCATTGCGTTTAAAAACCCAGCCTTCATACACGTTCCTTGTGGTCACGAAATTTTCTACACAGCTTTTGAAGAACAGGTCCCACACACCAGCTAACAGTTCAATTTATTTGCTGTGGTTTCTAGATCTCACTTTGTCGGTATCTTACTGCTTTGTTTACTAGGATCCACCGAGCAATTGTATGTTTGGTGATGTGGAAATGGGAGGAGAAAATTTGTATTGTTTATTATGTGTTAATCCAATATTCTTGTTCTCTTTTAAATGTGTTCTTAATGTTGAAAATTTTTATTACGCCTCTTACAAGAAAGCAGCCGCTAAACAGAACAAAATGCTTAAATACCCTGTTGAAGGACATAAGTCCCATATACTTTCTATGGGACCCATATGTTTTATTTATTCTGTTCTGTTGGCGCGGATACAGGCCAGTTTGTGTTAGTAAACTTAAAGTTGTGTGTGCATGTACACACCATGCTTGAATGCATGGGTCTGATGTCTGACACTGGTCCTTTACCACGCACAAAGCCCAGACAGTGTGCAAGGGAGGTGAAGCCAGATTAGCAACATCCTGGATAGATGAATCAAGTGTGTAATTCTCTTAGACACAACTATATGGGAAAATTGGTGTTCAGACTAGGCCACACAAGTGCAGCAATAGTCGTCAATAAGAAAAAGGCAAAACTTCCTTTTATAAATCCTTCTGCAGCGCTAGGGGCGACCCCACTTCCTCGATGAGCCGCTGTTTTCAAAGTGGCCCGTGTGTCAGTCCCACGATTTCCTCAACCCTCTTTTTATACACGCTTTTATTTAACTCGCCATATCTGTTCAGTTGGAAGTTTGTAATAGATTTTTCAACCACTTCCCATCGTCCTAGAGGTCTGAAATTTTCATTACTCATTTCCGGGGGCAATTCAATATTAAATCAGTCCAGCAGTCCACAAGTAGTAACATATTTTTTTAATTTTCTTTTTTCTTCAGAAAAGTATAGTTTCAAGAAATGTAACTCTGCAGACGCGCGCGCAAAACCTCCTTCCCTTGGATGACTGCGATTTTTAACAAGCCCATAAAACTAGAAAGTTCGTGAAAGCAATCAAACAGTTGTAATAAACATTTGGTACCTGCTAGAGTTAGAGTATTAGAACGACGGGAATGTATCAAACCGTCCGATAGATTTTCATCTTTTCTCAAAATGACGTCACCCAAATGACACAACCCTTCAGAGACGTAAAAAAAAGTAAAACAAAATAAATCGATAATAATTTTCAAAAAGACTAAAAAGTTTAAAATATGTAGAAAAAATTTTAAACACACGTTTATTTAAAATGTACCAAAAAGAGTAAAATTATTATTTTCATTAGGTCTCGGGATTTTCTTTAATACTTTAAATATAAAAGTGTGAGGGACACTTTTTCAATATTTCTAAGAATGCCAGAGAGCCTGTGAATAGCACACTGCTCTCTTGAAACTCGACATCGCCAAGCTGAATGCTGTTATGTTTTCCCTAAACATTCGTAAATGTAAAAAATGACAAATTGTTGTGCCTCCTTTATAGGTGCCGTCTGGGTACACTCCCCTCTCCACTTTGTTCCTCCGTCTCGTCATGCCTTAACATGGCCTATCGATTGCAACGAAGAGCAAAATCCCTGACCGAAAGCATCTGTCAGTAAGCAGTTAAATAAATAAAAACACCTCCCACAATTTAAGTGTTATTTTATTTCCATGCACTAAAATGTACCAGGTCAAATACACTCTACACATCAATCAGCGTTATCAAGCGGAAAAATAGTTTTTAACAACAAGACAATAGCTCTGCATCCAGTTTCGCCATTACCTGACAGTTAATTTAGCAACCTCCAGCTTCTACTTCAATGCTACAGTCCTGATCTATTGCCAATAGCAGTAGAGGCAGTTATAAAACCCAGATTTATTGTGAACAGGTGTGTAAACGGTACAACAGAGACCTATTTGAATAGGTGTCTAGACAATGCTACAAAAGTTCTTTTGTGATTTCTTTTTATAGATAATAGTACAGTACAGATCTGTTTTTATTAGGCTGGTTACCAGAATATTATGAAAAGCGAATATGGCTAGTTTCGGTTCTCTAAATACTTACTACAGATAGGAAAGATCCATTTTTTAAAGTTTATTCTCATACTGCCGTTCGTAAAATATTCATTTGATATGATAATCAAATGAGGACAAAATATCGTTTCAGCAGAAAGAAGAATGGTAGTTTATCTTAATGTCACCATGGTAATGGTTATTATTGAAGCAGAGTTCCGGAGATAAGCACAGTGCGAACAAAAACGTGTGGTGGGTTGACAGCTTCTGCATCTATATACCTCAAATGAACAATAAACCTTGTCTGTAAACATCAAAAGACAAAAACAGCTTGATGTCAGCGTTGGCAACAATAAAATATGGTTACGTAATAACACCCAAACCGCTCTACTCAGCGAAAGTACAGCCATACACTCAGGTCTGTTATATAATAATGTACCGCCACTGACACTGACAAAGTCCTCCTTTAAGACCAACCATATTAGTTGCTAAGTCGGTGGTAAAGTACCAATTTTGCACTCCCCTTCTACACCAAGCACAAAGCTTCGCACCTGGTTGAAGTTGAAGATTGCGCAATCGCCGTGCCTTAACGTTTCTACGTACGTCATAAAAATCATTGTTAGAAACCAAGTAAGGCACAAACTAATGAAGGTGTCTCTCACCTGCAAAGCCATTAGCCAGATCATCATCGACTCATGGTTTTCAGCTGTTAAGTAGGCCTCTTTGCCGTCCACACTGAAAAAAACATGAAAAGAGAAATTACTAGATGCAGCAAGGGTGTCATCGGCGGGAGAGTCAAGTAAGTGGTTGGTGAAGTAGTCACTTTTTAGAATTACCTAACTGGAGGTAGCGTGAACAAAATACAAGTATATTTTAAACAGTTTGGTCTTCTTTGTAATACGTTGTCTTTTTTATATAAGTATAAAAAGTGAATAGATAGGCACTTAATGTGAATTATGGGATATATATAATCGAAGGTATAAGGAAATAAATAAACATAAAACAAAATAAGCTGTGCTAGATTTATGCAGATTTTGACAAACCTTCCGGCCAAAATAGCACGAAGCATTTAACTGTTATATGTGAAATAAAACACATTTATCACCGAGCTACTAACTCCCCTATCTTCTTCCCTCAAAACACACACATATATATATATATTGTTGATTTGGGGATTATAAAGTTTTGTCATCAGCAATCTGTAAATTAAACTTTGCTGTTCCTTTGATGTTGTTTGTTGTTTGTATTTCTGAATTGTGTAACTTACTGTGCATACAGGAACGTTTTATTTTTTATTATAGCACCAAGAGAGTGGGTATATGGAATAGTTTATTATATATTCTCCTTTTAAAAAAGTAGAAATATGTAGGAAGGCCAAAGAGAAAATCCCTAGATTGGCTCTATCAACATTTATCAACATTATTTTCTATTGCTCGTAAAAAAACAGACATAGCAGATGCCCCATGTCTCTGTATGGCGTTGTCAATCAAGTGGCAACGCAAGCCACGTGTCGCATTCAGAGTGCAATCAAACTGCAATAATCCTAGAACACATGAACATAAGCCAACATGTAGGGAGACCTTACTACTATCACAAACTTAACTGCAAATGGGAAAGCAGATAAAATCTGTGTATGCAGACCACACGACAGCTGAAGATCGCTGAAGTGTGTATATGCCACACCTTAAGTGCGAGCTTGAGTGTTGCAGGTGTAGCAAGGTCTTCTTCCGCAATCCGCTGACTCATCTCAAACCTCATGGTCACTTTCTATAATTAGTTCAACAGCAAACACTTCGCCGTCTAACTTTTATGATTCAGCTCGCACTAGGTCTATCAAATACCCCGCAAAATGTTGCCATGTGAGCCCGGCTTCTCGTACCGGGGTGAACACCCTGCCTGAGCCTGGGTGACAGCACCCTCACCCCTTTCCCTTCTACTTGTTTTTTCTCTCTTCTCGGCACTTTCATCTATATTCGTTTTCGATAAACTCCCCTTTCCTCTTTTATCCTGCTGTTTTATCTTTCCTATCTTCTGTCTACACAGGTCTTTCTCCTGTCCCCTTTCTCCATTATAACTTTTCCACTGGCCTGTTTTCTCTTAGCATCCTTTATGCCCCTCTGCGTTTGCCGTGCCGGGTAACCCGTGTCAGAGGAGGATGGAATCCTGGAAGTTGAGATCTCTGAGGGTTGCGGCCGATCATACCGACACATCTCTTTGGCTCGAACTTCTCCTAGACGGGAGTTGTAGCTCACACTAATCAGTCAGCTGGTCATGCAATGCTCTAGGTTTGCTACAAGGCTGTGGCCTAGGTAAATCTGATCTCCATCTATGAAGGCCAGAGCATACTCCTTCTATAGCCCCAGTGCGACCCTAGGTGGTACTGCTCGGTTGCATCCTCTTGTTGGACTCCGTAGCGGGCAGGGAGAGGAAGGAAAAACCTTAGATCTTTCAACTATGGCTACAAATAATCTAATCTTGGGAAACGAGGCAGGGAGACTGAAATGTCTTCGGACAGAGGATGAGATGAGAAAGAATGTGACAAAATGTTGAGGGGCTTGATCGGTTTTCTTGTAGAAGAGGGCGCAGAGTCGGCCCAGCCGCTATCCTCATCTCCTTTTTGCAGAAGCTAAGAGTTTTTAAAATGTATCATCTGGTATTTTCTCTATTAAAATGGACCAGAACTTGTCCAGTGCGGAACCCAAAAGGGTCTCTGATGTCCATCGGTGGGATGGCAAAAGTATGTATACTGACCCATTAAAAAACAGTTCACAGATCCCTCAACTCTTTTAAATGAGTCACGCGCTGTCCTGATCTCGCTCAGATGTCGGAGCTCGACATTATGTCAGAACTGGCATCCGTGGGGGTTTCCAGCTGCCCAGAGTCCACCTCAAGTGAGATGGGGAATCCGCGCTCACAAATACTCTTTTTCTTACTTTGTTTACCTAAAATACCCATCGACTTCATTGAGGTTGGGTACTTGCGAGTCACCGTGTCTCTCTTCATTCCTTCTCCGTTTAGCTGCCTCAACTGTCATCGTTATGGCAAGGGTCTAGCTTCTGCAAGTACTAAGTCCCCTGTTTTCGCTGCGGCGGGACAGGCCATAGTGCAGGTGAATGCTTTTCAAGCCCTCACTGGTTAAACTATGACGGCTCTCTCGTCGCATCTTCCAAAGATCGTCCAAAGTGTAAGGAAGAGGAAGCCATTCAAAACGTACGCGTGGAATCTCTCGCACGCCGATACTCGCCGTCGCGTATAGGGTTGCTCTGCAGGAGCAACATCTACACCAGGCTCCACTTCCTACTCAGCAGTCGTTGCGAAACGACCGTCCGTTTCTATCTCTATTCAAAAAGAGATGACGTGGGTCTCCTCTGTCCCTCTTCCTCAGCTTCTCCTCATGGTCAACTAAAGTCACTGGTGACATGTGACTATGTCTCTCCTGTCTATCACGGTATATGTTGATTTTCTGTGGTAATGCCAATGGGACACTCTGGGCCAGAATAAGTTGCATGTCATTCTTCCCTCTCTTTCTGACCGCCCACCTCCGGGCCATTCTGTGAGGCAGGAGGAGGCAAAACATAGTAGACTTGGATTGGACGCACCTATGCCTCGCATTCCGCTTTTTAAGAGGCGAACCCGTACTAATCTGCCTTTTGTGTCAGGGACACTTTACTATTTTGCATGTTTTAATCCCTTGTCCTGCCATCCAGAGTGTAAGCCAACAATTTTATTTACGGACTCTAGTTCATTGTGGTAAAAATGTGAACCGTCTCAAGATTAAAGAACTCCAAAAAATGCTACTGAATAAGATGCCCCACGACTGGATCATGAGAAGAACAACCTCTAACAGTAATACGGGCGTTCAGTGGACCTTCGCCAGGCAACTTGAAGACCTCGACTTTGCAGACGACATCAGCCTGGTGTCCCACAAACAACAACACGCATAAACAAAGCTCACTCGGCTCGCAGAAGAAGCAGCGATGATGGGCCTGACCATCAACATCAAGAAGACGGAAGTAATGCGGGTCAACAACAAGCAAGAAGCCCCACTACAACTGCATGGGGAATGTATTACAGAGTCTGACCGTTTCACCTACCTTGGCAGCATAGTCAGCAAAGATGGAGGTTCAGATGAGGATGTAAGAAGCCGAACAAACAAAGCCAGGCTTGCATTCCACACCCTACGACCTATCTGGAACTTCAAAGCTCTGTCTTTACACACCAAGATCCGCATCTTTAACACAAATGTAAAGGCAATACTTCTATATGGATCCGAGACATGGCGGGTGACAAATGCCATTACTAACAAGATACAGACATTCGTCAACAGATGTCTACGCCACATCCTCAACATCAGATGGCCCGAGAAGATCTCCAATACAGACCTGTGGGAGAGAACCAATCAAAAACCTGCCAGTCATGACATCAGGAAGCGGAAGTGGGGCTGGATTGGTTACACCTTACGAAAGCCAGCCGACAACTTAACAAGACAAGCTCTGGGCTGGAACCCACAGGGGAGGCGCAGGGCTGGGAGACCCAGAGAGACGTTGAGGAGATCAGTCCACAGAAAGGCAGAGACAGCTGGCATGACATGGTCCCAACTAGAAAGGAATGCCCAGAACCGGGTCCGTTGGCGGGGTGTGGTTGCGGCCTTATGCTCCACTGGGAGCGTACAGGAATAATAACAAGAAGAAGAAGATGCCCCACTCTGTAGGTCTATACCAGTAAAAGTAAGAATGTTTCATTTGTCCCTCGTAAAGAATGTCATAGTTAGCCGTTGAAAGTTTCAATTAATTCTTTGGTCTTCATCTGTGTGTTCTTCGTGATGTAATAGTACTAAAACTGTTCAAGATGTCGCACGTTTAGTGCCGAGTATAACCTCAAGGTCTGTGAAGTGCCAAATTGAACAACGCGACTCCGATCAGCCGGAAGCTCAGCACAAACACAATAGTCGTGTAAATGTTGCCTCAAGTTTAACAAGCTTGCAAACTTTTCTGCAAAAATGTAATGGGGAAAAGCAGTATTGGGCGCATATCAGAATATGTGACCTAATCAGGAGGTGGAGAGTTTGAATTTAGAATAGCGATTTCTGACACCGCCTCCGCTTTACATTTGTTGACATGTTATGAGCCCGATGAGCATTTAAGACTTTGAAATCAACGAATGAACAAAAGCTGAGATAAATGAGAGCATCAACAGGGCTCTGAGAAAAAGGGATCGGGACGAACGAAGACAGACCAAGCAAAACATTCGAAGACGAAAGCATCAAACAGTATCAGACTCCCATCCTACCATCAATCGCAATTATACGTCTATAAAAACACATTAAAATACGAATGCTTCAAACAGCAGCAATCCCATCATACCGCCAATCGCAATTATGTCTATAAAACCACGTGTACACGTCTGCCAGAATAATCGTACATAAGTGAATATCATTAAAAGTCATTTGCTTAAGGATCTAAAAATCAAAGAAACCAACATACCTCTAGAAAAAAATAAAAGAGAACTCAAAAAAGGGGAAAAAACCTCACATTTTAGAGCACAAAGCGATCAAAATGTGCAGCAAGACTGCGAGAGTAAATCGATGAAACCGAGGCTACACAGCTGTGTATTCCTCGCAAAACACGAGACCAAGAAAGCTGTCGGAAATAATCAACCACCTGGTGTTTTCATGAATGGAAACAGCTTGTGTTTATTATTGAGGTTTTCTTCTTTTTCCATCTTCTGCTTATTACAATAACTCATCTAGAAGCCAGAGCAAATAACAAAGCTGTTGACTAGAATTAAAGGAAACTGTTTACTGCTTCTTTAAACCATTTGCCTTGCAACAATCCCATTTCATTTAACTGCACCAAGAACACGTGTCATGTTTTGTACTTCATATGATGTTGTCTCCGTTTAAATCAAGCAGTACGAGAAAAAGGGAGAGATTAAACTGACGTGATACACATGCCCACATACGGGTACTCGAAACTGATATTCATCACTACTAACAATAATAAACAACGAGTTTAGAAAACCCTATTATGTCGTCGAGACTTTTCTATTGTACAGAGTACATTTTATAATTAATCATTGCATCCACATATTAGAAATGTGCGGGATGTAGAGGGAAACAGCGTTGCTCTTGTAATATGTAAAATATGTGTAATCTAGTAAATCGGGCACGTGTGGGCAGAATATTTAATATCTTTTCATTCGTCCAAAAAGTGACAGCACTGAAGAAACCTCACAGGCTTAATTTCGTAACTTCATGATTATATCAGGCATATATTATACAAAATTCTAATTAAAAATGTCTTGAATCCCACAGTCATGTCCACTGTGTACAATGGCGGGAATAATTTGCGTAACGAATATCACCACTATCTAGTCGTGTTTATTTTCTAGGCTAATTCCAGCAGCATGCTTGTGAAAGATGTATAATTAACTGCTCTTTCCTCAAGCTGATTTTCTATAGACTAATATAGAAGCATATTCGCAAAGGGTGTAGAATTAACCTGTTCTCTCCTCGCGCTGATTTTCGAGACTACAGCAGCGGGCTCGAGAAGGGCGGGGTGCGACTCTGCAACCTGTGTGTAGCCTGTCACGTCGTGTGACAAGAACTGTTTATCAGGGCTTTTGAATATGCCATACATCTTAGCTTCAATGCAAGACTTTCGCAACACAGAAAGACACATAGCACGGCCACACTTAATTACTGGGCTGTACCGGAGTTCTTGACTGTTTTCCACACCTACGAGTTTCCATAAATATTAAGGGCGAGTGGGCCTGCACAACAAATTTTATGCAAATACTACTGGGATTGAGATTATAAGACTAAGGCTTCATCTTACTTTGCGCACAATATATACACAACTGCTTTTTAAATCTTTACAGATGTTTCAGTGTAAAAACGCATAGTAAAACATGTGAAGGCTTACTAAGTAAAGTCTTTTAAAGTTGCAGGCTTATTCTTCTGCTTTAGCAACGACGGTCATGTGTTACCCGTTGTTCAAAACAGTTTTCAAACTCTGTGAAGACATTTCTCAATGGTTTAAAACAATATTTATAATCTTAACTATAACTCATCAAAAGAACGGGGTTTTGATGAACACTGCCCTTCTAAGTTTAGTAGCTTAAGATCCGATGGTCGTTACAGTCAACGATGAGGGCTTCTAATAATGACCAGAAATAAATCTTAAGTCTGTCATCTTCGAAAAAGTTACAACAAATCTAGAAAAGGGAGAGATCACCATAGCATCTCCACGTATTGTGGACACGTATCACAGATAGGTCAGCTGAGAAAGCTATCAGAAACAGATGAGGTGAGTTTCACTCCAGCTTAGGGACGACCCCCCACCACCACCAACTCTAGAATGCGATTCCGACGGGAAAGTATTCCACAAACTATAAGGCTGAAGCCGAAGCTCTGTGGACTGCAAATAAAATGCTCTGTAACGAAGTAGAAAAGATTCACAATAAAGTCGTCATCTTTGTTATGTTCTCTTCATTCTTTGAAGCTCTTTAAAACAGCGGGAACAAGGAACTGAATGCCATCAGGCTTGAGCAATCTGCAACAATCAACTCAATAAAACGTCTTACAGCGGATTCTCGTTCATTGCAATATTCCTGACAATGAGGTAGTCAGGCAAAGAAGGGAGAGAGTAAGGCTCGCCCACTAGACCCCCAGGTATGCGTAGACCAAGACAATAATTAAAGCCATGCACAAGATGGTTCCAACAGGATTTCAGCCACAGTACCCAAGACCCACTTTGCAGAGTAGACAGAAAACAACAGGCGACCATCATGAGACTGGGAACGTGTCAGTCCAGACTCAGACATCGTATGTACACCAAGTATGTACACTGGAGAGTCTTTAGTGTGCCCATGCGCCACGGCCCCATTGATAGTGGCCCACTTTTTCTGCAGGACTGTCCAACCAACCAAAACAATGCAACCCGATATACCAATGAAGAAAAAAGTTTTTCGAATCCCTGTGGTGTTTACAGCGCACAGCAGACATTGTCAAGGCCTCTGGAGAACAAAAAACAAACAAACAAACAAACAAACAAAAACAAACGCACACATGCACGCTAAACTAATATGCAAACAAACATACGCACACAACTTTGCGATGCCGTTTCTTTTTGTTCAATAATGTTTAGCAACAAATTACCGCATCATTGTAAATATGTAACATTACTGAGAACTTTAGGATCTGTTCCCTTCACGATTACGGCCCTCAACGTTCTTTTAATGTAAAGTCACAGGTGCGGTTCGCAATCGATATTCTCCCTCAGTACTGAACAGGCGGATATTCGTTTGCATTCCCTTCGGCATTGAAAGGACACCAAACCTCCTTCCCCTCTAAAAAGTGATTTATTCTGCCACCCGTGGGACATTTTTCTGGTCGCGATGACAACGGCGGGACCCATGAGGGCATGAAAAGGTAAAACAGTGAAGTCAACAACAAATGAGTTTATAAAACATGTTTAGTAATATTCTGAAAATTATTTTCCTCTTATTTATCTCTCACCTCAAATCAAATGACACACACATACATTACGCCAATGAACCATCCACACAGACCTTATTTAAACTGACACATTCATCAGTAAACTCTAGCAACCAGCCACATCACATATAACATCAGAAAGGTCGTTACATGCCGTTACCAAGCCTCTCAGCTATCTCCTATCGTTTACAGCAGATCTAGGGACACCACGCTGGTGTTTCTAGCAAATGACAGACCAGGATGTCGAGCCCTGTCAGTTATTCGGTCTCTTATGCGACCACTCTGGTTCTAAGACTAAGCTAACTTTGCAGTATATTTATCGACCACTTAAATCTTTTCTGTACTCAAGCAAACAGAAAAATGCTGTTATTGGTCTGAATATTAAGTAGGTGAAAGGACAAGTTTGGACCAAACTCGCTCACACAAACTGAGGCGCGCACCGTGCTTATAATGCCACTAAAGCGGGAAGACATGTAGAGATAATATGATAAGACATGGAGGAGGGAATCCCCACTAGCCTCGTGGTTTGTGCGCCAGTCTTGGGAGGAGAATGTCAGAGGTTTAAGGCGTTATCGAGCTGGAGACTTGAAAGTTCCGTCTGCCCCCACAGAAGTGGGGAGTATATGAGTTATCATAGAAAATAATAATAAATAATAAAATAAAAAATAAATGGCGGCGAGAGGACAGTTTTACCTTTGGTCACTACGATATTGACGGACATCTGCGTACGTACAGAATTCTCATAAATTGCTACCTAGTTGTACACGTCTCACAGCCAACCACTCTGAGCTACCTGACCAGTATCCAATAGAATGTCCACAAAGGTGATCCAAGAAACTCACTGGACGGAGATGCAGTGGCGCTGCGTCCTGCTGTTGCTGTTACTGCTGTCGTTGCCTTATATAGACACCGACAGCTGTAAATGTTACTAAATGATTGTCCTTGACGTGTCAACAACGTCTGTGATATTTCACCTGACCGCAGAGTTTTCTCTACAGGTGCGCGCAAAACCTAAGGGAGATAGGGAGACAAAACGAGGTAACGATAGATGGTGGAAGAAGATGGAGGACAGAAGAAAAAAATGATATAGATGAACAATAGATAAAAAATTAAGAATTCGTCTATTTGCCAATCACATTAAAGACTCACATGATGACAAACTGGTTCTGGTTGTCAAGGTCGAGTGTGATGGCGGCTCCGCGAAGCTCGATGCTGCCCAGCGGAGGTTTGCAACGGGCGTCGTCCTCAGACTTGTGGTACACCACCTGACACTTGTTCTCGTCCAGCACGCACCACAACTTCTTTTTCGACTTCAGCCTGTTTAATGCTGTTATACAGCCAGGAACAGAATCGAGAGAACTATGCTTTAATGACAGTTGTGGTTTATTAAGAGCGTTATGAAGCAATGCGTTTCGTGATATTTTAAATTCAAGATGACAATTTATTCGAATACACAGAATTGTTTTTCCCCTCTCTCACCACAAAAAGTAACAGTATATCAGACTATGGGAGAGGAAGAGAAAAATGTAAACGGGAGGACAGCGACAACAAACGCAACCACAAGGAAACGCCATATTCTGTCTGCGCTAGAGTGCGTGCGTGCGTGCGTGCGTGCGTGCGTGCGTGCGTGCGAGAGAGAAAGAAAGAAAACAGAGGGATGCGGAACTCTAAAGACAAGATGCAAGCCATGGCCTAAGCACTCATTTAAGGTCAGCATAAAATCGATTGCGTTCCTTCTAGCAGAGAAAGAGTTGTGCTTCAAGTGTCTCAGACTTTGAAATTAGCTGGTAAAACTCCAACTCACCGCCCCCTCCGGGCTTGAAATATAAATATCCGGACAGGCTGGCCCACGCCGCCATCTTTATCGTGTATGTAACACGGGTCCCTCAAGGTTCAGCTGAAATTTACTCTCTGATACCGTAAATGATGCAGAACTGGGGAGTCATTCCCTTAGATCAGTGGGCAGTGCGGCTATGCCATATCCTGTTCAACTTCATGCCAGTAAGGCAACAAACACCAGGCTTTCTTTTTCATCGCAATCTGAAACATAAGGAAGGTTGAAATAAATGCCTGATATAGGCTAGCAAAAGGTTTATTACGACAACAGTTAAAAAAGAGCCTATCCCAGTGAAAGCACGAGAAACACGTGTAGGCGTTGATCACAATGTGTTAGGTAGATCTTGGCGCGAAATAGCCCACCCGAGACAAACTCCACAACTTATAGTGGAACGCACGTGCCCTAGTGGTTTCACAAATGATTTTCACAACAAATGTCCTTAGTTTTTAGATTTTTTTCTAACTGATCAGTTCCTGTATAATTCGTTATACTCAAAATGATGTTTGCAATACAGTTAACTATATTTGGAATATGACTACAAAATGAACGCAACTAAGCATCGCAATCACTTTCTCTCTCTCTCACTCTCTCACAATCCCGCACACGCACGTGCTAGGAAGAGAAATGTTACCCTTCTTTTTGGGGAGTTCGGCGACAGCAGCTAACGGCTGATTCAGCCCTAGAGAGTCGTCTCTGAAAATGGTCCCAAAATAGCCCCAGATTACATCTCAGTTCCAGCTCTCTCTTCTCGCCTCACTTTCCCCCTAGGCATGTAGCACTTCTGTGACGTCGCCCCCAGTGCTGCCTCTATGTCGGTCTGGCTTTCTAAGCCACGCCTACACTATATAGGGATGTCTATGCCTTGGGGAGCCAAAGTCACTATTTTTTATCTCTATTTGTATTTTCGTGCACATTTATCCAACTCGGTGCAGACGCTCCATATAAATCACGGGCGATCCGGTGGCGCAACAGTTAACGCCTGTCACAAATACAGTGAAGGTTGGCTGTCCTGGGTTCAGCTCTCGTCTCGGGCATTCTGTTCTTTCTCTGCATGTGGCATCTGTTTACAGGGCTGGCTGCCTTGCCGTGATATAGCCTTAGTTGCTGGCTCGGCGTAAAAGACCAATTCCCCACCTCCATATAAATCACACAAAATAATCACCCCGAAGCCGCACTCCAGGCTTTTGCGTTCTATTTCCTAAACTAAAGCCTCTTGCACTTCTTTATGAATAAAAAGATCCCCTTCCATTTAGTTTAAATCCGCATATATATCAACTGTGGCAAAAAGATGGTATAAAAAATAAGAAACATTTTTCATATTAAGGGCTGAAAGGTAAGATCCGGGTCTCAAATTCCTGTATCTTTATCATTGTCATAACTATTTTCGGAAACTCAACACGTCAGTACTTTGATTTTTATTTATTGTGCAAAATATATTAATTGTATGTAATTCAGATGACTACAATATACAGCACATCGTGAAAGCTTCTCCAGCCGAAAGACAAAACAAAGTAAGACAAATCATTGTACAATGCACTGCTTCCAAGTACTCTCGGAAGTCCTAGCAAGCAAGCTTAATCCTGTTTTTAACACTCTTTTCTCTTTTAAATGTGATATACATGACAGTTTGCTCAAGTGATGACATTTATGATAAATGAACAACAAATACTCCAAATACTGGTCAATCTACCCCATTACATTACACATGTTTGGTCTCATTTCAAATAGCTTGCCAGAGAAGCGTCTACAGCTCATTTACATTTATTTTTACCACATTGCAAACGTTGGACATCTGAGGGTTTATTTTACTTTAGTGCTTGTATTTGGCCGCTAAGACCTAGCGAAAGCTTAGAAAAGTTTTGGATTCGCTTGGTCAAGAATCGGTGGGGCCAACAGATGGCGCGGCTAAGATTTTGTTGTATGTATTGCTCTTGTGACAGACCAACGACAAAGCATTTGTCAACAAATATGTGGCACTGCGGTACTGTGCTCTGTGTAATAAATACGCGGCACTGAAGTATTCTCTTTAATAAATATGTGGCACTGCGGTACTCTGCTTAATAAATACGTGGCGCTGTGCTGAGTTTCTCACCTATGCTTGTTACAGAAAAATTGTTGGCATAAACATACTTTACGAAAAGTTCTGACAATATTCTGGACCTTCCCCTTATACATTTCTCAAGTTTCACCGTTGCGCAATTTTGCTCGAGTCGTCGCCGACTTAAGAAAAATGCATAGCGTATGCATGTCACTTGACATGGGATCAACGCCGTTTCATGGATGACTAGTCATTATACGAGTGCAAAACTGCCGCAAGGATGTGAACACAAATTGACCTGGCAAGTAAAAACAGATATTTATTTTCAGGACCAACCATTCCCGTCAAGACAATCACTAAAAGAAATAAAATCAACATGATGCACCATCGACTTACCTCCTAGAATAAGACAAACGAACGGAAGGCCGCATTTACTTTTAGTCCCAGTAATTGTAAGCTCGTTAAATTTCTCTCAGTCTTTGTTTTAACCATCTGCAGTCAGCGCACTTAATTAGAGTCCAAAGTGCACTTAAAGTGTCGGAATTAATTAGAAACTTGGTTCTCAAAACGCCAACGAAAAACCAGTGGGTAAGGCAGAGCTGAGCACTACTGACATTGCTGAGGCAAGTGTATGGAGCTGGTAGGATTGCATACACGTGCTCCTGAGGTCATTGTCGGCACTGTTCTGTCAAAGTACTCTGCATTTGTGAGTTTCCTCTTTCTTTTTTAGCTTCGATGTAAAGAGAAAATGATATCTGTAAACTAGATTATGTTTTTGTTCCAGCATCAGCCCCAGCAGATGAATACAGATGATTTTAAACAAGTTACAGTGGCACAGGTATTTGTATAGCCTTCTCCCGGTCTTTTTATTTGGTAATCGCAAAAGACATTAAGTTTGACAAGAATAACAAACTTTGACGCCGTAACAACAGCCGAACGTCGGCACTTTAGGAAGAGAGACAGACAATTTTAAAATGAAGGTTGGAAAAGCTGAAGCAAAGGCATTAAACAGAGAAGATAGCAAAGTGTAGGTGTATAACGCGAGAAAAACCGACTGCGACCCCGTCCACACTCACAGCGACACCATTCGTCGCACCCAGCACATTTTGTACACGACGCACTTTACTGAATGGTAGAAAACAAACTACAGAATAAAGAAACCTGCAAGACTACCGAGTGGGAAGGAAGGAGAGTCCCAAAACGGGTCCTGCACCTGATCACTCAGGGAAGCCTCGCCCACAGTCATTGAAAGAGCTTAAGTCTGGAGACGCGTGCACTAAGCCGTATGCCTGTTGTGTTTGCCTTATTTACCCCCAACCACTCGATCCTCCTAGCTCCGTGAGGGTTGAGGGTTATTGTGACACGTCTGAATGTGTGCGCGAGAGTCACTCGGTGAGAGAGAGAGACTAAGTGTGTGTACATGTTTTAAAAGCATTTTCTTTGTCGCGAGTCTGATTGTAGAAACCCATTTACATGCAAAACTCACGCATACCTGCTGTAAACGCGTCGCGAGCACGCACACTCATCCTCAAGCACGCGCATCAACAGAATATTGAAAAGAACGAACATAAACATTAACAGCATAAAGCTGTCAAAAAAAGGATGTAGTACCCTCTTTTGTGTGAGTTATGCAGATCTGCAAAGAGAGAATTATGTTTGTGTGTATGCCTGTGCGAGCGTGTACGTAAAGTCACCCGCACAGAGAAGCGAATTTAAAAGCCAACATGTAGAACTTAAGAAAATTAGTAAACAATCAAATGTGCTGCTCAACACATCTGACTTTAGAAATCAAGCTCTATTTCCAGGCGTTGTTTGGAATGGAAATGTTCCATTTCCCCGTTTCCGAGAGGTATGAAAAACGAAGAGTAAAATAATGTAAGCAAGAAGCAGCAGACCTGAGTGTGTCACACAGGTTGAGAACGTAGCGGCAGCAGACGGCTATCAATTTACAGTTCAACCCCCTTCCGACCCTATCCACTCAAATCAGCATTATCCATGTTGCCAGGTAAAGCTCTAAAGACCTGTTCGTCTGACAGTCTAAATCTGTTGGCCGCCGGTCTGGTGTTGACTCTGTTATTTCAGGATCGGGGCTGTGGGAAGAGAAGAGGTGGTGGTGAGGTGGGAGATTCGTGCTATTTTTAGCACCACCGTCAATTATCACCTGAACTGTTAGGTGTGAACGGGGTGGCCCTGGCCCGTGTTAAAGTACCCGTAGCCAACGCTATGATTTTAGCGTAGGTGAAGGACGTTTTAGTGCACGTGAGTGTAAATTCCAAGTCGTTCCTCGATGAAAAAATAATTAGCTCCTAAGCTTTTCACACTCTATAGAAATATTACATTTATGCAGCTGCCGTACTTTTTGTACCCACATTCTAAAGCTGGAGATTAAGCTACGCAACAAGATTGTGCAGTCTCCGTACACCGCACGTTTCGCACCTTTTTGACGTTGTATGATCAATATTATTTTCAAAGTGTTTTTGATCGCCAGTCAAATAATTTCATAATTATCAATAATTAAAATTCGACATTCGTTGAAAGCAGCATGTGGTTTTCTTTAGTTTTGTAAACATTTCAGCTAACATCCTCTCACCACGTCTTGAATTGCTCGTCGTGTAGGTCTCAGTTCATGATAGTTTTGGAGAAGCAGACTACTCAGTCTAACTCCGCCTGGAAACCCCCCGGGTAGCGTGCCGGTCCCAAGCCCGGATGAAGGAGGAGGGTTGGGCGTGGGGTTAGCAACCCCACCCTGTAAAACAACCCTTGCTACAGAAACTACAACTACAACATTATCACAACGAGAGCCTAGACGGGAAGATCCCTCTTTGGAGGGGCCTATGACGCGTGTTGGCGAAAGCCTTCGGGAAGTCAGCTCGCCGACCTATCTTCTCACGGCCAAGGCAAAAACCAGGATAGGGACCTGGAACATCAGAAGAGAGAGAGGGAAATCAGCTCAGGTAGCACAGGAAATGAAGAGTTATGGCATCAAACTCCTTGGCCTGTGCGAGACCAGATGGAATGGTAGCGGTCAAACCAGACTTTCGTCAGGGGAGACTATCATCTACTCTGAACATGAAGACCCTGACCATGACCACTCACAAGGTGTACCAGTAATGGTGACACAGGAGGCTGAAAGGGCACTAATAGCATGGGAACTAGTTTTCCCACGACTCATGTCAGCTCGGTTCAACTCCAAAGGAAGAAAGATCACCATCATCCAGTTCTATGCACCTACCAACGCAGCAAACGAAGAGAAGGAGGACTTTTACAACTCCCTACAAGCGCTGGTTGATCGTACTCCAAGACGAGACCTGAAGATCATCATGGGCGACATGAATGCCAAAGTTGGAGATGACAACACGGACAAAGAACACATAATGGGAAAGCACGGTGTGGGCAACTGCAATGAGAATGGTGAGCTGTTCACAGACTTCTGCTTGTTCAATGACCTTGTAATCGGAGGCACAGTCTTTCCTCACAAAACCATCCACAAGACCACCTCGACTTCACCAGATGGAAATACAGAAAACCAGATCGATCTCATCACCATTAATCGACAGTTTAGAAGAAGTCTGCTGGATGTCAGGGTAAGGCGTGGTGCAGATGCAGCCTCAGACCACCACCTGCTTGTAGCAACTTTGAAGATAAAGCTGAGGTCCTTTCATGAATCATCAGACAGACCGCACCACCAATTCAACGTGCAGTTTCTTAGAGTTCAACTCTGGTCAAAAACAGGTTTGAGGCACTGGAGGGACTCTTTGGAGAAACAGTGGCCAACCACTGGACAGGATTACCGGAGACCTGGAAGGCTGCCTGCACACGTGTTCTAGGAAAGAAACAGAAAGAACACAAGAAATTGCTGACCCTAGGGACCTGGAAAAAGATAGAGGAAAGGAAAGAGCTGAAGCAGAAGATCAACCAGTGTCAAGACCAGCAGGAAAAAGAAGAGCTCAGAGCAAAGTACTGGGAGATGAACCGAGAAGTGAAGAAGAGTGCAAGAGGCGACAAGAGACAGTTTGCACACAGGATGACAGAAGAGGCAGAGCAAGCAGCTGGGCAAAATAACATGAAAAGACTATACGAAATTATAAGAACTCTGTCAGGAAGGAAAAACATCAATGCATGCAGGCCAGTTAAGAATAAAAATGGCAACGTCATTACTTGGGATGCAGAACAAAGATCTCGATGGGCAGAACATTTTAAAGAAATACTGAACCGGCCACCACCAGCAACAATTTCGGACATTGCCTCAGCCACCGAGCATCTCCAGGTGAACATCAATCCACCAACCAAGGCAGAAGTCATCAAAGCCATCAAGTTTCTGAGGCACTCAAGGCAGACCCAACAGTCGCAGCAGAGATGCTACACCCCCTGCTGCAGAAAATTTGGAAGCAAGAGCAAGTTCCAGCAGACTGGAAACTTGGCTATCTGATAAAGCTACCCAAGAAAGGTGACCTGACCCAGTGCAGCAACTGGCGTGGGATTACGCTACTGTCCATTCCCAGCAAGGTGCTGACCAGAATCATCCTGAACAGACTGAAGAATGTTCTAGACAAGAGACTGCGGCAAGAACAGGCAGGCTTTCGGCAGGGTAGATCATGCACAGACCATATCGCTACACTGCGAATCATTATTGAACAGTCCATCGAATGGCAGTCCCCACTCTACATGACATTTGTGGATTTTGAGAAGGCTTTTGACTCCGTAGACAGAGACCATCTGGAAGTTGATGCAGCACTACGGATTTCCACCAGAGTTCATTGCCATCATCCAACAGCTGTATTAAAGACTCGACATGCCAGGTGATCCACAATGGAAAGCTGACGGACTCCTTTGCAGTGAGGACTGGAGTAAGGCAAGGTTGCATGCTCTCGCCGACAATCTTCCTGATCGTCATAGACTGGATCATGAGAAGAAGAACCTCTAACAGCAACACAGGCATTCAATGGACCTTTGCCATGCACCTTGAGGATCTCGACTTTGCAGACGACATCAGCCTGTTGTCCCACAAGCAACAACATGCACAGGCAAAGCTCATTCGGCTCTCAGAAGAAGCAGCGACAACTGGCCTGACAATCAACATCAAGAAGACAGAGGTAATGCGGATCAACAACAAGCAAGAAGCCCCACTTCAACTACACGGTAATGTATTACAGAGACTGACCGCTTCACCTACCTAGCCAGCATAGTCACCAAGGATGGAGGTGCAGATGAAGATGTCAGAAGCCGAATAAATAAAGCCAGGCAAGCATTCCACATCCTGCGACCCATCTGGAATTCCAAAGCATTATCTCAGCACACCAAGATCCGCATATTTCATACGAACGTAAAATCTGTCCTTCTAAATGGGTCTGAGACATGGCGTGTGACAAACCCCATCACCAACAAGATTCAAACATTGATCAACAGATGTCTGCGCCACCTTTTCAACATCAGATGGCCCGAGGAGATCTCCAATGCATACCTGTGGGAGACAGCCAACAAAAAGCCTGCCAGCCAAGACATCAAGAAGTGAAAGTGGGGCTGGATTGGTCACACCCTGCGAAAGCCAGCCGAAAATCTAACACGACAAGCTCTGGACTGGAACCCACAGGGGAGGCGCAGGGCTGGGAGACCCAGACAGACGTGGAGAAGATCGGTCCACGGCGAGGCGAAGGAAGCTGGAATGACATGGGCCCAACTGGTGAGAGAGGCCCAGAACTGGGTTCGCTGGCGTGGTGTAGTTGCGGCCCTATGCTCAACTGGGGGCGAAAAGGAATAAGAAGAAGAAGACTACTCAGTCTCCTATAGCCTGTGCACGTCTCAGTGCAAAATAGCCACAATTATCACAATCAACGTGGGTTTTTTATTTTTTTGTTTTCTTCGCTGCACAGCCTTTACATGATAACATTATACAGAACAGGAAGAGAAGAAGAAGAAAAGCAAAGTGAAAACGCTAGTGAATAATGTAATATATATGTAAAACTTTATCGGAACAAAATATCGATTTTGTACAAAACATCAGCAGTTATACAAGGAAACATTTAAGAGAAAGCGGAATTCAAATACCACTTAGCTAGGACATTACCTTCAGTACAAATCGACTAAGGACATCCCCTTTAGCGGTACAAAAAAAGAAAAACAACAAAAAAAAAACACTTAGGCAGGTCATCATCTTGAGCTGTACCCATACCACTTATTAGGAAGGACATCACCTTCAGCTATACAACCAGACGTCCTAAGACAGATATATTAACATGTAATTTAACAATGACGGCTGTCACCAATAGACCAAGTGGATCAATCCAGCGAGAGGCTGTTTAATCAATAAATCAGCCTGGAGGTTTTCTATATGACATTCTCTTTTTTGGAAATCTAAGAATATTGTCTTCATGTTTACGATAGTTGCTTTGAGTGTCCTTTGCGAAAGAATTATAATAATCAGCTAGACCACCATTCTCATTCGGTGTTTGAGTGAACTTGATCCCCTACTTCTGTCTATACTAATAATGTTCAGTACCTCATCACCTTATCATAAACACGTCTAGAGTGCCTCAAGCTGGTTTTTTTCCATGCTTGTTTTCGAGATCAATGATCTGGTGCTTTTAATGTAGTGTAAAACTCTAACATTTTCTTGTTTCTGTTTCATACTCTCACATTATAAGTACATCGCGCAGTGTAATATTTCGACTTCATCATCCGGAGAGGCAGATGTTGAAATATTTAAACGTGGTGAAGAAACTAATTTAGATTGAAAACTTGGGCTAACATAATCGCAAAACGTGTCATAGTAGCGTGAGGATGGAATTTATCAACACGAATACACATCGACAGAATGGCCCAGGTGACATGACCTCAAAGAAAAAACTGCTGTGTGACCCGCAGAGTAGTTTTATACACACATTTTGACTGGCACCCGCTTTAAGAAATTTAGACGCAAAAATCACGTGGTTAATTACCAGGTGAAGAGCTAGTTCGGCACTCCTAATTCTGATCTGCACTTACAAATCCGTACAACATTTGTGTACATGTAAACAGTCCCATTCGTGTAACACAAACCAGTTTTTCCTGTGTCTGTACGTTACATTTCCAAGCATATACGCAGTTCAATCGTATCCATCTGCGAACCCCTGTCCAAGAGGCTGGTTTTGCAAGCACTCGAAATGGTCCACGGAAATGACCACTTGACCCTCTGCTACATTCAGTCATGACCGTTGTGCGACCCTTATCAGACCCTAGAGAGTGCACTTTTACAGTCATAATATCTATGTTTTCTTATATCGATGTATCCTCATTTTTCATAGCTGTTTTCGCAAAACAGCTCCAAGATTCTCACATCCTGCTTAGTTACGATAACAAAAATTGCAAGTCCCCATTCTAGAATTTACGGTAAGCAATAAGTATAAATCTTTCCCTGAGAGGGATTTGAATCCCTTTATCATGACGTAGAGATTATTCAAATGAAAAATAGAGCAAGACAGCCATTTTTTGAACGGCAACAAAAACACTTACAACTTCTGTGCTGCGGAACACATCGATGTGTACGACACTACCACAGGATTTTTGGCGAGTAGGCCACAGATCGTTAAGTACTGACTTTGAAAGAGACGATGTTCTCAAGAGTTTGTTAGGTTACGAAATCCGAGCGAGATAAAGGGCACACGACTTAATTCAGCTGACGTTTACTACTTGGCACCTGAAAAATTGATCGATAGCTGATCACGGGTTATCAGCAAAACATGGTGGGCTGCCACAGGGTTCGTTACTCCACCCTTTGCTGGAATTACAGCTGAGTCAAAATTTTGAAAACCCGCACAAACACTAGTAGAAATAAATAAGCGCAATGGTGACAGTAAAAAAAATGTGTTATGTCATAAGCCCCTGTCTGAGTATGCGCAAACACCATAAATATATAAGAGGCTAGCTTCTAGAAGGTAACACAACTCAAAACTTCTCCATGAGCAACTGACCATTTTTAGGGATACACTACAAAATCGTCCAGATATGATACTGTCACCATCACCAGTGCAAATACTCTGCAATTACCGTATTATTGTACTACATTGTTGTGTCCGTCAAACAGTCTTCTGTGTATAACATAAGTACTGTGATATAGCTGTGATATAGGTCAATGTGGCCAAAATTTGTCGATATAAAGGACATGATTTTAAGACTGTTTAACGCTCTCCTGGAAAGTCTGCTACTACTATCTGACAAACGCGTTGTGCCTGACATACACTTAACTCTCTAAAGTGCGACTTACTACTGTCTAACTTAGGACTTGTGCCTGATATATATTTAAAACCCTGTCATACTCCCCTCCTCTATTTCTCACTGTATGCACGTGCCTGGGTGTTAGTGATCGTGTGCCTCTGCAACAGGTTTGTCACGAGGTCAGCTCAAGGCTCCTCTGTGAATAAACAAAAAGTCTGAAACTTTCACCATCAAGACTTTCTACAAGACCCCATCCCTGCTTGCTAATCAAAATTAACAGCAATGTTATTTACACTTATATACAACGGAGCTAACCTGTTCGATCTTCATGGCTGGCTGGAAGGTACTCAATGACCTGGCATCAGCAAGTTCGTCATGATACTCAGATGGCTATTCGCATCTCAATGCTTGCCTCTGAAACAGGTGGCGCTGTCCACATTTGTCATCCGCTCAATAATTTTAGCTGAGCTTGGCATTTTCTATTCACAGGTGCAGGCAGTTGCTTTTTACACAGTTAATCGGATGGAAATGTATTATCTCAACTAGTCAGCAGGCATATTTAGAAACTATTTGACTTCAGAAAACTGTTAAATACTGTCAGCAAACAATAATTCTTCCCAAGCTGTGGGTAGTTCGGCAGTTCACCGTGACATGTGCAAGCCGAGTATTGAAATACAACAGACACGTGTTGGGTATGTTAGCTTAGCGGTCTGAACAAAGCTCTTGTTACTTACAAGGTGTATTTAATAAGTAAAAGTAGTAATATATAAAGAAGTGAGCTAAAATTTTATAAACTCATTGACTCAGAACATTGCCCTCTTTATTATCTCACATTTTTTGAAAATCCCGCAAATGTTATTTAGTTTGATTTGTATGTAAGAATAGCTCATATTATACCTATTAGCTTTAACAAAATACCAGTAATTTTCGCATCCTCTAAACGCACGAGCACCTTGACGGAAACACAGAAAACAATAGCAAACAATTAATAAAGGGTTTTTCCTTTTTTAAAAAAAGCATTCTCTATACCGTTTCAGATTAATAAATAAATTAAATGAATTTAATATAAGAAATTGTTCATTAAAGTAGAAGAATGGTTTCTTCTTTAATAAACAGAGCATAAAACTTACATTGAATCATAAACAGGCAAACAAAATCAAAAGTCTAGTCGGTTAATAATTCACCAAATCACCTTATAAGTGAAGTTGCCTTTTGTGTAAAAATTTATCACCTTGCGTTTCTATTCACAAAGGTATCAGTTTCTGTCGCTGTGGTAGGTCTTAGACAAACACGTAATCGTCTGGGCGAAACTGTATGAAGCTGGATACCAACAGCCATCTACAGACACGGGCATTGCGACGCACCTGATCAAAGCCGTGTGAACCTGCATAATTTTAACGTCGACAGCAACCACCCCACATGCCTCTTCTTTTACATATTATTTTGTTGTGAGATGAAGATGAACTTTAAAAAGAGTCATGGTAAAACTTCTTATAGCCTACTGGTCGTGAACAAGGGGACTAACCTCACCCTGAGCATTAGAATAGATTACATTTTAAAATGGATACTAAGAAGCTGAACTTTAAATCCATGACTGAGTGCTCAGGCAGATGGAAATCTTAACGCTAGCCCATGGAGACTAGGGATTAAAATTTAGTGCATCATCTTTCCCATGAATAGATGAACATGAAACTTCCACCAAGTCCGAAAAAAGCCTAAATGCTATTCAATCTAAACAAAGTCAAAGCACTAAATTTATCGCAAACACGCTTCTAACTCTTAATACCTAATGACCATTTAAGGAGTTGAAACACTTAACTCTAGTAACAATAAGACTGCAAGTGTTCCTCCCAGATGGTTACGGGGAAAGCAAGTCAGTGAGGTTCGGTGCGACTTTCTGAGATGTATGTGCGTGTGGGTACGTGTACATGCACACACAAATACAAATATGGCGACATTCAGTTATGGACTTCAAAACAAGACGGCAATGATGCAGACAACCACTTGCGTGTTGTCTTCTGTGACTTTGCCATCAGCTGTAACGCCTACTCGGGTTCTATGTCATATATTTTAGCTCGCGATGACTCCAGGCGTTACACATGCGCAGTTTCTAGAATCTTGCTCACTTCTTGATTTAGAAAAACAACTTGGGAGCATCAGTGTAATCTTCTCCACCTGATGCTAAACTCACTATGGAACTTCAGATTAATACAGACGATGCCACACAACCAAACTCCAGTTCAGTATGCCAAAAACATTTTTAAAAAAAAACTTCTCTCGCAATAGCCGCCATTCAAAAGCGCTTTGTCATTTGCGCTCGAAATTCACAAAACTGCTGTCCTTAGTTTTGTTTCTACGTAGCTCAGTCGATCCAAGATTTGTTTTCAAGTATGTAAACTTGACGTTGAAATACTTGCTCTGCGTGCTTAAAAACACACACACACACACACACACACACACACACGCACGCACGCACGCACGCACGCACGCGCGCACGCGCGCGCGTAGCCATCGCAAATCAAAACATTTTATTTAGTCTTAAGTCTTAGATAAGGGAAAGACACGTGGAATCATGGACGACAGCGTAAAATGGACGGATAGTCTATAAAATTTCACATAGCGTTATTTCATTACTAAAAGTCCACAAATATATGTCCCGACATTTTAAACGACTTGTTTCCATAAGGCGCACCGTGCTAGAGTTTCTCTGTTTCAAGAAATCTTCAAACAGGAATATTCTTTTTTTCTTCCACACATACTCCCACTATATTTTTCTTAAAGATAAATACTTCTTCTAGAGTACTATGAACTAGTTTTCCTAAATATTTTCTGGTTTCTTTTTCTTTGTTCTATTGAATTATCAAGCAAATACATATCATTTCCTCTTCCTTGCAAATTTTCACTATGTCCAGACATCATCTTTGACACGCTGCGTAAGCATGAGTCGGGACTGAATGTGTAATGGATCTCTTTGGTCTCTATGAGCTGTGTGTGTGCACGCGTTAGTGCATGGCTGTGTGCGCGCTCACATGTGTGTTTGGGTATGACCATGCATGCAATCAGTGGCGGTGCTGAAAGTGTAGATGGTGCACAATCTAACCGAGCTAGAAAGAGATTGTGTGTGTGTGTGTGTGTGTGTGTGTGTGTGTGTGTGTGTGTGTGTTGTACATGTTATATATATATATATAGAGAGAGAGAGGCGTCTGCAAGTGTGTGATAAGGGATTATCGTGAAAGTGGCGGCCAATCACTAAGACATGTTCCTAGTGTAATGTCACTTGGCAAATAAATTGATGTCTTATAAGGGTTCCCAGTTTGTTCTTGAAGCAAAAGGTCGAATAGACGGATATACGTGCGGCAAAAGGGACTCACGTCTCCTTTCCTTCCTTGGCTTTCCATTAGCCTCTTTCGGCCTTTGGCCTTTCTCATGTAATCCCTGTAGAGTTGATTCTTCCTCACCCCAGACCGTGCGCTTGGATCATCATTATGTCCTGCCACAACGTCTCCATCTCCTCCGATGTTCCTTGAACATTTCCGTGGAAATCCCAGAACGCAGAAGCACTCCGAGAAAAACATGTGTGTGACGTGAGAGGTGGGGGAAACAGTTACAGGACTAGTGGGGTGCACATTATTTTATGATTGTGTAAATCTCAGTGCAATGTAATATTTCCCTAGATCTGGACGAATAATCCCCCCTACCATTCTCGACATACACTCCTATAAACATCACCATGCACAGAAAGAGGTAAACCTCGTGAAGTCATGTTTGTACACAGATATGCTGTATGAACAGGTGGTCCTATTTTTTCCATAGGTTGGTTTTCTCAAGGTACACGTATTTATATTTTTAATCCTGATGTCTGGGTTGTTGACCTCTTTCTGCGTACGGTGATGTTTGTAGTCATGTATCTGGAAACAGATTTTTCCCCTTTATACGCCTGTCATAATGTAATCACTGGTTTACTTGACAATTATAGATGGTTTTAAAAAAAACCAACTTTCGCACTCGTACGATCATAGCACGTGATGTTGCTTAAGTGTGAGTAAGCTATCACACCTGGTCCCCGATTCATAAACAGCAAGGTCAGGTAAGTGAGTATGACTTTCCCGTTCCCCATAAGCCCGTGCAGGCCGTCAAGTGCGCACCACGAGGTCTGGTGATCAATCGCGGTGTAGGTGAGTGCGCGCGCAAATTACTACTGTCAAGATGGCTGTCAGCGGGGGAACTGGCTCCTTTAGTCTGAGACTTTTGTCATTTGAAACGCGTGAAAAAGGTAAATGTTTGAGAGCTTTGTGGGAAGTGTCTTCATCCGGTAGGTGCCTGAGATCTCGGTGAAGAATTTATTTCTGAGAAGTATTTTTTACAGAGTCTATGTAAAAAAAAATTCTGAGTAGTAATTATTTTTAAGTTATCCTAGCAAAGCAAAAGCCTCCAAATGAAATCTGGGAACGGTTAGAAACCAAAAGAAAAAAGAAGAGCCCACCTTTTAAATGCAGAAAGCACTGCAACGAAAAGTGCAGCGCATAGTTATTAAACAGCAATAAAAAGAATTACTTTCTTTGATATATCGCATCTTTGTGTGTGTGTGTGTGTGTGTGTGTGTGTGTGTGTGTGTGTGTGTGTGTGTGTTTTATGTAAAGGGAAAAAGAAAATAACCATCATCAAAAATCGCAATCTTCATAATCATCAACAACCACCGCCACCATCCTCACCATTAGCTTCAGGGTCTTAAAAATGCCATATTCACCAAACTGTTCTCTCCTGAGAATTGGGGTCTTATTTCCATTCCACCCTGTACCTTCACTCAAAGAGTTGATACCAAACAGATGCCACGAGCTTCTATAAATCGATAAAGTAACGCGGCCACGAATCTTATGAAACGATAAATCGAGAATTAAGGGCTTGTGAGTAAGACTGAAATCGTTAAGAACCGTATTTCCTCAGCGAAAAGTAGACAACAGCTGGTGGTCGGCACGTGTAGGTGGGTAGCCTGTGTGCGTAAAGACGTGTTCACATACTACTACTTATATCGTGCTGATCACAGTATCGTCGCAATTCTTGGACAGGTAATCTGCATTTCATATCTTATTATTCGCAGTACAATAACAATGTTTGGACAGTTAATCTGCTATCTGTGTCGTAATAATCACGGTCATTACCATTGCAAATCTAGAACATGTAGCTTGTTATCCACATCGTGCTGATCACAGACCACATGCACAAAACTGAAAACACCGACAATATAAACGAGAATAATAGAAGAAGGGTTCTGCTTCTCTGTCATTCTCCCGTCCCCGCTCCTCAATTCAGTTCGTACTTTTGCCCAGCAGAGTGACCTTTGTGAAGCCTTCCATCAGTTCCGCAAGGATCTTAAGCTGCGTTTGGCATCGATACAAAACTAAAATGGAAAAATAGGTCTTTTACGAGAAACGCCGTCATCACCCAGTGTCAATCCCCCATCCCCTAAAAAAATTAAATCAGTGAAGTACTTTTTTGGGCTGCTTACGTACTATATCAGTATAAGTCTTCCTTAGGGAATAATGAGTTGAACACTTACTGACTCTTTAGCCTCTACTTTTACCTAGAACTGGGAGATATTGTCAGCGCAATATTTTTCTTACATTCAGCTTGTCTGTCTCTCTAAGATTGCTTTATATAGTGAAAACGGGACACGCTGTGCGTCCCTAGGGAGTGAGCACTGGTTCTGGCGATCTTCTTAGAAATTGTTTTAGCTTGTACGGTCAGCGTGATGGTGCATGCCTCAGTGTACACCGATCGAACGGTCGGCAAAAAATGTCCTCCTGGGATACTTCCGAGGAAATGGAGAAAGATTAGGTCACGTTGCGGATGCAATATATGTTGCTCAGCAAGTACGGAAACTCCTCTCTATACAAGCATGCAAGAGAATAATTATCCTTGCTCGAGCGTGAACGATGTGTTATATCTTTAAAGTGTTATCTTAGTACTGATCGATGCCGGAAACATGATATCGATGCACCCCAAAGGTTTGTAAAGGACCCCAATTTAGAGAAAAAAACGTTCTTTACAAACCTATTTGCTTGTCAAAATTTCGTATAATAAGATTGTCTACTGGTTAAGGAAAAGGGCAATACAAATTACTTTGCCTCTTGTCTAAGCTACAGACCTTGTTTGAGCATCTGAAGTGCATTCTTCTGGATTGTAGGTTCCTTAAAATATTCTGCTCGGATAAAAATAAACAGAAATCGACTAGACACTCCTCAGCTCCAGTCTGAGAGGAAACGACGTTCCTGCAAGCAACAGCACAACGAAAATCGAGCAAGCAAGATTTAGCAGCAAAACAGCGAAACTAAGCTTAAACATCTGCCTTGCACAACTTCTGTAAATTTTGTAGTAGTCTTATAATCATTTGTTCCGGCTAAAGGCTTACATAAATTCCATGCATTTGCCTCTTTCCTAGAGGACGCAAAAATTTAAAACAAACGATCAGAGAAAAAAATTTTTTACTAAATGATGCAGAATCTTTTGTAGAAGAGTAAAGATTAAAAAAAATAACTGAGGAGGAGGAAAGCCTGTGGGATTGACTGTTCTCGTGTTAACATACTTACGTTTCAATTTTGCGGCACACACGCTCCACAGTTAATGAATTAAACCATACAAGAACGAAGCACAGCGCTGTAATCTGCGTGACATTATGGGGGAGTGGGGGCATTTTGAAGTTTTCGATGAATGAATGAAGTAGGCAAGATTTCCTCCCAAAACTCGTAAAGAGGAAAAAGACATTTACCAAGTATAAATGCCAATACTGCAATCTTTTTATATCTCTTTTCGTTAATAAATGTCTCCGAAATGTCAGAGGGGATACCAGTGGTAAAAAGCAGGTATAAAAAGCTACTTCAGCAAAAGTTATACTTGAGGTTAGGACAGGTGGAAAAAAAATCTACATCAGCAGATGTATACTGGATGTTGGGACATAACCCCGCGTAAAGGGAAAGTAAAGGAAGTTACTTCGGCTAAAAGTATACCTGAGCTTGTGAAGAGAGGTGTGGCATAAAACAGGTAAAAGAAAATATATCTACCTTAGCGGAAGTGTAAATAAAATTGTGAGATGACCATTAATGAAATTAACCTAGATGATGAAAGTTTGGGAAAATATGTCACTTGTGTGTGAGAATGTTTCTACTATCGGTGAGTGTTTTTTGCTTTTATAATATTATCGTCTTTATCAGAGATGAATGGACAACCTGACCAGCAAGATAGCATATAAATGAACTTCCAGAACGGGTAATTTCTACAAATGTTATGGGACAGGGCTGTGCGCGTTAGTTTTGATGACTTTTCAGTTTTGAAAACAACTGCTCGCCTTACTACACCTAACTAGATATTCATAAATCTATTAAAATTTGTTTACATGATCCAGGTATGTAGCTTTCAAGATGAACATAAAGAAGTTACCCCACCAAAAAACCTTCATCAGAGAGGTAACATTTATGCAACGATCTACTACTGCTGTTCGTGCCAAGCTTTGTAAAGTGTTAACGGCCTGGACCTGACAAGACTGACGTCTTTTTTTAGTCCTCTTAATCGTTTTTTCTAGAAATGACAAGAAAGGCTTGGAAAAGGAAGGAAAAGGACGACAAGGAGTCTGTTTGATGAATCTTCTTCCTAAGCAGAAAACAGCGTCATCTGTCTTTTTTCGTTTGGCCGCCACCACAGCGACAGACTTCGTCATCAACTGTCAGACTGCATAAGGGAGAAAAAGTTAAAGTTCTAATAGAGGGCAAAACGTTTTTGTAATCCCTGAGTAATTTCACAAGAAATATATTTCCTCTTCACTCGATATACAAGCCTACAAACATCACCTGACATAAATAATGTGTAAAGATATGTCCAAGTTGTCAAGGTGTAAAGTGAGCGTGTCCAGAAACAATTGTGACTTTTCGGCTTTCCACTCCCTTCTGTATAAGGCAATCTTTAGAACGTTTACCTCTTTTAATGTTTATCTTTTCGGGTCCGATGTTAATTGGTTTATTTTAGAAAGAATAACTTATTCTGAGCTCATCCAGTCACTGGAAAAAAGTACCCTACTATGCCTTTAACGTAAATATGATGACCGTTAGTCAGGGGTGTATACAAGGACGCTAAAAACACTTCTATAGGAAATGTATGCAAACCAAGCTTATAACAGGATCTCGTCAACATCCAGACCCCCTTGTCAAAGGTCAAGAAATATGTCACCTGTTTGTGCGAAAAGTGACCCACCACCACATCCCGACCTTCTCCTCTGCCCTCCCGCTATCCTCCTCACTTCGTCACAGGCGTGACGTCAGCAGTTTGTAGGGCACACCCATTGATCTAGGCTTGAAGTCGTGTCTTTATGATCTTATTCGCCTGAGGCTGCAAGTGTTATTACCCTTTAAATATAAGCACTCACATTGAAAAGGAATTGCCAGTATTTAGTATGTCACGATACAAGAAACGAAATTATTCTTTTAACCTCTCAGAGGTATTGACATCTTCAGAAGTTAATTATCCACATATACAATGTAAAAATCTATATAATATCATCATTACATATTTGTAGAAACATACATAAAATTCTATCTATAATATTGAAAATATATTATCTCTGTCTCACTCTGTCTCACTCTCTCTCTCTCTCTCTGTCTCTCACAAACACACAGAGTAATTCGTACCGGCAAATACTTCTGTCTCTGTCTCAGTCTGTCTCACTCTTTTCCTCTTGCTCTGTGCCTCGTGCATGCCCTTTTTTTTTGTTCGTCACCTCAGATATAGGTCACTGGATATGAAGTCGAGTAAGTCACATTTAGTCAGGACCAAGGATAGGATAAACTTCTGAAGATCTCTCTCTTAAGCACATATACACATGCATATAAGTAATACAGAAACGCATCAGCGTTACCACTGACGAAATGCTAGCAAAAGAACAGGTTAGCTTCACACCAGGTAGGAGCATAGTTCAGCAGATCTTTAAATGTCACACCCTACAAAGGCTTTTGATAAAGTCTCGCACGAGGGGATTATGGCATGTGATGCAAAAATTCAGCATCGAAGAGGGTCTCGTCCAAATCACGGAAGAGCTGTTTAGTACTGCAGTACTGCTCAAAAAGCAAATGGGGGCTTTCTTTCACATTACAGTAGGCGTCCGTCGATGGTGTTTCTGTGGTGTTTAACATTTGCTTGGAGAAGCCATGCGTGAAACACTCCACGATGTTTTTGTTGGTTCATTAAAGTTTTATTAGTAGGAAAGGGCTTCCACCCCTTGAGGTGATTTCGCGCTATGGAGGGGAAGGTAGGGGGAGGAAATCGGAGTACCAGGAGAAAGCCTCCAACGCCCAGCCCTACGAACAGGTGTCACGTAGAGAGAGTGTCCCGAGACGAGATGTGAACCCTGAGTCGCCTACTGCAGTGGTGAGAAGCGAGAGTTTTAACCACTATACTACCGGGCGCCCCAACACTCCACGGTCATCACAGTTCCATTTTTATCGGCCGAGGGTCAATTTGCAACCTACGCTTCGCAATATCGACCAGATAGCAGGTCCTAACAGAGCACTACAAAATCTTACGAACAGACTGACAGTTCAAACACATACAGAATGGAGACCAGCACTGAAAAGATTAAAGTCACAATCGACGTCATAGCAGATATCTACATGAAAGGAGTACAGCATGAAGAAGTAAACAGATTTAAGTGCTTGGGATCCACCCTCTCCAAAGATGGCAGTTCCACGACAGATATCTGCATCAGGATCGCAACAGCATCAGCAGCAATGGCCAGGCTCGACGGGGTCTGGCACAGACAAAACATTATGTTTTCTACAACGCGCAATCTGTACAAGTCTCTCGTAGTACCGATCCTGCTTTACGGATGTGAAACGTGGACTCTGGTTGCCGATACGGAGAGGAGAATCCAGGCATTCGAGAACGTACATGAGGAGACTGCTCCGGGTATCGTACAAAGAACACTAAACCAATGATTTTGTATGAAGTATAGTCGTCACACTAGTAGGGTACTAGGAGACTCTACTTGCAACAGTAAAATGGCGTAAGCTAGTCTGGTTTGGTCATGTGGCACACCACGACACCTTGTCAAAGAGTGTACTTTAGGTTAAAGGTAGCTTGGAGGGCGGTCGACGCCTGGTGGCCAAAGGAAGAACTGGCCCACGAACGTGAAAGAGTGGACTGGTCGTCCTGTGCAGGACCTGCTTGCTATCGCACAAGACAGGCCTGAGTGGCGGACTTTGTCAGCTGCAGGGTCTATTTCTGTGCTCCTCCCAGACGACTGGTACCAGTCAAGGAATGAATGACTGATGACTGTTTACTGCATAAACAAACATCTGTCATCACCTTGCTTGTTATTCTTAATGTTGCAAAAGCGTAAGAGTCCCATTCAAAAAAAAAAAAGATTTTAAATACGTGGTTGTCATTAAGTTACAGTCTGATAACTTCTTTATTAGAATGTACAGTAAACTTATTTGACTGATGAGAAAATAAGTAGCGCTTCACGTTTTCACGCTGGATAATAATATAAACCTGCACTATAACCGCCGCACCCACACCCCAACAAGGTACCTTAGAGGAAGGGAAAGGATCGACGCCGAGGAAGAACTGGCTGGCAAAATTGAAGGACTTGACTAGTCGTTCCATGCAGGACCTGCTCACCAGACCTTGTCGGCCGCTACGTCTTTCCAGCTGTTTCCCTCCCCACCCTCAAGGACCAGTACTAACGATACAGCATAATCACTCGTCAAGTGGTACCAAACGATGGATGGATGTAGCATGTATATATGTATGCAATAGAAATAAAAGGATGACAATGCATTGTCATATCGAATAGCATCTAGAAGTAATAAAAAGTGTTCCATTTCAATAGATCCTTCACACACCATCCTCCTAGTGTAAAGGACATCAAAGAAAGCGGTCGGGTCGTAAAAGATCTAAGAAGCGGTTGGGATGATAAAAAAAAAAAAAATCCGTGCTGCTGTGATGGCAATGTTGTTTTTAAAAAGTAACAACGACTGGAGCTATGAGAAAGACACTGAAGGACCACATTCTTCATATCGATTTAGCGATTACAGTGAGAAAGTTTGTGTGGGCAAACCAGTGCACCCTCGCCTCTCTTTCTGCGTGTTTATGTGTGTGCGTATGCGTGTGAAGCGTGTATGTATGTTACCTGCATGCGTGGGTGCCAGCACGAAAAGTGTATGTTTGCATGTGGGATGGAGATAAGTGATTATGCCTGTGTTTATGTGTGTTTATTGGTTTGTATTTGTGTGTATGTGCTCAGGTGTTTCTCCGGTGTCTTCTTCTGCTGAAGGCTTGCATTACTTTTCAATTCAGCGATCACTAAATTTTGTGTGTGTGTGTGTGTGTGTGTGAGAGAGAGAGAGAGAGATGAACGCTCTTTCTCTCTCTCTCACACACACACACACGGTCAAGCGCGAGCAGTTTCCTTCCGCTGATGTGGGTACGAGCACCAATAAGCATAAAAGCACAAGTAAACGAAGACACCATATAGAGTTTGTTTTGTAATGTTTCAGGTGGTGTACCTGCCATGACCTTACGTGAGTATAGAATAGAGTACAAGGTACTTTTACCATAATCTGAGTGATTAACACCATCTGTTCTCGATATACAAGCAAGTAAACGTAACAGAAAAAGGTCGAAATCGCAGCCATGCGAATGTTTACACACACACACACACACACACACACACACACACACACACACACACACACACACACACACACACCTAATTAGTATGTGGCCTCTGCTCTCCTAATGGATGCATCCTTGATTACGTACGTACATGCATAAATTCCTCAGTTCAGATTCTTTAACCTCATTTTGTGTACACTGATGTTTTGGGGAGAATTGGGAGGTTTTCCCTCTGGAATTGAAGGGGATTATACAATCAAGTATGGGCAGTAACATCTTGTTCTAAACTCAGCCATGTCATTTATAGAAAAAAAATGCGCTCTAAAAGATCTTTAAAGCAGCACAAGGAAAACATGGAAATTTATGCGCCCACCTCATGTATAACAGCGTAAATAAAAGAAAACAAGGACAGTGGTTGCAATTAAATGGTGAGATACCAAGAAAACAAAAGAGGCTAATGCCTGGGTAACTTAATATCTTAATTGTGAAAACTTACACACAGCCCTCATCACCGCTTTGAAAGACTCGATTGTCATAGAGAAAGAAAACGCAAATCCATTTGAAAGCCTGTATGTTCCTTAAAAAATGATAATTACGATAAGGAGGAATTAAGAGAAGACGATGACGAAGATAAGGAGCTATAAGAAGAGAATGAGGACTACTATATCACTCCATCATACCGCGTTACATTGATTTGTGAAGAAGGAAAAGAGAAACGCCATCATGTTTTATGTGGAAAATTCTGAACAGTATAGGGTGGGTTATATCCAGATTGAAGCAAAGATACCATGTAGACGACAGGTGTTCGCAAAGAGACGTAAAACATCAGTGACACTGTCTACCAACTAGTTCATAACCCCACCTGAACATCTCATGTCGTCATAGTGGCATCCTATGGTTAGAAATTGTCCGAAATAGCATCTTGAATATTAGATTATACCCCTACAGACAAATTCTTGTATTCTGTCTTCTCCGTGCGACGACAATAACACTAGCGGCTTGAGAGAAACAAAAAAGCTGCACCAGTCATTTCCTGATAATATTCTATGCTGAATGTGCTTCAGAATGCAAGTCGCCAATGGTCCTCTAATCAGTTTTGAGGAAGCCAAGCGTATTAAGCAAATCTCCGTTCGTATGCACTCCGGATCATTCGCATACACAGATTCAGAAAGTTGAGCCAAGCGAAACGAGCTGAAAAATTCTGTGCTGACGTTTTTCACAACCATTTTAAGCCGGAGGCTGCGTAGTGTTAATAAAATAAGAAGAATCAGAAACCCCTACACAATTTTTAACAAAGTTATACACAATAAAACTGGTTAAAAGTATATTGTGAATCTGCGATTGACAGCCGGAAGAAAATTATCAGAAAATCAATAATCAAACAGTCAAAACTCAGATTTTAAAACCTTAGTGGAAACGATCGAAAAATAAGTGCGAAAGCCGCTTATCAGCTACCCACCTTTCGAAAGAAGAAAACAAATGCGGCTAAGGGTAACAATCCATGCATTGACTGAGAGCAGACGATCAGCCACGAAACTTTCCAGAGCAGACGTCACTGTTGAGCTGGCGCCGCACACACCTATTGTTCAGTATCCATTACGCCCAAAACTGCTTCCTTAAAGTCAGCATATTTCTTTTCTGGTCCAAACAATCTTATCATGGGCGCTTGATATTCTACTGTCGAGCAGCAACGACTGTCGGTGCTGGGACGTTCCTCGAAGTACACAGCCGCTACTCCACTCCGGAAACCGTCTGCTTCTAGCTGACCTTACAAACGAGTGACAGCCCTTGCCGCGCGATGGCGTCGTGCCTACTGTGAGGTCTCGCGTAAGACCTTATTTGTGGGCGTCGTCAAGGCTGAATCACTAGAGCGCTACTTTTTGCTATGCTGCCTACTTTTTTTTTTGTTTTTTTTGTTAAGGGAAAACACAGATGGTCATTCGGAAATGAACTTCGCAGCCAATGCCGTTTTGGGTTCTGTGTATTAATCTTGTTGAAGTGTATCTTGTGCATATATGTTTTTGCACTTTGAGAAAACTACTATAGGCAAGCCGCGAAACAGCTCGTTGGGGAAACAGCTGGTGTGCCACGCAATCGAAGGGGCATTTCACTGGAGGCACGGACAGCCTGCACGCGATCGACAGACACCGCACAACCCGTCCACCGCAAGTAATATCCCGGCTGCCGAATTTTTTTTTATTATTTATTTAATATTAACACATGTTGTTGAGTCAGCGGGACAACCACTGATGCTACCATAACTTGACTAATATGAGAAATGTCGACAGAGGGTTGGTTTTTATCGATACAGCTTAAGGAGTTTTTCATTGGATCCATGCAGTTTGCAGCAGAGATAATTTCTGAATGAGTATTTTCTTTCTTGCGATGGAAAATGTTAAAATAAATATTTTATTCTTAAAGTTGCTTAACACTCTTTTTGATCATGTGTGGCAGAAATCCCAGAAAGTCGTATTTATCGGCTATCGGCTCAAATCAATGTTAGTAATTTGGAACCTATTTTTGCTTCACTTTGTGACGATGATTAGAAGAAAACAATAATAAATTAATTATTATAATAACGCATGATTATAGAAAGCGCACTTTCCCAAGTTGTAGGAGATATAAACCTCGCACACGTTATATATATATATTCGAGGACCGCAGCAAAGTACGCAGTTCACACTCTTCTGTTTTTAGCAGCAGCTGAAACCACTAATATGGTAGATGAAACATTAGATGTGGGATCAAAGGACTGGAAGAGTCATTTATATTTTTAATAACTCTATACATGGGTTCGATCCCGTGATAGATAATTATGAAATGTATAGTTTCCATACAGGCTGACAAAAATGAGTGTAATGACAAAATGCGAGAATAAACTTGGCCACACCCATTAAAAATGCACTGCAAAGAACGCACATGAGAAGCGAAAGTCTTATCTTTCCTGCCTTCTGTTTCCGCATTAGAAATACAAGCGACGGAATGAACTACGCATGCGCCAACTACTAGAATGAAGCCTCCAGTTGCTGCAGAAGAAAATTATAAATTACTGCATACATCTTTTTTTGGTCATTATTTATATTACAGTACGTCTCACTTACATACTTGATGATGGTGGTGATGATGATGATGATGATGATGATGATGATGATGATGATGATGATGATGATGATGGGTGGGGGGAATAGGTGTTTTACGCCGAGCTAGCAACTAAGGCTATATCACATCTTAAACAGCAGGCCTGTAAACAGATGCCACATGCAGGGAAAGAACAGCATGCCCGAGACGAGAGCTGATCCCAGGACTGTATTGGTGACAGGGGCTAACCACTGCGCCACCGGACCGCCCGATGACGATAAAGATAATTTTTTAAAATGTATATCAGAAGGAAAATCGTTCTCAACGAATGGTTTTAGTTAATTAACACAAATCTTAGCAGTTATTGCCACCACCCCCCTTACATCTGCGAGATGCGAAGCAACATTATTATAATGATAAAATATGGATGCATGGATCAAAGCTGCACCCAGTGAGAATCCCATGTTTGATTATCAGCTGTGCATGTGTTGTCACGTGATATCGGATTTGACTACTTTCTGTGCATGTATAAAGGTGTCTTTCAAGGTTTACAAACTGAAAGAAGCTATTTGTAGAAAATATAAGCATATTGTGCGTTTCGATTAGTGATGTCTGGTAGCTGGTACTGAACTAAGCCCAACGATCTGAGAAAAATCACTTCAGTGTTTCCTTTAATCATGAATGTGTTCTATTTATAGAGATATTAGCTGCTAATAAACAACAGCATGATCTTCATATATTATTGGAGAATTATTTGTTACAGTTTCTTTACTGCTTTTCTGGTAAATATTAATTTAAAATTATTTGTCATTCTTTTATTGATAAACTCACGAGCAGGCTTACTATCAGTGTACGTGTTGAGAGCAGTAGTACAGACATAGGGTCATACGTTCAGGCGCGCGCGCACGCACACACACACACACACACACACACACACACACACACACACAAAACTGCACCAAGAGCTTCTGCAACTGATCGTTATCGCCCATGAACTGGGAAGTGAAGACTGCGACCAGTCCACTATGAAGATACGCAAATGTTTCCTGCGCCTACTGGAGGTGGCCAAACGAGACGCTGAGTTGATGCGGAAGGTTCCTGGGAATGAAACAGCTTGGCTGAGTGTGTGGGCTGCTGGGAGTCCCACAGGTCACATTTGTAAAGTCGCTGTGGGCACCAGCTGAGTCTGACACGTTAGATGCCATTCCAGAAAATTTGACGAATCAGCAGTTTTTAAATCGTGCCTTCCTTTCACCTTCCCGCAACCCACACACCAACGAGGGAGCGCGCGTAAACGAGCGTGTCTTCTTGCTTATTAAAATTTCAGATGCGTTTCTACCCAGCTTAGGAGACATTATGTAGCCTTATCGCCTTGTCACGTGCTTGCCAGCGTCACGTGACATTTTTCATTTAGCCAGAAGCCATTTTTCGGTTGTCAAGGTCGTAGCAAATGGAGGGAAGGGTGTTACTGCCCTGCGTACTGCTGTACACTTTGTATTATCGCTCCTGTCCCGCAAACAAATGCTTAACAACACACCCTAACAGTTGTCCTCCTCTGTACTATATGCTGTCAGCATAGTGTATAGCGTCATGTCTTGTCTATCTTTAGGACTCTAAAAATAAAAGAAAAATAAGCAAACAAACAAAGAGCAGATCCTACAAAGTGTACTGCAACCGGTTATAAGTATCGCCTGTGCTTGTACTTTACACTGTGGCTGTGAAAAGGTAAGTACACCGAGCAACGGAAATATTCCCCCACCCTCAAAATAATAATAATAATAAATCGCCTCACGTGACTCCATTCGTGTTTGCTATATTGTATTTAGTTCCAGTTCCCTCTCACCTCGCTGACTTCAAACAAAGCGACGATCAGGCGACGTGTGGCGTCGGTTAACGCCACGAGATTGATGGCTGAGCTCTCTCTCTCTCTCTCTCTCTTTTATATATCTTCCTTCCCGCAAGGTCCTCGTGCAATATAAGAGGGGGGAGAGTTAGTGCGCGAAGCGGGGTTGTGGTGGAGGGGGAGATACAGAAATGCTTCTTTAAACAAAACAAAACAAAAACGGAAAAGGTTGCACGAGGACCGCGAAGTATGCCGAGAAACCTGCATAACAGTTGTATTTCTACACTTAGGTGAAATGGTTTTCAAGACACTTAATCCTCTTTAACCGAAGAACGACAATACAGATTACTTCTTAACACAGCATTTCATTTATAGCATGCAATTAATCAAGTTCAAATGCTACATTTCAAATTATTAAAATTTCTGTTTCTGGTGGCGGGGGGGGAGAGGTATACACTCTTCGTTATCTTTCTTCAAAGCAGTTCTGAATGAAAGAATACATGCGCGATTGCCCATCCCTTCCAAAAGTTATATGTGCAAGATACTGCGCAGCAAGGAAGGTAACGGGTGTTGCAGTTCGCCTCACTACGCGCTAGTAGTTGACAGCTTCTCAGCCTGACCTTTATATAAAAAAGGAATAAATTTAATTAGAAATCGGAAACAAAGTTCAGTGGGATATATACCGTGACTGGAAGAAAGCGCATAACACCCCCAAGGCTTTTAAGGCTCGGCCTCATCTTTTCTGGGTCATAGATCTCTGTCCGACGAACACACTTCAAAGCAGTCCACCGGCTTATCCTTGGAAAGTCGTGTCTGAAGGAAGTTCCGAAGGCTTTTGGTAAAGGAAATCTGCATTTTGAAGATGTGTGTGGGTGTGTGCAGCATGCTAGTATCTCTGTGTAGTGTCTCAAGCTCCCATTATGAAACGGTCACACGGGTTTACACGAAGCCTTGAGGTAGGGAGGGACGAACTGCGTGTCACGACTGTTGGTAAACGTCCACGCCCCATCCCTCCTCCACCTCCTTCACCATGGCAACACCTCCGAGGCCCCAACTCCGTGGTTTCTAAACCTTCGGACCATGCGTGCAAGCTCGCAAGTGTGTATGCATGCGTGCAAATGTATGTGCGTGCGTGTTTGTGTATTTGGAGAGTATCACTGAATGTTTTGTGGTTGGAGAGTGAGTGGGCGGAGCTCTTTTTCCCCTTTAATTAAGGCTCCTTGATCACTGGGAAAAAAACAATATTGATTGGCACAGTGTTTTCTGATCAAATATCCATAAACAAAATAGACCGTGCGGGTCAAATAAATGTCGAGTTCAAGAGCTACAAGACACGACATAACATGCTAAAGATGGCGTTTGACAGGCTTGCCGTGCTGCAGGAGTTGTTCTTTCAAACCTGACCTTGTGTAATGATGAATTCCTGTCAGCAACAGCAACCGTGACAGCAACGTCAGCACGTACATAGCTGCGAGACTTAAAGCCTCACGTTTCTTTCCCTTTTCCATCCCTCGGGACGATCACGTGCTTTGTATGCAGCCTGGGTGCAGCGAGGGACGATTGGCGTTTCACGACTGTCGGCAGAGTTCGATCGCGTGGAGGATAATACCCCCCTCCCTCTTCACCGTCATTTGCCTTACATCTGAGGTTCACATCCGCGGAATCAAAACGTGCAGGCATGGAGGCTTCTTCCCTTTACCCGCTTTTTGTGTCTTTCTAATCCCGAGGTGTGCATCTGAGGAAACAAATTCTTGAAGTGAATAATAATAATACTACGAAAAAGAAGAATTCATAAAGCACATTTTTCTACTCAACAGTATACACAAGTCAAAGTAAATAATAACTACACACAGATTCAAAATGTCTATAACACATATTCAAACACAGACCAAACCTTACAAACAAATTTACAAAGACATATCGACAGACAGAAATACAAGGCAGAAAAAGAGACTCGTGCACACGAAGCATGCCTCGATACTACTGCTTTGTTCGGTTCTCGGGGAACATAACCTGAGATTCAGTGTGTGCAGACGAATGGTGTGTTCTTGAGACGCAGGATGCTGCCGTGCCCTGGTGTGCGATTTTGCATATTCATGTCTCTTTTAGTTGCGAAGTTAATGTTTTACTTTTTTTTCTCAGCGATAAATTGTTCTTGTAAGACGTTTAACTGTCGTGGAATTCATCCACCTCAAAAATAGTAGGTGCTTCATCATGAAAATTATCAACGGAATAGACAATTAGTTTGCTCTGGAATATTCTCCGCGACTACAATTATATGGATTTCGACTTTCCTGTTAAGAAAGCAGGTGGTCTGTATGACAAAATCTTCAAGCTATTTGATTACATGCATAGGGCAGCTTTTTTGCACACGCACGCACTGACACAAAGACACACGCACAATTTTTACTCACCTCTCATTCACACACACACACACACACACACACACACACACACACACACATCTTCAGCCCACTCAACATCTGCCATGTCTACCTGACAAGGTTGCACGAATACCGACGATGCATTGCTCCCGACAGTAAATTCTTCAAGATGACAGGCCCTGAAGGAAGAGGATGAAAAAAAAATATTGTGTCTAATCATAGAAAATAAGACCGCGTTCTTGTGTGGGTGTGGGTGTGCGTGCGTGCGTGCGTTTATAAAAGTAAACCCTTTCCTTTTAATAAAGAATGACAGGCTTGCGTAAATGAGTAAATTGCGAAGTCTCCAAAGTTTGCAATGGTTCCTTTCTTTTTTTGGCAAAAATTCTCTTTTTGCATTAAATAAAACAGTGACAGGTAGTTCTTCACTAAGACAACGACAACGCTTGTGACGATGTTAAGGTGTTCCAGACAGCCTTACATTTCAATCCTCAACCGACCTTCCTTTTCAAGAGGATATGTTTGAAATACCTTACGAACATCCTGGGATCAGATGCTCTTTGTCCAGAATCAAGGACTGTTCGCGGTCAGTCTATAACCCGGATGTTCTTCAGGGAGACAGAGCTGTTGAAAAAGGCGGCTGTATTCTAATCTGATCGGGGCAACATGTTCACGGTCTACTTCATACACAGACTGTCGTGTTAGACCAAATCGTGCATTGTATCCTGCTCGTAAGGTCACGCACTTTCTCGCAAAGTGTGTCCCGGATGTAGGCACTGTGTCACGCAATACTGTCGCGTTCTCTTTGTGCTGTGTCTACCAAATAATGTAGTGAACTATCGTGTTTTTCTGTATGTGTTCTGTGCATTGTGTAGTGTGCTTCCTTTGCGTTTTCTTTGTGTTGTGTGTACTGCATGGTGTAGTGTACTGTTTATCTTTGGGCGTTGAATATTTTGTGTAGTGTACTACTGTCACATTTTTCTGTGTTGTGTATACTACATGGTGTGGTGTAATAATGAGGTTTTCTTTGTGTTTTGTATACATTGTGTAGTGAACTACTGTCACGTTTTGCTCTATTTTATGCGTGGCTTATCGAAGTGTCACCACTTCGATGTATGCAGCAAATATTCCTGGTAATAAAGTACTTTTGGAACAAAAAAATGAATCATTCAGTTCAGAAAATGGCATAAATACATAGATATTGATATATATATATATATATATATGAAGAAGCAATGTTTTTCTGCGCTTATATATTGCTTTTCACTCCACTCGTGCTTTAAAGCGAGTAAGCACACTTTGTCGATAAAGATGATAGTGTTCAATTCAATACAGTGCTGCATCACTAAGGTAACATGGCGAAATTTACCACAGGTTAAGTGCCTGGATAATGGCATCAAGTCGTTGCGTGTTTTCTGTGGTTTGTTTAGTTCATTTGAGTAATTCATTTGCTTGCTCCCGGTTGTCTCGCCCTTACTGTCTTCAGGTGTGTGTGCTCTTTGTTATCGGGAGCTCAATCTGCCAAACTGGATCATTCTGAAATAAGACTCTTGCGGGTACAGCCAGCCGTGATTGCTTAAAGGGCAACACAAGTCAAAAAACAAGTTTAGGCTTAAATGACGGAATTTGAAGGTCTGAATTATTTCCGTGTTATTCCGTTACAAAACAACCACTTACTTCTTTCCTCTTTGCATTCCTTAACTGGTACCGGAGGTACTAGTCGTATGGGGAAACCCAGCGGGGCCGGTCATGTGCCCCAGTGGACGCCCAGGCCATTCCTTCACGTTAGTCACACAGCCTTTCTTCGGCGTTGGCCACCTCATTAAAACGTAACCCTGGAGATGTAACGTCTTCGGCAAGGTATCATGTCGGACGACTTGACCGAATCACACCAGCTTCTGTCGCTCGACGGTGGCGAGCAGAGGCTTATGGAGACCTTTCAAGCAGATAATTAAGCTGCGGACGAAGTCGTTCATCTTCTACTCTCTGCAGGACAGGGGTGGGGAACTTTTTTTCCTACAAGGGCCACTTTGATATTTATAATATCATTTTCGGGCCATTCAAAATCATATACTTAAAAATTATTCTTCTCTGTTTGGTCAAGCTGTAGTTTCGCCACAGTATGTTAACACTTTTGAAATGTGTACAATCCCTTACATGCATGAAGAATCACCAAAAATGACAGTGAGGTAGTGGGGAAACCAGGCCGTTTGCTTCAAGGTGCACAGCACTAGACAAAGGCTAAGGGCACCTCTCTCTCTCTCTCACACACACACACACACACCTAGTTTAACCGAGTAATTAGACTCCCGGAGAGCTGAGTGTCAGACGCTAAGTATTTCTGTTGACCTCCGAAGGCTTTGCCATTCCTTAGCGCTTGTGTACCTCTTCACTTGCGGTCCATTGCTGCCTTCGTTGTCTTGACTACCGAGTTAATAATATCTTTCTTTCTTAACTTCTCTAGCAAAGTTTTATGGAGTGAATTCTGGAATTAGTTTCTTTAACTATCCAGTTACTGTTCCCCGTTTCTAACCATGACCATGTACACGGGCTTCAGGATGGCTTATCACGAAAAGATCATGATGCTATCCGACGTCATCTTGGTAGTCCAGCTCTCATAAATGTCATGAACATTCTGTTTGAATGTGTTTATGGTTTTTAATTTAAATATCCCACATCTATATTGCCAAAGACATCAGAAACCACGGTTATGAGTGTCAAAACGACGAATTCATCATTAAATAGTCAGCAGTTCATATCGGCATCTGTTTCCAAGATGGTGTCTCGTGCTGATTCGGCTACAGGAAATTCTTTAATCTCGTTTGGCGAAGTGAAACTCCTATAAGATTTGAATGTGGCTTTTAAAGCAATTAACACTTTGAAAAATCAAATCTTACTTTCAGACTGATTTATAGTCTTTCCCTAACTTAAATAATATGTTCTAGAGCGGCAATATAATGTTACATGACATGACTGTGACCAAACTGCCTATAAGTGTCAGAGCCTTGATTCCCATCCTTCTAGGGCTACTGCCTGGCAGGAATGTGGACTACAGTCAGCCAAAAATACCCCCAGCCACTCATTTTGAAGCAGTTTTCTCTTCTGCCTTCACTCATGTTTTAAAAAAAAGTGGTATTCACTCTTGCTGGTCGGCTTTATTTTACACGACGCGGTGATCTTATCTAGAACTTGTTATGTCACCAGCTATCAGTCCAGGTGGAATAAGCCTGGCTGAAAACACCTTTCCACCAGAAATATTTCGCCTGAAAACAAGATTGTGGATTATAAGAAGCCCTCAACGCTGCGCCAAACTTGTATGCCTCCATAACAGTGAATGAATGTCAGTGTTGACACAAGAATAAATTAAAGTTGACAGCGATCACTGCAGCAAGATTATGTTTTAGTAAGTTGACAATTTTTTTGATTCTCCTCTGGCTAAGTCCTTTTGGAAAATTTTAATAAAAAAAAATGTTCATGGTCTTGGGTCGACCCCCGCATCCCTAAGCTGTACGGCTCTTTTTTTTTTAAATTTATGGCAATTTCTTGCCCCCTGTCATATTCGTCTCCTTCACCACGGGCCTCCATTATGTAGCTGAGGTCAGTTCACAGCGGGCTCCGTGTTCCCGTCGTAGCAGTTGTATCAAAGTGAAATTACCGGTCCGAAGCACAACAAGGTTCATTTTCTTCTTACTTTTTATTTCTGCAGCTTAAGGAAATAATAAAAAAAAATCCAGCCCTCGGGTAAGTCAGTTTCAGAGACTCTGTGGGTCATACAAGACGCGTTAACAAGATTCACTGTATTTTTCAGCTAAACAGCACAGCGCAGTGTAATTAAGACTTTTGCCTAACAGTTGTTGACAAGACAGAAGTATTAACTCCGTTCTCAAAAATAACTCGCAACAAGCAATTTATCACCATCCGCATCTCTCTCTTTCTCCATCTCTCTTCCCTCCTCCCGTTAGCAATAAGGTGTGTTTGACTGTCGACTGCAGAACAGGTCTTGGTTCGAGGCCTGCGTGTGCCCGTTGCTGGAAATCTTCCCCCAACAAGCAGCTGTCCAACAGACAGGTATACCAGATGTTCTGGGAAGGTGGAAAGAGTGAGCTGAGCTCTGTCTACCATATGCGTATCCTAGACACGCTGAACCACTTACCGCCCCTGCAATTTGGCATTATATAACCACGGACGTGTATATGTGGACTGCTGTCTGTCTGCCGAGACCAACGCTAACGGCTTAGCCTCTACGAAGTCCTCCGCTGTTAGTCTCGGCGAGCTTTAACAATGAATATGACTAAACCGGAAGCTTTGTACACGCCAGCCTCGTTCTATGACTTAACTTGAAAAAAAAAACGTCTGCAAGCAGTCCAGCAATACAAGTTTGTGAGATAACTATATACACTACAAATAAAAGATTGGTAGTGTCACTGTGCGACTTCATCGCCAACAGCGGCCATTGGCGTGCTGCCTTCTCTATAGCGCAGTAAGCGTGTGATTTATCGCGATTACCTCGCTATACTTTGACTTGGCCGTGAATAAAATGTCACACGCAGATACGCACGCACATACCCATATGCACACACGCACGCACGCTCTCTCTCTCTCTCTCACACACACACACACACACACACACACACACACACACAAAAGACTGTCGCTCAGCAATGTCTAGACCTAGCAAGGATTTATACCATTTGTTTTGTTCTGACATATTGACTATATGTAGCAATGATGATACCTTCAAAAAGAGACTTGGAACATTTACTGTAGCACTAATAGGATTCAATTTTTTTCTATGACGTGATGCCTTGATGTGTAGCTACAATTATGCATGGACATTACTTGCTTATCCCATCAAAAACACAAAAACTGCTTTATTAACATCTTCGCTGATAAGGTAACAATCTTTATTTTCACAATACCAGTTGCCGTAGAAATGGCCGCCTCGAGAATTAGGGCCACACTGAATCTTATGGCATGCGCTTACGTGCAAGCACCCATGAACGAATTTTTTTTTTTTTTTACAAAATATAAAAATTGCTCTTACTTGTTAGCGTTTCCCTAATATCCACGAAATGCTGCGCCTATCCTGCATAGAATTACCGTTATGACAACTTGCATTCAGTGTTATGGCTCTTTCTTCGGAAAGATTTACGGTTTTAAGGGCAATGCTGTGGCCATCTGCGTTGGCGTTGCACAGAAACCACTCACTCACATCTAGACACATACAATAAAACACACACACACACACACACACACACACACACACACACAAATGCTCACTCGCAAGTATACTTGTGTTTATTCAGACATACGTACCTACACTCACGTATATTATCATGCACAACACAGTCGTGTGTACATATGCATACAACACATCCATGCAGCACATAATGACATAATGACATTCACACTCACAAAGCAAGCGAATCCACACACGAACGCACTCAAACATTAAAAATACCCTTTCTCTCTCATTTCATCTATCTCCTGGCCATCTAAGTCCTGTATGAAGTCTTCAACATTAGAAGGAAAGATAAGTCGATCGTTTTATCAGAAATGGTATGATGGCATACTTTCCTTGATTGTGCTTAAAATCTACTTTGATTGTATTTCTATGGAAACACTTTACATTCAGAATTGCCTTTTCTGAAATTGAAATCTTAAATTGAGATACTCTGTTCCCAACGTCCTGGGCTCAGTGCAATGGATTTTGTCAAGCATACACATCATAACATCAGCTATCAAAGTCGCGTGCATGTTTGCGCGTGTGGTCTTATCAAGTGTGGGAGCCAGTACCCGCGCATGTTTATATATAGATCTGTGCTTGTGCGTTACACGAACAGACGTGACATAAATAAAGTCAAACCTGGTGGTCGATAGCTCTTGCAGCTGCCACACTCGGCAGAAAAAGGAACAAGGTTAACAGTTTTAGGGATCCTTACAGTAGCCATCTGTGCGCACACAAAACTCCCTTACTCGCATTTATGCTTGTGCATACTCATGCACATATAGCTGTAACAGCACATAGCATTGGGCACATTAGCAACACACTTGCAAGTACACGGCACTCGTGTGTGTATATATATATATACACAGGGGGATAACATCCCCCACGCCCACCCACCCACCCACTCCCACACACATACATACATACATACATGCATGCATACATACATACATACATACATACATACATACATACATACATACATACATACATACATACATACATACGTTCGTTTTTCATGAACTAGACTTTTTCAAGTTATTACTGATTTGCCTTAGAGGAACATATCAATGAAAAGCTGCTTTCTTTTCGATGGTGTCAACATCTTCAAATCAAAGTTACATTGGCACACTTCATAACACAGGTTTTGCTGATGTTTCATATTTTAAATATGACATAGAAATAAAGTAAAATAAATAAAAATAATTAATAGCTAAAATCATTCTTCGGGGTCACTCACCTTAAAATCGTAATTTAAATGTACGTTCCAAACAGTGATCACAGATTTAACCTGAAAATCAAAATTATTCCATATTGACTCAGCGGGAACAAATGCGTTAGCTTTGCAGTCCATTTGATCTACCAACTACTTCGCATTCTGAGCATGTAATATTCATACACACTTTAAAAAAAATCAATCTTTAATTTGTCAATCGAGCAATGGGTCAAACTGGTTGCTGACATCGCTAACGGTCTACTAATGGACTTGGAGGTTTAGCTTCTAGCTTAGGCATTAGCAGCCAACTAGCGCGCTAGCGGCGTTCTGTCTGGAAGAGACGAAGGCCTAACAATAAATAAATTGAGTCTTGAGTCGCTATGCCATCTACCACAGCCCCTCATCTTCCTGCATAAATAATCTTACTCGAACACTGGTCAGTGTTACGACCCGTTTACTGACGCAGCATATTAATACCTACAAACATCTGTTCGGAGTCAACCGGATATACAGGTGGGCCATAAAGACTTCCGACGGTCGATGCTTACATGCGTGGCACATCACGTGATCATGCTCCACCTAACATGTTGCTGGGAGCAAATACGAACTGCATATTTTTCATCCTGCCATATGTCATCCTATAGTCATAACGTTTGCATGTTTTTATGTGCTCCTCCGTGTATGTATGTATGTATTATTATTATTAGGTTGGTGTGTTTACATTTTTTCAAGCGCTTTGAGCTAACCTTTGATAGTGAGATATAGCGTTCTTTAAATTAACTTTATTATTATTATTAAAACGTGGTGCATTAACATAATGCAGTTCTATATACCAGCCATAAGCCTAGCAGGTAACAGTTTAGTGAGGGTTAGGAGTTTTTGTGCATAATGGTCAGCAGTCTTGGGGACCACCTTCTGGAGACAAACAGGAAAGCAATTTTTCTGGCTGTGAACGTAACGTATTCTGGTGCAAGCAGGACCATAATGTTCTCATGTAGACTATAAATGTACAGTATGCTGGCACAGACCGGAGGTTAATACTTCCAATCAGGCTGAATCGGTCGGCCAGGACACGCGATCATAAGAGTTCTGGTAGGCAAAGCAACAGCTGCGATGCTAAAGAGCAGAAAGAAAATGCTTGATGTTTCACAAATGAGACATGCGACGAATTTCAGCTACTCATATCAGAAACTCTACATGTATAGTTCTCGTTTTTCCGTTTTTTTTTTTTTTGTTTGTTTTTGTTTTTGTTTTTTTGGTTGGTTTTTTTTTTATCTTTGTATTTTTTAACAGAGAATTGAGCTCGATGATCAGCCGGGAAATGCACTATAATAATTATTATTAATAGTCAGGTTGCAGTTTGGGAGAATCCCAGGGCTACTTCTAAAAGACGGACCGGAAATATTTGATGTTACTATTTTTTAAATATTTTTATGAAAATGGAATGTTGAGTCAACATAGGATCTTCTTAATTAAGGTCACTTGTAAGTCTTAAAATCAAAAGCACAGAAGGCGCTTTCTTCGATATGTAGAAGAAATTATTTATTTAACGAGCTCATGTCCTTTCAGTAGCCTTCACTCGCGAAAGTAGTTTGATGTACAGAAACTTCGGGATCTGTACTTGCATTAGGATCTGCACATCAGCTCGAATGTGGAGAGTAATAAGGACGTCTGGATATTGTAAAGATTGATTTCATGATAACGAGACCATTACGTTTACAATCCTCTAATTAGCGTAAGTGCGATGTTATTAACATTTATTAGCATTCCACATCCTGGATCGTGGACTGAAATGTGGGCCATCCTTTACTACATTTAATTTCTCTGGGGTTAACATAGCTCTCTTCCAGATCCCCTGGAATTACCTTCGAAGAATCCATTACTATGTCTCGAATCTCACATCAAGGCAATTTAAGTCCATCACATTAGAGTGTCAACACCTGTTATTTAACCTTTCTTTACTAAAAAGAATGAAATGGAGCACTAGTACAGCATGTCTGAATAGCGATGCTGACACATGGCTCATATAAACATAGAAAGTAAAAACACAGTGTACAACAGGCATGTTAAACAAGCACACCTGCACCCCGCACAAAGGACACTGTAGCGATTCGCAAAATCTGATAAATAGGTCTTTTCATACCTTCCTGAAAAGTTTAAAAACTTCATGAAGTTTGCAAAAAGGATTATGGCAATGTTCGGTTCTACCTATGTATGAACAGTTATTTTCCTTCATGAAATCAACAAACACTTCTCAGAGAACAAGACTGACTGATCAACACCTCTCCTCTCTGATTGAAGTCGAAACTACACAAACATTTCAGCCAGACATAGCAAAAATTAAAAAGAGGAGTCAAGCCTCAGGTCAAAACACCACAAATTATCATAAATAAAATTTCATGTTGAACTATGGTAATTTTTTTGTACAATGTATTTGTTGGTGTTGCCTACAAGTCTATGTTGGCGTTTATTTATTTTTTTTCTTTTGTTAAACTATTTCATTATTTTGCATTCATGAATGTGGCTAGCCGCTAAACCATTTGTATGCACATTGTATGTTTCTAAGTTTACGTAATAAAAATATTCTGCAATAATTTGTATTAAATGACTTCAATTAGTTGTCGTGTACGGTCCTCATGACAACACAAACGTGACCCAATTCAGTGGCCCTCGGGGGACCCTCAGTTTGACATGCCTGGTGTACAATGTCCCACTACGAAGAGGTACCAATTATGTTTCAGTGCGGGTACACACACATACAGAAATCTCACATCCACAAACGCCCACCCAACGCCATTACTGCTGTATATTCTATTTTCACCTCTCTAGCCCTTTGTAGAGAAAATGTGCAAAACTGTCGTGTCAGATTCTGGTTACTGTCGGGCATAAGAACTGAGGGAGAGATCGTGTTTGGTGGGAGAAAGAGAGAGTTTTATGTGTCAGGGAAAGATAATGTGTGAGAGAGAGAGAAAGTGTGTGTGTGTGTGTGTGTGTGATGGAGATAGTGTGAGAAACATTTGTGTGTGGGAAGGGGGTGTGCGTGTATGAGAGAGAAAGAGAGAAAAAAAATACAAATAGGAATAGTTTATTTTGTGAGGCTTTTGAGGCCATTACAAAAATTAGCATACAACAAATTACAGGGAAAATATGTAATACACAATAAATGAATAATATATTTTAGCATGGAGTAGTATTTCTTTTTTATCTTTATTGCTACATTAAAAACTTAACAAAGTTACACAGTGTTATTTAATTTTTTGTTGACATCAACATCATTAGTTTAATCATTAGTGTGTGTGTGTGTGTGTGTGTGTGTGAGAGAGAGAGAGAGAGAGAGCGAGAAGGCATTATTGTGTTTGTTGCTGCTTCGATCTCTGTCTTCCACAAATACACCTCGTGTGTAACAATACACAATCGCGTTGTATCTTGCTGCTATGGTCAATCTCATTATGATCTGACAGAATCCTGCATCACGTTACCATGATCTGTGTTGTTATGACGTGACAGAATCCTCTTATCGCGGTGTGCGTGCGTCTTCATGCAAGCGAATCTTTATACAGACCTAAAAAGCGTGGAGCTTGTGTGTTATACGCATGACTGCTCACGCAAGTTGACTACAACGATCAGATATATATAAATAATCCAACGCCTTCCCAATCACAAACACAATGACGCTAGCAGACAGGCAGACGAAAGGTGGGTCGGTGAGGGCAAGGGAGTTTCCTAGTCCTCGATCCTGTTGATCATAAACACTTCAGCAATTGATGGGGCGAGCAAATATTACGACTATAGCTTCGTCTTGTTTGAAACTGGGTCGACCTGCCAGCACCCATAAACACTATATGGTCACAAAAAAAGACTGGCTGCGATTCACAAAGGGAGTTGACTAAGTAGCCAAATGTTTTACGAAAAAAAAAAAAAGTGGCTACACCAAAACATGGGGATTGTGTGACGTCACGCGAACTATCAAAAAGTCATCAGTAAGGTTTAGGGCGATGATTTATGTGTTTACACGTTTCCTGTCTCGTTGACAGAGGACCTGACCTGACCTGGCCTGACCTTACACGGTGCGGTTTGGATGAGCTGTAAAGTGTGATGTGTTGCTTTACGAATACTGTCTACAATATAACACCACTTCAGGTATACAGGCCTGGATATGTTGTGATGTAGCTTTAGCTGCTGATTTGTGGCAAAACTCTCTCTCACTCACACACACACACACACACACACACACACACACACGCGCGCGCGCGCGCACGCACACTTTAATACAGATGATCACAATCAAGCACGAGCGAAAATCACATCCTTTTGCATTTCCATACGGCTTCGCCGCTGCTGGAACAGGCGTACCGTGGTTTCTCACAGCTACAGACTAACCTAACATTCTATGTCCTAAGACTGGCTGTCGTATTTCTGAGTAGTGACCGTATCCACTGGGCAGGTGAGCCCCAAGGCTAAACACTGCGGATCTAGAGGAGAAAACCTGAGGGAAGGGATGAGTTATGGAAACCATGCAAGCCCATTCCTCAGACAGTGAACGAAGGTCGGGGCTGCCCTTGAGAGACCAGCATTCTCAAAAGATACTCCTGGTCACTTCCTCTGGTTTCTGATTATGGCTCGATGTCCGCTGCAGGAACGGAGCTTCATTGAATGAAGCAAATGAAGGTCCGAGGCTGTAGGTGCTAAAAAATTGATTGTAAAAAGATCCTGATCGGCGATGAACTTACAGTCTTACAGGTTCAGCTTTGTTTTACCACGAACTTGCCCGTGGTTTTACCGCTGTATGATCGCCAGGGTTCAGGTTGACATGGGACGTCACTCTGGGGGCAAATACAGAATTACCACTTCCGGGTCATTCAGCTATGAACTCTACGCTAGCGGAATATACTGACAACAAATTCAGAGAAAGGTACCTGTGTGCGGTTGAATTTCATTCTCTTAAACCTTTACCTTAATATTACAACTTTTCCGATTTCCTTTGGAAGATTTATGGCATCATCGCCAGCGTTCTTGAATATTTTACTTCATTAGTTCTTCGGTTCTTGAATGGTGTTGCTGTTTCATATTCTAGATATCAGACGATCAAGTGTGTGTGTGTGTGTGTGTGTTTTATTTCGATGAAGACAAACGAAGGGATACAGAATAAGTAAATTAACGTTGAACTTTCCGGTACAACTTTGATATGGGGTAAGACGCGACGGCCATAACAAAAAATGGCTCGCGGCATTTGTCGTCTGCTCGCTCTACTCAACTGCCCAAATGTACCTAACTAAACCTAACCCTAACCCTACCTCAAACCCTAACCCTACCCCAAACCTCTGACAAAATAACATAGACCGGCCTATGACGTCACGTCTTACCCCATATCAAAGTTCTGCCAACTTTCCTTGCTCAATAGTTATAGTTAGCAAGACCTGGTTGTTTTCAGCGTTGCATAGTGTACAAGTACAAAGCACCCTTCCTACAAATTTTTTTTTTAACCTATGCTGTTCAAAAGGAACGAAGTTTTCAATGGCGCTTATTTATATTGTAGGTGTCACCATGGCAATGATGGACAATGTCGACTTTCTTGTCTCACATATCCGGCATTCATTCATTACAAGTGATGATACAGGCATGTGTGAGCTGATCATTGAATGTGATGTCAATGGTAATGACACTCGAGGATCACGCACTTTCTCATTTAGCGGTCCACTAAGGAGGTATGAAACCAATTACTTTGAGAAGTTTTGTTAGTTAGGAAAAAGAAAAAAGAAATTTAGGTCATTAATGTGACTGATAAGGTGATTGAATTGTGAGAGCATTGTTTGTTTGAAATCCTTTGTTTATTGTGATTTTTTTCATCCTTTTCACCAAAGAGCAAACACAGAACATATCTTTGACAATGCATTTGACCAGTTCAAGGAAGGCAGTATTTTCAGATGTATATATAATGCAAATTATATATATATATTGCACAAAACTGAGAATATGAAAAGAAATGCAGAGTTTTGTAAGATAATCATGTTTAGTAATTTACAGGGTTTTCCATGATAAACTGCAAACAACAAGACAAAACATATTATTCGAAAACCATTTTCATATGTAGAATGTCCAGAAAATTCCTCTAATTATTTTTAAAAATTGATTGTGTAAAGCAAGTGCAAGATTACCTGAAATCCATTGTTACTTTTTAATGTTTGGCTATCTTAACATGCAATCTTTTCAAGATTATAATGATATAAAAAGGTTATAGTAAAAAGTCATAATAGACCAACTAATGTATTTAGTAATTTAAGAATCAGTTTAAGACAAAATTTATTTGATAGAAATTAACCGCATTCACAGACTTTATTGATAGGGCAATGTTGACAGCTTTCCTACTTAATAGAGATTTGGTGGTATGTTGATGTGTATAATTTTACTAAAAACCTGTTGGTGGATTAATATTATTTCTTTTGATCAGTGCATTTTAGTTCATTTAGTTTTCAAAGGAACATTGAGTTCAGCAGCTAAAATAGTATCATACTTCTTACTAATTCATTTTGTGTTCCAGGGAGATTTCAAACCTTAGTAACGTGAGTGACAGTGGACTTGACACATCAGATGGTGACCTGTCACATTCTTTGGACATTCTGCCTGATATGGATTATGGTAATGTACTTAAAAAAGAAAAATCTCAAATCGTTTTAAAGTATGTGACTTTATGTTCTCTCTGAATATTAAATGTTTCCTTGCACTCACCGACTAAGAAAATCATAATTATGTATGCATTATTGTACAAATGTCAAACATCATGCATCTTTCTTATTCTGTGGCACATGTAAGACCTTTTTTGTGCTTACTCTTAGGTGCACATCGACGGCGGTCAAACACAGCCCAGCGTTTAGAGAGGCTAAAGAAAGAGAAACAAGTTCAAGGGAAGATAAAAACTGTCTCTTGGAAAGCTCCACAAGCATCTTTGACAGGTAAAATATATCATACTTTATTAATACAAGACAAAGCAAGATAGAAATTACAGTAATCAAAAGTGGCTATGGACTGATTCATTTAATATCATCTGAAAAAGAATATTTACTGCCTTTGTCCAGTGATTTGGAGTTCTCAGAATTCTTGCTAACTGAAGCAAATTATTTTAAGTGCATATCATTGTAGTATTACTTTTGAATTCAATATAGTAAAGAAACGTTGAAGAAAATTGGAAAACTCTTAACTGATCAAGAGCTCAAAATATGGTTTTATTTCACGAGCTAAGTAGCTAATTTTAGAATTATTCTCAATCATTCATGATAGTCTTATGGATGTAAAAGTCATAGCTTGATAGAACAGTACTTCAGAGGAGAAAGTCATCAGTTCAAGGCTTTCCCAGTTCAAGACTATTGAATGTACAGGGTGAGTTTTCCAGTCCAGCCCAGAACAGTCCCACTCCACCCTCAACAACTTTTAAAAAAAATTACAGCATCATTCAAATCTCCAACATTTACAATATTGGCTAAAGACGTATCAATTTTTTTTAGAAGTTTTTTAAAGAAGAAAAGACAAATGAAGTGAAACCAGATCTGTCCCATATGTTTGCAGCTGAAGACCTTGGGTATTTTTTTGACAAGAAGGATATCAAAGACAACACGGATCTTGTGCAACCAAAAAGACCAACAAAAGTGATGTCTGGCTTGACCAAACAGCTTCAGAATGTTGGCAAGATGGGAGAAAATCCATTCATGGAATATGCAAGATTTGATGGCAGGGTATTTATATTAGATATTTCTGGATTTTAGGGCTACCCAATCCCCCATCCAAACCTCCCTTTTTCATTTTACTAAAACCTGATCACAAAAAGGAAATCACTTATAGAACAAAAAGCTCTTTCATACCAAAACAAACATTTAGAGAACATTGAAAGATCCAGCATATGCTAGTAACGTGTTTGATTTGAGGTATTGCTTCTGCACACTCAGTCTAGTTGCTCAAGCTCATGTATATTTATTCAAATATGAAATTTGCATTAGAGCTGGCAACATTCCTAAAAGTCAGCTATGAAATCAGCATTTCAAAAAGACTGAAGTATAGAAAGCATAGCCATTGCACTGGTATATTTAATAATTTTTAGAATATGTTTCTATCTTTGGATTGATTCTTCAGTGCACTTGTAAAAGATTCAGAAAAGATGATGATCTAGAATTCTGTTACTATTTCATCCCAATATAGCTCAGGTCTGACATACTGATACAGCATACCAGATTCATTAGAACCTGGGCATTTACTACTATTCTAGGGAAGGAACTTCCTTACATAATGTTAAAAGTAACAAAAAACTTGCTTCCTAGCATCTGCACCTAGTTAATCGTAGGCATAATGATGTGAAATGCTCCATGTTACAGTCTAGCGTTGGCCTCATCACTAAGAAGATAGACATTTTCTTGTGCATGGCACCACCAGATCAACGCCCCTATCCCATGACTGTAGTCGTCATGTCATCGGCTAAAGTTCAGGATCTCATCGGGCTTATTTGTTGGCAGTATACATGTGAAGGAAGAGAACCCAAACTTGAGTAAGTGAATTCAGTCATGTGCCATGATGTGATTACATATACGATGGTGGGCTCCTGTCTGTGGTGATGCTGGTATAGACAAGGTCATTACATTGCCAGTTGTATATAACACATACAGATAGGAACAGTACATAACACTTGATGATGATAATAAACAGCTGTTTGTTGAAGTGTGCTCTATGACTTAGGTATAAAAATGCATTTCTTACCATGTATATTTGTTTTTAAGTGACACTGACTGACAAGTGATTTTTCCATATGCTCTATACCTTGATTTTATAGTTCCTTTAGAGAGTAACTTGTTCTATGTTTCTGATTGGTCTTGTGCCTTGTGATGCTTTTTAGTTGTTAACATGAAATGATCTATAAAGACTATGCATAACCTTTATGGTCATATATAGGATAAGGCTCTGTTTCATGATGATGAACAGTTTAGAATGATTTTTATACACTCCTTAGTTTTCAGATGCCATATTTTAAACATATGTATATGAATGCACACACAAAGTTGAAGTCTGAATTGGCTAATTAGCATACAGAAAAAGTCGCTTGGAGCATTTGATTTCAAGGCTGAAATGTATTTCAGGGTCAGAGATACAATCCTTTTGCTAGACTTTAAGTTTTACTTATCATAGGAAGAATGTCACAAAATACTGTCTGCACATCGCTGAAGATGATGGAGAAGTTGATGCAGATTTTCCAAGCCTAGATAACCGAGAACCTGTGTCAAAGTTTGGGTTTACCAAGTTGGCGCTTGTGGAGAACAAGCCATCAACACCTAAGTCCACATTTGTTGTCACAGTGTAAGTTTGTGACTGTTGCAGTTAAAAGTCAGGTTTTTTTTCCTTTCAAAAGGTTTTGAGTAAAGATGCCAGACTGAGGGATGTTTTCGTGCACTGCTAGAAAAGATGTATATGTCTCTGAATGTTTTGCGTTGTGCTTGAGAATGTGTGTACTTAAGTGCTTGTGCATTTGTATTCTTGCAAGCATGTACTTATAAACAGATATCAGACTGTGTGTTGATGATACATATACATAGCAATATTTCTAACTTTTTAATGTCCTAAGTCTTTTGTCCATGAAGCTTTGTGATATGCTTAAGAAAAAATATTTCTCATAGCTAATTAGTCTCTTAGCAGTGCTTTTTTAGCATAAATATTGATCAAAATGTTTATTCACTTAGAGTACAAATTTATTTAAAGCTCACTCGTGGGTATTTTTAAGATTTGATACTGCCATCAGAAAGGTATTTCTGACAGATTTATGTACATTCTAAACAGAAACATTCCAAATCGAGGCTTTAACAAGTTTCAGTTGGACACAATGAGCATTCCAATGAGAGCAATCTTGCAGAAAGTCATCAATAGGAGAAAGATAAGAGTTCGTCCAGGTATGTGCCTGTATGCGCACACACACATACAGACCTGCATGCGAACACACAAACAAACACATGTTCACACACACATATATATATACATATCTTTGGTTTTTCTATAATGCTTTTCTCTGTGTGGCATCTGTTTATAGGGCTAGCTGCCTTGCCTTGATAAACCCTTAGTTCCTGGCTCAGCGTAAAATACTTATTTCCCCCCCACCCATTTTTCTCTAATGTTTGAACACTCATGATTTCTGTATACACAGAATATAAATATGATCTTATCTGGATAAGGTCATACACTAAAAAAAATTAATGAGGATTTTCTTGTTTTTTATAGGCCTCGATTATAACCTGGAAAAACAAAAAGAACCAGGTGTCGCTGTGGACCTTGACCAAACTTTGGCTCACATGGACACATTAGAGTTTTGCCTTGTCAGAGAAAACAGTAAGAGACGTGTGGAAGAGTGTCAGCAGGGGGACGAATTATACACTGGATGGCATCATGTTTGTAATTTGCATGCCTGCTTACCTATGTATGACAAACCTGGCTAGCGGATCAGTTTCAGTTCATTAGTTTAATGCCATGCAAATAATTGAGGAGATGGGTTAACAGATCAAGTATTAGGGAATATTCTACTCCAGCTTCATTAAAAGAACATTTTCTGACCATGTGCTGAGCTCCTCTTGAAGATAAAAGTGGTGCAGTACGAATGTAAGCACAAGAGGCGTGTAACCGCCTCTTTCTTTTTTTTTTTTTTAATCTTGAACCTCCATCTGACCATTGGAAAGACTTGTATTTAGATGATCACATGCCAGATTTAAGTATGAATTTACTTAATAAATCATCCTTGAAGACCTGCTACATTCTTTCATCTGAAAATAGACCTAAATTCTGTAATGCTTCATGAAAGTTTAGCTTTTTTCAATATTTTCTTCATAAGGCAAAATGGTAAAGGTCATCCCATGACCTTATGGTTGTAGGGGAGTGAGGTGTTAGAGCAATTAATTAACCTGGGGCCAGTTTCTTTGGGAGGGCAAGTGCCCATTTTCTCTTCCTTGCAGCTTTACCTTTCCCAACCCTCTGGGGGCTAAAGTACCCACTCTGCCGCTGGGTCAAATGGGGGAGGTGCACTGCTTCACACGGTGTTGAACCATTAGCATGTGTGCTTTCAGATGCCATTGCTCTAACCAATGACTATCCGCCAAACTTTCATAACCGCTCTTTTATGTTGCCCAAGATTGAAACACAATTACACCTTGTCTTGCAAATGTTTGTAATGTTTATAACAATATTAAATGCATGATTTATATAGTGCATAGTCACACATGTAAGGAGCATACTCTTAGCCCTTGAGACAAGAACAAGACATGGACAGCATATGAAGGACAGAAGGATAAACAACAGTATTGATGACTGATATAAGATGACTAATGACAAATATAGAAAACACAAAGAGGAGTAGGGTAACAAGAACTGAGGGTATGATTCTGCAGAGGAAGAAGAGTAGGAAAGTAGCCAATAGCAAAAAGGGGGAAGGGGGTTTGAAGATGGCCTAGCATTCACCCCTTCCCCCAAATTATAAAAAAAAACTACCTTAGCTTGCCTCTTCAATGCTGCATGCAAACTAAGACTAATATTTTCATCATTTGTATATAGGTACACGTGGAGATTTAGAGGAAGTACCCAGAAATGATTCTTCCAATGTAGCTGATTCCTTGACGAGCCACCAGTACAAATCTTACATGGTCACCATGGTACACAAACTTCGTGCCAACACAGATGTCCATCTTGGTGAGAAGTGCCATTGGTGTGATTTTTCAAAGGCTTCGTTAACAGAGTTGCAGGATGGCTTCAAGCAGGGAGTTGGGGTGGGGGGGGTATTCTCATTTCTTAAGGCTGCTTTGTTAAATTGATTTTTCTTTCCATGAGTCTGAAGATTGTTTGGTGTATTAATTTGTTCTTTTTTTTTTTCCTTTAGGTGTGAGTGGAGAAAAGGTAGAAATTGATCCTGTAGCTGTCAGGGGAACAGCCCGTCTGTTTCGTCAACGTGCAGTGACCTATGAGGCTGATAGTATTGCCGACTGTCATTTGCTAGAGAAAAAAGCCAGTGGTGAGTATGACTACTACATACCATGTAATGATCTTGGATAGATATGTTTGTAAAAATCTGTCACTTTTGCTGCCTTGCATATTACTTATGTCTACATGTATATGTGTGCTAGTCACGACATGTACATATGGGTTATTCTGTGAAATAATAAGCTATTTTTTTGGTCACGTTCTCAATCCACAAAAGCAACAATGCAGAAGTCAGTTTTGTTTGGCTTATTGTAGTAGACAAAGTGTTCCAACTTCTAGAAACATTACATCTTCGTGTGAATAGCATATTGCCTGTGTGCAGGACGTGCTGTGTTCCGTATGACATACCTGACCAGCAATGACTATAAGCACCACGACTTCGAAGCTGACCAGGATGTTGCTTTGGAGATTGTTCAGAAACTAAAAAACATACTTGAGCTGCGCCTCAGTCCTATTAGGAAGGACTTTATTGCTACACAGGACAGAAAAGTGAAAAAGCGTGATTCTTTGAAGTATTCTGTATAGCATGCAAAAATGTAGGGGTGAATGTGAGAGATGGGGTGTGTGTGCATGCGTGCGTGTTGAGGAGGGGGGGGGCAAAGGGAGAGGGGATTGGTGGAGAGACAATAATGCATCCAAGCAAGTGTTGATAAGTTTACACCAATATGTGCATGCACTTGTGTCTTTCCATGGTGATATTAGATGAAGAGGCTGGGAAGAAAAACTTTGACCTGTTGGCTGTTGCATTTCCAAGTAGTCTCTTCTTTATACACTCATTTTATTAATGTTTCCAATTATATGTGACGTTGTCCTTAAAATTTTAAATGAGAGATATCTAGACCCTAGTAACATTTGATTTTTTCTTGTATATTACTAGCATACCTAGAACACTCTTAATCAGAAATTTCAACCTACCTCCACCATATTCACATTATTGTATCTGTGTGTCTCAAGTCTTGTCAGCTAAAAGAGGAGTTTGCAATAAAAAAAAGTTGCAATACAAGTACAACTTTATTTATTCAGTAATACTAATATAATGTAACTGTTATGATACAGGAATAAATGTTGATTATTTATGCATTTTCTCTTGTCTATATTTTTAAGGCTTTTAAAAACCTACCTGACTGATGATACACATATGCTCAGAAAGACTCATTTCATATCACTTCTTAATGCCTCAAACATAAACTCGCAAGAAGGAACACAAACACTGACAAATAAAAATGATTTTCTCGCCTGTTCAAAGTCCTGACAAAATCCCTGTCATATTTTTATTTTCATTTACCCCTGAAGACCATCTTCAGAATACTTTAGTCCAATCATGTCATGTAATGCACCTTCATACTACAACACATGATGGACAGTTTTATTGGAATCCAAAGACCACAATGCTAACAGAGAAAACTGAGAAAAATCTATACTTGAAAATAATATCTGCAGGCTTCTCTCTTTGTGTTTGTAAAGGTTTCTAGATTCAATGCAGTGCAGAATATAAAGAAACTTGTCCTATGGACCCCATTGTCATTGCAATGCATACCAATACTTGCTTTTTTTATAATCACAACTTTTGCCTTGATCACAGATCATACGCTGAACTGATGTATTTGTTCCTTCGAGGTCAGCCATTAAGTAATGTCACCCTTGGCATTCATTTGGTCATACAGTTCTAGCAGGACATAAGCATCAAGTGCTGCAAAGATAAAAACATGACATTCTTAGTCAGCTTCAGCAGCCCAAACTATACTTATAAATATAACCATGATAATGCAACATTATTTTATTTTGTAGAAACATGAATACACTTTAAAACATTATGGTGGACTCGCAAGAATAGAATAAGAAAAGAATGTCATTAAAAAAGGACCTCCTCAGGTCAGAGTTAAAGATGCACTAAAAAAAAAAACCTCACTATTGCTCAAATGCAAAACTAATCCCGTTAGTGCCCAGTGGCAGTTGCTAAAGTGATTGTCAGTGAGAATCAGGAGTCCTCGGTTTGTATCTCAGTTCCAATATACTTTACTCTGGATGTGACATCTGTTTACAGGGTGGGATCATCAATGGTTTTTACCAGGTATTCTGGTTTACTCCACCCTTTGTATGTATTCTACATTTTGTTCTTGTACATAAGTTTTTGAGCCTGGTTTAGTGGCTATAGGACTATATAAATATTCACTGATACTGTTAAAAGAAAAAATTAATGTGGGATGGTTAAAGAAGAAAGCAGAAACACAACACATCAAATATGTATTCTCACGACATATAATTCATCTGAGTCATCATTAAGACATTTATGATTTGACATATGCATTTTTTTTTTTTGCAATATTACCTGCATACTGTAGCTGAGCTGGACGAAGAGGACGGCGCTCCCAGTTGCTTAGCTGCTCTCTTTTATCAAGGTCTTTACCCAGATATGCATACGACAAGCCTGCAAGGCCTCGACGACTTTCTGCACAACCAGTAAAGAGCTAAATATGCAATTCCACTTGTTCCAGATATATCTCTGTTATGACCACTAATCTAGCTCAAATTCTTAAGGAAACAAGTTATATGTAGAAACACATTATCACCCTATTTTATCCCTATGCTGTTTTCAGAGTGACAGATTACTATATTTAACAATGTCCAGCAACACTTTACAACAGTATGCAACTTCTTAACTGCTTTATGCTTGAAGCATAACATTGGGTAGCATTTATGTGGTATCTAGCCTTTAACTGTTGAGTAACAATTTGCTGTACAATACATCCTGTAATTAACAAATTTTTGCCTGTTTTATTCACAAAACCACACTTTACAAAAAAGGCCTTAAGCTACATTGGGCCTTTAACTTTGAGAATATTTAGAAGGCCGGGCACTGCATACTATTTAGTAGTCAAATACTCACTGTTCTCAGCCTTTTGATCTGATGGTGTTTGAGGATTTACTTTCTGTAAGAAACAAAATGGGTATTGAGTATCGAGCTGAGATATAACCTCATTATTGGTCTCAATAACAAAGTACATTTGTAGAATGCAGGACAATCATTGTGTTTCATCAAATTGTGATTATTGTCAACTACTAATGTCTCTTAGTTACTTATGTATTAGCCATCAGTTCTCAGGATGTAAAAATATTACCTGCTGTGAAATATCCAGCACACCCTGCCTCTGATTAAGCTGTTCCATCAGATGTGGGAGCACTGCACCTAACGCCTTTACATCAACATCCAAATTATAACCTGAAATTTGAAAGCATAGGTAACTACCACTTTATTTGTAACTATCACTACACCCTTTCCACGTTTAAGTTTCTCACCTTCCAAAGAGTGTTGAGACACTAAATAAAAACTGTTTCAAGGGAGTCCTAAATGTTGACTAGTACCAGTTTTATAACCTGTTTGAACTGTAAAAAGAAGTAGAACTTATATATTAAATAAAAAAATTATTAATGGGTTAAATCTTATTTATTTTCTTTTATCAATACATTTCTAAAGCTATGTGCCTGTGTCAGTATCTTACCAATAGTCAGCGTCTGGTCACTGCCAAAGAGCATAAAAGCCCAGTCAATCCACTCCTCTGTACTCAGAATGTTTGATAAGTGGGGCACATCAAGAAGGTACACATGATCCTGGACAGCAAGTTGAACAAGGACCACACGTCTAATTGAAAAGAAAAAAAAATTAATCATTCTGCATTTCTACAAAACTTTAAAAACCATTGTTTCATTACCATCATTTAACCTTTAAAAATAGTTTTACTACAGTATTTAATATCATTAAGGACTTGACCAGAAGTGAAAGCAAAACCACAACGCTATAGAACTCAGAATGTCGTGAAGAAAGGAACTTATTTCAACTGAATTTTTTTCTACTATCAAGTCGTCTCTTACTGCTGAGTCCCTTTCCCAAGATTCAAGCTGAATTCACAGTCAAATCCAATCTTGGTACCTGGCTGATCAAAAACAAAAGAATATTTGATTATATTTATCTTTTAAATGCAGGAATTTTCTATGTACATAGCACAACAAACTATTTATCAAGAAATCTATTTGAAAATAAGTACGCTCTTTTTGTGAAGCACACTGAACTGGACATCCTAAGAAAGAATGAAAATGAGCAGACAATGAAGCTGAAACATAGTACAATCTACTATAGTAGTCTACAATAATTATGCAGCAATATATATATATAATAGTCTACAACAGTTATGCACAAATCTATATAAATCTATAAAAAGTAATCAGCAGTATTTAATAAAACATAAACCTATTGCCATTGTAATTTCATAAGCTCTTCCCTACCTGTGAAATAGACTTAAGCATAGTTTGAAAAAGATGCTTCGAATTGACCATTATTATCTTGACAGTTTCTGGGAGGCAGAGAAAACGTTCTGGGTCCTCTGTTTCCTTCTTCCCATGAATGTCCACTGTGCTGTTCCCATCATGTCTGTGAGAAAAAGAACATGTAAATAATATCCTTTTTAAAATGCATTTGCTTGATTCGCCATTCTTTATTGTTGATATACAATAGTTTGCATTCTTTTCTGGAACAAATGGTACAAACTCTTCAGAACTGTGACAAGAAGAAATATAAAATGCTAAGCAATACCTGAGTTTGGCAACATCCCTTGGGATAATGCTGTCATCCATTTCATAATAGTTTGCTAGATGAAAGGCCTCTGCAACTAGGTGGGATTTATCCAGTATTTTTACGATTTGGGGAAGGAGACTTTTGTCATTGGCAATGATAGCATCCTAAATCAACAAAAGGCATCTGTAAATGCAACTTAAAGAACACTTAAACTTGAAGTAATCCAATGGGTTAAAAATGCCATAACATGTTTGACAAAATATTATCAATACAATTAAATTTACAGGTAAAAAATGTATGGTTTTACTCAATGACTGTCACCCATTTCCTTATGAACACTGGAAACAGTAAAATCTTAGTCATTAATTTCCAAGAATAGAGCTCCTTCATCTCCTCCACATGATCCTTTGGCACTGTTTTTACGTGGGTACAGAAAAACCACTGGCTGCTCTCTCACATATTATGTACTGTGTCCTAACAGGTGAAATAAACTTTTCAGAAAGTGGAAGGTCTGTCCTAGTTGTCCATTCCCAATCTGATCCAATCCCAATCTGACACCACGAATCATGTCAAGCATAAACTATCAAATTTTCTACTTTTACTTCTAGAATGCTTTTGATAATTAGCTTCATGTTTCATAATCAACACAAATAAGAACAGTAGATGACATGAGCTTTTGTGTTGATGGAGATGAAAATCTCAAGCTTTAAGGTCTGTAATGATTTCAGATTATTGGTTCCAAGCCAGGGGGTAGACGAGACTGACAACTTTTATAAAAAAACAAAAATAATGCAACTTAGTAGCAAACCTACAGTACATACATTTTACTATATATGCACACACACACACACACACAGAATTTTGGTGTCATCAATCTTGATAAGTTTCTGGATGTTGGCTTTCAAAAGGGCTCATTGAATCCTGACATCTCACCACTTTATGAGTGGCTAAAAGTTGGTGCTAACAGACTGTTGGGTTATTAGGCTGGTTGGTTGGTTTGTACTTTGTAATGTAGCAGGAGCACTTGCAGCATGTATCGCTTTGTTCCCTCAATCCTGCACCCCCTTCCACCCCAATACTTGGTCATTCGAGCGGCGCATCGCCAGACAGACGACAATGCAAGCAGGTGATGTAGCACCCAAACTTTCTGTATAAATAGCAGGCAAAATTCAGTTCTTGCACCTGTTACTGCAAGGCGACTGGTCCTGCTTGGAAGAGCAGTAAAAGCACCCGTTACCGCAAGGTGACTGATCAGCTTATTTGCCGCAAGGTGATTAGGCTCCTTGTTTCTCCCTATATTATCCCCTCTCCAAAGGTTTAGTTGCCGCGAGGTTACTAGGTTCCCAGGGCTTGGTTGCCATGAGGCGACTCTAGTTCTGACCACCCGAGTACAAGAAAAGTACCATTTTGCCACAAGGTATTTTTGTCCTGATGAAAAGTGGCGCATGTCACGCAACCCCCTTCTTCCCCTACCCAAGGGAGTTAGGTGCTATAGGTTTTAGTAGGCTAGATAGGTGAGAAATAGTAGCTGTATGTGTAAATAATGTAAATAAATCTATGTCTTTAAACTTATTTACCTGTGTGAGCGTGTTAGTCCGCACGAATGATAGAGTGATGTATGTGTGTCCTCGTCGTGTGAATGAGGTGAACGTGTATCACTACAGCAAAAGAGATTGTGTCGTCCATAGTTGTGACGCAGCAAAGACACATAATGATCCATGGAATAGAACAATGCACTGGAGAAAACACACTTTTGTTTAGAAAAAAAGCAGGGTCTTTTGTGGATTCCAAGGTTGGCTAAGTGCGGGTGTGAAGTAGATGGGAAAAAAAGAACACAACGCAAGGTAGATTACATAACATTGATGAATGAGAGCTAGAATTTTAGCACCAAAGAGGAACGGACTCACTGGCGCTAGGACCGCAGTGTTAGCCTATGCGAGGAAGAAGATCAGTCTGGCTACAGTTGGAAAGAGCTTCTATCTAAGGTGATTTCAGACTATGATGGGAGAGGAATGATGAAGCAGAGCCGGCGCTAGGGCCCAATGGGGGCCCCGCGCTAACAAGTGCACCATCAGTATGAGACCTGCCGGTTTCCAAAGGCCCCACAATTCTATTACCCCAAGGCCTCACATCACCCTAGCACCAGCTCTGGATGAAGGGAAGAGGAAACTGGAGTACCTGGAATAAAAACCACCCGATGACATCCATAGTTTATGGACAATATTTCTGTTTCTGAAAAGTTTCTTTCACCTGTTAAAACACAGGGTATAAATATGTGAGAAAGCAGTCAATGGTGAATAAGGGTCACATGCAAAAGATGTCAAAGACAAGATCTGAGCTCAGTCCCTTTTTACTTTTATTGCAGTGGTGACAAGCAAGCGTTTTAACCACTGCATTACTGAGCAGCAGTTCAGTTTATATGCATGGACTGCATATATCCTTATTAAAACTGAATTTGGCCAAGAATTACTTGAGGAATAAGAATTCAGTGTTTATATAATGATATTGTGATCAATATATGTAACTGACACTGAATGGTCTAAAATATTGCATAGATAAAATGTTAAACATATAACGCTTAATAATAATCCAGCCAAACAAGAATGCCAGGCACAAACCTACTTACCTGCACTACTTCACGAAAAGCTGCCACTGATATGACATCCTTAAAACAAAAAAAATCAATCTCTTAATTTTTTACCCACATATTTTTATGTTTTTCAATTTGGCAAGTTTTTAAAAATGTTATGCATATTAATTTATTCCAGTAATTATCCTTTTTAAGATTCTACTTGGAAGGTATCCCCATGCCATCATCTCACAATTATGTATACAGTAGCAGCTGATATAAAGAACATTTTCTGGCAAGTTATTTAAATATTTTATGCAAAGTTAATGAACACTCTTCAAATTACAGCTCATCAATTGTAATGAGATAGGCACATTAATATATCCATACACTCAAACAAACTGAAATAAACTTAATTTACACCTATCTCATACTGAAATAAAAGCAAAATATTCATACCTTTTTTAATTGGTTCACTAGGAAATAAAATTTTCCCATAAGTAGAGTTCTCTGTTATGAACAGTACATAAAACAGATGATTACTAATAAGTAATAAATCTATAAATGTTTACATGAAGACACTTGAACACATACATTAAGTAGGCATTAAATGAACCTTACTATCACACTAAGACAAATGTACACTCTTTCTCTCTCTCTCTCTCACACACACACACACACACACACACACACACACACACACACACATAGACATATATAGACACTTGAATACACACACAGGGTAGAGAAAACCAGAGTCCTTTGAGAAAACTATCGACAGTTATCTCTATGATGGGTGTCACATCCGTAAAGATGAGTATCAGAAAAGAGATCTGAACCCACGATACCTGATTCTCACTGTCATGGTGACAGGCGCTTTAGCCACTGCACACCAACCATGATTAAACAGTACCTTCCACTCCAAAATGATTGAGTCAATGAAAGCCTGCGCAATTCCCCCTTTTTCAGTTTAGCAAATAATAAGATGGATCAGAACTTGAATACCAACTTAATTATTGCAGAGACTGATGACATCCTAAAGATACAATGGAATGTTTTAAAGTATGTATGTATATTCAGCTGCCATGGATATATAATATATAAAGAAGATGGAACCTTACATCAGGATTGGTGATTTGGAGGGTTGGTGGTCTAAGATTCTGACCCACTGGCTTTGCATATCCACCATTAGTGACTGAGGCAGCATGCTTTACTGTTCTGTAATAAAAAAAAATGTTGCCAACTTGTTGCAAAACAGATGTTATCAAGTGATTATAATCTATCTCAACCTTCACATATTCAAAGGTTTTGTGTTTTATGTGACATGCGAGTTGCTGTATCACCTTCTGTTCTTTCCATCCATCAGAGAGAGAGAAAAACTGTGAACATGAAGAGGCGAAGATGTGCATAGAGAGAAATTGGTGCTAGCTTTAAGTGATCCACAAAGTTTATTTTGCATGTCACTATATATGTTGCTAAAACTGTTAAAACTATATTCTAATTAAACAATAGCAACCTGCTATATCGTTTATAAACTGGCTGTATCTTCACTCTGTAACAATGATGACATGTAAGAGAAACGTTTTTTAATAACACGGACCATTCATACAGTTTAATGTAACATGATATAACAGATCGGAGAAAAAAAAAATCCTCCTTCGCATGTCTTTTAAAAAGGTTTCAGATACATCTCATCACGTTTAACTTACAGGCAGTCAGGATGACACAAGCATCGGTGTTGTTGGAATTTTAAAATACCTGTAGTTATGACTTTGTGCTGCTCAAAAGATTTGCAGATTCGCGACGTTAATATTCTAATCATGGTAGTCTATCGTTTATCAGACTAGAAAGAAATTGTATGCGTGTCATCTGCTACTGTTTCTAATGCTGCAGACCGATCTTTTCTTCGACTATCAGGATAAATAGACCGCATACTAGATGCTTATTACCCGAAAGACGAAAAAGATCACAGGCACAACGTTTTTGTTTCTTTCTTTTTCTAGGCTGTGGACCGTTTATTCAAGTACCAATGGAAACAGCGTGCGCAGAAACGAAAGCAGCAGGGTCATACCATTTGAAGATTTAACTATTTGCAAACAAACCAAGTTAGTCTGTCAACTGGGTAGCGGACCTGTGGTTAGGGTTAGGGTTAGTGCAATACAGTGGCGTAGGAACTGGGGGGGGCAAGGGGGCTGCCGCCACCCCCATAAAAGATGCTGGGAAGGCAAGAATGTGAACGTCGTTCAGTGTCAGCATGGAGCTGCCCCCCCCCCCCAAAGCCGAGCATCTTCCTACGCCACTGCAATAGATAACTTATTTTCACTGCTAAACGTTACAACACACATTAATCATTCGCTTTTCCGCAATCAACAACTAAGATGTAATAAAAAAAGAAATATAATTAAAATGAAGAGGGTTGAGATTTGTCAAGAACAAGTTGTGGAGCTGCAGAACGTACATTATATACGTTTCTGCGGGCACCAACTTGGAGGCATTTTCCAACACCTTTTTCAGCGCTCTATGGCTTCACTCTCCATCCCAGGTGCTTGGAAAGCGAAGAAAGCTTCAGCTCAGCATCTCAACGACACAACGTGGCCTTATATAGATCGTTGGTCATGAAAGTATTGGAGACAATCATCAAATCATTTATTCTAAAAGCCACTAACAATTGTCTTGACCCATATAGCAATTTGCATACCATTCCAAACGAAGTGTTGATGATGCTAAACTGTTCATTCTCCACACTTTACTCAAATACTTGCAGGAGAATAATAATAATAATGAATCCACAAATCCATGCACGACTGCTGTTTGCTGACTTCTCATCAGCCTTCAACACGTAACTATCCAACCATGCATATCCTAACTAGTGGACTCCTTGACGAGTTTTCCCTTGATCATCAGCTTGCATCATGGATCATTTACTTTTTGGTTGACAGGCAGCAGCGAGTATACTTGTCAATGGTACTTTTTCCGACTTGTAGCTTTGGAAGAATTATAATTATTGCCTGATGCGATGACAATTTCTTAGAACTTAATGTAAGACCAAAGAGATACATGGTCTCAGAGTGCTCTTCAGACTCTGTATAACAGGCAGACACTTCTGAAAGTGTCTGCAATCCTTCGTGATGACAGGCATGTCCTATCGAGAGAATTTGTCCAGTTTCCATCGGGCCGCCGATTTTGTGTGCCTGCATGCAGGACTAAAAGACTGCGGCTCTCCTTATTCGTTGTTTCGGGCGTGCGTCTTTTGAATGGTGCTGTGCGAATGAATGAAGGATGAATGTGGAAGTCTGTTTGGTGCATACGAATGTGTGTCTTTAAATTGTTTGTTTTTTTGTTTTTGTTATCGAGCTGCCACCGAATTGCCCTCTGGGACAAATAAAGTCTTATCTTATTTAGCTATAGCTAAATCAATGAATTTGAAATAATTATAATCAAACTTCTCTTTTCATTTTCTCTACATGTCGCGGCCGTGGAGTTGTTTCCATTGAGGTGGCAGCTGTATCCAAGAGTGACAGAAAGTGTTTGGGGGGGGGGGGTAGGTATTTGACCCTATCTATTGTAGTCAAGACGCTATCTATAGTGACTCAGAGCCTGCATGAGGATGCATTAACCTTGTCTGGGATGCATTAATTGTTGCTAGAAACAATGAGCGGGCAAAAGAATTAAGAGCGGACGGGGTTCGGGAGCAATAGACTTACGGAGCGTGTAATTAAAGCATACATAAAGCAAGACTGAGTTTATTAATTAACAGTGTGTTGAGACGGTATTTCACTGGCAAGCATATATATATATATTTGTCTCTGCATGACCACCAAACTTCACCAGTTCACATAATTCCAGCACAGTTCCAACAAAAGGTTATACTCTTTTGTATATACTACAGTTCAGTCTCAGTCCTATTCACTGTCCTGGACTGATACGAATTTACAAGGGTGGTCGATCTACAGTAAAACCTTAGTACAAACAATTAATAATCTTTATATGTATTCAACAAGTCGGACCTCCATTTGCCTACCGCGCAGATCCGAAAACTGACGTCTAGAGGCTAAATTGCCACTTTGCCTTCCTTTGGTCCAGCGCTCGCCACCCTAATAATTACAGCGACAGATCGAGTACCTACACGAGTAGCCTATAGCAGTGGTTTTCAATTTTTTCCAGACGAGTACCACTTTCGAAAATTCGAATTTACCGAGTACCACCTCCCAACCCTACATACAACCCCCTGAAATATATATATATATATATACACACATTCTTTTATTTTGGCGCATGGTGCTCGTGTACCACCCGTCATACCTTCGCGTACCAGTAGTGGTACACGTACCACAGTTTGAAAACCTCGGGCCTATAGCGCTGTCCTCACTGTGGTGTCGACGCAGTTGACACACTTTAAAACTTGGCATCGCCGCGCCCGGGTGCAGCCTCGCGGGTAACGTGCCACTGGTAAAGATTTACAACTGCACCGCTCTGACCATGATGCTGATGATGTCGTTTTATACTGCGCCAGTTTCCGCATCGCAGAGATACGCTCAATGCGCAGTGATCCCAACAGCCACCAGACTGCAGGTCAAATGATCAAGTTCAAACAACAAAATGCAGATGATGAGATTTAAAAAAAAACTAGTCCATTTGAAACAAGTGGGTCTTCAGTTTTTTCTTGAAAGTTGCAAGACTCTCAGACTCCTTGGTCGAGAGGGGAAGCGAGTTCCACGGAAGTGGGGCTACATTTGTGAAGGATCTGAAACCCATTGAGTTTTTTTTTCTTTCGTGCAACTATTCTAGCAGCCGTATTTTGCACTCGCTGAAGCCTCGACAACTCACTCTTTGAAAATCCCCAGAGGCAGCTGTTTGCATAATCTAATCTTGAATGAATTAGGGACACTGCAACTGCATTTGCAGTCTTCTTATTGAGATTGGGTCGGAGTCATCCAAGTGTGCGGATGTGAAAATAACATGCCTTGACCACAGAACTGACATGATCATACATAGTAAGAATATTGTCCACATATAGAGTCCAAAGTTCTGTACGGAGCTGGAGAGAGGGATTCTAGCTTGACCAACTTGGATGGAGTCTATAGAGACTTTGCTATGGCTAATCTTGGAACCACATAGCATCGCCTCTATCTTTTCATCATTAAGCTTGAGTTTGTTCCTTAGCATCCATGACTTTACCTCTAAACAACACTCTTCTACCGCATAGACTGCCTCACGCACCGACTCACTGTCTGTACCGAACGAACGATAGAGTTCAGTATCATCTGCAAACATCTTGCGGTTCACACTATGCTTCTCAATGAGGGGACCAAGCTGAGATGTGTAAATAGAAAATAAAACCGGGCCCAAAACAGAGCTCTGCGGGACACCGCACTGCAATGGAACTGTCACTGAAGAAGCTTGATTGACCATCACCCTTTGTGTACGGTCACTGAGGTAGGAATGGAACCACTGCAAGGCGGAACCACCAATGCCCACCTCCATCTGAAGACGAGTTAGTAGAGTGGTGTGATCAATGACATCAAAGGCCGCACTCAGATCAAGGAGGACCACAAGAGTCACGTTCCCTGCATCAGCACTACACAGAAGATCGTTCATAAGACACAGAAGGGCTGTCTCACAACTGTGCTTGGGTCTGTTCGCCGACTGGAATTTATCCAACAAGCTGTAGCGGTCCAGGTGGGATGTCAACAGCTGAGCAACTACACGCTCCACAAGTTTCGAAAAAAAAGGCAAATTCGACACAGGTCTATAGTTTTTACACAAGCTATAGGGTCCAGGTTGTGCTTCTTTAAGACAGGCTTGATCACAGCCGTTTTAAATTGTCTGGGTACAGAGGCAGAGGAAAGTCTAGCATTGACTATGCGCACTATTACAGGAAGCAGAATGTCAAGGTGCTGGAGAACAACACTAGTGGGGATGAGATCTTCTAATTTCAGCAGTTCATCTTCTGTCACTGGTTGAAAGTTAGAGATCGGCATGCCACAAAAAGAGGCACTGGTTTGCTCCACAATATCACCCGAGTCACTGAAGCTGTCTATTATAGTCTTTCTTATATAGAAAACGAGTTTCCTACATCTGGCAATAGCTAAAAACTTCCATTCGTTGGCCACCCCGTAACGCTATAGTGACTAGAATCCTTCAATATAGTGAATAAGTGTGAAAATATATTTTCCCTTTGAGAAGGGTGGGGTTTTTTTAAAGGTGTAATTTTACATGAGCAATAAGCAGTCAACCCCTTTTCTGAAAACATCCCATTTTGCTTTGATCCCACTCTATTTAAAAGAACTTTTCAAACACCCAGAAACATGTTGATGTTGATGATTACTGGAAACGTTAACGTCGCGGTGAGGGGAGGATGAAATGCAGATAGGCGGATTTGATGTACCTGACGAAAGATTGCAAAGAAACAGTCTGTACAAGAAAATTGTCTGTGCAGTGGCCTGTCCTTAATTGTTGTACCCCTTTCACCGAGACAAAGTTTTGAATTTAAAAGTGTATGAACGAAATTAAACTTCTTTGATGAAGAAGTATTTGCGAGTTTTAGAGCTGTACGTTTTCCCGGATTTCTGGATTGCTTACTACATTTGATTGTAGCAAACGAAGCTTTTTTTCCATAAGCTATAAAGTATATAAAGCGTGTCGATGTAAAAGTTACTGCAGTTATAACTATAAAATACAAAACTGACGATGTTACCGATAGCTATATGTCAATGGTACTCGATCCTTAGTGATACACCTTTTGGCTTAAATAATTGTGTTGATCTCGCATCTGAGCATCAGTTTCAGTGTTAGTGACTGGAAGGATGAAAGGGCTATGTACAGTTTATTTCCCTTCTTTTAAAATATATATATATATTTTGTAAAGGATGACGTCGATGAGTGCATCAAATCGCGCTACACTGCCGAAAGACGTGGCAGGAAAAATAAAAGGCACTCACGGCAAGCCCGGGAATCGAATGGCCGAAGTAGACAACGTACGTGATTTTGCCCAATCTTTTATTTGATAAACTTGTCAAAATCCCAGGGGGGGGGGGAATAAGTTTTGTGCGCATCGTGTCCCAACTGACGTTGGGATGCAGACGATAGATGTGGAGTAACGTCTGCATAGTTACACCTACTGGTACGTACATGCATGTCATTTTTGTAATGGCTTTAGACGTTTACTCGGTGCGAAAATAAAAACGTTTAAGATCTATTTACTTATTGTATTTTTTTAAGCTAAAGTCTTCTAACAATATACGATCTGTTTGAACACGAACATGGCCACGACCGTATATGTGAAATCCTTCTAAGCACAGGTTTAGAAAGGTTTTTGAATGTCACTGTTGCATAGCTGGGCTGTGATAAAATAAGGTACATATAATATGTATTTAGCATATAATGAAACTGGATGCTGCACACACACACACACACACACACACGCACGCACGCACACAATATAGCAGACAAAGCTTCCAATGCGAAATTTGAAGATTTATTGCTAGTTTTAAAATGGCCTCATAGTCATCTTCCTTACAAAGCTATAATACTAAGCACATCATATTAATATGAGTGACAAACATGATCATAATCCTTACATACAACCTTGGAAATTGCATTTTGCGTTTTCATTGCAGTACATATATGTCTCAATAATATAATAATAATAATGAACGCGTAATATATATATATAGCAAACTCACGCTCATGAAGGAGCATGCTCTCGGTGCCTGAGACAAGAACGAGACACGGACAATATACAAAGAACGGAAGGTTGTTTGTACTGATAACTGATAAGGGACAAATACAGATCGAGACGCAAAGAGGAATCGAGTAACAAACAATAAGAAGAACAGATGTTTTCGTGAATCTGCAGAGGTTTGAAGACGACCAGGCGGACTATGGTCAACAGGCAAACAAGTGAAAGTTAGATGATGGACTAGCATAATGTGGCCTGTTGTTAAGAGTAACACTCAGGGAAGAGTTGTGTTTTTAGTGTACTTTTAAAGGCCCGATGACGGGTAGGTGGCAGATATGGAAGAGGGGAGTGGGCTGTTCCACTGTTTTGCAGCACATTAACTAAAAAAGCTGTGACCATATGTTGTTGTTCTGGTGACAGGATAGTTAGCATAAGATCATCAGACGAAGGGCGGAGTTGTCAGGCTGGGATGTAGGCGAAGAGAAGTTCAGAGAAAGAGGGCAGGAGCCTGCAAAGAAATTAAAACACAGCACAGACATCTTGTACTGAATGGGAGAACGGAAGGCCAGCCGGTGCAGAAGGAAATGAGTAACATGGTCCCGTTTCCTAGCTCTAAGTACCAGATGTACAGCGAAGTTCTGTACTTTCTGGAGTTTATGAGTAAGGTATGCAGAGCCGCCTGCAAGCAAGGAGCTACAATTGCTTAGATATATATATATATAAAAACGCACATACAAGAATGTTGGCAGCGCATGTAGAAAGAATGTGTCTTATGGCGCTGATCTTACGTAGCTCATAATTAATAGGCAGCCTGATGGACAGCCATAACTTAATCTATCAACTGTTATGTCTGCAGTGGCAATGAATCCCAGATTTCTGATGGAAGACGTATAAACGTGATGTTGGTTTCGCCCATCTTGACGTACTTGGGCGGACTGATGAACGATGATTGATTTCTTCTTCTCGAGCATAAGAAGGCTTCTGTTTTATCGCCGTTGAGTTTTTATACCATCCAGTCTTTGATGTCACCGATAAAGGCTTCCACTGTGCTAACAGCAGATGAGAGATTCAGTCGGCGGAGTGGAACAGTACAGTTGCGTCCATTCGTGTCATAAGCATACGATTGATGAGAAATAGTGAGACTGGATGCACGATGAAAGTGGTTCCGTGTACAAAATAAACAAAAAGGGGCAAGTACTGAGCCTTGGGGGGGGGGGGCGCAAGAGAGTGGAGCAGGGTGAGATGTTTGCTCGTTGATGACGAGAGTCTAAATCCTATATATCAGTTAGAAGCTGAACCTTTCTAGTGCGGATCTAGAAACTACACACTGGACAAATGAAGTCTACGATGGAGCACAGAGTGGTCAATAGCGTCGAATGCAGTAGACAGGTCCAGCAGAGTTGAGGCAGAAGCATCACCACTTCCAACGGCAGATAATATGTTTGTGGTTACTTTGACGAGATCGAGTAGTTTCGGTCATGGACCTTCGTGACTGTCCGTGGTTTCGGTACTGTGTGAAGATGTGCATGCCGACTTGAGCTTGAGGGATGAGGCGGTGTTCATAGCCCATAGCTACGTTAACACTACTTTCTCCAGTATCTTTTAGGGTATAGATAAACCGGAAATTATGCGATAATTTTTTGGAACCCATTGACATAAAGCACGGACGTCTCGACTGGGCATTTTTAAACAAAAATGGGAAAACACCTGTTGACAAACTAACATTAACAATATTTGAAATGGCAGAAAGTAAAACATCAGTGCATGCAAGCATTATATATATTATCATCCACAAAACTATCACATGTATCACAAGTATACAATCCAAAATATCATTTGTTTTCAACCGTTCAAAAAATATAACAATGAAAGTTTATATTCCCACCTAAGCCCTTGATACAAACCAGGCAAGTTCTAAAACAGTTACAACTGCCAACTCCAAAGTATTGTACAAAACAAAACAAAGTATAATGTAATATTACTCACACTTCTGTAAATAATGCTGAACAAGATTTAATATATGGCTTCATTAAGTGGAAGGCATTACAGAAAACACCTTACAAAGTTGTATCAATAGGCTGAAGGTATTGTAACAATGATTCAAAGACTTTAAAAGCATTAATACATCAGACGAACTGAACAATAAAACCGTTACCAACACGCTGAATGTATACATTGAAGGGAACTGCAAGCACAATTGTTACAAATATTCTATAATTCCAAGAACTCTATTAATCTAACTGAAGCTTCTACCCATACTGATATAAGTATATACCACAAGAACCTCGAAGTAGAGGAAGAACTGGTTGGCAAAAATGAAGGAGAGGGCTATGGTTGTTACACTAAGGATCAACTCACCACCATTCAAGACAGGCTTAAGCATCAAGCTTTTTCAGCCACTGCATCATTCTGGTTGTTTCCTCTGACCAGTGGGCAGTCTGGTGTCACAACAGTTGGCATCTGTCACCAGTACAGTGAGGACAGGGGCTCTCCAGGTTTCAGATCTCATCTTGGGCATGTTGTTCTGTCTTTGCATGTGGAATCTGTTTAGGCTTTGCTGTGATATAGCGTTAGTTGCTGGCTTTGTGTAAAACACCAATCCCCCAAAACACTACCTCCAACCAGTACTAATGGACCAGCTTAATTGCTCCACAGTTGGTTCCAGCAAAGGGATAAGGTAAAGGTAAAGGTCATCCCATAACCTTTTCAGGTCGTAGGGGAGTGAGGTGTTAGAGACCCCACTTTTCTCTGGGCCAGCTTTTACATGAGGGTGGTGCCAATCTCCTCTCCCTCGCTGCCTTACCTTCCCCAACCCTCTATGGAGTCAGGTACCCATTCCAATCAGCTGGGTCGACTGGGGAAAGTTTGCTGCGCTTATCGGGAATTGATCCAGCGCGCTCTCGGTTCGGAAGCCAGCGCTCTAACCACTCGGCCATCCGCTTCCCCAACAAAGGGATGTATGAAGGTAATAATCATTGCTTTATGAATACATGAAACCTGCATTGTCATCCAAGGCATGTTAAAATCCAGAATGTAACTTAAACTTAGTCACAAAGCATAAATTATACTTACATCAAGAACTTTAAAGAATGCAGAACCTGCAACTATCAGTCCATATAAAAAAGACATGTATATAGTGGGTATGCATATATATATACACATTACACTTTCCTTTATGTGTATATAGATATAAATATAAAACTTATGTATAAGAAAAAAAAACTATTGCTATCGCTTGCAACTGGTTCTATATTTATGTTATTCAAATGTCTGGACCCTCTTAGTACTCTTGAGATGTAGGTGAGTACTTTTTACGTTTAGTGCAGAATACAAAGAAAATAATTAACAAGCTAACTAGCAAAATTGCAAGTCCTAAAGCTAAGAGCACAATCCAGTAAACCTGAATAGCCTCTTGTTGTTTGTGAGATGTTTGAGTAGTTGTTGGATAGGACACTGCTTCTTGGGTGTCCTGCATTCCAGAATCAGAACTTGGACTTGGAAAAGAACTTTTATGTCCTACCTGTACACATCTGTTATCTTCACTTCTTTCATATCCTTCATCACAAAGACTGCATGAACATTCACTGTTTCTATCAAATCCATGTGCACAGATTTTCATTTCATTACCCAAGTATATAGCATGCGGCAAGCAGATGCAGATGTTATCAGAAGTGGTACTACCCTGCTTTTTTAACATTTGACCATCTGAGTTACACTTTTGATGCACCTTGCTGCACTCTGGTCGCAGAATCATGTATGAATCACGAACTTCATCCTCATAGTGTCCTTCTTGACATTCTTGCTTGATATACTCTGGTGTACTGTCAACTGGGCTGACAGTCAGATTTAAGAACTCTCCTGGTAATGCAGTCTGCTTTTTCATGCAGGCTTGGATAATATAATCGTTACCGTTTGGCAATGTGCCTTGTTGGCAACTCCAGTAATATTCCTTGTTCTCCTTCTCACTGAAGTCTTGACAGCAAATTCTGTTTATGTCTTTCCATCTTTCTCTGTCTACAACTGGACTCAAGCACCAAGCATTTGAAATCTTGGCTTTGCATTTGGGTGCAAAGATCTGACTAGTTGAAATAATAGTGGGGTCCAGGGTTTGTGTGCGTGAAGGCAGTAGCAATAGAAAAAAGATAATCTGTATGCAGATTCTGTTGGAAATAATGCTAAATATCTTATAATGAGCATTATCTGTGTTATAAGCCCTAACCATGTTTGGTTCTATATCAAAACAGACAACATCTGGTTCAACTTTCTTTTCAAATTTTATATAAGAGAGAATGTGACTGGTGTCACCTTGAGAAGATGGCTTATTTTCTGGAAGGGCTTCTGCTGTTTTTTTGACAGAAACTGGGATGCTAGTAGACGCATTCATTTCATCCATCATTTTGATCAGTACCTCATTATAAGGTCTTATACAATCACCTGTCATCTTGACTGACATCTCATTATCTGATCTTATATCATCTTCTGTCTCTTTAATCAGCATCTCATTATGTGATCTCATGCCATCATCTGTCATCTTGATCGGTCTCTCATTATGTGTTCTTATGTCATCGTTTGTCATCTTAGGCAGCAGTTTATTTGGTCTTATTCCATCACTCATCACTTTGATTGGTGTCTCATCAGGTGGTCTCACCTCAACGATGTTTTGTATATCCTCATCAACAATGTCTACTTCATTGTCAGATCCCTCAGATGCCTGTTCCCAATCAAATGAAACTGCTCCTTTTGTTCCATTCTTTCTGTAGGTAATAGTAAATGTCTTATACTGGCCTCGTATGTGACCTCTCGCTTTTCGGGAATCCTCTGGACCAGTTTCTTGGATTGTTTCGAACAAAAGCAAAGGCAGATGCCTTTGAGTAACAACATTTTCATCTGTAAGTGTTGTGCTGGTTACCATTTTTGAAAGTATAGCTGGTATATAAACCTGTAAACAAAATCAGCAAACAAAAAAAAGTACGGGCTAAACTGGGAAAATTCCCATATTACATGCATTAAGATTTCTTATAAAAAGTAATCTGATCCTGGATGACCACTGTAAAATTCTTTAAGTGTTAAAAATCACCAGCATTATTAACTTGACATTCATTGATAATTCTTACCGATAATAATCTCCAGATGAAATAGTGAAAGTTAGCTGTATCACAGCAGGTAACCCCCGATAACATATCCCAGAGGGCAATTCGGGAATCGTCCTCTTGTGAACCGATGTAAAACCGTGTAAAAGGCACAATGCAAAATTATAATTTTCCACACACATACATACAAACCATAATAGTATTAACCACGGACCTTCATCTAGGGCAGATGAAGGTCCGTGGTATTAACTTTGTTACGTACAATTTCTTTTAACCGGCTGTTGCCAAGTCCTAAATGGTAGTATTCGCATTTGGTTCTTATCCATTCTTGCAGACAAATACGATTTCGCAGACGACACGTTCGTCAAAGGGAATATCTACAATGCCACATTTGACATGTTTAAAAATATTTTTCTTTCCAGTTGTTATAAGTCTTATTCAGTTTTCCAAGGCAGAAAATGCTTTGGAGACGGATGCTTTTCTTAGACCAACCGTAGTGGTTGCTTTTCTTGTTCGTAACAAGGCTCATACGTTGCCTTGGTTTTTAGGTCGTCTCGAGATGCTAGCGTATCCAAAGGATAGAATCTCTCTGTGGTAAGTGACATTCAGCTCTTTAAAATATTGATTGAAATACTAGGTTTGTATATTGAAATGAAGAAAAAAATAAAAATTCGCAAAAAGCAGTGATCATAGTAAAACTGATGCAAATTCGTTCGATTTGTTAACATTTTTGAATTTTTTGGTATGAAGCCCAAACTGTCTTTCTGTTCAGTTATATAAATAAATTATCCGAGTATCGTTCTTATTATAAATGACTCAAGCAAACCATTGTGTTAGTAATGCACAGTAAACCTAAAAGAAACAAATTAGATTGAATACTTTGATTTGAGTAGTATTTATAATTATGAAACAGTATTATTAATGCACTTACAAATATTTTCTATTTGTTGAAATGTAGGATACATAGTGACCATAACATTGACAACAGTACTGCTATTTTGAAAGAATGGATTGCAGCTGTAAAACCATTATACCATTCAGTTGATATACAAATTGATGAGAAACAAATGGGTAAGAAGAGTATCTGTATAACTTTATTGCTGTTAAATACTAATTAACCTTCTTGGCAGCACAAAATTACATGGGTCCCATATACTTTCCATGGAACCCATGTTTTTGGCATTTTTTGCTGCTATGGCTTAAGCTTTCCTTTCATATTTTACTGGGTGTCTTTTTCTTTCACTATTTTGTCATGCATATAAGCATACACAGGCTACACTCAAAAGTCCTAAAACTGACAAAGCCTAGCTACTCCTACCCTACCACCACATAAAACCAAAAACATATGGGTCCCATAGAAAATATATGGGACCCATGTCCTTCGTCAGGGAACTCGTGCATTTTTGATTTTCTGTATTCTGTGTAGCCTTAACCATAAAAATTTCGGGAAAAATTTAGAAGTTTTAATTACGTCAGGTCCTTCAGTATGAATACCATGATTTTCCTAGTGAAGTATTCATCAGATAAATCTCAAATTATGCAATATTTCATTTTTATCATTTGAAATGTTGACTTTAGACCTCATTCTTTGGAACATAAATGGAGTGTTCACTTAGATATTGGCAAGTAATATCCTGAGCTAAGATCAACTTGAAAGCTTTGTTTTATAACTTACAGGCCTCTAGCGTTGCGATTCTGTGTGAATTGGGTGCATGCATGTGTGTGCAATTATGTATGTGCACATGTTTTCTTGTTTTGTTGAAGGAAACCACTTATCACTATTACCATCACTGTCACTGTCCAATAAATTTCCATTTAGTCATGTCCTCAATCCACAGACTTGTATAAGGGGACACAAGTCTGTTTTGAATTTGTTGTCAGTTAAGTTTTTAAATAAAAAATAGAAAAAAGAAAAGTAAACCCAGATTTAAAAAATAAACGGCTGTAGGAAATAGTTTGTTCTCTGCATTTTGTTTTGTCCAAGGCAACTAAAAACTGTTTTGCAGTGAGTGAAGTAGGTAGCACAGGCATAGGATTGGTCCATTTCCTTCAAGTATAATGCTATCTTTATCATACCCACTTTAACCCTGAACAATTGTAACAACTGTTAGCACTGTTTTTGCCTACGTCATGTATGCTTTTATTCACACATGTTTTGATGCTGATGTGAATACACTTATTTTGTTTACAATCTCCTGTCACTTTTTTTTTTTGCTAACCTATTGCTAAGCAAGTCTTCCATATTGCTGGCATAGGGCAGTTTAGAACTTAGATTTTTATCATGTATGTTTTCATACCAATCAAAATAATGGCAGGATTTTATGCAATATATTCAGTTTGGTGTAATTTTTATTTAAGTTTATGTTTTTGTGATTTTAATACTTTAAAAAAATCTTCAGGTTATACAGATGAGCTGTCTCCTTTTGACTGGACAGAAAAGCGTTTTTCAAATGTAATTAGCCTTCGTCAGAAAGCCATTGAATACTCCATACAAAAGTGGGCAGACTATCTGTTTGTAAGTGTGTTGATTACCTATTTCTGTACTTTATAAACATAGGGAAATGTAAAAATTACTGGAATATTATTTAGCTGATTCCACTTAATTTAGTTTTTGTAAGACTTGTTTTATATATATATATACTGTTTAATGGACAACTATACATTTTTTTCATGCATTCACAAACATTTTATGTGTACATACTGTACTGGGTTTTTTTCCTGGAAGGACTGCTATTGTTTGTTTTCGTTTTAATCAGCTAGGTGTTTCTTTCCTCAGAAGCTTTTAAGAATATCATTCCATCTTATATGGCTATAAAGTGGTTGAAATCCTTATTTCTCTCTTGCCAAATGCCTGGTGGGAAGCTGTATTTACTGACAATGCTGCAATGAGCAGTTCTTGCATGCAACTTTCTCTTATTCTAAATTCTGACCGGTTCTCCTCGGTGTGTGATGAGAAGTAAATTACGAAGGAAGTTCTGTTCCTTTGTGTGTGTGTGTGTGTGTGCATTTTTCTCTTTCCAAAATTAACTCATCTTTTTTTTAATAAGTGATTTGGACTTGGAGTGTATTTTTGAATGTTTATTTCTATTTTTTTAAATGGTGATACTGTGGATTAATTTATCACAGAATCATACTGATGAAGAACCAGTTGATGTATGAAACTGTTTACAATGTAATATGCCTTTTCAGATGATTGATGCTGATGTCATTATAGAAAATACTCACACTCTGCAACTGCTACAACAGCAGCAAAAGTGAGTTTTATATGCAGCAACTTTGACTGTTGCTTATTGCAAGATTGTGTCAGAGCAAAGGTGAAATATAGCCATGGCAAATAGATGAATGAGCTGTCATAAAGTGATGTAGAAAAGAATCTTTTTTTTTTAAAGATAATCATGGTCATTTATTCAGTTTGTGCTATCTTGTCTAAAAATTCATGCAGATAGAGAAATGAGACCACCAAGGAAAGTTGCTTTACCAGTAGATCATGGGTCCAACACTATCTCATTTGGTCTTGCATGCTTGCTGTTTTCATGTTTTTACAGTTATATTGTTTAACGCCAGCAATTCTGGTGGTTTCCAATTTACATATGGTTGTAATTTACCCAAAAGAGCTGGGTTTTTTTGTTTTGGTTGCCAGGCTGGCAGTGGGACCGATGCTGAATGCTAGTGTGGAGGGCTACTATTCCAATTTTTGGGGAGCAATGAATGAGAAGGTTGGTAGTACTTTGAATATTTGAGTTCTTGAAATCAAAGGCAGTAATAATGATTTATGAAATTAGAAAGTATAACATTATTAACCCTCTTAGCATGACATAAAATAAAAGTAATCATCTTCATGCTACCCAGAAAAGCCACGATCATGACCCATCATACTAAGAGGGTTCATATAGTTTTATATATTTAAGCACTGTTCATTTGCAACAGTATAGACATCATTAAAATTTAATGTTTGTGAATGACTTTGGAATCATCTGGATGTTATTAATTTGGCTGATTACATTAACATATCCATTCAAATGCAGGTTGCTTTTATTTAATGACTATGTTAATCGCAAGATAATACTTTCCTATCTGTGTGTCAAGAACTCCATCCTTACCAGTGCCTGAAATAACCTTATATTGGAATATAAGCATTCTTTTTAAAACTTATTTTCATATATTTATCTATTTTCTGTTGCATTGATGTTGTAAGTCTATCCATGTTCCAACAACATTCTGAAATTTAGCTCTTTACATTTCAGAGTTTTTTTGTTGTTTTTTTTAACTAAACCACCAAGTAAGTGTGGTTTTCTGACTAAGCCCATTCAAATGAAATGTAAAGAGTGAAGCCGCTTTTTTAGCTGCTGATTTTTGAAGGCTTTTATCACATGAACATAATGGAATTATTTAGGAATTGTTACCTTATAAGGCACTAAAGCTGTCATTTAAAAAAGTTATTTTGCCAGTCACATATGTCTTCAGGATTATGAAAATTAAGTAAAATCCTTGTAACATACAACTGAATATCGTTTTGCAGTAGCTCATAACTGAAAAAATTATGCTTGGATTTGTACTAATACAACAAATAAATCCATTTCTGTCTCAGCTTTGATGTTATCCTAAAAAGCATATTTTGCTGCTATTTTTTTAAATAAAAGTTTGTGGAATAATTTTATGTATTTATTATTTATTCCAGGGGTACTATGAACGCTCATCAGATTATATCGCAATAGTGGACAGAATAAAGATGGGGTGTTTTTCAGTGCCTATGGTACATTCTGCAGTATTGTTTGATATGAGGCGAGCACAGTCCAAGCACTTGTCTTACAGCTCTGTTCCAGATGGTTATGAGGGACCAAAAGATGACATCATTATCTTAGCCCATAACATCAAAATTTCAGGTTGGGAAACAGACCTCATTTGTTACACTTGTATCGGTAGTGTATAGTGTATGTGAAAGAGAGAGAGAGAGAGAGAATGTGTGTGTGTGAGGAAGTTTTTGGGTGTTCAGATAATAGGTGAGTAGTGGCATCTGTCAGGATGTGTGTGATTGGTATTTATCAAATAAGTGGCAGCCATCAACAAGACATGTTCCTAGTGCAATGTCCCTTGGAAAATAGATTGATTATTCTGTAATAAGCATCTCTTTAAACAAAACTGTAAGAGAAAACAAATATCTAAGGGTGCCAGCAGAACGATTAAAATTTGAGGTAGTTGTAGATTCATACACATGCACTCACAGATGTTTTATTATATAAAATATCAACTTCAACAGGCAACAAAGTACGATGTACTGATTGTTACATTGCAGGAGAAACAATGCATGTTTTGAATACTGAGTACTTTGGCAAAGTGATGATTCCCCTTGATAATAAATTTTCCCTGCAAGATGACCAGGACCAGTTTGACCATATACGCCTGGAAGCAAATGGTAGGCTACCATTGGATTATATTGCTAGAATTTGTTGTGCAGGCTGCGGTTATACAGCTGCTACATCTCTTTGTTTATTGCTTACAGTTTTCATCCTGTCATCAGCAGTAGCTGTCATGTTTTAACTTAACCCTTTGAGCCCTGAGCTCCTGAGCATATGTGAGCCTTCCTGCCTGAGCTCCTGGGCCAAAACTGGCTAATAATGGATGTACAATGCTTACTGCCAAAATTTAAGTTGGAACAAACAATATAAGATTGGTTGGCACTTGGAATCATTAAACTCCACATCATTTGCCTGATATAGCTTATTCCAGCCATCTCGAGCACCGTCAACATCACCTAAGTCTGTGGGGTCACACCTTCTTTGATCAGCTGAAAATGCAGGCCGTGGTTCATTTTCGACATCACTGTCTGTGAGTGTGACCAAATCATCCGATTCAAAATCTATCTTACTGTCAGACTAATCATTATTGTACTCTACTTCTGATAAATTATCCAGCATGTCCTTTACTTTCTGCGTTGTATAAAATTGCTTTCGTGCACACTTTGTCGTGATTTTACCCCTGATAGGCCAGGTTGAGGCTCTGTACGATTCATGGTAAAAACTCTATCCAATTTTCATCGAAACATGGTCAAAAAACACAGTGAAAGGGAGCAGACATGTTCTACTAAATCTGCTGATGTCAGATAGTATGGCTTCTCTGATTGGCTGGTGAAAATAGGTTTAAACCAATCACAAAACCCAACGCAAGTGATACACACTGCTTTACTGGTGGCTCGGCAATCCGGTAAACCGGTGGTGCGGGCTCAAAGGGTTAAGAGAATAACAAAGCATGCTGATATTGTCATTAACACTATTTAGTTATTTTCTGGCAACATCATTTAATAATGAAAAATTACTTGTAAAACTGCTGAATATAACTTATTTTGTTTGAATGTTTGGTCTTCAAGATCTTACTTGTTTAGATCCTTCTAGCATGACTAATCATATCATGACTTTTGACCAGTCCTGAAAAACCTGAGAATGGACAAGCAATAGGGGACTTCTTTCTGTATTTTGTCTATTTTTTCAGTGTTTGGGCCACCATTGCCTCCATCTCCTCACATATCTTTCATTCCTATGAAACCAAAGGACAAACTGGGCTTTGATCAGGTAAGTAACATCATTTCTGGAGCACCTAAGTTCCTGTCACATAATACAAAAATTATGAAAATTGCAAGCCAGGCATGCGTTTAACTTTGCCTAGATAAGTTTATTTAAGTTTATTAAAGTGATTGTTATTAAACAAAATTGATGTATATGTAATAATAGAAGAAAAAAGCAGAGCTTACAGTCTGATGGTCTTAATATTTTTACATTTCTTTGGCATGATATAATAGCAGTGATATATTGGTCTGTATAACCAGCTGGTTCACTTTTAACATTTTATAGTTGGACTTTTTTTTTCTATTCGGGATGTCATTAAAATAGGCAAAAGCGATAGTTATACTGCTACAAGCATTTATAAAAGTATTCATCAGAGTAGAACGAAAATACTGTTTTCGTTTCCTCGTGTAAATTGCAAACATTTTTCAGATCTACATGATCAATCTTGAGAGAAGGAGTGAGAGAAGAGAGCGTATGATGAATGCCTTTGACATCTTGGGAATAGATGCTGTTCTGAGAACTGCTGTGGATGGAAAGTAAGTCAATATGTTCTGCACATTTTTAATAAAAGTATCAAAACACATAGTGCTGCAGCTTTGATCTTGTGAGATTTTAACAGAAAAATCAGCATAATAAGGGCAAACAATATAAAAATCTTAACTTGTCTGAATGACATTTTAAAAATTTTCACATTTCACTGCTTTGCATTTTTGAGAGAAAATGAACAGTCTTCATAACCACAAGTTTTAATTTCTGCTTCTCATTTTTTATTGTAGGAAGATCACTCCTGCTTTCATTAAACAACTGGGTATCCAGCAGCTGCCAGGATTTGCTGATCCCTACAGTGGGAGGTAGGCACCACCTCAACCTTTCTTTTCCGAGTGCCACACTTTGGTATAGAACAAAGAGAAGCAAGTAGCAACACATGTCATGCTAATATACAAACACACGTACATAAACTGCAGCATGTGCATACATGCATATAAACAACACTCACATCTTCTTGGATATATTCAAATAGCAGTAGACTTAAAAAATAATGGAACTGTGCTTTGGGGACAACCACTTAAACCTATTTCTAAAAAAGATCTAAATTTTTTTTCTTTTAAATGGATGGAAAATTTTTTCTTTGTCATGATGGATTTTTTTTATTGTTAAAATGAAAAATCCCTTTGCTACATATGGAGTTTATGGAGGTGGGTTTTTTTCCCCCTTTCTCATTTCTCTTATGGTTTTGTATATTTCTTTCCCTCTATCTGAGAAATAAATTCCTGTTAAACTGACTGAAGGCAAACTTTGAGGTGCAAAGGCCTTTTCAGGGACAAAAGCAAATGTTTGCCTATGGGAAACATTCGATCTATTGCTTGTTTGCAGACTGCAGATCATGGATCAGCTTAATGCATGGAGAGTTTCTAAAATACAGTAGATGTGGTACTTCATGCCTAGCCCCTTTAATTTCTGACTTTGGATTGCTTGCAGCCATGGCATGTAACTATCAAGTTCTTACATCAAAATATAGCCTCCTTACTAATGCAGTCTTTTTTCTGATGCTAATGATATGCTTAAGCATGATTGTTTCTGTTTGCTTCCCCTTATTGACAAAACTGGAAGATACTTTGAGCAGGAAAGAGTGAGGTATCTATAGATGAAGAACAGTGAATTGCAAACATTTTACAGTGATACATGTCATGTCTTCATGGAATATTGGCTATTTTTTTTATTACAGTACTATACTTGAATTTTGTAATTGTGCATACCATTTAGTTTTTACTATTTAGCATAATAAATTCACTATAAACTGGTGGGTTTTTTTTAATTCATCAGGTACTGATACTGATAAGTACATTTTTTAATCTACAAATTTATTGATATAATTCCTTCAAGCAACCAGAGCAGTGCAGGTAAACTGACAAACAGTTTATTGACAGATATAGACATTATATTTTGTATTGTTGCATGTGTGGTCATGTTAGGGACACAACACGATGCACACATGCAAACACAGTGTCCACATGCTTTCTTTCACTCTACAAATCACAAGAACTGTCATTGGGCTTCATGTTTTCTATTTTAGAGAGTTTGATTATCTTCACAATCATACAAGATATTCGCATAAATTCAACCCCCAATAATCCTATAAATTCTTAGCAATATAGTCACTTATACACACGAGTCCATAGAAACTTTCAGACAAAACAGTCACTCCTTCGATAGATATCAGACTAGTGTCTTTTGCTTATATTTATATCATCTGTCACTCCAGTGGGACCATAACTGTCAATGTTAACTTCCTAGACTAGGGTCCCAGTACAAATAGTCAGAAGATCAAAATTAATTACACTTACATTCAAAGATACTCCGCTTCAGGACCACACACACACACACACTTCCTTGAATTCTCTACCTTGACACCACTAACACCATACACACTTTAATTCTATTAGCGGTACATGACGTTATTACTCCCAGTACTCCTCGACAGCTGGTGCTGGTTATACAGACAACAAACTGATGGAAATGACGTTACGACTTTAGTACTCCTTGACAGCTGATGCTGGTTGTACAGACACAAGCTGATGCTGGTTGGATCATAGGTCATTTCACCCCTACCATTTCGTTCCACACCAAAGGTCAATTCGTCCCACCTAGACCCATTTTGTTCCATGTATGGTCCATTTTGTCCCAAGACAGAAAAGTCAAATAGTCTCTAACCCAAAAGGCAAATTGATCACCGATGAAACAAGTAGCTATTAACGTCAAATATTACCAAAAGAGCCATACGTTGTTTGGACAATTAGATATGCCATATAGATATGGAGGTTATGGGGTGGGCACATAGGGGTAGCACCTCAGGTGTGGGAGCTTGTCATGTCCTCGTTAGAGCAGCTCACTTGCCTTTGGTCCCCATCTCCCACCCAACTCTCACCAGTAAGCTGTTTGCATATGACAGCAGGTAACCCTGGTACACTGCTTTGACAGGCGGGCCAAACATGGTGAGGGTAGCTGGTGGGTTCCACACCCTCAGTGACCTTTTCAGCGTATGCCCACCCCAGCATGCAAAGATTGGAGTCGGCAGACCGTGTGTAAGCCATTGGCCCAACATTCAGAATGGCGACCCCAGCAGCGCATTGTGGAATGCATCAAGGGCATGGTGGGACACATAGGACGCCCTGGCCATCCACTGCACTCTGACCTATACCTCCAACCATCCTGACTTTGTCTTGCCACGGAACTCGCTAGGCTGGGACGAAAGAGTGAGGTTGATACTCCACAACTCTCCCTCACTATAATCCAGCGCAAGTCATCACTGCACTCCAGCAAGCTGCCGCCGCCGCCTGCTACACATCAGATGGCACTATAGGATCCCCAACACAGAACTCCTGAGCCAGGCTTGCATTTCTACCATCCACACATTTCTGCTGAAATCGCAGGCCAAATGGGCTGAACATGTCGTCCGTATGCCTGACAGTCGTCTGCCAAAGCAACTGTTCTATGGAGAGCTGTGCCAGGAAAAGCGCACAGTTGGAGGGCAGAAAAAGCGATACATGGAAAGCCTCAAAGCCACCCTCTGAGACCTATGCAGGGAGCCTATGCAGCTCAGGCCTGATGCATCACAGCAACAGAAGAGAGACACAAACCACGAAAGGCTAAAATTTACATCCCTGGCAACCCCACGTTTTCACACGCCTGTCCCACATGTGGGAGACTCTTCAGGGTCCAGATTGGGCCACCTCCGTTCCTATCACCACCCCCATTAACTCCTCCTTTATGCATGAAGTCATGGTCATCATCGTCCCCCGATGGACGAACGAAGAGATATGCAAGCTCAGCTACCTATTTTAACAAAATGGTGCGAATATGTTTAGCCACCATTTTACTATATAAAAAAATGGCCGCCAGTCAATACGAATAATAATAATAATAATGGAAATTTATATAGCGCATTTCCCTGCTTTACAGAAGGCTCAATGCGCTTTACAAAGAAATTCAAAGACACAAATTCACACAACCGACAAAGTGAAACAGACTAAAACATGACCACAAACAACAGAGGCGATAGAGAAGACCACCAGACCCAGAACGTTCATGCCAGAGCTTACTACCAGCTTCAGGCTCTCTATAATGTCTGTGACTTCCACCATTGCAGTTCCATTGGACACGTTTCTGGTAGCGGCTTTAATCAAATCAACGTCTGTTGTCTCCCGTTGAAAACACATCATCATTAAATTATCCGGAAAGCAGTTTCTGATCAAGTCCAGCAGAGCGTCCAGCGGTTTGGTGTTCTTAGAGGTGCCACTGCGTGGAATGGTGTTAATGTCACGTGTGTCTCCGGGATGGATGGACAGGAGAAGGATGATGCCAAGAATGACGGCTGACAGCGTTATGGTCATGTAGTAGATCATGGCGCCCAGCCCCAGTTTGCCGGAAGCTTTCTTATCCAGCGTGGCCATCGCCGTCACCAGGCTGGACAGGATCAAGGGCAGGATGAGCAGCTTGAGCATGTTGAGCAACAAATCGCCAGGAAACCTTAGATAGAAGATCTTGCGCTTGTCATTGGGAGTCCAAGGTCCTGGGAGGTATTTTAGTCCCAAACCAAGTCCAATACCAAAGATTACACCTAAGACGAGAAAGAGGATAAACACCAAGTCTTGATGAACATTTTCCTTCTTTCTCGCTTGCTTTCTGTCGCTTGTGCATTTGGAGAATCTGCTGATACGGGCGCCATTTCTTGTCTGTTCAATAGAAGCAAAGATCTACATGATCGCGTAGGAAATGCAAAGTCTGTTGCTGTAGACCAAGCAATAGATCTGGAAACATGAACGACGGAGTTGGGAAAAAAAAAAAACAGTGAAACCAAAATAATTGTCCTCTACAACAATGTCAGTCATAATTAAAATAACTGCACTCTAGCAAACTATTGGAAGAAGAGGTTCGCGTGGTTTCCGTACATACAGAACGCTGAAGCTGAACAGTAATGGCTGACATGGCACCGCTCTGAAAAATTGGTGAAGAACAAAAGTCTGCGTGATTCCTACGGTCGACCACAAAACACAGCAGAAACTAATGCTCAGTCAGTGACAAAAATACTGGCACAAACTGGATATCAACTGCAGTTACTTACAACCAAGTATAACAAGAAATAAATGTGAATGTATCTTGTGCCTGATTAAAATTATAATAATGCTTTTCCAGAAAATAATTATTAAAATGGCAAATACACGTGATTTTTCTCTTTAACGATCTTTAAAAATTAAAGACTTTGTCATCATTTTATTGTAAACTTATATTTTGACTTTTTTTTGTTTTACTTATTTTTATAATATGCAGAGACATTCATTTATAGCTACTTGTTTTATCAGTGACTGATTCGCCTTTTGGGCTTGGGGCGATTTGACTTGGGACAAAATGGACCATACATGGGACGAAATGGACCTATGTGGGACGAATTGACCTTTGGTGTGGGACGAAATGGTAGGGGCGAAATCACCGACATTATAGAAGTCTGTGACACATACTCTCTTCCATGACTCATACTCTTCCGCACATTCATACCAACAGACGGCCAAGGGCGACAGCTCGTGCTTACTACAGCATAGTCAGGGGTGACAACCCTCGTTCCTGATAGGTCGTAATCAGAATTCGCAGCACGCAGATGTCCAATATTTTAAATGCAGTAAGTAGAGACAGTTATGTCATCTGTGCATGCTATTAAGAATTCATTAGTTACCATGTCCCAGGTCCTGTGGTAATATGCTTACTTACCACCACAAATCTACAGCAAATGCAATGGAGGCAAACTTGTAAAGGAGCTATAACTGATCACACAGCAGTCATGCTGACATTTTTGTCAAGGGATTAGGATATGAAGCCACCAGCAAGCAACAAGTCAGGTGTGTGGTTGAGATGAATTGAGTCTGAGTCTGAACATTTATATTTTCGTTTTGTCTTCAAAATTTAAGCCCTATTGTGAGGAAGGGAACCAAATATATTAGCTCCACACACAGCTTGTTTTCTACTTTTCCCTGTTTAGTCACACACACACACACACACAGACACACGTGTGTCTGTGTGTGTGTTTATGTGTGTGTGTGAGAGAGAGAAAGAGTGAGAAATAGAGAGCTCCAAGGACTCTCAACGTAAATGATGCCACCAGAATAGGTTGTGTTTTTTTGGGGCACTAAGCTCAAATTCTTTTTTTATTAAAGTTATACATAACTAAGTATGTGCTTTGCTTTTCCCTTGGTAGCATCTGAAATAAATTTTATCAGAGGCAATACTAATCTGCAACTGACAATCTATGTAGTTGTTAACAATTATTTTCACTAACAACCCCTTCCATGATCACTGTTAATTTCTTCGTTTCTTGTCCGTGGTTTCATGGATGTGGTCACAGACATCCGACACTATACAGGTTCAAAACTCAGGATTTTAAAATTCATATATAAATCTACAGGCTACTTAGAAGTCATAGTTATTATTGTGGTTGTGTGAAAAGTATACAATTTTGTTTTGATGTGAATAGGCATGGGCTAGTTTGTTTACTGTTATTGATCAAAATCATTTTTGTTTATGTTTGTTTAGTTTTGCTGATGAAATAAAAGCTATAGAATGGGCATAGCCTTATATATATATTTGGTATTGTTTTCCTTCTTATAGTGTTCTCGTGTAATGGGTTCACTTTCAGATGCTAGCTGAGATTATAGTTTTGTTGAGATTTTGAAGTTCAGACTTACAATTATGATACATTGCAAATCCTTTATGTGATATTCACCCACTTTTATATTCTCTCTGCTCAGGTCTATGACGATGGGTGAAATTGGCTGTTTTCTCAGTCATTACTATATCTGGGAGGAAGTAAGTACTGAGCACTGCACAAAGATCTAAACGACTTTTCATTGGCGTCATCATGTTGTTAGTACTGCAAAGTACATTCCCCGACTTAAACGTGTTACCAATATTTTTAACAATTTAATCAATCTCCTTAAAAATTATAAAATTATTCTTTTAATGGTTTGGTTATAATACTTTCATGACAAAAACTTTGGTTTCCTTCTTTTTGTCATAAATTTTGTTGCAATTATTGTCATATTTGTCTCTTGACTAAACAATTTAACAAATATTATAAATAATTTATTATTATAGTCATCATATTTCTCTTATGCTTTTCAGGTGGTTCAGAAAAACTACAGTCGTGTCCTGCTATTTGAGGATGACATCCGCTTTGAGCCCTATTTTCTCAAGAAGTTGAAGTTTTTGATGTATGACCTTGATAGGCTGCTACCTACATGGGACCTTGTGTAAGTGAGCAATTTCCATGAGGTTTTTGTTGGGTATTGTTAACATACTGAAACACTTCCTATACCAAAATAAAACACATTTCCAGACTTTGAAAATCTTATATTTGATTTTGTTTAAGGTAAAATTTATAAAGTATTTAATAAGTCTTTAAACATTATATGCTTGTAAAATTTGAAGTGTACAAGCTCTTAAAGCTCTCTTGATGCTGTTATAGGTACCTTGGTCGTAAACGCTTGAGAAAAGGTGAAGAAAAGTTAGTGGAAGGCTCAGAACGACTTGCATGGCCACATTATTCCTACTGGACCCTGAGTTATGCCATAAGTAATACTGGTGCACAGAAGCTTCTTAATCAGAAGCCATTGACAAAGTTGGTGCCTGTTGATGAGTATCTGCCTATCATGTTTGACAGACACCCAGAGTAAGTATTTAAATACACACATGATAATAAATGCATGATTTATATAGCTCATGCTCACTATCATAATGAGCAGCTTTTAGTGCTTGAGACAAGAACTAGAAATGGAGAACATACGAAGGATGGAAGGATATACAACAGTACTGATAACTAATAAAAGACTAGAAAATGCAAAGAAGAATCGAGTAACAAAAACTGAAGGTATCATGATTCTGCAGAGGAAGACAAGGAGGGAAGTAGCCAATAAATGAAAAAAGAGGGGGTTGGGGAGGGTTAAGGATGGACTAGCATTGTGTGGACTGTTGTTAGGAGTAAAGCTCAAGGAAGAGGTGTGTTTTTAGTGCACATTTAAAGAATTCAATGGTGGGTAGGTGTCAGATATGGAAAGGGAGAGAGTTGCATTATTTCGCTGCACAGTAACTAAAAATCCTGTGAACATATGTTGCTCTGGTGACAGGAATAGTTAGGATATGGTCATCAGATGAAAAGCGTAATTGTCTGGCTGGGATTGAGGGGAAGAGAAGTTAAGGAAAATAGTGATGGAAGGAGCCTGCAAAGAAATTAAGGCACAGCACTTGACAGTTTGTACTGAATGTGATAACATATCGGTAGCAGTGCAGAAAATGAAGGAGAGGAATGACATGGTCCTGTTTCCTAGCTGCAAGCAGTAGAGTTCTGTATTTTGCATGCACACACACACACAGTCCCTCTTCCCTTAGAATTTTATTTGACTCATTATTGCCTGTGTTGTCTTTGTAATCATCATCACCATCTCAGTCATCATTATTACATCTGGCATGCATATGTTATCAACATTGTTACTACAGACCTAAGACCACATACTCTCATTGTCCACTTAATCTCTTTGTTTCAGAGATTCATGGAAGCTAGCATTTTGGCCAAGAAATTTACTGGCTGTATCAGCTGATCCATTTTTAGTCTATCCAACTCATTATACAGGAGAATCCAATTATATTTCTGACACAGAAGATTCAGCAATCATTGAGAATGTTGAAGATGCAAAAATGAGACGAGAAGATTTATGACAAAAACTACATCTGTAAGAAGCTGTTTTTTTCACTACTGTTCCACAGTCGATGCATTCTCACGCCACACTAATACCAAAGCTGACTGTTCTTCTGCAGTGATGCATATTTTTATAAATCATATAAGCCCGATGTGCACAGTGATCTCCCATGAAATGTGTGCCTGATTAAAATTATAATAATGCTTTTCCAGAATTGAGTATTCTAGTACTTGAGCTACTAGGCTTGCCATTTCATGTCATTTTCATCAGTAAGAATTTTATAATTTCCTCTTTTGACACTGCTTTACTATTTTGAATGAGCAAAATCTGATGTTCCTGTAATGATTACAGCCATTATTATTTTTTCTTTGTTCCATGTTTATACCTTTGTTTGCATGCAACTTCATTATTAGAAATTATTTACATGTTTCTTGTGATGTAGAATTCTTATGTCCCAGATAATGTGGTAAGGATTGAAAAGCATGCCAGTAATTTTTTTTCAACATACCCTGATCTGGACAATTGTATTCAGCATGGCTTGTGCTTACATAAATTTTTATTTGTGTGATTCTTTATATTAAGAATTATTTCATGTTCCCATACTGCCAAATTTTACTTCTTGTGTGTTCAAATAACCACGAACTCTATTGTTCAGCATACTCATATCTATATATATATATATACATGCCCTCATGTACAATCAAAATTAGATGAGCCATTTATAGTTCACCGTCTATAAAGCCACCAAGTATTTTAGATTTCACACTTCAGGCTTAAACAAGTACGGATAAACTTATATAAACTTGGTATGAAATCTGTGAGGCTGGGGAAAAAGCTTTTGTTTCCACTAGAAAGTACTTAAAAGTTGCTTATAGAAAAGTGCTAGATGAGTAGTGGATGCTGAAATTCGGTAAAACATAAGATTTTGTCAACCCTCCAGAAATGCTATGTTCTTATCCCAGCATGTCTCTCATTTTTAGAAAATTGAGGTTGTGTAGCCATTTAATGCCTTTCAAAAGTGGCAATGACACACAAAAAAAACAACACAAAAAACCACCGTCCACTTTTAAGGACTGCTTTAATAAATACAGCTAGTAGAATATACATGAATATTTTTTCATTTGTTATTGTTATATTATATTTGTGCGAATGCATGGTCACTTGTCCAAGGAACTGTGTGAAGTGTGTGAGAAAAATTTATATATAGGAATCTGTTACATTGATAGTACACAAGTATTAACTGATGGTTTACATAGTGGAGGGTCCATAAATCTGATGGCCAATTGTTATCCAATAGCAATGTATCTATAGTTTATGAGGGAAGGTAACAGGTGACTGAATGTGAGTATTGGGATCTGCAGTTTCAGTATTGTGCTCTAGGTATGGTGAACCTTAAAGCTAGACATGTTAAGTATCGGCATTTAAGGCAAAGCAATCTACTAAAGTGTGTGATGTACTAATTGCCTTTTTCCTGGAGGTAAACTTAGGCTTTTCGAGGCACAACAAATTTGTTTTGGTATAAATTTCAGGACCAAAATAAAACATTTCCAGTTGCTGCTCTTGAGATTGTATTGTTTTGCACCTCGCATTTCAGAGTATATGGTTCTCGTGCTGCTGATGAGTCAATGAACCACATTGCTGCACTCAGTTTTGTATAAGCTCTAGCAATCACTAATCACCTGGTAACTTTTTTTAAACTTTTCCTGGTACATTTTACATTTATCCCTCATTACATATAGGTGAAAACTGTCAGTCCAAACAAATCCCTAAACCACTCAAACATCTGGGGAACAAGATGTGTATTTGATCTCACCTTGGTCTTACTCAGTCATTCTGAGAAATCGAATATGTAATCTGTGTTTGTATGTTTCAACAAGGTATGGAAGGTGGAAGAAATTTCTTAGATCAAAGTAAATATTTCAAAGAAAGAAGAAGTGCAAGTACTGCACATGTCGTCGAGGGCGACTACTGGTTTCGTCGGTGCCCTTCTAGCATCTGTTCACAGACGACGGAAGTATATGGCAACAGTTGGTCACAGACAGTCGCTGAGATGCAGATCGAATATAGGATCGGTCATGGATGATGTATATAAATAATAATGAACAGCTCAATGCAAAATGTAATCAGGGAACAATGAGATAATGCTTTTCACTTAAATCTGAAGTTCGTCGATCCGGTGCAGGTTCTTGTCGCCATAAACTTCAGCCAGTGTTAGCCACCGCAAGAATTTAGATAGTTTAAATATACGCTGCTCATCTGGAATCCAACAAGAGGACAGCGTCAAATGGCAGACAAACAATGAGGTAACGCTACTGAAGCAAAGATGGTAAATAGTATTTTTGAAGTGATTTTTGTTTGAAGTGTACGTGTGCCATATATGATAACGCAGATAACCCATTTGATAAATCGAACCCTTCGCGACGTTGATTTCGGATTATCAGTCAACTCAGAATGTGTACAGTAAATGAACTTGCGTATACGTTTATCCTTGAAAGCCTCAATATAAATAATGGTTGCCAATAATAATCTGGCAATTAATGTCGAAAAATTACTTCTGTTTGTTCAAACATCTACAGTCCTAGCCATCTTCGCGCATGCGCATTGTATGTCAACATATGATGGCGGCCTTGAAGGCGAGGTGTGGATAAGCCTACAATTTAGGAACGCCCCTTAAGTTTCAAAATGATTCGAAATATCTGTTCTTCGAAGCACGTATTTGGTTTGAGTGATTGCATTTTATTAATTTTGCAGGTTAATACAGTTTGATGATCTGCTGCAAGGAGAGACGATCGACTTGGATAAACTGAGAAAGATCTGCTTTAATGGTGAGTGTAAGTGCAGCTGTCTTGTGACATGTTGATTGTTTGATCTGTGCTTGCTCTGGTAGTTTTGAGCAAGGAAAGTAGGGAGGATAACGATCAAATTTCTATATAAGTACTATATTGACATAATCAAGAACTGTACGGCTATCTGCTGGTGTTACCATAGATTGCAGATCCTGTGGTTGAGGAAGTTCTTTTAAATAGATATTAAATATATATATATATATGGACAGTTCACAGATTTTGCATGGATATATTGTAATAATGGAAAAATTTTATTGTAAATGCTAATCTATTTGCACTTGTTGAGTATAATTACTTGGGTGCAGCATGAATGTTTGGTTTTGTTTATAATCACAGGGTGCCCTTTTGAAAGTGGGCATAGAGCAGTTTGTTGGAAGGTGAGAAAACATTTTCAGTTTTACATTTAAAAACTGTATGTGTATTAAAAACACTTACTTCCATGCTCTTCTCTTTTATGTTAGAATTTCAATTAGCTTGCCATTTAGTCCTAGATCAGTCAGAGGCAGCCTTTGGGGGTGCCAACTGGGGCGACTACCCCAGGCCCTGCGCCTGAGGGGCCCCCACGAAAGGAGATTCTTGTGGTAGGGTATATAGCAGAGGTTTTCAAACTTCCCAGAAGCGAACCACTTTCGAAAATTCGAATTGACCGAGTACCACCTCCCAACCCTACATATAGCCTCCATTCTTTTATTTTGGCGTGTGGTGCTCGCGTGCCACCCGTCATACCTTCGCGTACCAGTAGTGGTACACATACCACCCCTCTGGTATATAGAATTCACTTACAGCTCTTGGTCCCACATTGGCCCTGCATATGACATTTGCCTAGGGCCCCGCAGGGCCCTGCGTACTGCTAAAGCCACTTCTGAGATCAGTAACAACTTATTATAAAAGCAATGAAAATTTATATGTATCTTCCCCAGATGAAGGAGCTCATGGCGTTCATAATGTAAATAAAAACTGCACTGCATTTTGATCAGCTCTTTTTACATTTAATTGCATGCAACAAATGACACAAAAAGAAAGAGGGAGACAAAGATAGCTACTTTTGTTGATCTGATCAGTCTCCTATATATTTAAACATAAATTTAATGATCAGATATCGTAATTTATATAAGTGCTTCCATAAATATTTGACATTTATTGTAATATTTCTGTATTTCAAAAGGGGTGTAGAACAAAACTCACATAGGCTCAGTTGGGGCTTAGATTAAAGAGGAGAGGAAGCAGCTGTTTCTGGTTGTAAATTATTTTAAAGACAGAAGTTCTTTTAGGGGACAAAATCTCTTGCTTAAAATATATATTTTGTTCTGGATAGATTGGGTAGTGGAGTAAAAACATTGTTTCAGTGCTGAAATATTGGAAATGACATGACATTATAAATCCATGAGTCATTTTCACAATGATTGTATATGTTAACCTGTGTTTGGTTTCAGCTGCTACTCAACTATCTGCCTTTAAAAACTAGAGAATGGGAAACAGAGCTTGCCAAGCAAAGGTCAGAACCCTGTGAATTTGAATAGTATCTTTTAAGTTTTTGCCAAAGTGATTGAGTTTAATTCATAACAAGATACTAACTTCCGAAATTGAAGCTAACAAATATGTTTCATTGCAAGACACTTTTTGAAAAGACAGCTTTACCTGTTGTGATGCATGAGTATATAACTAAATCTGAATCCTTGAATAGTGAGAAGAATAATACCAGTGAATGTACAACTCCCTTTTGGCAAGATCAGTGAACTTACCATATCCACAGTATCCACAAAAAGGAATAAATTCAAGTCTAAACTTATTGTCAGATGTGGATTAAAGAGACAATGAAGTTTACAAAATTAAGAAAATGATGTTCTTTGTGTCTAGCTTGCATTGTGTGTGCCTCTCTGTTGCACACATGCACAATTTTTTGGTGATGCTTTTCTTCATTAATTGATTTTTTTTTACACTGAAAGTAGAAAAAAATCCAACAACAGAATTTTGAAATGTGTTTTGTTTCAGATCATTGTACAAACATTTTATTCAGGAGCTGATAATCATCCCAGGCAAAAAGACAAAGTCAAACAAATCTTCCAATGGAACATTAGAAGATCATGTAAGTGACTATTGTTTGTGAGAAAATAATATTTGAGCTAAATCTTCTCTGAGTTGTCCTTCCTTTCATTGTTTATTTTGTAGTTGTTAAGTATTTTGGTTATCAAGATTAATTTGAATTTGAACTTATCACAAATTTTTATTCCCACCCTTTAATATTTTTTTAAGAAATTTCAAATGTAATTATAGCCATAGTGTGTTTTGGTCAGTTTCATCCTTTCTCATCTTGCTTCAGCCCTTGAATCCTAACCCTGACAGCGAGTGGCAGGAGGACTTCAGGGATAATGAGATGCTGGTACAGATTGACAAAGACTGCCGGTAAAAATAGCCTCCCTGTCTCTGCTGTTGTCCCTTCATTTTGTTAAATATAGCTTTATTGATCTTATCAATTCTACTGAATGGTGGTGAACTAGCAAATGTGGCAAATATGCAAAGGAAATTGGTAGGATATCCATGTTAATAAATATTCTGTTAATAGAATCAACAAAATAGCTGAATTCTGTTGTTTTCAGACGCCTGTGCCCAGATTTATTTTTCTTTCAACGGGCAACAGACTTTCCATGTGATGAGCTAGTCAATGCGAGTTCCTCTGTGGAAACACTTCGTAAACGGGTTGAACACACTGCATTGAAGTCAGAGACAGTGGCGAAAAACAGGCTGGGCATAACATTTAATGTAAGATTTATTGAAAATAAATGACACCAAAATAAATATCTGTATCTTTATTATTCTTATAAAGTTCTGAATAAATTTCTTTCTATATATTTATATAGAAAGCATTTTTCTAAAAAGACAAAAACTATTATACATATACTGGGGATTTCTTTACGACAGTGTATTGTTGGTATTGAACTTGATACTTTTTTGTACAATTCATATTTAACACATCATAGATAGGTTACATCATGGTAATAAGTTCAAGAGATGATACATACAAAATATTAAGAAGTCACAATACTGGCCTTTAGTCGTGCTATCATTGGTCTTTTTGTTGTATTGTTGCAGAAGTCAAACAGTCGCAGGAAATCTGAAGAATACAGTACGCTCAGAGATGGTGAGGAAGCTCACTGGGAAGTTGTGGAGCGTATTCTTTTCATCTATGCTAAACTCAATCCAGGTCTTGCATATGTACAGGTGTGTTATCTGCGGGAATAAGTGTACATAGATTCCAGTCAAGTCACTTTATTGAAGGTGTCCTAAAAGAAAGTGTTGCTATTTTTGTTTTGGTTTTTTTTTTTTGTTTTTGTTTGTTTTGTGAGCCATCTTTGCACATTATACCAGAGATGGTTTAATATGAATCCTAATTGTGGATTGGTTATATTTATGCATTACTTTGCAGTTAACAAAAGCAGAAGCAAGAATTCTGTATTGATTCTGCAAAATTATGAAAATGATATTTTGGTATATCTAAAGTATAATTTGTGAGGATTTTAACTAAAAAAAGCATTGATATATGTAATAAATAAACTTGAATGTATAGGTGCTTGAAGTCATGGTTTCTGGAATGAAAACAGGTAGTTGATCTCATTACTATGACCCGTTCTCAGTTATGACCTGATTTTGATGGATTTTAACAAGTAGGGAGATTTTACTGTAACTAAATGAAAGAATATTTTTAACTATTAACTATTTTTTCCAGGGTATGAATGAGATCTTGGGACCGATCTACTACACATTTGCCACTGATCCTGATGATTCATGGAGAGGTACATTAGGCGACTTCAGTCTGACAATAATTTTGTTTCTTTGGTTCAAATTAATGTATTCTTTGTTGGTTTATGCATTTTGAATTCACGTTACCTGCAGAAGACTGTAAAACTAAGAGTCAGCTTTCAGAGGTGTGTTGCATAATTATGTGTGTGTGTGTGAGAGAGAAGGAGAGAGAGTGTGTGTGTTGGAGTGGGGGGAACATGTGCATACTTGTGTGTTGCATACATGCCTGAGTGCATACAAGAAGGTTTAAAGAGAAAAATGATAACTTTGCATTCTAGAGTTACTTTTGCCTTAAACAATTTCAAATCTTTTTACTTATTGTTGTTTAGAAGCTTTCTGGCAGACAAGACGTAACTGTATTGATTTATTTGTATATGTGATAATTAATTTTGCTGGTGTATGAAGCAGACATGAGTTGACCACAGATGAAACTTATGTAAGATTGAAGGAATATGGGATCTCGAATTGATTTCTATTATCGTAATCCTTACTGTTGTTAGTCTAGCGATGTGGCTACTCTTCTGATATGTAGTGCAAGCATGACGGGATTTAAATCTGCTTGTAGTCCTATTTTATTAATTAGAGGTAAAGGTAAAGAATTTTTGTTTTTTGTTGCTTTTTTACCTTTCATATATTCTTTGACATGAGAGAACTCTCATTGTTTCAGGCAATGAACTCTTGTAGCAGACAAAAGGTTTCCATGATATATGCAGTCTTTTTAACCCACCCTACCTTACTTTTGCAAACCTTTGTTCTGAGTTTAAACAATCTCTGCATTTCGGTATTGGACTTCCAGGTTTGCCCAAGTAACAACAGTGTAGAGACCATAAAGACTGCTGATCCTCATGATCTAGGTTTCACCCTGAAAAGATATCAAAATGTTGGCTGACAAAAACAAGTTAAACTGCTTGATAGATTGGATCTGATAATCAGCTGTAATTGATTCCCATAATTTCCTGTGGTTCTTTTGACACAGTAGCAGTCAGTATAAGCTTGTATTTCTGATTCCTTTGTTTTTCAGTCCACGCAGAGGAAGATTCATTCTTTTGCTTTACCAACCTTATGGCAGAAATCCGAGATAACTTCATAAAGACTCTAGATGATTCCCAGTGTGGAATTGGTAAGCAGATAACATAGCTTTCAATCCTCTTTAATGTTCTAATTTTTTAGGTTTATCTATTGTCTTGTTGCTATTATTCATGCCTTACTTGACACTAGTATTTTATGTGTAGGCTGGAAGGCCATAGAATATATTAATAGTGTATCTTGTGACATGCTATAAACTTGCTAAAGGCTATTTCAAGTATTGTTTAGATTATGATTCGTTGAAAAATAACAGATTTTGAGACAGTGTTAATGGGTTATGGCATTTTCAGGTCATACTATGTCCTTGCTAATGGAGATGTTGAAGAGCCATGATGCATCTTTGTGGCATCGCCTACAAGAGCTGGAACTGCAGCCACAGTTTTACGCCTTCCGCTGGATCACACTTATGCTGTCTCAAGAATTTCCCCTTCCAGGTTTGGAACTGGTCATTCTAATACCTGTTTACTTGCATAGAGGCATGCTTGTATACATGAATGTGTTGACATATTTAGATATTGAGGATGTTTGCATATATGTGTGTGGGTATGTAAGAGAGTGTGATGGAGTGAATGAGTGAGGAAGTGAGTGAGGGACTGAGCAAGCAAGTTAGCAGATGAGTCAGAGAAAGGCCATGAGTGTCATAGGCAGACAGGTCAAGTGGTTAGAATGTCTGAGTTCAAAAGAAGAAAGAGACCATTTGTTTTCATGTAAATATATGCAGTATGTGTATGTTTATGTTTTGTTAATTGAATTACTTGCTAAGAACCAGTGATTCTTGTGCACACAGCTTTCATTTCATAATAAATCTTTGTAATATGGGTTGCAGGAGAGTTACATTTTTGTAAGCAATGCGGTTCATGTATTGTCTGTTGCAACAGATGTTCTGCGGATATGGGATTCTCTTTTCTCGGATCCTAATCGCTTTGAGTTTTTGATCTACATTTGTCTTGCCATGCTCATGTAAGTTGCTTTTTTACAATTTGGAACACAACAACAATGAAGGCTTGGGTTTTGGTTTGGATATTTTTTACATCTGGACATGGACAAACTCAAATATGAAGCCATTTAACATTGTACACACAGCAATATATTTGACAGTTAAAGGAATTTTTTTTTTTGCAGTCTGCTGAGAGAAGAGATCCACAGAAATGACTTTCCCACAGTGATGAAACTTGTTCAGGTAACTGATTAGATGTATTTTATCTTCATTTTGATTTTTTTCCCCTTCAGGTTATGTGCACATTTATGTGAGTATGTAACAAATACAGAAGAGAGAGAGAGAACTAGTTTTAACTGAAATTTTGATCTCATTCGTGGCCTTTATCATTACGTTATTACTTTTAAAGCCAACAAAAATTATGTCACAACCTGTGCTGATTTGTGCTGTGCTAGCTCTATTAAAAAATTGTTATTTGCCCTGATTATTGTTTTTATTTGGTTATTTGAGAGGTTTCCTTGCTTGTTGACAAGAAAATTTTTTTTGTCTGAACAGAACTTTCAACACAGCTCTATTGACATCCAAGTGGTTCTTGCCAAAGCCACAGAATTGTCTTACAGAAGATAGCAGGTTGCTGAACAGTGGCATATTTTTTATTATCAGTAAGCTTTGTTGTATTTTTAAGTGACTTTTGTAATATGTAAATGGAGATAAAGATCAAAGATGTTAACTTCATGAAATAGATTTTGAGAGATTATGCTAGATGAAGGTATCATCACAGGAAGATAAAAAGTGTGATATAAAGGACAAACATATCAAAACTTGCAGCAGTTTATATGCATTTGTGATTGTAAAAAGACCATATGAGTTTAAATTTATTTAGTTATAATGACACTTTTGCTAGATATCAATTTACATTTCTGCAAGCTGGCTGTCTCTAGCCTTGCCTTTTTTAAAATTCATTCAGTCTTTTGTAATGTATTGGTCAGTTACAAAAGATGCTTCTGTTTATGAGATGCACATACCTTCGTGAACCTGCCCAACATCAATCACACTGCAGTAAATAATTTTTTTTTAAGTTTACCGCTTGAGTTCAACTAGCAAAGAGCAGATAGCATTGGTGCATGACTGAACTAATACAGTTCATGCCAATTACCTATTGCACTCACTTGAACTTCTGAATTAATGGCAGGAGACAGCCATGCTGCTTATAATTTGCTGAAAAGCAATGCCCAGTCTAATGTATCTGAGTTTATTTCTTGTTCCTTTTCTCTTTGGACATGCGCTGGACTCATCTTCAGAAAAAAAAACAAAATAGCTTACCTGCTGCAGTTAGATGTCAACCATAATATGGGTTATTTTAGTGACCTTAATGTCATATGCTGCAGAAACCAGGGACCATCTGCAAGCAGGAATTCCAGGTGCAACAACTGATTCTTCAGAAGGATAAATAAAAGCAAAGCCAGTGAGGATCAGTACATTAGAAAACTGACCTGTGTAAAGAAAATATATTTATGCCTAGTTTATTTTTTGGGTGGGCGGGGTTTATGCCAGTAACAGTAATGTAAATGGTCACAGAATGGCATGCGCAAAGTAGCAAATGATAAGACTGATGTGAATATGCATTAAGATTGCAGATCATCACATATCTTACTTTCTGTTTGTGGAGAAACAGCTTACTCTTTGTTGATAAACAGTTTCTCTGTGCTGGTAGCCACCATGATCAATTGTAAACAAAAGCTTTCAACTTAGACTTGTCTTTGGTTTGCTTAACTAGAAAGTCAGTTTTGATCATTTAAAAAAAATCTACTTCTTTTCCCTACAGGTGTAAATGGAGCTTTTTTGTTTTTACATGATTTCTTTGGCATATGCTAAATTTCGGACTTAGGCATTGATTTAATGTCTGGTATTTGTTTCTTTGGGGGGTTTTTTGGTAACATTGTGAAGTCACTGTTTTCCTATTGCCAGACACAGTTAATGGTGTCAGTTTCTTTATAACGTAGGGGCAGGACATCAACGAATTTTGAAGAAAATGAATCTAGTCCTCTACTAGTACTGCAAGGTATTTTGAGCAATTGATTGAATATAACTTTGTATTAACAAAGTATTAACAAAGAAACAACAGTAAAAGAAAAAAGATGCTAAGGAATGGGAAACAATCTCAAATAACTGAAAGGCAAAATATGCAATTTAGATGAATTCAAAAATTCTTCTGATCACCTTAGGTTTACAATAATAATAATAATGAACAAGTTGTGAAATTTTGCTTAGATCCTGTTTTTTGCTAAGGAAATCATTCAGAAACTTCTCTGTATTTGCATTTACATTGTGCAGTTAAACCTTTAAAAGAGCTCACATGGATAGAGGCATATAAAATGTCTTCCAGTAAAGACAAATAATAATAATAAATAATAAAGTGAATCTATGTAGTGGTTTACCCCACCATCAAAGGCTAGATTAAAGCTATTTTAAAAAAAAATAAGCACACAGACATAATAATAATAATGGTCTCAAAGAGTTCAGCGTGTTCTAATGTTGAGAAGAAAATGAATGCAGTGACTGCAGCTTAGTACCACAGCCAAAAAATCTTTGTCACAAACAAACAAACAAACACTTGATAGGTCAGTTTGCAGGGTATTCTTCAGGGTAATTTAAGCTGTTTCACCATCTTTAGCATTTTCTGGTGGTCAAGAAGGAAGTGCCTGTGGCTGTACTGTGTTTGGTGTGTTGTGGCCTTCATATTGTGATACATTTCCACATATATATATATATATATCCATTTTATTGCACTGTTTACAGTAGAGTTTCTTTGCATATTTGGTAATTATTTGAAACCTGGCTATATTTGGTTATATTTTAGTGCCCATATTGACAGATCACATGGCAATAATGGATTGTTTTTGCAAACATTTAGTTAAATTCTCTGTAAACATTTGCCAAATGACATACGATTTGTCACTGGCAAGACGTGTGTTGCATAGTGTGTGCAACTCAGTATTATAATCATCTTATTCTTCTAAGCTGTTATAGTTGAAACTTAAAATTCTTATCTAAGAACTCTCCATACATAAATATATCAATTTCATGTCATTTAAGCATGATGTCAATCTTTAAAAATATATAATTTGTGTATGAATTAATAGGAAGTGTTTCTTTTCAATGTAATAAGTTTGTATTGAGGATACTGAAGTGTATTGAATGGGTTTATTGAGCTTCATCTGCTTTATAATATATATCACTGCTGTGTGAATGGCGACATGGATTTTAAAAAAGTGCCACTCAGTGTCTCAAAGACAGATAGCTCCCAGAAAGTCTTTGCAAGATTATAAAATATTAAGTTGCTATGCAACCAGAAAGGCATTTCAGAAAACCCAGATGATGGCTGTCTTGTGCATTGAGATTTCTTTTAGTTGCTACTGTATGTTAAGTTTTCTTTCTAATGTTTTTGCTAAAAGTGGGTAGCAAGAGGTCACTTTTTGTAATTTTACTGGCGACAACATGGGTAATTTACTAAATGTGCATATATGAGTTCGTTGTTGGGACAATGTCTACTTTTTCATGAACAAATTTTTGTTTGAATTCTGATTTACCAAGAGAAGCGATGAATGAAATAAAAATCATGAAGATGTACAAATTTCCTTGTCTGGACATATTGTATACATAATTTGATGATTATTTATATATGGCATTCATTTTAAATGAAACTTTCAGTTTAAAATGGTGATACACTCTTTATTTTAAGCTTTTATTTTTGTACTTCCTTGAATTCATTTTTAGATTCTGTTATGTTAGGACTTAGCCACTGATTTAATGTCTGGCTTCTTAAAAGTCCTCCTGTGATAGTCTACCACGTTAAGGAACTTTTCATCAAAAGAAAAAATGTATGAACAGAAGTGACACCAAAATACTATTAAAAATAAATAAAAATTTAAACTTCATTCTGGAGCTACCATCATGTGCCATCCATGGAGTGGTTTTACGCCCAACAAACTTGATGGGAGGCTTGATGCAACTGTTAACACACAAACCCTCATAAATTACCAAACACAAAAAGAGGGCAAAATCATTAAGTCATCACAATATATGGATATGTCCTATAATTACCAGCTCTAATATTAGCTGTGATTATGACAACAGATGTACTCATTAGCTCTGTCATGGCTTTGGCTTCTTTTTATGCTGGCTGTTGCTCATAGGCCTCTGAAAAGAAGGCAGCTTCACCAGTTTTGAGAAGTGGCTCTGTTATACTAACCTCTGGGCCATCCTCTATGGATCTTTATTCTGGCAGGTCTTTAAAGGTCTAGGGAGGTGCAACTTTTTTTAAGCTGACGACTTGATACGAAATACCGTTTCTTCAAATGGGAGTGAATGACACTCTGTCCTCAGGATACATGCCTACAAACATCACCATGCACATTGATGTGTTTACAATGCTGTGACCAGTGAGAGAACTGGGACCATATGTTAGTGAGGCTTAATGGCTATAAATGGAAAAATAAGTTGCACTTGATCTTTAAAAGCTGCAGCTTTAAAGGCTAATTTTGATACCAAGATGTTGATGTTGGATAAAAGCTGGTACCTATAATGTTTGTAGCTGGAAATGGAGGGCTTACTAATGTAAGTAGAAGGCTGATATTTTTCATTTCACATAATGTTAATAGAGACCAAGCTTCTCATTTTGTGTCACTGAATTTAGAGAGCAGGTGGTGTTAATGCTATGCCTTTTCTGTGTGACATGGGCTGTAGTGTAGAAACATTCAAATAGTTCACTTTTCTTTCCTTTGCATCAATATTCATAGGCATTCTGAAAATTTATCCATAAGAGTCATAATTTCTTTGTGCTCTGTAAACATTGCTTACCAATCTGGAAACTGTTTTGTTCAGGGTAAACAAAAATGGCATTCATTTTGTAAATTAAAGTGCCTCTTTTTAATGCTTTATTTTTAAACTTGGGGTGGAAATTTTCATGCTTGGCCTACTTTGCTTTTGACAGTTGAATGCAACATTTTAAAATTCCATTCTCAGAAAATTTCATAAATTTTAAAATGTGGAGAACCAGCTGTGCAGACCTTTTATTCTCTGTGATGTGTAGTTCTGTCCTTTGCTCAAGATCACATGAAAATCATTATAACAGATACATTAATACAGTAACTAATATAGTACAGTATTTATATCTGTTGAAGCCAAGTTTTTTATCCATTGTTTTATGTATCATAAAGACTGGTTTGTCTTTAAATGCCTCGTCGAGGCATTTGAGCTATAAAACAAAAGTTTCCATTATTATTCCTATTCATTTAATGTTTCAGCTGCAGTCAGATTCTGTAGCTTTGTTGTATACTTTGTGCATTTTGTTATGCACTTCTGTAGTTTTGAATATGGTGTTCACTTTTCTTTAGCAGCTATTCCACCAAGTGTAGCAATAATACTCAGTTGCTTAATTTGTGCAGATGCAGTGAAAATTAATTTCAAAATACAGTATTAACTTTTTAAAAAAGTGTTTAACCTATTATAATTTACTGTTCCACTGGTTTAGAAGGCAAACTGATTAAATAAACAATAAACTATTGAGGTGCCAAGTTCCCCAAATTTATTTACACTGAAATAAACTTGGGTTCAGTTGGCATACTTCTTGCGTGCATTTATTTAAAAAAATGAGATTGTGATGAGTGAAGATGGCTGTGTTTGATTGCTCGTCTTCTACACCTCTTGGGATAAAATATTCTCACAGCATTCTTTAGATCATTATCTCTAGTTCACAAAGGAAAGGTCACCATCACTACCCAGTCAGCATATCATCCTTTAAATATTGCCAAGACTGCTCTCATCTAAGTAACAACTGACATTCTGTTTGCCCTTGACGGTTGTGGTTTCTGCCTTATCTCCACTTCACCTGTCTGCCGCATTCAATTACATCATTCTATGCTCTTCACAAACTCCTCACTCTCTGTGACATCTCTGGCACTGCATGGGTATGGTTCAATTCCTATCTGACTGATAGTATACTGACATCATCTTTCATGTCCTGCTCCACTTGCCATCTTCCCCAAAGCTCTGTGCTTTGACCCATTCAGTTTATCAGTCCTGTGCATACTTCATTCCAAAACTTCAGAAAGTGCAAGTGGTCTGCTGTAATTTCTTTGAAGGCACTTGTCCTATTTCTCAACTTTTCTTCCCCAACGTCCTTACCAGCACATGCCTCTACTATACTTACCATAACAATGATTATACTCACCCATTTTTTTTTATCTATGGTACTGCAAACCAGTGGAATTTCCTTCTCGTTTATATCTGCCACTTACCCACCATTGTCTTTTAAATATTTATTAAAAATGCATCTTTTCTTTGTCAGTCATTCCTCCATCATTTGGTACCTGTCGTGGGAAGGGGGAGCTTATTGTTCTGTAGTTCTGGCACTCTGTTGTTTTCTGGGGAAGGGGTATGACTAGTGATATCATCCATTCGTTGGAATATTCTTTGCATCCCAAGATTCTTTACCACATAGCAGTGATAGCCTTTGTAGTTTCTTTCCCACCGTGCTTGAGTAGCACAGTATATCGTCCATGCCAAATGATTCTCCTCTCTTCAGAGTTCGTACTGCTCTTTCAACCTCTTCCTGTAGGACTGGTAGGTCTGCAGGTTCACTAGTTTCTGGTGTGGTTGTTTTGAAGGATGTGTTCATCAGGTGAATACAGCACTGCTTTTGATGAATAAAGTCTTTAGCAGTTAGTAGACCTTTTTGCCATCACCCCATGCCATTCCCCCTGTAGTCTGGCACTGGCTCCCAAACCAGTTCTCTCTAGCTGCCTTCATCCCTTTCTTGATGGCTCACTTCTTTGTATTTGGAAGCTGGTTCAGGTTTGCTTTTCTTGTCTTCAAGGCTCTTCTAAGGTCACAGAGATCTAGATAGTTGTTTGTGACCCACAGCCGTTTCTTCTCCCTTTGACGCCATAGAACTTCCTGGTCTGTTGACTAATTTCTATGAGCACTTATCATTAACTGGGGGTTTTAGCATATAACTTAGGATAACTTTGTTTTAAAAGTAAATTTTTGAAAAAAAAACCTCAGTTATGATTGTCATGTTTTTAAAGCTATTTCAGTTGTATGCTACCACTCCCTAATACAAATGTTTAAAGATATTCAAAACCCGTTCACTTCTGAAGTAGTCTAAATGTCCTTGTGTTTTGACTGAGTGCCTGTATTTAACCAAAAAGAGACCTGCACATGACCAGCCTATGTGGCAAGCCCTCGCTGCCTCCCCATCTCATTCGGTCCATCAGCATGAAACTAAGTGCTTGTTTGCACTGACCCACTTAGGAGTTGTTTGGTAGCAGCCTAGCCTGAGAATGTAAAATTCATGTTTGCCTGCAGATCACAAACCAACTGCCGATTCCAAGAGCTCTATAGCTAAACTGTTTTAATATAACATGCAACAACAGCTGTTCCACAAACAACTTTATTTGTCTAAACTCTTCATACAGTCATCCTTTTTTTTTATAGTTCATCCACCATCCAATGATGATTTATGAAATGATAGTTCACTTATTTACACAAAAAAGACAAAGCAGGTGGCAAAACTAACTGCAGACATCAATACTTCCATCAGAATGGCACTGCACAGTAGCAGGGCCCTTCCCCTTACTTCAATGCTTAAAGAAATATTTACAGCTTTGGTGGCAAGGAAGCAGCATTCTTCCACTATCACTTCATCTAGTGTTCCCAATGACAATGCTTCCAATGATAAATGCCAGGATTACAACAGTTTCTATACCTTAAGTTTCATGTATAAATAATTTACCAAAGCTGTTGTTGCAGTTTTTCCTTTGAAGCTTTTGTTAAGAGGATAAAGTTGAGGCAGGAATCTTACAAGTAAATAACCGATTATTTTTTTTTCTTAAACCCTATGATATTATATATACATATACACAATCTATAAAGACCATCTTACTAAAAGACATTGCCATGGAAATCCTGAGATGGAAAGGACTCACAAGCAGCAAGTTGGCCCAATAAACAATCTTGATTATTTTATCAGTTGTGAGAAAATTATATTGTACCACACAACTTGCTTTTCATCAAACAGAACTATCAAAGTTGTCTTAGAGACCAAAAGAAAAAAGGCGCCAATTTGATAGTCCTTTTATTTAATGCTAATAAAGCTAGAAATTGTTTAAATGCTACAGAAGAGACAAATCCAGTTTAGTGGTAGAATGTTTAAAACTGCATTCTCTACAATTTAGCCACTCTTTGAATTAAGGTAGAATCTGTACTTCGGCACAAAAGTTCTAAAACTGTGTAAGCAGTGACTAGACACTCCACAATTATTCACCAAACTGACCAAAGAACATAAGCAATAATTTTAACTTGTACAACACAAAAAATGGCATATTTGGTGTACCAACGTTTGAGACTATTTTGTTCTTACTCTTGAAAGAAAATTTTACCTAGAGATTTTTATGAAAATTAACTCTGCATATGTAAAACATAATTTAGTTCTCTTAGAGCCTAAGGTTGGTGTGCAGCTCAGCTTTGATGTCCAGGCAAATATTGATAAGTCGGCTCAGGGATAGCTCTTTGTTCTTCTGAACGTTCATGTTTAGCTCTTGGATTTTCTGGCGTGTATTGGCATCGATCTTTATCTCCATGTCACCCTTAGAGCCAAGGATCTGAAATAAATAATTTTTCTTTAATATTCTGAAATCAGGTCAAACATTTTTTGTGAGTGCTGTCTGCTTTCTGTGAAAACTTAAATGGAGTGTATGTTTGCCAATAAAGAAAGGGAAAGAACTTTAACATCAATTTACTGCAAGTTTTTTAATTACACATGATTAAATATACTTTTAACATATATTTGAGTTTTAGAAATTAGTTAATATTCTATTCTGGTGCCTGTGTCTCATCAATTGCCAAAAATCTAGTTCAGCACCAAAAAGCTGCTTTACCTTTGCCTCATACTCTTTGTACTGCCGCTCTCTCTCTGCCTTGTAAGCATTGATCTCTGCGTCTGCCTCCTTTTTAGCTTGCTTCAAGCGGTTTGCTTTCCCTGTGCACAGAACACTTTTTGTTGGGCTAATTGCATTCGGTAAACATCAACCACAGAGAGAATTAAAAAACAAAAGATATAAACCTTCTGTTGGTGAATCAAAATCCTAGCAAAAGCTGCATAGGTCAGAGATGCTAAACACTACTGTCACTATCCACATACCTAGACACTCAGAAGAACACTGCTGCTTTTATAATGTCGCTGTGTCAGCCCAATATAGCAATGCTTGATTAATAAATTAGGAGGCTCTCTTGAAGTGATAAATAATGAGTTTTTAAATTGTTATCAACAAGAAAGACCCCAGTCAACACACTTAACATAAATCACTTTCCAAATCAGAACCTCATACGCAAGTATTAAACAATGTATACAAAATAAACACTTCTAGTTATCTCTGTATAATTGCTGGTGTTCATCATTTTCACACCCTTAGGCTTAATACCCTTAAAATATACCCTAATAACCTTACAAGGTAACATGCAGTTGAACAACCTGTTAGCCCTAAAAGAATGGTCAAGGAATAGACACAGTGGAGATACACTGAAAGTTTGAAGAAAATGTCACCACTCAAGTGATTAACTCTGTTAAAAGAACAAGAAATAAAATTTCGCTTCTTGCATAGTAAAATTTATCACTCTGACATTTTAAAAATAGGGGGCACAATAAGATGAAATAGTAAAGGGTATCTTCACTGTTTACCTCATGTTGTTACAACAATATATCCTTCATATCCTCGATCGTATTTTATAATTACTATTTACAAAAAAGAAACAATAAACTACTCAGCAATTCAAAATATTGTCTTAATAAATAAATATTTAAAACCTTGGGTAAAATAACTAGAACTATCGTTATGTACGTACTAATTATGAGTATTTGTCATTTCAGCACTCATGATCCAAGGACGATATAGTATTCCGTTAAGAAACCCACGAATGAAGTTAATTCGATTACATAAATAGCAGCTTTCAAAACATCATGCATTTCAAGATATAAATTTTCATACGTCTTCGAGCTTCCGCAACTTTTTCAGCTGCCTTTTTCTCTGCTTGGAGAAGCTGCTGGATTCCCTGCGTCTGACTCGCCATGTTGATAATGATGTGTCATGTGATCGGTCACATGAAATTACGTCTCTTCCGGCGAAATATTATGTATGTGGATGAGTAGCTATCGTTATTCAAGTAAATATAATGTATTATATAACTGCTATAACGTCTTATTTATTTAGAAAAAAACAATAAAATTAAGGTGCAGAAAATATGGGTTTATCGCAGACCTCTATAAAAGTGTGCGAACATTATAGTTCTAAAAACATATCTATGTCTTTGACAACTCGAAGACATAGTTTCGCATTAAATTTATTTACTTTTAGACTGTAGTCATGAACAGCTTTCTTTGAAAGAAAAACACATGTTAATTTAATGAAAATAACTTTATATTAAAGTAATACTGCACAACTATTGTAGTGTTACATAGTTTTTATGTACGAAATCATGAATGGGGCACCTGCGTTACTTTTTCCCCGCAGAACAGAGTTATTTTGGGTCTTTGCTGGGAGAATGCCGCAGATTTCAGGAATTCCTAGCATAGACATTTCATTGTGTGTTTGCCGGTAAATAACTGCAGCTTCTTCCATGTTAAAGAAAGAGCTCAAAACACGTGTCACATTGTGAAAATGTATTTTCTTCGTTCTTCGGCGAAATCGACAAAGAGTTAGTGATCGGTGTCCAAGCAGACAGCATTGTATGAGATACTAGAACTTGAGACCAAAAAAAAAAAGCGTTTCCTGCAGACGATTGTGAATTCTTGCCAATTGTTTCTCTTGTCTGGGTGTCCGGGGCAAGGCTTGTGCAGGCTAGCGGGAGGTTGCACTCAGGTTGTCTGCTGGTCATGGCAACCGATACAGCGAAGATCGAGGATCTACAGAGGTTACGACGCTTTTTCTACCTTGGCAACGATCATGGTCTTTATCGGGTGCGCGTGGGACCCGAAAGGTGTCTGTCAGCAGAATCAGCGCCTATCGTGAGCGATTTATTGGTGAAGGGAAGAGGAGAAGAGGTTGTAGAGGAGGTTGTCAAGTTCCTCTCCGGTGACCGCACGTGCTGCACGAACCATGCTCCAGCGTTGTTTGCTCTCGCTATGTGCGCACGATTTGAAGACCAGTCCCATACGACCAAGCAGGCGGCGGTGAAAGCTATGGGCAAAGCATGCAGTAGTACTGCCGACCTCTTCCAGTTTATTTCTTTCGCACAGTGCCTCAGAGAGTCTCATAGGGGCTGGGGACGTTCACTTAAAAATGGCGTACAGAGATGGTTTGACAGCAAGAGCAGTATGGAACTTGCAGAAATCGTGACACGGCAGAAGACAGGAAGTAAATGGTCGTATATTGACCTGCTTCGTGTAACGCATGTAGTTCCTAAAACAGAAAGTAAGTATAAGATGCATATGTGTTACTCTAGACTTCAACAAACGTTCTTTTCCCACTTTTTCAAAGTTTTTGCAGTTTGTAGATCTGTCTAAACACCTTAGTTTATATCCAAACTAGTCGATTTTTTATAGCATCTGTAGCCAGCTGTACATTTTTAGTCATCTTGAGAATTTAAAGCTGTACATAAAACACAACTATTTCATAAATAGTACACCCATCCTGTATTTCTTAGTACTCTTGGCATCTTTGCATCTTAATATATTGCTTTGTTTATCTGACAACTCTGATTTTTTTATGTTGGTTGTAGCATATAGATTCATTTTCTATTATGTTTATTTTTCCTTTATTCATATAAGTTGTTGTAATATCTGTAATGAGCACATTTTTCTTCATATTATTTTATGGTATTACACAGTATCATCTTGAACAGAATGACAAGATGCGTCACTTTTATAATACAATATTTTGTTTGCCTTTTCTCAGGTGCAAAGATGATAATTAGATACTTGGCCAGGGGCTTAAAGGCAGCAAAAGAGGAGTTTGGGGGTAACAAGGCTAGTCCAGAGGTAAAAGAAACCCTGGCATACCTTGGTGCTTTGGAACAACTGAAGGTGGAAAAAGATGTTGCAGTAGCTGTTGGTTTAATCGAGGAATACAAGTTTCATCCAAAACAAGTGGCACCCCACCTGCAGCAGTTCGCACAAGTATGGAGCCTCACTAGTGATAAATGTTATGTCATCTAAGACATTATGCATGATATTGTTGTAGTTAGAAATCTTGCTTTACTGCTGAGTACTGTCAGGATTTTCACAGTGGCTTCATTATGTCAGCTGGGCTTTATCACTTTATAGAATGTATCTTAGAGCATTTAGTGACTTGCATATGCATTTCTGATGGCAGCGTACATACAAATTTATACCACGAGATCATAAAGATCTGTTGCATTTTCTCTTGCTTTTATCTGTATGTACTAGATAGTTGCAGCAACATTGACACAGGTCTCACTAGTGGAGCTGCTTCATAACATTGGTAACCTGGCTCGTCGAGCATTGCTGGAACCTGTAGAACCAGTGTCCGGTGACATTGTCCAGCGCATCCAAGATGAAGAAGACATCAGAAAAGAGAAGTATGTGTCATTTTGGGGGAAACTGAAATAACCCAGATTTCTGGAAAAAGTGCTTTATATTTTTCACAGTTGTTTATTTTTCTCTGGAAAGTCACAAATTAAAAACAATAACACAGCCTTTATTTCTTATTTACATTTTCACAATTTAAATTGTATGTTCTGACATTCTTTGAAACTTGATTGAATAGATTTTTCCATGTTCATCATCCATTATTAGTTGTGCAGAGCATGTGCGTTTTGTAAACATAAGTTCAAAAGAAAGGTCAAGGGTTATTTTGTTTCCATGAATGCATTTTATGTGCCGAGGATTTTAAGCTATAGCTTGCCACACCTTGCAAGAGTAATATCATTTTGATTTTGAATGTAAACACTTCTGTAACTTGCAAGTTTTTCTGGGAAAATTAAAATTTGTTCCAGCTTAAATTTTCTTATTCTTGTTTAATTTCTATTATTTGTCAGCAAAGACAATTTTCTTATATTGCTATTGAAATAATGGCCTAAAAGCATGAGAGTATGAGTCTAAAGAATAATTTTCACATCTTTGTCCAGGTTATCTCCCATAGCGGTATTAATTGCAATGAGGGTATATGAGCAAGGATCCTCTTTGAAATGGACACGCAATAATGCAGTGGTAGAGGCCTTGAACAACGCCTTTGCCACAGCTTTGAAGGTTTGTGGGGATTACCCTAGGCATTAAAATAATCTACACTAGTTTGAGAGCAAGTCGTTTTGTTATAGAAGCAATAAATTTGTGCAAGTGCTATAAATTGAGCTTTTTGCTGGATTTGATGTTTTCGCATGTTTACAGCTGTGAGTATTTACAGCTTTTTCTATCATATGATATTGCGTTAATACTGGTTACATAAGTGGTAGAGAAAAGGAAAAGAGATTTCAAATAATTATTCATTTGTTCCTGTTAAACTCTTTGACACGAAGGGCACCATCATTAGGTCTCTTACTCCTGACTAGCTTTGTTCACTTGCCCAATACAATCTGTGTTTAATTTGTTTTTGTTTACAGTATAATGTAGAGTCAACTAATAAACGATACCTGTTGGCAATCAACATCAACAATCAGTTCTTGTGTTGGGTGCATGGAGCTAGAGTGCTGTCACCAGTCATAGCAGCAGCTAGCATTGCAGTCATGCTGGCACACACTGAGAAGGAGCCTACAATAGCTTTTTTCAATAAGGAAGTCAGACCTTTGTCCTTTACAACCAGTGTGCAAATGCCAGAAATCTGTGAGAAGATTGTCCAGTGTGCAACAGCTGTGAGTAACATGGGTTCCTATGTGCTGTTGGATTTACTATGTCTTCTTTGTGTCTATTCTATTGACATGTTAAAAATGGAATATATTGCATCATATTATGTGTTGCTTGCAGCAAGTGTGTTCTAAGTTCTTATGATGATTTTGATCTTGGAAAGGATCTAAATTAAAAATCTGTTGCAACTCAGAAACGTATCTGTTGCTTTTGTTGTTTGTTTGTTTTTTTTAGCCAGAGGCTGGCAGGAGTAAATGTGACTTGGTAATACCTATAATGTGGGCACAGAAGGCCAGTGAACCCTATGATGTCATTATCATCATGACAGATCATCGTAACCCAAGTGCCTCCGCTGACTTGGCCACGGCTTTCAAGCAGTACCGTAGCATCATGAAGCTGCCACAAGCGAAGTGAGTTGATCAGTTTTTCTGCAGTAGTTGAAGGTGTAGCCAAATGTAGCGTGAAAATGTGTTGACACTAATCAGTCTAGAATAGCATGATGGGCTAAAGAAAAGTTGGCGTGTTTATCGTTGTGCTTTGTGTTTTCTTTCGCTGCCTGCTTTGGCAAATGAAGTTGGTAGACAGAAAATTGTTTTTAAAAAAAAAGATTGTTGCATGAGACTTGGTCAAAGTGGAGTAGCTTAAGCCAGTGATCCAGCGGGTCAGTCTACAGCTATTCCCAAGAGTCTGCTTACGAAGGATTTAAACAAAACGAGCCAGTCGTTAGCACTCATGGGGGATCAGTCTTGTTTTGGAAAACAAAATGGATCTTGTAATGTGAAGACTGTTTATAAAGAAAATTCTCCGAATGAATGCAAAAGCTTGCACACTTAACAACTTTGTAAATGATTGTTTTCTCTGAGTAACTCAGCAAAGGTTGCATTATATTCATGTTGCTGATTTGTGTTTTCACAGAGTTTATGATTTAATGTTAGTTTGTTTTTTTGGAAGTTGTTGGTACACTGACTCATGCACGCATTCTTCTTGTAAGTGTCCTAGTATTTCTTGCAGTCCTCACTTTTATATAACACTTTCATCATGGGATGGCCTTCATGTTGCCTCCCTGGTATAAGATCAAAAACATTACCCATCCTCTACTGACTCAAAGTTTTAATGCACCTCATTAAAGTTACAATGTTTAATTTGTGTGCAGACTGGTTGTATGCAGTGTGACCGCAAGTCATATACAGTTTGCTGACAGCAGTGATGCAGGCATGCTTGACATAGCTGGTTTTGATGAGAGAGTTCCAGATGTCGTTCACAAGTTTGTGACAGGAATGCTTTAATTTATGCTTTGATTTGTTTGAAGATTCTCTGGCTTGCATGGAATGGTGAAAGATAAACAGTGCAAGAACTAGCCAGTTTCATCTGTGTGTGTGTGTGTGTGTGTGTTTATGTGTGTGTGCACATGCATGTACACCTATTTTGAGAGGAATGGGCAAAGAGAGAAGTGGAGATAGATGTGAGAGCTTTAGTAGCATCAGTTTACTCTGAATGCTTGCATTTTTAGACTAGCAATGTTTGTACATGTCTACAGTAAGTGAAAAAAAGTTAATTTGAATACTCTAATAAGCCACTTTCAGTAGCAAATTGTTTTTTTATATTTTCTGTTTCAAATTAACAAGAATGCAGAGTTGAAAAAGATTTACTTTTGATTTGCCTTTTATCCGGCTTATGGAATGACACAAACCTGTCTCATTTAGTAAGAGAATGTAGTGTTCATCATCATTGTATAAATGCTTGCTTCTGTAGTCTCTTTTTTTTCTTCTGGGTGAAACTTTGAAATCCTTGTGTTTCACAAAGCTTGCTTCTTTTAAATGGCTAGTCTGTGTTTTACATAGATTTTATTTTCTTTTCTGTTACAAGTTCTTATTTTTTTATGCATGTTATACACTCTGTAAAACACAGGGTTAGGCAATTGTTTCTATGCTTAGAGGTCAGTGAGCTAAACTTGCACAAAGCTTTATTGTTGAACAAAACAAAGTGCAGTGCAGATGAGTTGTAATAGGTAATAGTGTCATTATTTTGTCATTTTATGAACAAATTCAACTTGTTCATGACTAGTTTAAATTTGCAAACTCCTGCGAGCATTCTTAATGTGTGTGTGTGTGTGTGTATTTTCTTTACTGATACTTTTTTTTCTTGTTCTTTTCCATTCCCTCCTTCCATAAACTTAGATTTTATTTTTAATTGAACTGCATTTGTTTGTGAAGCAGGGTGGGTAGAGCATTCTAGCACTGCTGAGTTTTCTTTTGCAGTCTTTTGTTGTACATATCTTTACAGTCTGCAGAGAAAGTAATTGTGGAAACATCTGCCAGATCTGCAGATCTGATGAGCAGTTTTTGTCCTCTGGCTCCCTACATAATTCTCATTTTAAATCTGTTCATCTACATTTTAGCTGTTCACCTAAAGGCCACTCTGAACCCATTCCTGTTCATTTAATAAGAATTCCATTAACTTATTGTCAGTGTTTCTGTCTCACAATCTTCTGTTTCTTTTATGATCTTCAGTTACCAGCATAAAGTCTCGACTTAAAAATTTTTTCTGGTATGCTTAATTGTTGTCCTTGATCATTTTTATTCTTTTTATTGAATTTGACTTTTTTAAAATGATCAAATCATTTTAGTTCTCCCAGATTACATATATTTCCTTTTTTTTTTACTTTTGCTTAGTTAATGATGTTGAATATGGTTTTGCTTGAAAGCACAGGTTTTTTGGCTTTGTTTCTTTTAATTTTGTCTTGTGGCTCCACATGGGATGATCAAAGGTTTTCCAGAGTAGATTATAGCCATATAGTGTTCTTCAATGTGTCTTTCAGAGAACTCTTCACTGTTGATAAGATGTGTTTGTAGTATTTAAGTGCTTAGCTGTGTGTGTGTGTGTAAAATTTTATATATATATACATACAATGTCAAGAAGCAATGAATTTTCTTCCGTTTATTGCGAGAGAAGTGGGTTGGTTCTTTACAAAACAAATTGGTTGGAACAAATTATGAGTACTTGTTGGACAGGGGATTGTCTTAAGGACTTTTTTTCATTTATGCTAGATTAAGTTAGAACTACTGTTGTAAGCTTGCATAGATAAATCCATAGAGAGAAAATTGTGACTATATATGGCCCTTTGATAATGGCAAGAATCAGAACATTTTCTGGAATAAGATTGTGGTCGTTATCCTGCTAGTTCCATTGCCAGGGTCTGGATTATGAGCATAGTTGCTTATCCTTTATGTAAACAGGATTTTCCATATGCATGATGAGAAGAATGACTGCAGGATTCTCTGCGCTGCTTTACTCTGTTTACTTATTGAGTTGTGGTGGGGATAATTCTCTTTTTATTTCAGTGGAAAGGTTTGTTTAAGAAAGTCTCACCTGTATTATATGGCAGAGTGTTTAAAAGCTTTGCTTCGTTGTGTGATGAGAGCAAATTATCATTTTAATAAGTTTGTGTACTTACAAGGTAGTGTAATGAAGCATAGAGGATGTTTGCCTACGGTTTGGTTTTTTTTTCCAAACTAATACAGATCTCTCTTTTGAGCCAAACTTTGTACTTTGCTAAAAGAGATGTAATTATTTCAGTGTCTTTATTATACTACTGGCTTAAAGTGAGTTTTCTTATGCCAATAACTAGATAAGTATATATTTATATTTATTGTGTGCAATAATAATAATAATATACAGTATTTTCTGGTCAATTGAGCCATTCTGGAATCAGGGTAACATGCCTTTGGGATAAATAGTAGACAACAAAAAACAAAAAAACAAATTAAGAAATTGGTTTGCTTCACTGCTGGACACACAAGTTCTGCATTACCAAGAAAGTAACTGCCATATGGCTTGTGGGTTAGCCCCCACTCAACCCTACATGCTACATGTTTACAGATTTATTTTTGTCTTTAGTGAACTGAATGATAGCTTGTTTGTGATTACCAATAGCAGTTTCATGTCATGTGTGCTGATTCACTCATTAGCTAACAAGTATATTTAGACAGCATAGGGAGTTTATTAACCTCTATAAAGGTTCAGAACTGCTTTTCTGGTATTGAGACAGCTGTGTGATTTTATATCGTTGCAGAGTAAATAGTAGTGGTATATTTGATAAGTTTCCACCTGTATCAGAAATATTTAGGAACTACATTAAAAAACTGTAATTTGACAAAATGAAATTTTTTCATATTTATTTTAAAACTAGAATAGACTCATTCTTAAGCATTTGCTTAAAGGGGCTAAAAGGGTTCTACTCTCTAATCAGAATGGACAGATTAACCAGAATTTGCTGGGTATTATTTGGTGACTGAACATTATGGTGGTTAAGCACCTACTTCTTGAAACGTTGTCATTTACCAGTTATTTCACTGGCACTTGTGTCTTGAGAGTAGTTATAAGATGCTTTAATTACTGTTAATAGGCCTACACAATTATGCTCAAAGTGCCTTTGAAAGTTCTATATATTATAACAACAGGCCTTTATTTTAGTCATTTAATATAATAATTTATATTGACAACAGCAAAAAACATGTTTTCGAAAATGTGAGATTATTCATATCTGTATTGCAGTACCTTGATCAAATGTGAACATATTTGTTACCAGTCTTTGAGATATTCAGTCTGCAAGTAATCCAGATATAACATCTGATATTTATTTAATGTTTTTCTTGGTGCTTCAGATGAAGAAAACAGTGTTTTATTATTCAGAGATAGCAGTTTTGGACAAAGTCTCTGAGAATGTGTAACTGTTGAAATATTAAGCAGCTTAACATCTAATAGATAAAGAGGCATTAATCTCCCCCACAGACAGTCTAATATTTGAATTTGTTTTTGACCAGTTTTGATGGTAAAATTGTTTTGGTGAACAGATCTAGTGACTTTTAACACAGCTTCAATAAAAAAAAAAGCAAAACATTTTGTTTCTAGTCATTTTCCCAGTATGAAATCTTCTGTTCTCCCAGTCATTATTACCTCTTGAACTATTGGTGATTTGCAATTCAAAAAATGTTTCTAGAAAATTCTTGTCTGCATGATTATTCCTCCTCATTTTCATTTTTCCATTTTGGTTCAAGTTTATGGCCTTTGCAAAGAAAATGCAAAATTATTTTCTTGTGAAAGTCACACAGTTAAAATTATGATCTGAGTAATTTTTAACCAATGTTCTAGCATGCATTTAAGATAAGTTTGTTCTTTAAATGAATTGCTGAAATAGTTAATTCATTTTATGCATTTGCTTCTTTAAATGTTGATTTTGACCTTTTTACTTTTAATTTCTGTAGCGTGGAGATATTATGGTAGAAAATATAAAATCTTCTTTAAGGGGAACCACGTCACAGCTTACTGTTTAACTTATGTTGGAAATACACAAACCAACTGTTGAGGTTTATGTTCATCAGAGACAAATTCTGACTTCCCAAGATTGGGAATGTTAGAGCCAAGATCTAGTCATTAGAGTGAGAGTGTGCACATTCCCATGTCTAGGACTTACATTCCTGCCATCAACATGCACACATTTAAAAGAAGAATGTTTGTCTGGGGAATATTGTAATTTTGATGAGTTGTAGGATTTTACAAAACTAGTTGTGTATCTGTGTAAATTTGAACTAACAGCTTTTCAGTGGCATTACGTTTGGTGAAGAAGAGATTTAGTTACGAAGGTATTCAGTACCACATTTTACGATACATCAGTAGTTCTAACGTGTTTTTGATGCCATCATGGTAAAAAGCTTGTATCTGTAGATGTTTAATGAGATATTGTGTCTATTGATGGTTTGGGTATTTGCCTCGGATGCTTCGTTTTCATGGAGTAATAGAAGACTATCAAAAATGCAACATCTTACGAGGTAAATAAATCTTAATTTGGGATGGAAGAGTATGCTTAAGTTATTTTATGTTTGATGAAACACTCGCATTCTAGATCATTGTAAGTTTGGAACTTGATCATCATTAGGAAGCAAGAGTAATTTATTCGGAATAGTAGATTAACAAGGTGTACAGTGGAGCTATGAGTTAAGTGGTTTGGGTAGTTGATGATTAAAGGGTGGTGTATTGAATGATTGAGACAACGGAGGCATTCAAAATCTAATGCTATATATATTTTTTTTTATAAATTTTTGAGGTATTGGACATTGTCATCTAAAAGCAGAACAAGGTAAAATACAGTTGTTTGCCATGAAATAAAATCTTACATGGTGATTATATAGTCCCAGTTAAAAGGCACCCTAAAGAAATATGCTCACTATAGTTTATCTAGTAATTTGCCTTTTGTTGCACATTGTTATTTCAAGGCTAAAAGACAAGTGAAGATCTGTATTGTTATTTTCAGGTCACAGCTTATAGAGTTATGGTTACAATTGTTTTTCCTCTCTTGAGAATTGTCTTTTTCCATTATAGAGAAGTGTTGGCTTGTCACTCAAAGTATGTTTGACAGTGTTGTCCAGCTTGGAGAAGTGCAAATCACTTTTCTTGGATCTGTATTTCAAGTAATGAGATCACAAAGGATCCATATTCCTGTGAAGATGCTTCAGGAAGAAAATTGGTGATGGAGGTCAGGAATGTTTCTCTTGGTTTGTTATTTTCTTTGTGTTGTCATGGCACTCTCTCATTTACTTGAGGTTCCATCTATTGCTGTTCAGCACCATTTTTTTCTTTCCGAGATTTGAACCAGAGGAACATGCATCTATACAGGCATGCCCGATCTCTGCTTCACTGCTGTTACCTCAGGTGTGCATCTTTCTCTTGCTGTTTATAGGAGACCTTTTTGTTGTTTACCTTGTTTCTTATTGCTGTCATTAATGTTTCCTGCCTTGGATAAGTAAAGGCTGTCTGGTGGCACAACGGTTAGCGCCTGTCACCAATACAGTGAGGGTTGACTGTCCTGGGTTCAGCTCTCGTCTTGGGCACGTTGTTCTTTCTCTGCATGTGGCATCTGTTTACAGGGCTGGCTTCCTTGCCGTGATATATCCTTAATTGCTGGCTCGGTGTGAAACACTAACTCTCGCTCTCGCCTTGGATAAGTATAATTTTTGTTAATAGTTTGCTGTTATTGACATTTGGGACTCTAGGCACGTTAGTATACATTAATTTAGTCATTTATGTAGTCTCATGAGTTTTTTTTTTAATTATTTAGAAATGTTTATCATTTAGAAAACTATTCCGTTAATGACTATGCTTTGTAGGAAACTTCACAGTGGAATTTGAGGGTAGGGCTGGACATAGCACTGTTAGTGTTGAAAACCCCTTTGATTTTACTAGTCATAATAAGCAGGTTACATAATGTTCAGTGGTTAGAGAAGGCTGAACGTTGCAGCTAAAATAATATCAGAGAAAGAGATGAAAACAAATATATTAGTGAATCTTCAGAGCTCACAGAATATGATTAGTAGGTTGGTGTGCCAGTGCAGAAGTTTCCAAGTTGCTTTCTTTTGATACTTTTTTTTCCAAATTTGTTAAAGTAATACAAATTGTGAATTCGAGCATGGAATGTTGCTCTTTGGCTTCTGCACAGTCTTAGTCCCAAACCCAAATCAGCAGCAAGGAAGCTTTATTCAGTCTGCTTTGGCTACTTCTGGAAAAGGCAAGAAGCTGCAGTCACCACTTTTCAGATAAATAGGTGTCAAAACTTCAGATTAGTGTCTCCAGTGACAAATGTTACCTCTGCAAAAAAAAAAATTCTGTCATTTGATTTTCATCAGCTGTACCCGTCATTTGTTGATGCACCGTGTTTCATAAAGTCTTAGTTTCTAACACAACGTTAAGCACCTACAACCAAGCCACCTGAACAACCGCTTCATGATGTTGAAGAGATCTGAGATTTCTATTTTATTTTGCTCTCTCTGTTCAGTGTGGTCTCCTTTGCTTTTGCTTCATTTCGTACTTTTTACATCTGTATTACAGATTCTTGAATGTAATTTTCCTCCGTAAAAAGATTTCTGCTTCTGCTGCATACCTGCCTGTTGTAGGTTTGGACAAGGTCACAAAGTCTCTTGCCGAGCTAAATTTAGTAGTTTCTTGCATTGAAAATTCTTGTTAATTTCAAGCCATTTGTCCATTTTTGTGCATCTTATCCTGCTGGTTTTTATGCAGTCTTCATATACGCCTTCTAGTTGGGTGTTAAACTACACAAAGTACTCGTCACCCATGTATAAAATATGTGCATGAGACTGCAGTCCATTCCAGAAGTGCTCCTGCTGTGTCCTTCAGCAGCACCATTTTACTGTTGCTACATCATTGTATTCTTGGCAGAAGAGTTTTCCTTGTGTCCAGGTAGTTCTTTTTCTCACACAATCCTATTGCCATACACTGATTTTATATCAAGAACCTTGCAAAGTCATTCTGCTTCAGGCCCAAATGTTATTTCTCACTTGACATAATCTTTATTTTTGAAGATTTTGTTAAAAATAAATAATAGTGCCATTCAAAAACAAAATTATAGCTTTTGGTATATTATGAAAATTCATTGCTGCAACTAATACATGCTTCTGGTGGCTTCTTTACAACTTTCTTTGGGGTTTTTGCAATGTGCATTTTTAAGGGCTTGTTATGGTTGTGTTTATTTTGGGTTTCCTGTGTATGCATGTCACTGTGAATGGTTGTATGTACATTCATGGTAAAGTGAATCTGCACAACCAGCCTTTGCAAATCTGGGACACAAGTGCCAGTTGCCTGTCAATAAAGTTTTAGAAGCAAATTGTGTTTTGCTCCAATGACGGTGAATGTGTCTAGCAACTTAAACAGTAAATAGCCAGAAATGTACAATACACTAGAGTGGTTCTGCAGCTGATGGAACAAAAGGACTGTCTGCTGCATGGTTACAGTCCAGATGTTGACATCACATGTGAGTAGTCTTTAATATAATTATTATAACCCTCTGCATCTGATTTGAGAAAGGGATAACTTTTCTGTAAAGTTTTATATACCTCATTAACTCAGAATAAACCATAAACCAGGGGAAAAAACCACTTCCTGCTGATGAATGGTCAAGTGGACCCACTATACATTTCTGTGGCTACTGCTAATTAAAAAACAGCAAATTGTGTATGTCAAAGGTTTTTGATGATCCTGTCAGCTTGAAAATGATTTACACAAACACTTCTGGGCACGCTATTCTTTTAACTACATGTGGCATCTGTTTACAGGGCTGGCTGCCTTTCCATGATATAGTCTTAGATGCTGGCTCAGAGTAAAACACAAATTCTCCCGCCTACCCCTCCATGCCACCTTCGGAAAATCAGCTGCTAAAGAGTTGAAGGCCTTTCCATTATCACTTCCTCACATACATACACTTTTCAAACATACTACAATTTACTAAAAAGTATGAAACAATAATGTGCAAAGTAAAAATTATTACTTTCAGTTCTAAGTAGTCAAAAAATCATCTGAAACAATAACAAGCAAAAAAACTAGACAATTTCAAAAAGTGCGTCTGTTCAACCTCTATGGCTTACATAACTGAATTCTGTACAATCTTCACCTTACTTGGATAATCCTTAATACTTCCTTATTTGAGTGTAGACTGCTAAAACTGTAGTCTTCATCAACAGCAGGACCTGACTAGTCATCACAGCAAACACTGCACAAAGGGACATAAGGAGACCAACAGAGGGGCCTACAAACCACACCTGTGGTCTGCAAGTCTTTTTTTTTCCATTGAAGTCACACACACACATTAACATATAGCACATTAAAAAGGTAGAATTCTTTAAGACTATGTTAGAAAATTTAACAAATGCAAGTACATGGCTTTTACAAAAGAGACGTTTATGCAGAACACTTAAATATACATTTTACCTTTTAGTAGTTATCTACATCTTATACCTGTCACAACAGTTCTGAACAATCCTAAAACAATTGCACTTGTTTCAAAAGCAACAGCAGACATGAAAAATCATAAAACAACTGCACCTGTTACACTAGCAGCCAAGAACAATCTTTAAAAACTATGGTGTGAGCAGCATAAAAGTAGAATGTGTAGTTTTCTGAATAACAAAATTGCCTGTGAAAACCTGGAAAGCTTTCTGAACATTATGCAAAACATGGCTTCCACAAAATCAATCCAATTTCTGCCTATTCACAGCATACACTATTTTAGCAAGGAAATGCAAATGCTGCACTATTTCAAGAGCACCCATAGCAGCAGGTATCAGGGAAAATGCACAGTAATCTACAGCTAAGATTCATACTTAGCTACCACTTCATGCTAAATCAATTTGTGCAGCAGCATTCCCTCTGAACCAGAATGTTCATAAATGCATAACAATTATAAGCTGAAAGATTTTTCTCTTCTACTAAGCTGAAAGTTTGTTTAGGAACCAATACAAAAGGTTGTGAAAAAGAGCTGGCTGATTCATGTAGCAGGCATGGCCAGCGTCCGGTATTTCAGCAATCTGGGATGCAGGTAATACTTTCAGACTGTCTCTACTTGTAAAACCAAGCCTCTCATCTCTACTCCCATACACAATCAAAGTTGGCAGCTGAAAATACAGTACACAGAACAGTGGTAAGATTGTAATATTTGTCACAAAGTTTCAGGACATAAGAACGGACTCAATATTTAAAGTAGGATATTGTAAAGATATATATATATATACGATAAAACCTCCATATTGAATGAGACCTCCTCTAATATAATGCAACACCTTAGATATGTCCCAGAATACTTTCACTGACAGGGAAATACAAATATGATCTATCTTATGATTAACCTCCCCAACGTGACATGACCCACAGTTTGTGCTCTATTACGACTTTTTAAAGTACATTTTTAAAAAAGGCCACTTCTGGGCACCCATTTGCCCAGTATTACAACTTTCTGCAGGAATAACTAAATTAAGAATATTTTAAAAGAAATTGCTTGTTCACTGTCACCTTTTTACCAGCCTTGTTTACCAACAGACATCAATCTAGTATACTTCCTTATGACCTATTGAAGGAGTCACATTTATAAAAATAAAATTCTTGTGACCCACTGTTTGTGCTCTATTGCAACTTTTTGCAGAAATTATTTGAAAAGTACATATAATGCATTTTAAGAGACCATCTTTGTCTACCACAGTCCAAATGTATGGATCCACTGTTCTTCCCTCAAGAGTTAGTTCCGCTATAATCTTCAACCAAGCAATTCACTAGCAAGCATGACCGAGCAAAAACAAAAACAACAACAACAAAAAAAAGCATGAGGGTTTTTAAGAGCTTTAGTTTCAACATTTAAATACGTGAATGGGAAAATTTATTTGTGCTTGAAATCATGGTTTGTAGAATGAAAAGAGACTTATTTTTCCTACTACAACCCCTTTCACCTGATACTGCTGGATTTTAGCAAGTCTTAATAGCTGGAAGGTTTTGCTGTATTATTAAAGTAGCATTATCAAAAAGTCCCTTACACTAAGACTTTACCACAAAAGAGAAAGAGGTAAAGAATACTGGCCCTACAACTGTTTAAAATAACATTCTGAGCATCCCCGACAGAGTTATTTTAGGAACGTTACAGATTAGCATGAGCAGTCACTAGATATTGGTCTAGGACCGAGTCAGCATATACACCTGACTATATATATATACTGACTAAACAACTATTACAAATGCAAAAATGTGTCTGCATGTACAAGTGCACGCAAACAGGCAAGATTTTGACTCACGTCAGTTTTAAATGCAGTAGCTGTTCAAGCAAAATATGAAATATAGCCATAATAATAATCAGTGATTTTTGTGCAATATTTTTTGTGGTAAAGTCTCAGAGGAAGAGACTTTTTTGAGGTTTCTGGAACTTTAATGCAAAACTTACACCCAAGTGTACAGGCAACACACACGCTCAGACTGATACCCAAACAGAAGCACAGACATGTCAGCAAGCATACATAGCTTTCTGCCTCTCTCACATGTACGCTCACATATATAATTATGCACCAGACACATGCATGTTTGTGACATAAACTTCTGACCCAAACACAGACGGAGATGCACGTATCACCCAGACATATCCCTCTATAACCAAGTACCACTCATCACCACTGTTCTCTTTCACAAAGACATTTTTTCCCATTTGTACGCTGGCAAAACTCCTCACCTGACTTTTGGGATAATTTTGTTCCCAGTTTGCTGTCAGGACAGGCGCCACTGGAATGTAGCCCAGGGCCTTTTCCATTGACTGTAAGGGATCCTCAAAGAGATAAGGAAGAGCAAAGCCACCGCTCATTGAGGGGCTGATGATGACTGGTTTAATCTGAAGCAGACTTACCACTGCTGCCATGAACTCTTCGTTGGACACTGCACCTAGTGTTTCATTTTTACTTTTGCCATAGCCTGGGACAGCAAGAATAAAATCATGTAAGTTTCACAAAATTAAACTACATTTTATCTGGTTCCTTAGCAAAACTAAAAAAGTGATAGGTACATTAATATTAGACGGAGATAGATGCATAGGAAGTTCTGTGACAAACTTAATCCACACACAAACTAAAAAATTGCATTTGCTGAAATCGTTATCGCTGATCAAACAAAAGTGATGGCAGAAATGAGAAATAAAATTTTTTACACATGCTGTCCTAGGATTTTAAACACTTAAATATTATCAGAATACTGGAAAGAAAAATGTATTGGTGACTTTAACAAAGGCTGTCACTGACCAATTATAACATACAATTGAGTGGGCTTCTGCTTTACCTTTAAACTAGTAGTTATATTTCATGATGACCAATGAATTTTCTGACCTGGAAGGTCAATGGCGACAGCACGGAATCCCCATAAAGCAAGGTTCTGCAAGGTTTTGATATCAACCCAGTTCTGAGAAGTGAAAGACATGCCATGCAGCAGAAGCACTGTTAACTTTGGTGAACCACCTGACAGAGCAGTCTGCTGACTGTAGATCTCCGCTGTCTGCAGTGAACATAATTGACAGTCATGCTGATATAATTATATCATTTTGCACTAATGTAATTGCAGCATTTTGCTGCACAGGAAAGAAATTAGGTACCTTACACTTGCTGGAAGCATATGTTCAGATGATTCTAGACTTATATGCAGTGTATTTTCAGGATTGTTCTGAATTCAGCACTGTGACCTGTTCTGGTTGAGTGCATAAGCCATGTCTACAAAATCTGCCTCTTTAGGAGGAAAACTGAAGGTTTGTTTTTAAAATCAAAATTCTAAGCAATTAAAGAAAATAAAAGTATAAAAAAAAAGAATCCATCAAAAACTATGTATGTGTGTGTGTGCATGCATGTGCATCTGAATGTACTATGTGTTTGAGTGTGTGTGTGTGTGCATAGTTGTATATGCTCGCACATATGCATACATGTCCAATTTTGATTGAGGGTTTTCACTTCTTGCAGAGTTTAACTGTCGAGACTCTGGAGTACATTAATTGTAACCTATGAAATACTGCAGCCTATGGAGTATATATCTAGCTGACACAGCAGGAGACACCATCTTGGTGACACCAAGATGACTCTCACTACATGACTGTCTGATTATTAATTCCCTATCATGATACTCCTCGCCATGATTTATCATGACTTTAGGCAGAATGGATTTTGCACATTAAAAGAACAACCATAAACATGTTTTATAGGCTTGTTCACTGCCAAGATGAAGTCATCATCTTTTCATAATGTCATAATGAAACTCTCTATAATTTTAATGCCGCTTATTTAATTGTTGAGAAAGGATAGTGCAGATAATAAATTTCAAACGCTGCTGCAGCATGATTACATGAAGCAAAAATCTAGTTTCTATTTTTCAAAGAATTGCTCAACTTCAAGAGATTCTTTCTTATATATCACGCAAAGGCAGTCTACAAAATCTTTGTGAAATATGCTGACAATGATAGGTGCGTATAGTACACATGATCCGTCTCAATGTGATACCTGGTAAACCTACCATACTGGAAAGTTTCACCGACAGCACTTTCTGTTCGATCTCGACTGCAGCAAGGTCCGCATCGGACGCCGCTGGACACTCTGGGAGTTGTGTGACATCAATCATCTCCGAACTCATGGCTTACTTGTCTCACCCTCAAACGCCCCGGACTTTGATCGTTTGTTGTAGTCTCCAGCTGGTGTCGATGACACAGCTCTGTGCACAGTTAATATTATTCCCCCCCCCACCGATACTGATATTGATTTCGAAACGAGTGATCGATCGTTGTTTCAGTTAATGCTTTAACTGTGCTCCTGTGTCTCGAGTCGGGTCGTCGGAGAATAACACGAACTACGCAGAAAGATGGGCGGGGAGGTTGCGATGCCAAAACATTCTTATTTCTAGATTCAAAAAGTAGACCACTTGTTATCTTTGTAGGTCTCGTTAGTGTCAGAAGATTCTGTTTCGTAGAAGTAAGATAATTAATTTGTTACTTATCTTACGGTGCAGTCCTTAGGGAAAAGTTTGAACTCGCTCGAACATCAGTCGAAGTTTTGAATATTGCAAATATGCAGGAGTAGTCTCCCATAATAGAAAAGTGCAGGCGGTTTATGGGGTGGAGTGGGCGTACAGGTGTCGACAAGGTATCGGTTTCTACCTGTTTATACTTATATGGAAAGGCATCACATTAATGTATATATCTGAGTTATCAAACGTCAGGCTGCGGGGGATGTCTGCACCGATCGTTGAACGCGCGCGCTGATCACGATCACACGTACTGATTTCGACGCCATTTCTCCCACAATACATATATTAAATTAAAAAAAAATAGAATGTAAGAAAATTTGATGAGGCCTCCTCCAACAAAGATTCCTAAACCATAAAACATTAGAGATACTTAAATTGTAAATATCTGTTTTTACTACTGCTTTTGTACATATACACTCGATCTCTTTTCATATCATATGTTATATGTTTATTACTTAATTATTTATTTAGTACTTAATTAACTTATCCCCCCCACCGGAAATGGCAAGGGCTATATAGGGTAAAAAGGGTGACCGGACACTTCCCCTAGACATTAAATCCCCAGACACTTAATCGTCAAAAATGCCCCCAGTGTTATAAATGTTGAAGTTAAGTATTATTTTAATTGTCGAACTTATTTTAATGTTTACATGAAAATAATTATTTGAATTAAATTTTTCATTCACTTCATAATTAATTTTTTCATTCACTTCATAATTTCTTGTTGAAATTTCATTTTGAGGATAAAGTGTCTGGGGATTAAATGTCTAGGGGATGAAGTGTCTGGGGATTAAATGTCTAGGGGATGAAGTGTCTGGGGATTAAATGTCTAGGGGATTAAGTGTCTGGGGATTAAGTGTCTGGGATTCGGGAAAAAGCATGTCTTGCTAAGTTTACCTCTCGTTAATAAAGAAATGCATGGCGAGATTTAAAGTATTTAATTGTACATGTACTTATCAGCATACACTCCTTTGCTCTCTCTCTCTCTCTTGATCTGCGCGCTTGCACAAAGTCTGCCTGTTTCATGGAAAGATGTTTTCTTCGTATATCGCGTGATTGTTATCACTGTTCTTTCCAACTTCTGTATGTTCTGATCGATTCGTTCTGGTCCAGTGCAATTGGTCGATCACACCACGAACTTGACCGTGTTATACACGTCTATGTGATTATACAATACACTATGTGATGATCTAGTATTATATGTCGCATCATTTTCGGTGCTAGTGTCGCGTGTGACTTATTGTCAGTTTCAAGTAATTCACTTCCTCTAGAGGAGGATGTGTAGGTACGCGTTTCCTGCTATATATAATGATGTACTCACGTGCTCTTAATTTCAAAGTGCACGTAATTGTCACTTGGGAAAATCGGTTATTATTTTTAAGACTTGGTTCAGTGTGAATTTTAAGGAGACAAGGGGGGGGGGGAGGTATGAACATTTGATCAAACGAACTGCTACAAGGTAGGGGAGACCACTACTACATAAGTATAACGGCAGCAGACGTGAGCGTCACGGCCGAACGGCTACCGTGCGAGTAAACGCGCGCGCACACACACACAAAACCGCATAGGCGCTTCTTTTCTGCACCTCTTGCAGCTCAGCAAATAGAAGATGGTGTAAAAAAAAAAAAAATCCGCTTCCATTTTTACACAGAGTTGTGGTGTGATCTGATGTTGCCAGGTGCTGACTCAGGTGGGTGGACGAGTCCGGGAAGCAGAAGAGCTCGCAGTGGTTTTCGCTCAAGTTATGAAGTGAAAGCCGTTCGGTGACGTGCATTTTAATAAAAGGTGATTGGCAGGGTACGCGCGGGCTAGTCGTCGTGTGTTTGCAGAGCAGCAGCACGCCTGTCGTTCAAACAAAATGGCTCGATCATCAACTTATGGTCGGGACGATACTGCTTTAGAGTTGGGAGTGGTGCGTTCGGAGCTGGATTCGGTAAGTCATACGTACATAGTATCGCTTAGTATATCGTAGGTTTTGGCTGTTTCGATATGCTGTTTTGGTTAGGTCTGATCCAGGATTACCGTCCCCGAGGTCAGCTGTAGTGCAGGCAGTACACAAGTACTGAATAGTACTGAAAGAGTGAATTCAAATTTATCTATTGTGCAAAGCGCCAGTACAAGAAATGACATTTGAGTGTATTCTAAATGTTATCATGTGTGTGTGTGTGCAAATTGCCATTTCTTATATTTGTTTACCATTTTCTGCAGAAATTCAAGCCTATTTTTGATAGGGTAAGTGCCATTTTTTGTAAACATTTTCTAAGGACGCACCCACTTTTGAAGTGAGCAAAATATACATCAAGTGTGCATTAATTTTGTTATACCAGTATACTACAAGATTAAAATGGAATGCTACATTTAATGAATGCAGCACCTTGATTTGAGCTTTGCAAGAGACAGAACTGTTAACAAAAAATAAACAATAGAAGAACTAACCTGCTGCTTGGGCAACTGCATGATATGTTAACTGGCTATATATTCTTTAGATTTTGTTTTTTGTTCCCTTTCTGCACTGACTTTATTTTTTTTTCATTAAAGTTAGTTCAGCTACACTTATGTAGCATAACTCAATTTTTTTTCAAAGTCGGATTACTTAAATTAGATCTTGAGAAAGCTCCATGCGCACGTACCCTGTTTTCAGCATAGACTGTGATGTTTGTCTTTGTGTCTTGCTGTTTGAGCCTGACATGTTTAGTTCCAAGAACTGCTAATAACCAAATTCACATAACTAGAATTAGCATTAAATAGTGCCATTGGTTGGCATTTGCTATGTTCAGATATTTGAAACCAAAGGCAGCCTATTCATTTGCTGCACTAGTGCTACAGTAAATATGATAGCTGTTGGAACTTGACAGATCTTCTCTTTGTTAGTGTGCTTTGTGAACACCCTGCAAAAAAATTTCACTTTTATAGATTGTGTTGCACACATAAAAAGTTGTTGGCAGAAGTGTACTGGGTGAATTGGGGCTTGCTTAGCTATGCGAGTGTGGGTGGATACAGAGGTATTGGTGCAAGTGACCTGTCTTTTGACTGACATACACAATACTGCACTTGACTCATCACTAAAAGACTTTAAGTATTGAATGAACTGTTGACAGTGGACTGAAGATGGTACCCTAAAGCTTGTGTAATACCAAAATCCATTTAGGAGCTGTCTTGTTCATTGATATTAATGCAAAACTTAGCTCAGAGTTTTTGTTTTCTTCTGCACATGCCATTTCTTTGCTTTATTTCAAAGAAAAAATCTAGTATAGCTGTAATATTGTCGTTCTTTATTTTGCATATGTACGTGTGTGTGCTTAGGCATAAATGCATGCAAGTGTACATGCACATGATTGTGCATTTGGGATGGAGAAAAAGGGAAAGAGGTTGCAGTACTAATGTGAGGAGGAAATCAGTCCAATTATTTGCTTCTAATTATCACATAAAGCTTAGATTAGTTGCTGCTAATTATCATATGAATGTTAAATTATTTGTTGCTTATTATAATTTTGAGCTTTTTCTTCATTTTTGCAACTTATCTTTTTACTACCTTTGCTCTGCTCTGTATGTTTCTTAACCTTCTTTACACTTTGGGTAAATTAGTAGCATCCTCTAATGTTTTGGTAGGGCTTTTTTTGATCTCTCTATGCAAGGCTTTTACCTTCACTTGGTAGTAAACTACACAATAGATAAACAAGATTTTTGACAATGACAATGACCAACTTTATTTGTCCCAGTGGGCAATTTGAATATGGAAATGTACTCTAGTTCAACAATGAAAAAAAAAGAAGTGGGCAAGTAGCATATATCATATACATTAATATATAGATAAAAAAAATACAACAAGGAAATCAAGTATGCACCTACCACATCTCACACACACACACACACACACATTGTTGACAATTCATCTAAGATTGAGCAACTGGACTGCAGATGGCACAAATGATTTCAGGTGTCTGTTACTCTTACAAATAGGCATGGCATAGTGTTAACCTGAGCTTAATAATACAAATTCTTTTGCTAGTACATGTTCAGGTAATGATAAAATACATGAAGCTTTCCGTACTATTTGCTGGTCACAAAAAAAAGCTAAATCCCTCTGTTTGATACAAATTATCTTAGAACAGATGTTCACAACATCGTTTTTGCAGTGTGGCTTTATTAGGCTGTATTCATTCACAAATGAGAAGCTTTCATGATGTGATGATTATGTGAGCATGCCATTAATAATAATTTCCTGATGACCAAACAAATAATTATGGATTGATTTTATCACAATCGCACATGCTGTCATTCTGTTCTAAAGAGGGCTGTAAAATATTTGTTTTCTTTTTGAGTTTGTTTTGAATCATTAAGTGGCAGTGTAGTTTTGCATTACTAACTTTTTTATGTTAAGTCTATGAATGCCTGCCTTTGTGCTGTTTCATGCACAATTTCTTCATGTTCTAGACTCACAAAAGTGAAAGCAAGAGATTAGAAGTACATACCAACTGTGTTTATTTTTGTTGGTTGTTAGAAAGATTTAAAAATAAACCCCATGGAGACACAGATTTTTTTCTGTGCTGTTTATAAATGTTCACAACTTGACTCGGTCTATTAAAGGAGCGAGGGAAATTTTCTGCCTTAATCAGCTGTTTTATGTGAGGAAAGTGAAGCCTTTGGAAGTGGAGAAGAACCCATTTCTGTGTTTATAATGGTTATTAACTAGAAAAAGGTATGACTGTCCGCTTAGCCAAGCTCTACAGGAAATATAAGCTGCGGGGGGAATAGTTTGTGTCTATTTTATGACTTTGAACAGCTGATTCATGACAGAGAAACGAAGTAGAAAACTTCATGTTAAATGTTACCACTGCCACAAACAACACTGTTAATTCTCAACGGAAGAAAACAGAGGTCAATTCTAAGTAACCAAAAACCATTTGATGTATTTTTAGTTAGTTTGAGGGCATTTTCAACCACTACCTGCCAAGGAAAACAAGAAGTAATGCAGTTAATGTATCTGATAGGTGTGACCACCAAATAATTTTCTTCCCTTGCTAAGAACATGGGAAGCCCCATTAAATATTTCTTGACCCTCAGGTATAACTGTGAACACAGGTAAACCATTTGGATGAAATATTTATCCCCCACTGACTTTATTTGCTGTTCATCAACTACAAATCTTGCAGTATAACTTCTACAGTTCATGGTTTCTTGCTGAGCAACTTTTTTTCTGAGGTGGGGGGGGGGGAACTATCTGTATTTAAGTAAATCATAAAGCATTAGATTTCCCTGTTATTAATATGATATAATTGTTTTTTTTCTCTTTCACCGTAGTGTTCAATAAAGGTATAACATACACTTATTGTATATTCTTTTGGTTTTTATTTACAGTAGCTTTTTTTGTTGATGTGGGATGAATTGTCAGATCATTTGGTAGACCTTTTTATGATCTCACAGCCATGATTTTTCATTTCACAAAAGGCAGTGAACAATGGTGGTTCTTAGCATACAGATAGTATGAAACAACAGGAAACTGATTCTTTGAATGCAAAGAGTGAAGCTAATTTTGCTCCATTTGTAATAAAAGAAATATGGTCAAAGTAGGTTAAAGTTTGAGTGCAAAGGATTCAAACATTACATGGAGGGGGGCTGGAAGGAGAAAGAAAAAAATGGGTACAGCTAGAGAATGGAAAAAAGCAGATGTGTCTAAGGGGGAGAATGCCCAGCAATGTATATATCTTATTTGAAAGACAGGGAGATGATTAGTTACTATTCTTTAAATTAAACCTGTTGTAAATATTTCAAGAATGTGCTCACTTTATATGGGTTTTCACAAAGCAGTTTTTCAAAAAAGTGTTTAGTCTTTGTTATGTGCATTTATTTTGTTGGTAATTAAGGGCAACAATGTGTCAGATGACCAGAGCTTTGTTTTAAACTTTATGAATGTGTTTTTTTAATTTTCTTGAAGTATACAAGGGATTTAGTGTTTAGTAAATGGCAGCACATGAAGTAAGATTAGGCAACTAAAAAGAAAAAAACTAAAAAGGGCCTTCAAAAATGCGGCACCTAAGCTGTGGAATGCTCTGCCATCGTCACTCTCCACCATCACCTCAGCAACCACGTTTCGGAAAAGACTGAAGACTCATTTGTTTACTTAAGACAGACTTAAAGAACCTAGCACCATTTCTGTTTTTATTATTTTTTACTTTCCTGTTGTTTTATTTTTTTCTTCTCTTCTGTTTTTGCTGCGCAATGAGCATTCTTTTAAATGGATACCTGCGCAATATAAATCAAAATCATTATATTTTGGTTCTTCATAAAGGGTGTTACTGTAATGGATGATGGCAGGGTGTGTTGTTTCAAAAATCCCTGATATTTTCAGCATGACAACAGGGGACTGCCTATTGCTGACCTTCGTGCTGAGCTTGAGGATGAAGGACTCCTCAGCTTTATGCCACGAGCACGATTGGATGAACTTCTGGAAAGAGCCAACACTGATGGTGACCAGTTCATCACCTACAAGGAATTTTCTCAAATGGTTAGTACATATGTAACAAGGATTGATCAGTCCTTTTACTGATGCTGTATATGTAGAAAATCTTTAGATTCTGATCCCTGAAAGAGAAACATTGTGTTTTTGTTCATATATACCTCCACATACACCATTCCACTTATGAAGTTTTTAGATATTATAATATAATTATTTATAATAATTAGGGGAAAATCATAAAGAATTATGTCATTTGAAGTGTGCATGCACCTCACCATGTTTGAATTATTTAATTCTATTTTCTTGACACAATTTTACTAAATATTAACAATACAAAAGTATTACACATGGCTTAGGAATAATTCATAATATTGCAATATATGCATAATTTAAAACATGATACACCATGGTGTATCACAGTGCCGGATTAAGCACTGTGGAGGCCCATAGGCAATCAAAGTTTTGGGGCCCCCCGATCCCCGACACATATTGCAATTTGCACAGTTCACCGTCAATTGTTTTCTTAGTTTCTTTCTGTTTAGTTTCTATTTTCCATTTCATTGTCAGCCATGGAGCCGCTAGTAACGTCAATGTTGGTATGTTGTAATACAACCTTATTAGATTATGAATTTAATAAACCTGTCATTGTGAAAACGTATAATTATAGACTAACAATTCATTCAGAAAGAAAAGAAACACGAATTAAAATAGCAACTAAATTAGGCCCTTAGGCAGTCAAACCTTAGGGGTCAGTAATAAAACATTAAAAATTCTTCTTCCTTAGTTTTCTAGTAGTGAAGTCATTTAAAATACCTTGAAAGTCAATATTCTGCAACATGCTGTTTTCAATGGCCATAATGGCGAGAGAATTCAATCGCTCTTAGGTCATTGACGCTCGATTGGTACCTCTTCTTCTCCGACATTTTGACGGCCCCTCTACATCCCCCCTCTACACCTGTGTAACCAACACCACTTTGATGGCTACGTATGGAGTGGGTTAGCTGCTCCACAAGAACACCCAAGATGGAATTGGCTGCGCACAGTAGATTTTATTAGCTCACTCGGCGGATGCTTCTCTCTCCTCTCACTTCTCCAAGCACACAGACAGCAACAACTAGAAACTACACTATTTATCACTTCCCGGTCGAACTTTCCAGCAACCATCCCTTTCTCTCCCACGGCTTCGACGGTTCGACCTGTCCTTGAACCATCGCGGGAATTGTTCCCCCACCCGCTCCCAGGGTCCAAGGCCCTCAGACTCTCAGAAATTTTGAATTCCTCCAACTTTTTATCAACCAAACTAGCTCGGTCGACTTCAACCCCCATCAGTAAGTATCAGTTAAAATACTTGCTCAGTTATGGAAGACAAAGCAAATGTTTTAAAAACTAATTAGCCAGTAACTGTTATTAATTTTAAGATTTAAGTAGATCAAAGGGAGACGGTTTTGTGGCATAAAATAGAGATGTTGAGCATATTTTAGCTGAATTGTAATAGTTCATAGAACAAAGTTTTGCAGTACCAATACATGTATTGTCATTTTACCTGCTGACTAAAAACTTCGTAAGACTATATTTATGAGCTTTTCTGACAAACTTCATTCTCCTCAGTCAATTTGAGACGCTTGCTAGTCACTCTCATCGACACTGATGTTCCTGCCTTGTCAAATGCTATTTGCCAATAAACAGAAAATCATAGAAGCATAAATATAACAAAAATTACTGTACTCACCAAACAAACAAAGTGCAGCACATCTCGGCTTTTCTAGTCTAGAAGACATCGTGCGACAGACAGGAGAGTGCAGTGTGAACAGATGTTAAACTAAGCGTGTACAGCTTTCTAAAGGTCCACTTGTCCAAGCTTTCTTTGGTCCAAGGACTCCGATTGAAAAGGATGGTCAAACACACTGACCTTACTGCTCATAAAAATGTCAGTCTACACCTCCAATTGCTCCAAACTCCGACCATTTAATTCCCACGAAAGTCCATCCCGTCGAGTCTATCGAGACTACCCCCTCCCTTTCCCTCTTGTGTTGTCAGCAACAATGCATTCTGGCCCATGGCCGATGGCCGGCATGGGTGGAACTTCTTGTCCTCTTAGTCACTGGCCTCTAAACTAAAACAAGTCCAACATAATTTGCCTCTACCTTGATTGTGGGTGTCAAGACAAGGAACAATTTAATGAAAACGTTCACAAACTAACAATTATGTCATAACCTTTCAGTAAGCTTTTCTTTACCTCCCTTCTTCATCGTGAACCAAATATACGTTACACGAAGCTCCTTAAAAACACATTCAAATATAAGAATGTGGTTATTCGAAAAACAAATGTCGCAGCCACCGCTAAACTCAACATACAGGACCATAAGTGATTGGCATTGATAGCTTCCTGAGACAACTAGCACAGGCTAAGAAAGATTCCGAGGTGGCTTTGGGGGACGGATGGTGGGTAGATATTATCTCCTTTTTACCAGGCGCTTCGTCGGGAAAGAGCAAAAGAAAGTCGGAGACTGGAAGGAAAGGTAATGACCAGCCGGCCCATGTGTTATTGCAGGGCGAGCCTGGTACATTGCCGTAGGTCGTGCGATCGTCCCTCCTAAGGTGACACTTTTATAAAAGTCCGAGCCCTCCCCTTTCCGGTGACATAACATTCCTCCCTACCTCCTACCTGCCCATCCTGGCTATCCACATACCGTGCAGACATACCGTCTCTAAACTTCTATTATCTTTCTCATGCTAACCTCCTCTTTATCATCCTCCCCCAGCTCCAAACTTCCCGTGACACCACCGTGATCAATTTATAAGCCTAACTATTTGCGGGACAGCAGTTTTTAAAATGTTTTTGCAATAATGTGTTCTTTTTTGCTGGTTGCGATAGTATTACAGGATAATATAGTCTCATTGTATCAAGGATCTACTGTGTAGAAACTGTAGACCAGCGTTTCTCAACCTTTTACTTGTGACGCCCCCCCAGACGAATAAAGGTACGTCCGCGCGCCCCCCTTAGCCACTAATACCTATATGAGATATGAGAAAATGACCGCCTTTGCGGCCCCCTTTTCAGCAGCTTGCGCCCCCCAGGTTGAATGTATTTGTTTTGTAACGGTTAAAGAAAGTCTCAGTGTTGTTTAGTAACTACGAAAAAAGCACCTTAATCTCTCTCGCTTATCGGCTGCAGCGCTAGAGGTGGGCCCCCATCCTCTCGGTTCACAGAGTGGCCACACATCACTAGACATCAGTAACCTACCTACCTCTTCACTGTTAAGTCCGATTTGCTTGCAGGGCCCACCCCCTCCCTCCCGTAGTGACACATAAACCCAGTAATCTCAACGCACGAACTTTCTTCTGGACGGTTCACACGCAATAAAATCTTCAGTGTCCAGCGGCCTTCCGCCTCCAGGCTTGTCCAGCGAGAATATGATACCACTGACTACACTTCTCACCCCATTTCTGTCTATACAGACTTGAAACTCAACGTCTGCGTGTGTAATGCTTCGGTGCTCTGTCCTCAGACATTTCTTTAAAAGAAAAAGAAAAGGAGAAGAAGAGGAAGAAAAAAAAATTCACTGACCAAGGCTGGGCCCCCTACACAGCCGTGGGCCCGGGTACACCAGACCCCCTGTCCCCCCTTCTCGTCAGGCCTGTCCGCATGTACGTGTGCATGTGTGTACGCCAATAGTTATAAGACTCAATTCTACAAAAAATATATCTTTTTATCGCGGGGCCCCTTAAGTCGCGGGGCCCATAGGCATTGCCTACTTTGCCTTGAGGTTAATCAGGCACTGGGTGTATGTATTTTCTTTATATGGTTTTTAGCTACAAGTCATGGGCCAGGTTAGTTAGTTGTTGTTTTATGCCAAGTCAGCAACTATGGCTATCTCATGGCAAAAACAATGTACATGACTATTCAAAGGTTGATATAAAGTAATTGTACAAGTCTAGAGATTTCTCTTTTCTTAGTTTTACAAAATAACAGTTTTTTAAACATATAAGTTCTATCATATCAGGTGAAAAATCTGAATGGACTTTACATATGCCAAGATTGATTTGGAAGAGTGTTTGGCAAAAAGGTCATCAAGAGTCTGTGCTGTAAAAAAGTTTTGACGAATTGTAGCGAGTTTTGAACAGGAGATGAGCAAATGTTCTATGGTTAGGGGGTCTTTACACCAAGGACAAAGTGGGGGGTTTTCTCCTGCAAGCAAAAATCTGTGAGTGATATATGAGTGACCAGCTTTTACTCTATTTATAACCACTTTTTCTCGTCGGTTTAGAAATTCTTGTGTTATACAGTCTGCTAGTTTTGGAAAAATAGCGTGAAGTTTGTTGTGCTTCATGGAGTCCCAGTGAAGCTGCCAAAGTTGTGAGATATACATTTTAACAGAAACGTTCCAATCTGAGGCAAATGTTGTATGGACCACATGGGCCAGGAATGTAAGTAGAGGTGTGTATGTGACACATAAATCCACAGTTTCACAAAGTGCACCACCATCAGCTGTTCCCTGTCATAGTAAAGTAAAATAAGCATGGCAGTTATGGTGGTAGGTGGAGAAGATCACCAATCAAGTAGAAAACTGAAAGTCATACATGTCATGCACAGTGTGACAGAGGGCTGAAAACGATCATAATGATATGTAATCCCACATATATATATATATATACTCCTGTTGTCCAGTCATTCCAGAAACCCAACACAAGAAATTACAGGAATGTACTCGCATTCTTTTTTTTCAACAAAGATGTTGATTTCTTGAATGCTTTCAGATGACAAGAGACTTGACTGCTGCTGAAAGATCCAGGTTTCAATCAGTCATTCTTGCAGCTGTCAAGGACATTGTACCCGCTCGAATGCGGGAGGACTTCCTTGCCAATTACACCTGCTGCCCTCCACCCCTTTTTATTCCATTCATCAGCATTGCAGAGGCAAGTATCAAAATTCAGGATATGTGTCTACTTCATGTATGTTAACTTTTGCTAGTTTTTGACAGTGTGTTTGTGCATGTGTTGGATGAAAAGCCATGTATTTACGTGGATATATGCTTACATATTTTTTATGTAAACAAGAAATGAGGTTTGAACTGACAGCTAGCAGTGCAACATTTTAAACATTTTTTTTAACCCCTACAGATAGTTGTGTTCTTGATATACTATGTGGAGCTGAAAGATTCAGCCGACCCAGTAACAGCCACAAGTGGTATTGCCATGTATAGTCCACTAGTATATAAAGCGTCCCGCCGATATGAAGCCTGGCGGTTTCTCACCTATATGCTTATGCATCAGGGGTGAGAATTTCTTTTACAGATTTTCTATAAGATCTTAAAAGCAGATAATTTGAAACATTAAAAGATATTTCTCAGGAGAGAATATTGTGTCTGATAAGGAAATTCAATCTTTTGCTAGTTACCATTTGCAGTTACTAGGAATGTTTGTGTCGCAGGAATCTTGTGCGCTATAATATAATTATACTATAATAATAGACCAGGGATCTGTTAAATGGCATAGGTACCTCTGTTAAATGCAAGACAATTTTGTTTTGCAGTTTTTCATTTTCATCTTAATGTTTTGAGAATATTTTCATTGTTAAGGTCCTATTAGTCTTACCAATCCAGATTTTAGTAATTGTGAAATATGTTGTTTTAGTGATTTGCTTACTGGTTTGCATAAAACTAGGTAAGGAAAACTTAGTAGAACAATATATATTAAAAAACTGCGTGACATTTGACATTGTGACTTACTGACAAGTCATTACCCAAGTTTGTATTTATTTTGATAAAATGACCAAGTTAAAAAAAACTAAGAATGTTAGAAATTGTTTAGCCATGAAAGACATAATTTTATACAAAGCACTTTTGTATCAATTGTTAGTTATTACTGTGTTGTGTGCCTCATTGAGTTATTGAACCTGTTTGTTCCAGATATATGCATATCATCTTCAATATGCTTTTCCAGCTTTTTTTTGGAATTTCTTTGGAGATAGTGCATAAAGCCTGGAGAGTGTGTGTAGTCTATCTTCTTGGTGTTATTGCAGGTTAGTCATGTTAGTTTCCTTGTAATTACAACATTTCTTATTGGTGTTGGTGATGAAGTTCTAGATGAACAGATGAAATTCTATTTATCTGCAGAGTGTTGTTCACTTCTTCATAAGCTGCTTTTTTTTTGTCACAGCTAATATTGTTTTTGCAGTTTTCCAAATGCTTAATTAGCATTTTTTGTACCAGTAAACTGGTGTGAGACCATGATGTTTACAACGAATTTAATATTTTGTGCAGTTTGCAGTGTTACTTAAATGCCTTTGAGTTGCTTAGTAAGTTGTTAAGGTGATTAAAGATAAGTGTTATTTTGTTAATGATATGGCCAACAGTGATGAATAGTGTGTGGTAATTTTAATAGAGCCTTGGTTGTTTCACAGGTTCTCTTGCTCACTCTGTTACGGACCATGCCGTGGGCCTTGTTGGTGCCAGTGGAGGGGTATATGCCATTCTGGGAGCTCATGTAGCAGCAATAGTAACAGTAAGTCAACAAGCTCAAAGACAGCAACTTTTTTGTACTCATCAGTCAAAAGAATGGAGAAGAATATTTTGTTTGTTTAGTTCAAACAATGAATATACACTGGGAAGTCTAAATGCTATAACATATAATTGGTTTGAGCTTTTTTTTTTTAAACACAGAAGTGTATTTGATCATATAATTCAAAGTGGTGGTTATATATGGTTTTGCTTGGTATCTAGAACTGGCGTGAAATGAACTACAAGTGTATGGATCAAGGAGAACTGGAAGATAACACTGTTAAGGGGATTGGACGCATCCTTTGTTCTGCTCCAGTAAAACTGGCCTTTCTTCTTTTTCTAGGTGAGGAATTGTGTTTTATCACATCAGTACTATTGTGCATGCATTACACTTGTCTGGTGATGGATGTGATTACCCATTTCCTTTCCATGTTTTCTTTAAACTATTATATTTTGTTCCAGTAGTTATATGTCATACTGCTGTTGTGGTTTTATTGTCACTAGTGATTCCTGACACATCTCTGGCAGTATACAGGCGTATTGTGGAGCCTGAAGCACAAAAAGTTGGTGTGACAGCACACATTGGGGGGTTCATGGCAGGTATGATGTTTCTATTTTTTCGTATCTTTCCATTTGTGGCAACTATTTGTTGTCGCTGTTGTTGAGATTGGGTGGGGTGAATACTTTGACCATACAGGGATTTCACACTGTGGGGAGGGGGGGAAAGGGGATATGGGGTATTTGGGGGAAAGGGATAAAACCGGTGAGAGGAAAGGGTCACAGCTCTTTTTTGGCACAGGAGTTGGTTACTGTAATTGGTTCCCTCTTCTATTAATTGTTCATCATTGTTGGGTCCAGGAAGATGCTAAGTTCCGGTAGTAGCATTCTGTACTAATTGACAGATCACTATATAGCACTGATCCTATTTTCTAGCCTAGAAATTTGTTTTAAATTTATCTGTCTGTAATTTTATTGGTTACGAAAGGGATTCATTTTTCCTGTATATTTTGGGGGTTACATTTTTCTTTGTTTACCCTACCTTATGATTAACAATAATTCTGTTTATCCATAGCTATTTATCAATGAATGAAGGAAGCCCATATTTACTATTTGTTTTCTAGGCCAAACTAGCAGTCTTTCATTTATGCCAGTGTTTGTTTATTGTTTTTCAAGAGGATGCGTCATCTAGTTTATCCCTATTATCTTTTTGTTTGCATGAATTATAATTGGAAAATATAGAAAGATATAGAACTAACAAGTCTTAAAATCCTTCCATCCAGCTATCAAAAAATTGATTAGCTATATATGATTATATTTTTTCATTTTTCTTTTACTGCAGTGATATGGTTTGTTATTTTTACTTGAAAACATATATGAAGAAAATGGGATTTGCTGTGATTTCAGGACTCTTGCTGGGTATACCTGTTTTGAAAAACATAACTCGCCATCCATGGGAAACGACACTGGGCTGGGTTACTTTGTCTGTTTACCTTGCCTTTGTCGCCTTTTGCTGTATCTTTAATGCTGTGTACAAAGGGTATCCACCAACAGATTATGAAGGGTGGTAATGGATCACAATGGTGGTCAACACTTCCCAGAGATTATTTTAAAAGCCATCATACCGTCATTAAAAAATATCTTACATAAGTGGACAAATTTCATTTCTGTCTTGTTTTATTTTAAAAGGCTTCTTGACAAAATGAGAAGATATATACTCATGATTTTTAGTTTCCTTTGTTTTTATTGGAGGTTAACTCAATCGTGACATTATATTTGAAATAAATTTCAAGGTATGAAACTCCATAGAAAAAAATTATTCAGCTTTTTAATGTAGCAGTTACTTCCCTAGAACAGTAGTTTCCTGACTAGATAATTTTCAAACTACACTCAGGTACTGCTGATATTTCAGTACCTAAGCACTGAGTTAATGGCCATGTTTTCAAGGATTTTCAGTATGCATTAGTTTTTACCCCCTTTTTTTTTTAATATGTTACTTTTAAGTTTGACAGAAAAACTATTGTTACTTTTGACACATCCCCTGGAACTGATAAAAGCATGTGTGTTGGCCATTATTCATGTCACTTTTATCAGATTGCATATGTCCTGTAACCTTTGCTAATACAGTAACAGAATGAGAAGATATAAAACAATTATGGACAATAAGACTGTTACTTTGGTTCACACACCTGCACAGGTTACTGGAGTAGATTGTTTTTTAGACACTAAAGAAATCCAAAGCAGAGATTAGTGGTAGTTTTGCATTAATTAAATCTGTTTAAATTGTGGCTTAAATAAAGCATTTGGCATTTTTTTCATGTCTGCAACTCAACAAATACAGACCCATACATGTTATGCCTTATATGATTTATTTTATTGCTAGCACCATAGATAAATTACTGCCGATAAATTTTTAATAGTTTGTTTAAATGAGAGAGAAGGAAAGCATTTTTGCACATCTTTGCACTAACTTGGTGTAAAAAAAATTTTGAAAATGAAATTTTCCAGAAAATTGTTGCTTTGTGGATATCTTGTTCTTCCTCCATGATAATAGGATTTATCTCTTTACTTCAAAAGCAAGCTCACTGCCTCCTCCCCCACCTCACATGAGCACACACGTTTTTTTCATTATATATATATATATAATATTGCAAGATAATTTTAACATGATCATTTTACTGTAATGTTATCAAAATTATATGTTAAAATCAATTTTATTGCATTCTGCATGCAAATGATCTGAAATGTGTTACTTTTATTAAACATGTCTATCATTATTTCATCATATCTGTACTGGAGTCTTGAATTTGTTATTTTACAACAGCCAAATGTAGCATTTCATTAGCTAGTGAAGAGCATTACTAACTGGCAGCACCATGATGGATACAAGGTATTTTTCATTAATGTCATGCATATCAAATGATCAGAAAGGAGCAACTGTGGACCACCCATACAAAGACATTCTGATTGCATACAGCATTAAGTTTATGCAGAGGTCATCTTGAAATCGGCAGAATTAAACTGCTGCTGTTATCTAGCTCACATCTGTTTAAAAAAAAAGTAGATTTTAACAATGAGGGGATGCCATTGCAACTCGTCATATAGTCCCTTTAGCTTGCAAAACGTATTTTTCTTATTTTTCTGCCTAAAATAATCAGTTTTAACACCATTTTAATATTCTTTTTGATGCAATTTTAACAAATTTCATTCGTTTTGCAACTGCGTTTTGTTCAAACTTCGGCATTTCTGATTTACTGGTTTTGTTGTGATAGTGATTTGCTGACATGACCAACTTGGCAGTCTTGTGAAGATGATTACAAAGAGGTCAGAGTAATTGCTGGCTCCACCTATTGATTCAAGTTGACATGTAGTTAGTGCTGTCTGTCAATGTAATGGCAGTCAGTATTACACAGTAATTACCCTAGATAAAATATTTAGTCTAATTTTCTCTTTTGTTCTAGAGATCCTTGGAGTCTTTGTTTTTATTCGAAGCTTGTTTTTATTATTTTTTTGTTGTTAGAATTTTTAGTTATATAAAATGATTTTCTTCAATACTGCTTTTCAAAGATAGTTGTTATCTTTTATTTTCATGATGTAAGATATCTTTGATTTTTCTTTTTTTTTTTTAATGTACAAATTAGATATAGGTTGCAGTTTACATCCCAAAACAGATGATAGTATATAAACTTATTTTAGATATAATTTTACTATGTACCTATATGTATGTTTAAACAAATCTTGTTTTCACTATTTTCTTACCTGGTAAGATTCAATATTTAGCAGGGCTGCAAAAATAACATGCATATTCCTGTTGTTTGCTCATGAATAAAACATCTATTTGCCAAAATGAAAAAGAAAAAGGTATCATTTACGTCACACTCCTATGACAATGCACAGTATTAATGAATAAAATATTGTCATGTCTTTTATGAGAAACTGTTCCTTGAGGAGTCAAGAGGAAAAAAAGTCTTAGGAAATACGTTGATTTCAGCTGATGGCTGATTTACACAGTATTTTTTGTTGTTAATCGTTCCATCATCTTCATTTTTGTCTTTCCTTTTTATGGATCACTTCTCTGCACTTTATCTGCCATTTGGGTAAAATTATTTTCCTGATGAACTCTCCTATTGTTTGGTAACATTATATATTCCAAGGAAATTGTGATTACTTTTGTTGCTCAGATCTTAATCAGTTTGTGTCTTTATTTGTGTTATTTAAAGCTAGCACGCTTCCCATCTTTGTAGATGAAAAAATTAACTTTTGTATGACTGTAAGGTGGTGATGCACTACAGTACAGAATAATCTTATTTTTTAATTTTATTTATCCTTTTTTAATACTTTACTTCCTGATCACCATGTTTATATTCCGTATTCCTTCAGTATAAATTTATTACGTTTCTTGAAATCATCTTCAGGCAGAAATATCAAGGTATTTATTATCTTTTATTGTGAAGATCTCTTTGATTTTATTTTTGCTATGTTTCTGTGTCTTGCCAAACTCATGAAAATGATTATTACCTGTGCTAAGGATTGTCATAGTTTGTTTTTTTTTTATCCACAAGGTATGTAGAAGAATATCGGAAGAAAATGACACTGACTATAGAATTAAAAAAGGTGGATTCAGGTGGCTCATAAATTATTCTTAATTGTACCCAGAATTTTAACTACTCCTGTGCTCAATTAAAAAAATTTTCAACTGCATTTAATAATAATTTAGATTTTATGCAAGTGTCTTCATCAAGACACTCTCTCACTCTCTCAACTGACAAACATCTTTAAGTGATTTATTGAAATAATGGAATAACTCAAGAATCATTTGCTTCTGATGTTTTGGATTTTGTTTTTAATCTTTATAGAAGTCTTTGTGCATTCAGCATTTGAGGAGATGTTGAAGATTCTTCTTTTACTCTATGAACAATGAGACCAAGATGTGTGTGCATGTATTACAGTGATAGAAAATGGAGCACATAAGGTACAATAAATCATAAAAAAAGAGACACCTCCAATACCATAATGGCGAAGAACCTTTGTGCTTCCACTCAAGCAATAATTCACATAGTGACATTTTTCCTGGCAAGAAAGGTTTATGCTACCATTATCTGATTAATCAATAGGAAGTGAGTTTAAGACAGGGTCCATACCACAGATATGACGACATGTGCCTATACAGTATGGAGTTTTAATTGATTTTAGGGGATGCTTTACAGTGTGAGCAACAAATTGCTAGTGCAATAAATGACTTTGTGAAGGCAATGGGTATTTATTTATTCATTGTTTTATGAAATGAACTAGGTGGCACCTAACTTTTAATGCATTTGAGCAATTTGATAATTTACATTTTTTAAAAAGTTGTTCCTGTCTGTGCTGACTGCCAATCAGGAGGTAAAGTGCATTCAGTGCTCTTGTTACTTGTTTATTTCTGTTATTCTTTTTGTATACAAAGTGCAGCATTGCTGTCTGCCTGTAAATGGATTGACTCTTTTTGCAAGATAAGTGGTGCTTTTTTTTTAAATCCTTGGTCTGTTTGAATGTGGCTGTTTGGTTACTGTCCTGTCCATGCTAGCAGAAAACTGTAATGGCCATTCATATACTCCACTTTAAATAATTGTGTTTTGGAGTTTTCTTAACTGTGCTAATCACTGATTTAAGTAAAAGAACATGACTATTGAATATAAGCTTATTTTATTTTGCACTATATACATAAATATATCAAAACACTCTTCAAATAAATTTTTTCATGTTTCTACAACAATTTTTCAGTTGTGGGCCTTTATCACTGTTATCATGCACTTTTAAAAAGATATATATATATACATTCTTATGTCATAGAAGGCAGCTGTTATTTGTGCCTTACTTGCTGAAATATTTACTACTTTGCTAAACTTGCTAAACTGCATGTGTACTATGATCATTCTTGCACTTTTTGGAGTCACTAAACTGAAAATTAAATAGTTCTTTACAAAAACTTTATCAAGATTTGTTGGGATAAGCTGCTTAAAGATGCAGCAGTTGATAAAGAGGCTGATGCTGGTGTTACAGGATTTCACAACAGTCTCACCCATTTTTGTGAAGGCAACAACAAAGTACACAAGCTCAAAGTATTGTCCCAAAGTTCAAAGCATCACCAAGTTTGGTTCATTTGGCTTCCATTTTGGTTCATTGTTGTTCTGTCACCTAATACATTTTAAGATGTTGACATCAGAGCTTCATAAATTTGAAAACAAAACAGTCTTTATTTTTGGTGTTAAAAAGTGCAGTTGCCTTCAGATCCTTATCTTAAAACATTTTTTGGTGGAATTAGAACACAAATACTACTGTTAGCATGCACTATGTGGTTTCAGCATCTTGTTAAAATCCAAATAAACAAGACTATGTTCATTTTGTTACTTGAAATTTTGCATGATAATATTTTCTGAAATAATATGAACTAAGATTTCTTACAGCTATGCAGAACACTTTTATAAGTTGTTTAATGTGTTGAAACAAGCATGATGGCTACAGTAGTCAGTGTCCAAGCACCATTTCTGGCAGTATGTATCCAGGCTAGAGATAAGCAGTAATCTTTTCTTAAGTAGAAATGTAGCATTATTAGGTTGGTCTTTGGACTATTTGTGTTTTGCTTCATTAACAAATTGTATACTTACACATATTTATGCCCAATACATATGCTTTCATTGTGAGGGACAAAAGTGTTATTCAGCGAATTTATCACTGTTAGTTGCCAGTTTTGATTATGGTGTTTTTATCCTACATAGTTACACAACTGTATTTCTTCTTCAGTTTTTCAGGTTGGATTTGCTTTGTGCTCTTGAGTAGAGTGAAGTTTTTTGTTTTTTTTTTACAAAAACTATTTGTGGATTCTATATAGATGTGTATTTTTCTGCTTTATAAAAGTTTTTAAAAAATCAGATGGGTGTATTTGTCATTATGAATTTTTAATACCTTAGAAATGTGATTTTGTGAAAGATCAGGTAAAGGCATAATGCCAAAACATAGGGGCTATGTAAAAAGCTTTCTCTCTTGGAGCATAGCAATAAAAAAGAATCAAGATTCTTAAAAAATAAAATGATCTGCTTTGCATGAGAACTGATCTTGACTTATGTTATGATCTAAGTCTAAATGGCATTCTGTCTCATACTAGATGGAAGAAAATCATTGCCAAATTTGTAAACTGTTGCGGCTAAACTAATATCCAGGTTTTTGTTTGTTCAACACATTATTGACATTGGTCCATCTCCTTAGCATGAAGTGGTGGGCTTATCTCAAGTTGATATGAGATCTATATGAAGTAATCAGATCCTTGTAAACCATGTCATCAAAAATGGCTCCTTAAGATTTCTTCATTATACATACTTGAAGAATAAACCTAAATAAAATGTTTTTTTTCCTTTTTCCTTTTTATTTTGCTCTATTTGTATAACCTGTATTTTATATACAAGACGTAGATGCTTGCATGTGCATATATTTTAGGAGGAATGAATGGAGAGAAAACCAGGGATGGAGATGTGTTTTTGGTGATTGTTTATAATTTTGCACTTTTTTCTAATTCGAATGAAAAAATAAATGTTAAAATACATCATTGGGCTTCTTTTTTTGATTGGGTTGATCATGGAGGAGATAAGTCTGCTCAAAACACTAATTTTAGTCAGGTGCAGCACAAGCCTGGGATCATTTGACTGTCACATGATGTATCTACTAAGAGATGTGAATGTGAAGGATTTGGGCAATAGACTTGCACAATAACAAACACTGCCACTGGAAGACCAACCATTCTCTTTAAATCAGATTTTTTTAAGCAGCAGTATAAAAATTATATAAAGCATCAACCATTATAAATGTTAATATTTATGATAGCTAGTGAACAGCTTGTTAAGGAAATTTATGAGTAGTAGCCCCAAAACGTAAACTCAATCCTATTCCCTCCTCTCTGCTTGATTGTCTAGATGTCCTGTTACCGCATATAACCTACATTATTAATGAATGCTTCTATCACGTCTGGGCACTTTCCTCCTGAGTTCAGGTCAGCTATATTGTTCGTCCACTTATAAAGAAACCATCTTTAGATCATAACTGTGTAAGCAATTACAGACCAGTATCAAACCTGTCCTTTCTGTCTAAGGTTCTGAGAAAGGTCATTCTTTCCCAGCTTATTGTGCATATGGAGCAAAATCATCTTCTAAATCCCTTTCAGTTGGCATATAGAAAAGGCCATGGTACTGAATCTGCACTTCTAAAAGTTGTAAATGATCTACTCCTCAGTGCTGATGATGACAAAGTGTCATCTCTGGTGTTGTTAGACTTGTCAGCAGCATTTGACACTGTAGATCATTCTGTACCTCTACACAGACTTCAGCACTCTTGGTATTCATGATGTTGCTTTGTCCTGGTTTCAATTCTGTCTCATGGACCAAACCCAGACTGTGTGTGAATGGTGTTTACTCCGATGCTTCTGTCCTCAGGTATGGTGTCCCGCAGGGATCTGTATTGGGTCCAATACTTTTTGTGTTATATACCTCCCCTCTGTCTGATGTTATGTCACATCATGCCATATCACTTGAGTTATGCTGATGATACACAGCTTTTATCATGATGATGATGATGTCCATTTGTAATGCGCAGGTATCCATTCAGAAGAATGCTCATTGCGCAGCAAAAACAAAAGAAATAAAAAATAAGAAGAAAGAAAAAAAATGCATTCTTCTTATCATATCATATCATGACTATCAGTCAGCTCCACTCTCTAAACTCTGAACTACTGACAGGGACACAGGAATGCATTGATGATATAAAGTCCTGATGCTCCAAAACAGATTGCAACTGAATGATGACAAGACTGAACTGCTACTTACTTGTCCAAGGAAATTTCTGAGTTATCCTTCTCTCCCTCACTCTCATCTATAAACAACTCAAATATTCCTTTCTCTACCTCTGTCTGCAGCTTAGGTGTCATTCTTGATCAGAGTTTGCTTTTTCATCAGCATATTTCTAATGCCTGCAGAAATGCTTACCTTGAACTTCGTAGCATCAGTACCATTTGTCACCATCTCACCACTGATGCAACTAAAACTCTAATCTGTGCCTTTGTGTTATTGAGGACTGACTATTGTCATTCTCGTTTAGCTGAAATTCATAAGTACCTTCTTGAGAGACTTCAAAGGATCCAGAATAAAGCTTCTCGCCTCATCTGCAGACCATCTAGATGTGATCATACGTTCTCTTCACTGGCTGCCAGTCATGGACCATATGGCCTACAAGCTTTCCACTTTAACTTACTCTACCATATCTGGTACTGGTCCTCGGTACCTCTCCGAACTCACTCCCATCTATACCCCTGCACAACTTCTTCGCTCATCTTCTGACACCAATTTTAAGCTTCTGTGAGTCCCACTAACTAAGACAAAGACGTATGGACAGAGGTCTTTCTCCCACCAAGCCCCATTAGCTTGGAACAGATTAGGTATCAGCCTTTGTCACTCTGATTCTTTTGCCTCCTCTAAGTCTAAACTTAAGACACATCTTTTCCAAACGACTTCACTGCGACCATTTCCTGACCATTAGCGTGTATAACGTGTGTCTGTAATTTACTTTGTGTATGTTGTAGAAGTAAGCGTGTCCATTATATGCCAACATGGGTGCATTGTTGTTAATGATTTAGTCTATATGACATATGTAAAGCACTATGAGCAAATCTTTGGAAAGGTGCTTTATAAATCATTATTATAAGCTCAGAATCAGTCTTGTACATCTTATGTGCAAGATACAGGTACCTAAATTATTTGGCACTTAGAATAACTATTAAATATGTACATTTACAAGCAGTGTCTTGAAATATCTAAAATCATGCTAGAAAATTCTACTATACAGTTGTAAAATATTTAAAATTTATGCATTGGTGAGATCCATCAAAATGTTATACTCAGAAAATGCCATGATCATTTGATGCTATGTTTACAGTAATCAGATATTGCATTAAGGGTCATAATTATTATATGATGTTACATTAAGATGGCCCTAACGCGTATGTTGTATTTCACAGACAACAATAATCATGTTGAAATATGTTAAGCTTTACAATTTTCCCATTAATATGTCTTGATTACCTCCCTTGGGTTGAGCTGCACCTATCTTCATGTTTGCCATACATGGCCACCATGGCTCAATCTCACAATTACACTTTATGGAATTAGAATTCATTACATATTTGCTCCCTCAGAATTGCATATTCCAGAGAGTAGATATAAAACTTCACATAACTTATCCAGGGAAAGTTCCATCCCATTTTGCAAACAATATCTGATATACTGTCAGCAGTGTCCATTCAATCGAAAACTTGTGGTGACTTCCACAGAAAGATCATAACAATGGTTGGCCAAAGCATTGCCCTTGGTTAATGCAGAAAAAAACAAACAAAAACAACAGGGCTTGCTGGGTTGCATGGGAACTTATATTCTCCTTTCCACATGTAATAGTGCCCATATATGTTCCTGCTAAATCTATGGGTTGGTTTGTGTGTAGAGGATACAAATGGTCACAAAACTCAGCCGTTTTTTTTCTGCTGGTTTCAACAGCACTGATAAAAAAATTGTTTTTTTCTCTCTCTCCACCACCGCTACCACATACACTATGTAGTTTAAAAATAAGCTAGATCAGCTAACATTTGCTACCATAACTACAATGGCATTAGAAAAATAAATCAAACACTGGAATATTTAATTTTCAGAGGTGGATTGACATCTTGGCATCATGCAGTTTACATTTCATTATCATATATACACTAGCCTTTTATTTGAACCAAAAGCTATCAGAGAGGAAAATATTTCTTGTCACAGCAACAAAAGAAGCATGTTGTGGTTGCTAGATGGGTAAATGATGATGTTGTTTTATTCACCAGCTTGTTTGTCCTAATTATAGGGATTGCTAAATGAATTGCAAACACCTGTCAATCATTCCTAAGGCTTCTGAGATCAAAGAACAGTAACTGATGGAGCAAAACTCTTGACTAGCTTCAGCACTGGTTTATTTTAACAAAGAAAGCTTCTGGCAAACTGGGGCTGGGCGCCATGATCTACTACATGACCACAACGCTGTCAGCCGTCATTCTTGGCATCATTCTTGTCCTGCCCATCCATCCCGGAGACCCACGTGACATTAACACCATTCCACGCAGTGGCGCCTCTAAGAACACCAAATCGCTGGACGCTCTGCTGGACTTGATCAGAAACTGCTTTCCGGATAATTTAATGACGATGTGTTTTCAACAGGAGACAACAGACGTTGATTTGATTAAAGCCGCTACCAGAAACGTGTCCAATGGAACTGCAATGGTGGAAGGGAACAGACTATGACTACCCCCAACATGCTGTTGATTGCCTCCTGTGGTTCAATCCAGAAATTCTTAAACAGAATCTGGCTTTTATGGTGATTGTAAAACTAACTTGATGATCGTACTACAAGAATTCGGCTATGTTTCAATGATTCTAAAACTAACCCATGCAACTGTAAGCACATCCATGTCATTGGTGGGTGGCCTCATAAGAAAATAATAGCGATGTGTTCAAAGTGTAAGTTATCATGATCAGCCTGAAAAATAGGAAAACACTTGTCCTCTACGTCCTCGATTCCAGAATTGACGACTGTAGGCCGCTAGCATTTATCATGTATGTGTGGTGTTCTTTGTGTAAAGCACTTTGAGTTCATCTTAATGGTGGAGAAAGGTGCTATAGAAATCATCATTATTATTATTATTCAGTGCATTAGCAGCCACTGGTACATATGCTCCACATATAAAGAAATCATTTAATGATTTTGGAGTAAGAATAAAACAACAAAAATCAATGACACAAATTAAAATTGCTAAAATAGTTGCAGATTTTTCAGTTTCATCTTTTAGCTTTCTCATAGGGAGAATGTAAAACGATCACAAGAAATGTTTAAGTAATCAAGATGCCTTGCGTAACTTTATACATGTCTGTTGACAATAATGAGGCTTTGTTATGAAACACACACACACACACAAAATGGATACCAGTTTGGAAACTTTAAAAATGAATACACAGCTAGGAGGTAGTGAAGTCATGTTAAAACTGATACAGATGCCAAATCAGAATGAGTAACTGTGAGAGTAATATATAATCACAATGCATGATGACTGCTGACAAGACACATTAAAAAGCTCCATGTTGGCATCAAGGCATTTTTTAAAAGCTTCAAATCAAATTGCATTTATTTAACAAAATGGCATTGGCATTTATTGCTGTTTGCATATGGAGTTTCTGTATTGGACTAAGGCTCAGTATTCCTGGGTGGGGGGGGAGGGATTAGCACATTACTGTTTGTCTCTACATGTATACAGGTTCAAGCTGCAGAAAGCAATTTTTCAAAGTTCATAACCAGAATAGATTACTTTGTTTATCTGGACTAAGACCTACACATTGATCGGCTCTCTCGAAGCTCTTCTGGAAGTTCTGAACAAGATAAATGGAATAATTAAGCGACAACAAACGACTTTAGCAGTCCAGAGGCATTCTGGAAACTGTGGAACCAGTTCCACGTTCATGCTGCGTCACACAGCTACTGGGTGACTTTCTATCAAGCAAACTGCATAAGATTATAATTTCTGGTGTAGTGAAAAGTAATCTCACACAGTTGTGCTTGACTGCCTGCAGCTCAGTGTCATTCTAATGGAGATATAGCAGTGGCAAACGGTCGAGCCGTATCGTTTACTATTTTTCTGCGTTTTAGGTCAGGTCTCACAGTACGTTTAAAAACTGACTTCCGTCGTTAGTTTGTAATATTAACTGACATACATGCATAGGTATAATTAATATTAATGATTTCCTTCTCTGCTGTGTTAATTTTTCCCCTTTTTATTCCACTCAACACATCGGTAGTACTCTTTGTGACAGAAGGAATAAATAGCCGAAACACAGCAATTCGTGACGTCACGAGAGAGAGGCGACTTGGCGATTGTCGCTGTTTGCAGAAGATATTTCATTCAAATCCCATTTGTTTGAAAATTAGGGATTCAGCAAGTGCGGAGTTTTCGTCGTTGAGAACGGAAGCTGTAGCTACAACACGTGAGTAGTTAGGCTTACCGCATATGCAACTTGATCGCTTGGTTGACTGACAATGTGATCTGTAGCAGTGGCAGTTTGCCAAAACCCGCGTCTGCTTCGCTGTCTCTCCCAACCCCCTCCTAACCCTCACCCTCCTGCATTATGCACCTGGTTAGTGTGACTGTGTGAGGGTCTAACACAGTAAACCGTGCCGTGTATCTTGTGATCACTTTGCACTGCTGCTTTCTAATCCCAGCCATTACTGGAAGAGGAGGAGATACATTTCGATTTGAGAATGCAAAAGAAATTCTTACTAAACGATTGCGGAAAACTGCATAGAATGTCCAATGCGTTCGTTATTGCTTACATTGAAGAAGAAAATCAGAAAGGATCAGAAGAAAGTATTGAGTTTCATTGAATTTAGATGCTAATTATGTTTTAAATACATGTCGATTTTTCTAAAATGCAGAAATTTTGCATACCGGCTTTTAACAAATCAAGTAACAAACATCTTGCATGAGCGCTAAGTGGTTCATTGGAAACATTAAACCTTGCGTGTACAGTTTTACTGTACTAAACCATTTTCAAAATGAAATTATATATGGAAGTGAGCTGAAGAAGAGATGTGTATGGAAGAAGAGAGGTTTAGTCTGGCATCATCTGATGCAGCTTAATCATGAACGTTCATGGCTTGATTGAATAGCAACGTAGTTTTCTACTAGGGGTCATGAGTGATCTCATTTTGAAGTTAATAACCTTGAGTAATCATGTGACAGATGTCGCAGATGTTGCTGAACCAATGTGTTGTTTAACAGCATTATGTGAACATGTACAGATGCATGTACAGATGAATTACTTGCATTCTTCATTGTAGATTGTGGTCCCTTTAAGTTGTCAGCATGTCTGTGCATATTGACCAGAAGCCAACACTTATGTCTAAGTACTGAGTGTACAGTAATGTTTATTGTTAAATGTTGGCTTATGATTTCTATGATAAATGGATCTGCTCAGTCTCTCCGAGAGTCTTTTGGAAAGGAACACAAATCTTGGTTTAGGTTATAAAACAAATGTTTCTGCTACAAAATTTGTTGAAAATAAATTGTATTTCGATAGCTAGAATAAATTTATCTAAGTTTCAAGTTCTTCAATGAGCTGTTGTTTCAAATCTTTGTCTTCATCAATATCAAGATCAGGTTGTTGCTTTTAATTCTAACTGTCAAACAGTATTAGGATTTTAGCATGCTTACCAGATCATTTTAAAAACTTAATCTATTGGTTAGGAGACAAGTTTGCATGATAAAAAGATTATTTAGAGATTTCTGTCTTTAATTTCCCCAACAACTTTAGTATATTGACTTAATAAAAACCAGTTAAAATGTAATGCAGTTATTGATTGCACAACTGCATGTTTTCTGTGATCTGTTGTTTTAGATTTGAATAGTTTTATTTTATTTTAACTCTGTACCAGATGTGTAGTAGAAGTGGTATATGTCTGTAGCATTGTCAGACATGTACAAGAGATAGCTTTGGCCTGAACTTTACTTCAATCAAGCTTTAAAGTTTCGTTTATGTAGATGCAGTAAACTAAATCATAAACTGAGTCATTTTATTTGGCACACTTCAAAATGAAGAAGCCATTTTTTATTTCAGTGAAATACAGTTTATAGTTTGGTTGATAGCTTCTACAGTGTTGTTAAGTAATCATTAGCATGAAAACCGTGAATGGTTTTCAAGCAAAGAAGTAGCCTGTTGTTTTGTTGCAGATTGCTTCAGCTTGATATACTGACTATGACATTACTTTCATTTTTTTAAGTATCATTATTATGTTCTCACTCCTACTTACAACTTCTACTTTATATTTTTACAAACTTGACTAAAATATGTTTGTGAAATGCTGTAGATTGACTAGAATATATGCATCCAATTAATAAAAATCCAGAAACATTTTGTCAGTCCCATGCAATGAGAAATATTAGAATTCATGAGATGCTGAGAATTATACCAAAGAAAGTCTGCTATGTCTTTCCCGCTGAAAAATGCATGAAGAGAATCAGGCTTGTGGTTAGATGACATTGCAGCTTGCCTTTTGGGTAGTGACTCTGTTTTTTTTCCCTGGTCTTGCTGCACTTTTGGTATTTCCCTAGTCTTGCAGCACTCATCCTGCTGACCTGACCCTTATTGATCTGCGTTCAATTCAAGTCACCCGGGGACAGCTTGATTAATCAGGCAGTTTCGTTTAGACAGAGACTAGTGCTGTGATGGGGAATTGGTCTAACAAGACAATATGAACAAGATGCTAACTCCCATGATACAGATGTTGAATTTGGATTCCCAAAATATATCTGGTAAATTTACAATGTGTATTGTTACAAATAGTGGACCATTTATCACAGCAATTGCATAATTTTGTTTCAAATAGAAGACTCTTATCACAGCTAAAAATGCGCTGGTTGCTTTTTTGCATAAGCAAGCAATAAGTTATTATGTGACATCTTGATGTCTTTTACTATTCTGTCTTCATTTGTTGTTTTTTCTTTGTTGTTACATTTCATCTGTTTTCCCTGCACATTTCTCACTGTAAAGGAGTTCTTAGCCACAGATGTGAAATGAGCACTGCCATGTGATTTGCAGGTTTATCCATGGGTAATACTTAGGATGTCAGAAACATACTGACCCCCCCTCTTCCACCCAGTCCGTTGTTGATTGTGTGTGTATATATTTGTAGGGTATCACACGTAAACATGTTACTTGCAGTGCTTAATGGCTTCATATTGCTTTGAACTGCTAACACTTATGCAAAGTCTGGATGATTTTATATTTTTTTCCACCAATTTCCTTTGTCTCCAGCACTTTACAAAGGTACAAGATTGCTTTTTTTAACTGGTCAAAATATGTGCAGAATATTGATAATATTTTATATATTAGACACATCATTTTGTAGATTTACTCAGAGGGTTCAGTCAGTACAAAGTTTCCACTAGTCCAATATGCTCCGTTATAATTTCTGTAGGTGTAACTGAACGTATCGTGTTTTTGCTGTGTTTTCATTACGATAAAAATATATGAACACCAACGTTTAAAAAAGTTTTTAAAAACACCTCAAAAAACGGGATTTTCCCTTGAGAGAGAGCAGAGGTGGTTTGGCCTGCAGTGGCCTCTCATAGTTTGAGCTGCAGTCACTGGCTGCGAGCATCATCGATCTTTGTGTGCCGCTGAAAATCGGGTGTTTAGGCCATTGCTCGCACGCTTCCAGTCTCTGGTCAGTCAATACCGGAGCGAGGGGTCAGCAAGCACCGCCATCGAGGACAAGGGCGTCGCTGGTTCGCAAGCGTAGTGGCTGTCGCAATGATTATCTGTCTTGGCTGAAGACGGTCAGCGAGCGATGGTATTGTGGATGTGCGTGTGACACGTCTTCAGTCATCTGTGGTGGTGGTGGTGGGGGGGAAGTCGGTTGACAGTTTGTGCGATTTTTATTTTAGTGGTTTTGCAAGAGAGTGGCCAGTCATTGTCATCAGAATGATCCTTACATGGGAAAATGAAGAAACACCCGCAGGGAAGCCTTGTAAAAGAAACGTGTAAATACATAAACTGATGCAGTAGCTGCTTAACTGGTATTATTATAATACATTGTCAACAAGAATGAGTTTGTAGATTGGGCCTTTGTGTCTATAAAATCAGGCTTAGTAGAAGTGTCAGGTGTGCCTTTCTGAATCTAGCGGCCAGTCTTAGCTGGGTGTTGTTTTTTTTTTTTTTAAATCCCGTCTTCTCTCTGATGTAAACGAACAACTTAAGATGCATGACTGCTGTTGGACGTGGGCAGCGAGTTTAAGAATGAAGCAGGTTGCAGCCGCTCCACACTGAGTTCTGTCATTCCGCGCTTGTTGAATTTGTTTATTTATTTTTGGCAAGTAAAGATAGAATCGTGTGCTGCGAAACGCCCAAGGAAACTGTCGAGGAAGAATTTGCACTTACCAAACAGGAAAACAAGAACATGCGATCTGATAAGAAGAAAGTAACAGCCCAGTGAGCATTGACATGCGCCGTAAACATGATAATCTGTATACATGTACATTGATTCATAACAGAAACGGCGCATACAACATGAGAGTACTTTCAGAAGCTCGCCGACCAGTTTATCTGCTACAGCACAGCATAACTTCTTTATGATTATTATTTGGCATTGCTAAGTATGAATGGGAGTAAAAGGTAAAGGCCGGTGGTGGTCGGAGACTCCACTTATCCCCACAAGGGGAAGTGTGGGGAGGGCGGAGATGGAGATTGTGGAGAACTTCGGTGCACTCGGTCCACCAAGTAAGATCTGTGACGTCAGTCCCAGACGAAGGTCAATCTCTGTGGGAGATGGGAGCGTTTGCTGCTGAAGGTTATCAGACATTTATTTGCACCTCGAGCGAGTCAAATGGAACTAGTTTCGGGTTCGGCAAGTAAGCTGTTTGTTTTAAAAAATATGTGTTAACCGTCGCGAGTTACAACAAACGAGTTAGCGGTCGGCTGGTATTAAGGCTAAAAATGTTGAGGGGATGATGGACACGACCTTGCATCACGGTAAAAGTGTGAATATTGACATATGTATATTTTATTTCATGACACTTTCTTTTGTTCCAACAAATCGCGATCGTCCCAGTCAATGGAGTTTGGCTGGAAGCATGACGTATAGTTTTATGGAATACGCTGTCAGTTTTAATGGCGTGTTACTCTCAAAATGATCTGTGGTTATGTGGAAATTGTTATCATTGTTCGAGAATCTTTATTCACATGGACAGTGGGTCAAAGAAAAAGGTTGTCTATTTTTTCATCATCGTTGTATTTTGAACAAATATAGTCATGCATATACTTTGGGGTTTGCTCCTTCTCCTGTCCGTCACTCACTTACGCACGCATGCAACACACACGCACACACACACACACACACACTTCGCAGACTTCCGGAAGAACGATAGTTATTTTTGAATTTTTTTTTTTTTTTTTTGCTGGAAATATTAAAGGAGCTAATCAATAACAGCTGCCTTAAAGTAAACCTTAACCTGTTTCTGGAGAGTGCTCTTGATGCTTGAGGAAGACCACTTTGTTGCGAGCCGCTTGAGGCTCCAGGACAGCTGACGGTGGTAGGGGTGGGGTGGGGTGGGGCCAGTAAAACGTATATCGCTTCCTTTAGTCAACGCCTGCTATTTTTAGCAAGAGTGCTGGAGAACCTGAAAGTTTGGAGGCGAGAGGATGCTGCTACTCTCCATCTGTGACGAGATTCGGCGGGAGGTACAAGTCTTTGAACTTGCAAGAACAGCTTGCTAGCTTATGGCGGTTCCAGATTCAGTAGGAGAAAAAAGGGGAGGCTGGCAGGCTGTGCCACAGAAGTAGAACTGCGCTTCCTCCCGTGTGTGCCGTGAAGAGCACACGGCCGAACTCCGGCATCATAGAGGGGAGATGGTAGACAGACATGTATACCTGTGGTCTCTCTCTTTCTCTCTCCTGACGATTTCAGCAAAACCTGGTTGCAAGGCTACCGGCGCTTCAGAGGTCTGCGTAATCCCCTCCCTCCCACACCGACCGCCCCAGCACCGGATTTTTACCTGATGCGCTGTGATGGGGGATACTTTGGTCTTGAAAAGAAAGCCTCTTCTTTCAAGACACACAGCACACTAAAGTGACGATAAAGCCTGCATCGACGAGAGAGAGAGAGAGAGAAATCATATCGTCGGCCTACATCGATACACTTCATTTTAAGAGGAAGAAAAACAAGGAAAACGTGGCTTTTCTTTGTTTTTTTATTTTTGTGTGTGTGCTGTGCAAGGGACTGCTGCATGAGCAGAGTCGTCTACTTTCGTCCTGAAACTTAAAAAAAAGTTTTTCTTTCGATATGGAACACGTCTTTTTACAGTTGAAGCACCGGTCACTGAACGTCATTACGATCAACAGTACATTGTGGAGAAAGGTTGGTTTGTTGCGTGGGACCGGGTGTCAGGTGGCGGTGGTGAGGGTTTAAACCTCTGCGGGAGTGTGAACGCAACTCATGGAGCTGGACCTTCTTGTGAGGCCCTTTCAGGGTCTGCACCTGTGTCCTCCGCAGCAACCTCCACATCAACCCCATCACAGGCATCCCCGGGTGAGTGTCATCAGGGTGTGTAGAAATAAACACTTATTATTCTTCTTGCAAGGGGTTGCGAACGTATGTTCGTCAACGGGAGAGAATATATATATATATATATTATTAATGTGTGTGTTTAGAGTGTGGGGGCGGCTTAGAAGAAAGAGGATATCCACATACTTTTACACTGTTCATTTTGTTTAGAATGAAACTAATGCCTAAAAGGAAAGCCATCATTTTCAATAAATACAGCGTGGCTGTGTTTGCCCGGGACCTGCCATGCTAAACGGGACGTGGTAAAATTCCTGGCTTCTTTTGTCTTCACTCGCAGCCCTTGCAAGTCTCTTTCCTCGCTTCTGCGTGTTATCTATGCACAAGCCTCCACCATTTTCAGCTAAGAGGGAACTCTACGTGTACCAGCAACCTTATTATTTTAAACCTCTTTCAAAAGCCAAAAATCTCCTCAACCTATTTTCAGGCTGTTTTGTTTGGGGGCGTGCCAAGAGCGCAAACCTTCGCAAACGAAGGGGAGGGGAGTTAACTGGCAGATGTGGAGGAAAATGGTCGACACGGCGGAACGCCTACTTCATCACCCAAACACGGGAGGGGGTTTACTACTCACGTCTCAGTTTTGCTTTTGGGGCTGAAGTCGAATATTCCGCGATTAAATGATAGCGAGCTTGGAGGATTTTGTCAGCATCGCATGGCTTAATGCTCCCCTCCCCCCACCACCATAATTTTTTTTTAAAGACGATATAGTTCTGTCTGTGATAATGCATTGGTTTCTAAAAATAAAAATAAAGGAGCCAATGGAGTGTTGGGTTTTAAGGTGGGGGGGGGGTGTTTATCGTATCAACCGCTGTCCGGGCTGAGTTGCGTTGCGCCACGTTGGGTACCGGAGTTTGAGACAGTTCCACCCCGCTGAAAAGGCCAATGAACAAAACTCTTCATCAGGTCTTTTAGTGGACTGAAAGTAGCTTATTGCGTCAGCGTCTTGTGCATGTAAAGTAATTCCAGTGGGTAAATTGGCGGAGTTTTACGCACAAATTCCAGACCGTTGCCTTGATAATAGTTGCGCCCCGTTTCGTGTCTCGCTCTGCACACTTAGAACAAAGTGGAAAGTTTATTAAAAACACCGGTTGCCTGTGATTTCGGCAATTCTTCCGGAATTTTCTGTTTACATGCGCGCGTACGTGTGACGTAAGAATAGGAGAAGGAGATCGAGGGGAAAAAAAATGCTCGAAAAGAAAATTGAGAGGTCAGGGAAACTAAACCTAGAAACTTGGGGACGTCTAATGGTTAAACAAAATAAGGGGTCTGGGAGGTAGGTAGAATGGGCTGTATCTTTTACTAACACTGGCGATTAGAGAATGGCATTCGCATTTTCTGGAGTTCCCGAGATTGTAGTGTATAGATGCACGAATTTGTGTCGGGTCTTCATATAAAGATAAAAAGGAAAAAATGCAAGCAGAATGACATGAATAACTCGACTAAAGAATTGTGAGTAGCGCCATATTCTGAGATTGACAACACATTGGGCAAGTGGTCTCCATGTTCTTGCTTCTGCTAGTGCATGTGTGGTGTGACGTTCCTGTCCCTTTTTTCCAGTAAATATATCCGGGTATTTCCTTGTATATTGTCAGCGACGTCTTATTCGTATTCCTCTTCGCCATATTCACGTCGATGTAGCCATTATCGTTAAATTCATTGTGCCATCTTGTCTGATCTTCACCACATCAGTCTATAGACAGGATGTCTGCTTGCGTGTTTCCTAGAATTCCTCAGTGTGTCGTATTCCATGACGCCACTGGTAATGCAGGAGCTGAAGGCTGTCTTTGCCTAAAGACGGTACACGATGAGTCGCAGCGAAACACTGACAGGTGAATAGGCCCAGCTGGCGCGCCTGTACCAAATTTGCTGCAACTCATGATGTCCACACAACGACTGGAAATAGTCCAGGGACAGTGAGAGGGAAAGAAGGCTGTCATTTGTGACTAAACTGAGGCGTGTTCCATTTGGGAAGATAGGGCCTACACGATGGATACTTTTTGGGAAGGTCTGTGGCAACCGAATGTGGTAGACACTTTATGATAAACACTGGTAGCGGAGAGATCTCAGAGGAAAAAAAAAAAATCCGCGAAGCCTTTGAATGAGGAAACCAGTCTGAAGTGTAATAGCAAGGTCGAGTCTGAGACGCCACGACGATGTATCCTATAATCCACCGTAATGTCTTCAATTTTTCAACGAGATGTGTCCTGATTTTCACCAGAATGTGTTCGATTTCTATCTGAATATTTTCCATTTTTAACATGAATGTATCTCATGTTCTTCCATATATTCATGTATCCCATATTACACCAGTACATGTTCCATTTTTTCCGGAATGTATCCTACTTTACACTTCTAGAAAATATTAAGGAGTTGAACATGACATTAGCCTCACCCTTGCGGGCAGGTGGATGAAAAAGCACAGTCATTAGCTTCTCAGAAGTATGCTTTACGATTCGTTATAGTCTTGAATTTAATTTTTATTATATATATATATATATATATTGTGTGACTGTGAATATTGTTAAGTTTATGAGACTTGTAAAGAGCATAGATCCATTGAACACAGTTTAAGGCGTATGTATTTGTTGATATGAATATTGGTGTGTGTATGTTGGCGATATGAATATCTATCTATATATATATGTGTGTGTGTGTATAAAACTATTGTGAATTTTTTGTCTGGAAAAACACACGTGGAGTGACCTAAATTATGACTCGTATCATTAAAAGCAACAGAGGTTTGACTACAATGAGGAGCTGCCATTACAGTGCGTCTTTAGACGTTACGAGAAGTGACCTTTTGACCTCTTTGAAAAACGCACGTGAGAATTGTGACGTTCAAAGAACAAGAAACAAGAGTTTTGTCGATGTCACTTAGATTCGGGAAAATGTTTTTCAGAGAACCAAACCCAGTCATTTTAAAGTAACTGTAATGCAGAAAAAACTGTTTTTTCTTTTCTTAAATGAGAAGAAGAGCCCGTTCGGTGGCGCAACGGTTAGCGCCTGTCACCAGTACAGTGAAGATTAACTCTCCTGGGTTCAGATTTCGTCTCGGTCACGCTGTTATTTCTCAGTATATGGTACCTGTTTACAGTGCCGGCTGCATTGGCGTAATGTAGCCTTAGCTGCTGGCTCGGCGTGAAACACAAATCCCCTGTCCCCTACTTCACTGCCCTATGGAACAGTACCTCCTGTATTGAAGCATGCAGAATATGCAGCAATTTTTCGCAAGCGGCTGGGCTGTTTATCTCCTAAACCGCCAGCCTCGTCAGCACCACCTCTTTTCCTTTCTCAGTATGCCCCCTTCCTCTTTCTACTGCCGTTTTTGGCTTTGTATCCAATTTCTCTCTGTGGGCATTGAGCTTTTTCATGATGAATATTGCGCGTTACATCTTCCTCCACATTATCACCAGCGTCTTCGTGATAGTCGTCATCATCATCATCATCATCATCATCATCATCATCATCATCATCATCATCATCATCATCATCATCTTGCACTTGGGTGCGTTTTCAGCTGCAAATGTAGTGCGTTGTAGATCGGGCTACCGTTTTCTCCCCTGTTTTTATTATTTCGCTGGATTGCAAAATCTCAGGGAAGTGAGCTGGGTAAATTCAGACACCCGGGTAAAGCGGCTCGGAGGCGAACTAATGCTTTGCTGGCTACCCCGCTCCAAATGGCCAATTAAACGGCAAACCATGTTACCCCCCATCCCAGTCCCGCCACTCTGCAGGTGCGCAGCACTCATTTACGCAAGGTGCTTTAGCAGAGCAGTCAGCTGGGCAAGAGTCTATGGGCACATGAAAAGGATGTGCAGATTCACTTTGGTTATGGTCAAAGGTCTTAACTCCATTCACTTCTACTCTTCTTCGTTCTCCTCTCTTCCTTTCCTCCTTTGTTCTTCTGTTCATCTTCTTCCTCCGCCTCCTCGTCATCTTCCTTTTTCCTTTCGCCATCTGCTTCATGTCCTTGTCGTCTGTTTTTGGGTGGTCTGGTGGCGCATCGGCTAGTGCATGTCACCAATAGAGTGAAGGTCCTTGGTTCAGCTCTCGTGTCGGGCACGCTGTTCTTTCTCTGCATGTGGCGTCTTTTTACAGGGCTGACTGCCTTGCCGTGATGTAACCTTAGTTGCTGACTTGGCGTAAAACATTTCCCCTCCCCTCTCTTGTCTTCTGTTTCTGTTGGTGCAGTGTCCGCGTACATGTCGTCAAGGAGGCGGGAGTGTATTTCTAGGCTTGGCTGATCGCACCCACACTAAATGTGTTCGATCTGAAATCGGCTTTCTGACCTCGCAAGGGGGCTAACAATATCGCGATTCCCAAGGCGGTGTCTTTCGTTACCTTGAAGAAGATAGCAAGCACCTCCCACTGCCGGTCGTTGCCTGCCCTAATGGCTGTTTTCGAGGAAGCAAATGGCGGTTACGTCCCTTTTAGTATATCCACGCAGGAAACAAACGTCTAGTGCAAGAGATAACTCTCGGATGGCGATGGTAGCTAGTGTGATAATGTTGGAGGAAAGAACTCTGGCCATTTATTTCAAATGTCTTGCGTCGGTAGCTTGGTTCGGTCGTCTAGTGTACGTGTTCCGGCTATAAGTTCCCGGATGTTGTGGGGAGGGGAGGTGAAATGTCCTCAGATATGTACAAGTGATTGTATATAAAGCAGAGACTTCGAGGCGGCTTGGTTTCCGTTGACTTCTTTAGAATCAAACTAAGTGCATTTTGATTGCATCTGAACATTCTTGTGAACTGTAGCTTGCAGACGACAATCTGAATAAACGTCTTGTGTCGTTTGCTTATGTTTCCCTTCATACTTTCTTGGGAATGTTGGACCAGAATGCTGCTGGTCTTGTTAATATAAGAAGGAATAATTATTTAGCATCGTTCACTGCGCTAGAATAGACATTTTCTCCTCTTTTTTCAGGAATGTTAGACTAGAATGTTGCTGATCTTGTTAGTTTCCAAAGGAGAGACTGTTTAGCATCGTTCATTAAGAATATACAATTTCTTAAACATGCATGAACAGATAAGTACTCATTTGTTGTTTCTGTTTTTTTTACTAACATAAAGGTTGCTGTGACCGACCTAGACTTTATTTAACCTTGCTTCGCGTTTTCCTAGTTTTTTTCTTACCTTCATACACCCACCCTGCCCCCCCCCTCGACCTCCCCACCCCTTTCGTTTTGCTCCACCTGTGAAAAATTGTCGCCCTCGTGAACCCTTGAGTGGTTAATATAGCAGTGCTGGCGTGCTTGTTGTGTATATTTGTCCTCGTGCTTTCCCCAACGAGAAAATTACCAGTGCCAGCGCCAACAGACGTGTCAGGATACTTCTGATATAAGGGTGCTAGCAAGGTGACCTGGCGTTGCCTGGGTGATATTCCGGCTTCTGACAGGCCGACAGATCTGATTCCTTGTGCCCATCAGCAAAGACATCTCCTTCACGTGCCTACCGACAGACACGAGGCCCCGAGCCATGCTGCGGTGACCTGCAAGGTCGTGCCTGCCTGGAAGTGACCACACGCAGGCGGCATGCACCGAAACCCGTAAACCCGAAACTCGAACGAAAATGCTGCCGAACACTCCGTTGCTGCAGACATCGGCAAGAAAGCTCCGAACCCTCCCCTACACGATTTGTGCCGATGGGCGTTTACTGTAGCAAAGAGTTAGTGCTTGGCGGCGCGCCCTTTGTCCGTGCTGGTGGTGGATGTGGGTGTAGTGGGGGTGCAGGAAGCACCGTCTCCCCTCACCTCACTCCTCACACTTGTTCTCTCCCCCCCCCCACCTTGCCTCTATGCGCAGTGTCGACATGCAGGAGCAGCTTTGTGAGGTGGCTGGAGTAGGGGCTGGGTGGCTGATGAGCGAAACCGTGTGGATGAAAAACAGCAGGAATGAGTGGGTTGGTGAGAGTTGGAGGAGAAGAGGAGAGTGATAGAAGAAGCAGTTTGCGCGTGAACTAGCGGGTGCTTGGCTGTACCCTCACCTCACCCCCAGATACCAACCCAATTGTTACATCTGGTCCTCTCTTACGAAGCTGCCTTTCACCGTTTTCTGGCGGATCTCGGTCCTATAACCCATTTAAGTACTTCCGATGTACAAGTGGAGGCAAGGGGCTTATTTTGAGAAGACTCCTTGTGCAGCAACTTTTGCGCATCAACTTCACTATGTCTACGTTGTCATTTCGCTGATCTTTTTTAAGTATCATGGGTGCAGGCGCGCCCGCACACACACACACACACAGCAAAAGAGCGTAAGAGATATGCAGGATAAAAACTGACATTCGTGAGCTTATCTTCCTTGTTTTAATGTTCACTTTGAGTTTTTTCTTTTCATTTCTAGAGAAGAGAGTGTTCGGCTGATAACTCCCATTTCCGCAACTGAAACAAGTCTCTTACTACAAGGTTTCGCCGTTTTTTGTAATGGTCCTTCCCTTCCATTTGTAGTAGATAACATGTGGCGCATTTATGACGTGTGACGACAGGGTAAACGGTTGCAGACTGCAGGTGAACAGAAGTAGCTCCTGTACCGCGAAGTCGGGGGGGGGGGGAAAAGGGAAGCAGAACTGATAATTTTAGCTTACTTTAAAGCTTTCTGAGACCGTCTGACCCATTAAGACGCACATTAGGAAAGTGTTTGTGTCTGTGTCAGAGTCTTGCCATGGAAAGGGAAGCAGCATCTTAGATCGTCAATCATCTCCACAACCGTGGATGACTTCTGCAGCTTTCGCTACCGATACCTGCTAACTTCATAGTCTTTGTGTTCAAGACAGTGTTTTATATAAAAAAAGGAAAACATAATGATAGTATGGATGGCAATAATGTTCTTATTTATACTGCGTTAACATGACTTAAACCAAGGGCGTGTCTTATCAAAGCTATCTAACAATTATAAATTGGATAGGTTTTTTCAGTACATGCTTTTTTTGTGAAGCAGAAGAGACATAAATTTAACTGCAGTAGTATGTTTAAAATAAAATTTAGGAATTACTCTTGGTCTTTCATTCTGGGCGTAGTTTTTTATGCTGTCCGATGAAAATTCAGTACTTCAAATACCTGAAATGGTAACTGATTTTTGTCGAAATTGCTATAGCGTAGAGGGTAAAGTGAATGTTTTTTTCAATGTGAACGTTACATATTCGTTTTTTAATTTTTCTTTAGTATACACACGTTGTATTTTGGAGAGTGTGTCCATATGTTTTATCCTTTCTTTTGTCATGTTAGCTTAACTTCTATAATTAAGATAGTTTGCGTTAAGGTTTGGATTGAAGTGAGGATTATGGTTTTGGTGTAGGCTTTTATTTTGGGCAGAATGACTGATGGAGGTACAAGTTTGAAGCTGGCAACTGCGTTCGGCTGTTGGTAGAACAGGTCAGTCGCCCAAATCAGTGCAAACAGAAAAAGGTCGCTTCTCGGACGCTGTTTGGCTGGCCGAGTATTACCTGGGAAGATGGGGGAGGGGGTTTATGCAGTTGAGATTATCACGCGGAGAGAGATAAAGGCCAGCACTGCCATACGGCATGCGTCACCTCGACAGTGTGAATATCTTTAGTGTACACAAGCAGAACGGGTTCTTGGCGTATACTCAGATTGGGTTCTATGCACACACACACACACACACACACACACACACACACACACACACATTTATTTCTCGACACCACTGTCCTGGAAATCATTTTGTTTCTTTTAGCGGTATAGGATGGAGTAGTTCTACTGCATGATTTGTTTGGACGGTCCGGTGGTGGCAACGGTATGCGCCTGTCGCTAAATACAGTGAGGATTGGCTTCCGTGGGTTCAGATCTCGTCTCGGGCACGCTATTCTTTTTTATCTCCTTGTGGCATCTGTTTACAGGGCTGGCTGCTTTGGCGTGATATAGCCTTAGTTGCTGGCTCGGCGTAAAATCCCAATCCCCTCGGCGTAAAACACCAATCTCCGCCCACCCTTTGTTTACTTTCCTATAGCGGTGCAGCTTTGAGAAGTGCCACTCCGTGAACGGCAAGGTATTGTTTCGTCATTGTCTTTGCATCTGGGCTTGTGAGTGTACGAAATTGTGTGTGTGAGTGAGTGAGTGAGTGCTTCAGATATTTGAGAGTGATTTCGCTCTAGCTCTTTTTTTTTAAATGCTGCTTGGGTTTTGTTTTCATCTATATTGTTTAACGTTCTCGCTCTGACAAATCTTACAATAATATTTAATAATAATAAAAAATAGAACGTACATAGGTAACAAAGGCGAGGTTTGTAGAGACGTGTCGCCTTCATCAGATTATGCGTGTACACCAGTCAATATCTAACCAGTGATGGCAGCGCTGCAACAATAACAGCTTTTTAAAGGGAGATAAGACGAAGCCAGGAACAGTAAACACCACTTTATCATTGAATGACGGGCCTAGCCCCTCCACACACACACACACATACCGTTACCTGTATGAAGTCACGACGACGTCTTTGTGAGAACAGGTCTCTGCCCCGTGTAAAATTAATAGTAGCAAACTATTAATTGATAAATTTTTATTGATGTTTGATTGACAGGCAAGGGTTTGAACTGTAGCGGGATCATTGTGGGTTTACAGCGATGACCTTGAAGGTAAAGGAATGTGTATGTTATCGAATGGTGTCTGCAGGGTTTAATCGGGTCATAATGAAGTAGTCTCATGTCAACACACCGTGGTTGTCTCGAAGCACCACGCCATGCGAGTTGGCTGAGTGTCAGATAAGTTCAAGTGTCGGGAGGACGAAATTTGCTGCTCTGGTGCACTCACTGGCAGGTTTATTTATTTTACAACGACCACGGCAAGAGGTCCATTTCACTACGGCTCGACTGAAACTTGACAATTAATCGTCCCAAGAAAAGAAAGTTATCTGGTCTTCTTGTTTGACAAGAGATTATCTCCGAGATTATTTGCGTTACGTCTGTGTTCACGTGTTTCCGGTCACCTCTTCGGACTGAGATCTTTGGTCTGAGGTCTCGTGTGTTTCTGGTCATCTTGGACTGAGCCGTCCAGTCATCACTACGGCAGGTCAGAGGGCTGGTCACCAGAGTCTTGTGGGTCCACCATTGGTACCATGGTGTTTTTTCGAAGGAGAATGTTGTGAAGGCTAACTCGATGGGCGTTTTCTTGTGTCTGGGTCTTCGCTGTGTGTTGGTTATGCAGTGTTTTCGAGATCCTTTACCCCGGCAAGCTTTTCTGGGATTCGTCTGCTTCACCTATCTATGGGAAACCTTTGGGTGAGTGGCTTCAGTCTTGCAATGTTGTAAACATGTCTGACTTATCATCAGGGGTTTTTTTTTCTTCTTTAGGGGGAAAGAGTTGTTGGTTGGTTTGGTGGGGGCCTCGGAGAGATAAGAAGCATTATTTTTATCACAGGTGATTGTGCCTACCTTGGGTTTAGTTACGTTCAAGCTACACTGGGTTATCAGACTCAGTTTACGTCACGGCGGCGGCTTTCGAAAGGGTGGAGTTATCGCCCCACGAAACCGTTCCTACCTCATCTCTCCTTCCATTTTGAGCATCTTGCTTGGTACAGGAAGGTCTCTGATTCCGCGACAAAAAGCTCATTTCTTCGCGGTTCCTTTAGGTGTGTGCATCCTGGACAGTTACTCCCGCCGCCAGCAGCAGCAGCAGTAGCGGCAGCAACAGCAGCTTGAGGCTGGCATACAAAACTGGGCAGTCGTCACCGGCCCAGCTTATGTAGCTCTCTTCCAGCCTTCGGCGAAGGCTTCTTAGGACATTTTGTCTGCGAACATAGCACGTTCTCGAAAGCGCACGGCCGAGTCTGTGCAGTCCCTGTTTTTCCTGACAGCCGTTAGCAGGGAGGGTCTCGGAGTGTGGTTTGGGTTGGAAGACTTTTGGGCATAATGCAAACCCGTCGAGGGGGGGAGTGGAGGCAGGGGAAGGGTGAAGTCGGGGTCTAGATTAAAACAGGCAAGAGGTAGGGAACAGAAGGAGAGACAAATGAGGCCGTTCGTGTTATGATTTATTTGCTTTAGGGCGTGCTTGCTTGTGAGCCGCATTAAGATGAAGAGTTTTGGAGCCATTTCTCTCCTGGCTGCCTCTTCTCTTCGCTGATATACTCGCTTTATTATTTTGTAAGCGCTGGAGATACGTCACAAGGCAAGTCACAGAAACATAACCAGAAAAATTACATCTCTACTCACTGACCGTGTCATGGGGCGGGGGAAGTTGGGGAGGGAGCAACCCCTGCCTTCGCTTTTGAGTTTCATAATCACTTTATGCGGAGTCAATCGTGGTCTCAGCCTTGTCTTAGCTTCATCTCGTGTTATAACGTTTCCCAACTTCTGTATACTATTCTGTTTCCTTTCTACGTGATTTTGTGAGCGGTAAACTGTTTACCACGACTTCTGTTTTTTTTCAACGAGATTTTGCAAGTGATAAACTGTTTACCTGTTTTGCGCCGTTCTCTGCACAGTTATTACTGGCGATGCCTAGTTGAGCGAAGTCTTTTTACCCTTGGGCATTTTTGTTTCTTCTTTTCCTCGTCTGTAGTTCACACATTTCTGTAAGCTTGATGTCTCCGACGTATTAGTTTGTATAGTGCGGATGGGTGGGTTGGTGGGGGTCGGGAACCGAACTTTTTTGTTTCTTTCTCCATCTCAGTATTGGCAAAATAAGCCATAGGTCGGCATTGCTTTTGTATTATGTCGCCTCAAAACTCCTGTTTGATTGCTGTTTCTTTTGAATAAAATTCAAGAGGTACCGAGATCCGCTTTGATTTGGAGAAGCTGCAAGACCCAAAGATTGCAGAAGTCTTCAAGGCCACGGTTGGCAGAAAATTTAGCGCACTGAACCTGGTGGACTGTGATGTAGACACCCTCGCTGGAAACATCAAAGAGGTGCTACTGTCGACAGCCCAGGAGGTTCTAGGGCGTCATAGGAATAAGAAACAGCCATGGGTCACGAATGACATCCTAGACCTCTGTGACCAAAGGAGGACCTTGAAGAGAGAAAAGAAAACCAAACCAGAAGCAGCCACCAAATACAAAGAAGTGAACTGTGCCATTAAGAAAGGGATGAAGGCAGCTAGGGAGAGCTGGATCGAGGATCAGTGCCAGGATATAGAGGATGGAATGGCACGAGGTGACAGCAAAAAGGCCTACCAACTTCTAAAGACCCTCACTAAGACAGACCAGCAGAAGATCTCAGCCATCGAAGACAGCAATGGTCACCTTCTCACAGAAGGCAATGCTGTACTCAACCGATGGACAAAATACTGCAAGGACCTGTATAACTACCAGCTGAAGACCGACGCCAACATCCCCCAAAACAACCAGACTAGAGACAGCGAACCTGCAGACCTACCAGTCCTACGGGAAGAGGTCGAAAGAGCTGTACATAGTTTTAAGGGAGGAAAGTCACCAGGCGTTGATAATGTACCAGCTGAGCTGCTCAAGCAGGGTGGGGAAGCAACTACAAAGGCCCTAACTGTCCTGTGCCAAAGAGTCTGGGAGCGCAAGGAATGGCCCAGAGAATGGACGCAGTCACTAATCATACCCCTCCCAAAGAAAGGAAACAGCAAACAGTGTCAGAACTACAGAACCATAAGCCTTATCATTCACCCAAGCAAAGTCATGCTGAAGGTCATTCAGAACCACGGCAGAAGAGCTGCTAGCAGAAGAACAGGCTGGCTTCAGACCACGTAGAAGCACAGTTGAGCAGATCTTCAACTGTCGTCTTCTTATTGAAAAGCATCTTCAGCATCAGCGGGACCTTTACCACAACTTCATTGACTTTAAGAAGGTATTTGACAGAGTCTGGCACGAGGGGCTATGGCATGTGATGCGGAAATTCAACATTGAAGAAGGGCTCGTCCAGGTTGTTGAAGCGCTGTATAACAGCTCAACGAGTACAGTACTGCTCAACAACCAAATAGGAGCTTACTTTCGCACTACAGTAGGGGTACGTCAAGGATGTCCCCTATCACCCGTGCTGTTCAACATATTCTTGGAGAACATCATGCTTGAAGCTCTTCATGACCACCATACCTCCATTTCAATCGGCGGAAGACCAATATGCAACCTACGCTTTGTAGATGACATAGATCTGTTAGCAGGTACAAACAAAGAACTGCAAGACCTCACCAAAAGACTGACAGACAGCTCAAACGCATATGGAATGGAGACCAGCACTGAAAAAAGCAAAGTTATGATCAATGGCAACGGCAAAGCAGAGATCTATATGAACGGGGTACAGCTCGAAGAGGTAAGCAGCTTCAAGTACCTGGGAGCCACCCTCTCCAAGGACGGCAGCTCCACGCAAGATATCCGCATCAGGATCGCAACAGCAACAGCAGCAATGGCTAGGCTAGATAGGATCTGGCATAGCCACAAGATAAGGTTCACTACCAAGTACAGGCTATACAAATCCCTGGTAATGCCGATCCTGCTCTACGGATGCGTCACGTGGACTCTGCTCGCCGAAATGGAAAGGAAAATCCAGGCATTCGAGAACAAGTGCCTGAGGAGGCTGTTCCGGATCTCATACAAAGAACACAAAACCAACGACTTTGTAAGAAACAAGATTGCCACACTCGTAGGACACCAGGAACCTCTACTATCAACAGTCAAGCGACGTAAGGTGGTCTTCTTTGGCCTTGTGACCCGGGACGACACCTTGTCGAAGACTATCCTTCAAGGCACCTTGGAGGGTGGCCGACGCCGCGGTGGTCAGAGAAAGAACTGACTTACGAACGTCAAAGACTGGACTGGTCGTCCTGTACAGGACCGGCTGACTATCGCCCAAAATAGGCAAGAGTGGCGGGCCCTGTCAGCTGCCGCGTCTATCCATGTGCTCCCCCCAACGCCAGGTGCCAGGCAAGGGACGACTGACTGACTGACCTCTTGGAATTCACTCCGGTCTATACACCCGCACAACTTCTCCAGTCCCACTAACTAAGACAACGACGAATGGACAGAGGTCTTTTTCCTACCAACCCCCATCAATTTGGAACAGATTACCCGTCAACCTTCGTCTCTCTGATTCTCATACCACCTTTACGTCTCAACTTAAGACATCTTTTCAGAACAGCAACTTCACAGTGATCCTGTCCTGACCGTGAGCATGCCCAACGTGTGTCTGTATGACTTACTGTATGAGCGGGTATTTCTGTTGTAGAAGTGAGCGTGTCTGTTATATGTAAATACGAGTCCGCGGTTGTTGGTGATTCAGTTTACTTTTGAATATTATTTCTGTAAAGCGCTTTGAGTAAATGATTAAAAAACCGCTTTATAAATGCTTATTAGTAGTAGTATCGCTGATGTTGGTGTTTCATCTGCTTGTTGCAGACATTCGTAAAGCGCCACAGCTCCTACCATGGCCCGCCCATCAGCAAATATCGCCAGGGTCGCAGCCTAAGGCGCCCATCGGGCTCCTTTGTGTTTGTCAGGTAAGAATCCTCCTTTCAGCTGGCGCCAAATTCACTCCATGCAGGCACACCAAATTTTATCCAGTCAGAGTTATTACTGTTTCGAGATAATGGTACATGATTTGTTGTATGAAAATGCATGTATGTTCTGCATGATGTAACGTGTAGTCTTTTTTTTTTCAAAGAAACCTACTTTTAACCAGCAATATTTACCTGGTTTATGAATATTTTGTCGTTAAAATTGTCATATATTTGTTTTTTTTTTAAACGCTGTGTCCTAGTTAGGGGCGAATTCCTGTCTTGGCGTCCCGCACTTACACGAACGACTTGAGGTTGCCTACTAAAGGGATGGGGGGATAGTAGCAGTTTGGAAAATACTTTGAACGACGCCAGCTGTCGTGGACGTGGAGCAGGTGTCATGTGGACCGCTGGTATCTGGTTGATGGTACCTTGACCCTGCAGCCGACGGTTTTGGGGTTTCATGAGCATTTATCCGTAGGTCCTCGAGCAGAACATCTTACAACATGTGTAGTTTTAAGCGCCACCTAGCGATCATTTCGTAAATGTTTTGAAGCTTGTGGGGTAGAACCACTTTGCAGAATCTTATTTTCCGTGGATTTCAGATTTTGTGCATGATGGTGCCTCAGTGGGAAAAACTTCTGATTTGCGCACCTATACAAACAAAAATGGCCGGCGTAAAGCGGTACTCGGATATTTCTGCTTATTACAAAACTCAAAAGACGGTGGTGGCGTACAGTGCCAGCGTCTTTGTTGACTGTTGGTTTGTGTTCCTTCTTAAGGAGACAGCATAGATCAAAATCTGTAGAAAAAGTTTTTAGAAATGCGTATTCATATAGAAAGTTATTGCTATTTCATGATCCGATTTTAAATTTTCTGTCCGTCGCAGCGAACGTCTACAATTGCAAGCGTAGCGATGGTGGTAGTGGCCGGAAGTATTGCCTACTGTGAGATGTACGCGCATGCCAAATTCAAACATTTCCGTCAAGTATTAGCCAAGATACAGAAGGGAAGGCTACGAGTGGTAGTCCTCTTGAAACCGACCGGTCGTTGACAGTCTGCAAGTAGCAAAGTTGACTAACGGTCCCGGATTTATGGGGAGGGGGATGGCGGAATGGATGGCGAGAGCTATAATGAAACAGGCCTCTGGGATCTTAGTTCATCACTTGGCTTCCTCTCGATAATGAGTAGGAAACGATTTTTATTTGATTTCTGGCTTCCTGTGGTTAACGAGTAGGAAATGATTTTTTATGGGAGATTTCAGAAGACAGAGGAGAATAATAGATTTACTTTCAAAAAGCTTTCATTCATCCTAACGAAGGCAACACGTCGCATCCCATTTTAAATTCGTGTTTGAAAACACTGGTTGCCTCCGCACACATTCTTTTTCTTGTAAATGACATGACAGTCGCCGCACTCTAATTGACTTTCTTTGAGGTTATTATTGAATGGGGGATGTGGGCGAATGAGAGGGAATGTCATCTCCCTTCAGTCTCGCTCTTTTAATTCAAATTATTGCATTTGCTCCCAGAAGGCTGCGAAAGCCGGCTTACTATTTCAACGACTGTTTTTATCTTTTCGGTTCATGAATGGAGATCACAGGACACGTGCAGTTTCATACCTGAAATGCCGGTGGACTTTCAGCCGAGTTGGGGAGTGAATGGGAGGGCGAGAAACCACCTCTCGGAGGAAACAGATCGTTAGAGTTTCCCCTTCCTGGCCCAGCAGCTGCAAAAACGCGACAGGCAGGAAAGGCTCGAAATCTTTTAATCAAACGAGAGACTCGTTTCGTAAATAGCAACGAGCATCACTAGGGAGAGCAGGAAAATGATTGCATTTCGGCTCTGGTGTCGGGGGATTCTATCCTCATCCCTTTTGTGCACGGCAGTCGGCAGCTCGGAGCCAATCAAAAAGAGTGGCAGAACTGGGGGGAGAAGAAAATATTCTGGCTCCGCGGGACTCTCGTCCCGTGAAGCATCCGTAGTCTGGCTGATGATCTCCGCAAACATTTAGCGCTCGCCTTGCGGACTACTTACTCCACGAGGTACTGCAGGGGCGCCCAGCGCTGTAGTGACAAACGTGTATTGTTCCCTGCGAGGGCTGACGACTCCGTGAAGCTTTATTAGAGTGTTTTATTAGTTGCAAAGCTCTTGTACTATAAGTGGCCCGGTACTAGGTCCTTTCAAGTTCGCACACAAAGAAAGTGAAACACGAAATTTGTGGGCGTTTAACGGCATGCTTACTTGAAACGCTGTGCGGGGGGTCTCCTAGGTTAAAGGTTGTGGTTGGCTTGTTGCTGTAGTTGTTGTTGTCCTAATGCTGACAGCTTTGTCCTGGTATGCGCTAGTCATCAAAGGACGCTCATTCCATCTTCTGGCACTTTCCCATCCGGGTAGTTGGCACTTCAGTATTTAACGCTTGTTTTCATCTCCCACCGCCTGACCCTCTCACGAAAACACGTCCATATTTTTACTCTGCAGAATTCAGAAAATGGTTTGGTAAGCCCTGTTATTTTTACGATCTTTTGTCAGAGAGGGACACAACTTGTTTTTGTTAGTTTGCGTTTGTCGTGGTTTTGATCATGTATGATATATTGTGAAAAGGTTGACGCCACCTTGATAGCCCAACTGTTCAAGCTGATGAATAGTTTACTGGGGTTTTTTTGTTTTGTTTTTTAATTGTGTGCTACATCTCTGCTAGTGTAAGTCATTAAAAAACACGGTAGACAATAGAAAAGTAGATTCATTACCGAATTGTTGTTTGGCTCCAGCATACTTCTCGATCGTGATAGACAAACACTGTACGAACCGAAATTTCTCTTAACGCACGCTGCTTCACTTTTTGCCCTCTTATTGTATGTAGTTTAGAAGACTCTTGAGATCAGACAACATCGATAGCAATAAATAGCAAACTAATACTCTTGAGATCAGACAACATCGATCTCAGGTAAATAGTAAACTATTAGGTAACAGCCCCGCAGCGCGTAGCAGAAATCTCAGAGAGCCGATCAAGTCATGACGTACTGAAGACGGAATTGTCCGGAGTCTGCCGAAAACCGCTCAAAAGGAGTAACGATGTAACGGATCGAGGGTTGACGGTGGGGTTGTCGGAAATGCACGCTATCGGTGCAGATAAGACCTGTATTTTACGAGGCCCATCGGGTCGGTCCCTCGACCTCCGTCGTAGCTTCTGTGTCTTGTTCGTCTCACGGTTGGGAAACCGCTTGGTTCATCTTCTCAGTGTGCGTTTGTGTGCATGCTTTCTGTGGTGGGAAGAACCTGGCAGAACAAAGACTTTTGTACGACGTGGGGTGTTATCAGACGAGTAGCTAACGTGAATCAGCATCGGTGTTCCTTCATCAGTAATTCGAGGTCGGAACTTCAACCTCTCTCTTCACCTTTAACCTTTTTTTGTCCTTTATCTTCGATGGCGAAGGCGATAATATATATGCCCTTTTAATGTCGATGAGTACTTTTGCTCAGTATGCTAGCTGGGTTTGATTATTATTGACACATGTGTGTTCACTTTCGTAGAAGGTGTCGCCCGTTATTTTTGTTTTTAATTTCTGCGCTGGCTACCGACGTGAAATCTGTCAATCAATGCTCTTGCTGGATGAACGATACTCTTGTCCGTAGAACGGTAATATTATTTAAAAAGCTATCTCCGCCCACTCACAGGATCCAGCTGCAAGTAACAGAGGACACGTTGATTGCAAAAACCTTAATACGATCCTTACCCTTCGAAAACCCTGCACCACCAAATAGTGCGTGGAAGATGCAACCACCGAGCTTTATTTTAAATTAGCGGGGTTTTTTCTTTCCTCTCATTCTTGCTTTTATTGTTTATTAGTAGTTATTTGTTTACTTTTTTGCCTTTTTATTTTTTGTAATTTTTACTGTTTTTTTTACATTTATTGTTGAAGGGTAAATGCAGTGACTACGTTCGTGTGGGCAAAAGAGCGCCTAAGATAGGTCAGCATGATTGACTGGCTTGTTTATCGTCATGCAACGTAGCTTCACTTTATTGCATTTTTCCTTGGCACCGAAGTAGAACAGATTGGGTGTCATAAACATTGCGTGTGCACGACAGACACGTCACGCCTGCAGGACACAAAGCACCGCGGTGCTCAGCGTGACTACCCATTTTCTCGGGTCTGCGTCCGTAGGAGTTTAGTTGGACAAGTTCACCGTACCGACGTAACCCGTTGCTGATATCGGTGCAAAGCAAGCACTTAGATGATCCGTATGTTCGTCGTCAATAATAAGGCACGTGTGTGCAGTCACAGCTGTCGGGGGTCAAGGGCGCATCGCCGTTCCTTTTGCTCGGCTCGTGTCGTGCGGACGTGTTTATCGTCTGCTGCAGACGAAACCTGTCACGCGCGTGTGTTTAGGTGGTCGTTCCTTGCATTTTTGTTGCTAATTGATAATGCAGGGGAGGGTCAGTGAGTACAGTGGGCTTCCCAGCTTCCGAATCTTGACCTGACTACTTGTACAAGTCGGGAGGAGGGGGTGTTCTTCAACAGCCTGGACAGGAAAAAAAAAAGCTGAAGCGAAATGAGGTGCAGAAAGATGGGGTTATTAGACTATATCATCTTAACCTCACCGTGTTACCCATCGTTTCTTCCCTCATTCCGTTCCTTAGTTCACTGTCTTACAAACATATTCCTTTATAATCCACCCCTTCCTTCTTTCTTTCTGACTCCCAACCCCCTACCGCTATATGTGCGCGCTAATAGGGAAGCGGGATGAGGAGCTGAACATTAAGACATCAAAACATTTCCCCTAAACCCCGACTTTTATGGAAACAATGGCGGGTCTTTGGGTCGTTTTGGCGAGCTTACTAGCATCAGCAAGCAAAATAAAACAACAAAACAAATAGCAGTTGCAAGTCTCAGTCACATGTTGTAGGCGCTGTTACGTCAGCCCCTTGTGAGCGCCAGGCGACAGCTGGAACTAGTGGTTACTGGCTTCTACGTGGATGTGACGTAGAATTCCTTTCTCGAAGGACAATCGTGTCAAGATCGTAACCCGGATCTTGGCGGGGTGAAGAGAAGGGCTGCGCGCAGGTGCCTGTCGTTGGGGGACTTCGATCAGGGCAGTGCTGGCCACAGAATGTGTGTGTGTGTGTGTGTGTGTGTTGGGGGAGGGGCATTGCGCACGTCGTGTAGTGAGTCCCCGATGCGGCAACCGCCTTGCACATGTCACAGGCCGAGCCATCATGCATTCTGTGCACGTTTTAAGCTTCGATGACTTCAGCACGGCACACACACACACAGAATGTTACAATATGCATTGGCGGGGACCATTACAGTTATGGTAAATGGCTATGTATATAACAATAAAGAATAATAATGCATCAGAAATAAATGACAAAAACACTGTTTCAAAGATTTCATTACACCGTACTACGTAAACAAAAAAGTATAATACCAGAAGTAACGGTTTGGCCTGGCAAAATATTTAAACAGGACCGCGCAAAGATGAATGAACCCCCCCCCCCAAAAAAAAAAAAGCCGAACATTTAAGAGGCTTTCATTAGGTTTAATTTAAATCTCGTTTAATTAATCCTGATCAATGTGACGATGGCTGACTGTCCCTGAGTTGTCAGCCTTCACGCGGATGAAGTCATGACGTAATGAAGACGGAATTCTCCGGAGTCTGACGAAAACCGCTCGAGGGAGCAACGATGTTACGCATCGAGGATTCGCAGTCGGGTTGTCGGAAATGCACGCTAACGGTGCAGATAAGGGGAATGTTTTACTAGGCCCATCGGTCGGTCGCTCGACCCCCTCGTAGCTTTTGTGTCTTGTTCGTCTCACGGTTCGGGTGTAAGCGGCTACTGGAAGACCGCTTGGTTCATCTTCTTAGTGTGCTTTTGTGTGCATGCTTACTCCCTCTGTGTGTGTGTGTGTGTGCGCGCGCATCCGTTAATGTTTAAAGAGCGTAAGAAGACGAAATGTTGCGCAGTGTTTTTGCAAGTCGAACACAATCGATCGACTACTTCTGCTTTGTACCTCCACTAGCGGTCAGGGCGGTCCGGTGGCGCAACGGTGAACGCCTGTCACCAATACAGTGAAGGTCGGCTGTCCTGGATTCAGTTCTCGTCTCGAGCATGCAGTTCTTTCTCTGCATGTGGCATCTTTTTACATGGCTGGCTGCCTTGCCGTGGTATAGCCTTAGTTGCTGGCTAAAATTCTAATCCTCCCCTTTCCGCTAGCGAATCATGCGTGTCGGTAAACCTCGGTAATGTCCGGTCTCCTCCGTGACCCCAGCGCACTGTCTCGACACGTGCAGCATAGGTGCAGACCCAGGTTCCCTCGCAGCCCCTCGTATTCCCCTGCACACTTTACTTGCAAGCTACAAGGTTTCCACCCAACACCCACTCCTTACCTCCATTTGCTGGATGGTGTACGTGGCATTAGTTGCCTCCCTTCACTCCCTCCTTCCATTCTCGATGTTTTGTTTTGAAGTAGGTCAGGGGTGCGTAGGGGTGACAACTTGACAGATCTGCAGGCCACTGGTATAAAATGTTTCACTCTCCGCCCCCACAGTGCATCCGTTAACCGCTACAGTACACGGAAACATTGTTTATCCACGTTTAAGTGGGAGAATGAAAAGTTTATGTGTGTGAGTGCGTGCGTGTATATATATATATATTCATGCATGTGGGAGGAAAGGTGTGTATGTGTCAGTGTATGTTTGTGTACTTACCTGCAAGTGTGTGAGCGTGTGTGTTTGGGAGAGAGAGTTTTTATGTGTATGCATGTAGGTGCTCGTGTTTATGTGTGTTCGCGCGCGTGCTGTTGTGTGGTTGTGTGTGTGTGAGAGAGAGAGACTGACACAGATGAACAGGCAAAATACATCAGACAGAATGCAAACGAACAACATTCATCCCTTGCCAAGGACTGGAGAAACTGTTTCGCAGACGCGCGCACACACACACACACACACTCCCATTCTAACAGGGGTAATGTGTAATGCATGAAGCACCGTCATTCTTGCAGCCTAGCTGAGGACCATTGTTTGTTGGCAAAATGGCCGCAGTGTTGTGCAGCATAAATAAATTTTCTTTCACCTACCCCATCTCCTGCCTCTAGTCCCCCTCCCCAGCACCAGCCACGATAACAACTAAAAAAAAAATCACACGAATCTCGTAAACACGAACAAATTCTGTTTCAAATTTGACTAGTTTCTTCTTGCTGTTTACTCCTGGGAGTCGCTTATTCCCTCCTGTAAAGAATCAAAATATTTCTGAAAAACTTGTTTTGATTTATTGGCGTGCAGTTTCTATGTTGTCTCAAATTTCAGTTTTTGAATATTGTGACATATGTTCCTACTTTAAGTGTAAAGTATAAAAAAAGAAATCGAGAAATTACAAGGCAGAAATTAGGTTAAAACAAAACATTGAACAATTTTCTTTTTTTACCAGCAAGAAGACAAGAGTCGTATATATTTATATAAAGTTGATCGCCAAGCGATAAAATATCCTCTCTGTTGCTGGTATGTGTCTCTGCCATTATCTCATGTACGTTTGTTTGTTTGACATGGTCACTTTTCTGATTGTCTACATACTGATTGTCTTTATGTACTAAGCTTTTTTCTGTCCCTTTCGCACTCTCTCGAAGAAGCACTTCACTGTCTTGTACGATAACGTAACATACTTTCTTTATCTCTCCTGACACGAGAGTTCATGCAGCTGTATGGATAGACTAGCACACGAAGGGTTCTCACCACACTTGGGTTTTCTTTTTGTATACAGAATGGTGTTTACGATATAAGTTCGAACCTGGTTTTGGAACGGGGCTCGCCCTAGCTAAAACTGGAATCAACGGTGACCGCTGATTCGTCTGAACCAGATCCGAAAGGATTGCGCAGGGAAGACATGACTTAAAGGCTAACCCGATTGCTCAGCAAAAAACGCTGGAAACAGAGCATTAAGTAACACAAAACATACTCCAGTGGTATTTTATATGGAGGTTGTCAGTTTTTTCCGGATGCTTCAGTTTCCTCCCACTTACTCTCTCGTTGCGTGGAATCAGCACAAAGAGCGTTCCTGTTGCTGGTGGCTGTCGCTGCGATGACAACACAGAGGTTACCTGTGGTCGATATCTGATTAGAATACGAGGAAATAATGAGGCCGATGCAGTTTTTGTCTCCCCTTTACCCTTCTCCTTCCTACACGTCCTTTTTTTTTTTTTTGACAAATTCTGCGTTCGTCGAATACAAGGACTAACTTGGACAAAATTTCGTTTCCACGGACAGCGGAGGTGGTGAACAGTACCACCATCACGTTTGAGTTATCGTTCTTATTGTTTTCAAGAAACATTTGTAAGAGATGATTTCAGACAGCGGGCCAGGTTACACGGATCGTCCCAGGGAGGGGTTAATTTTCTAGTCGGATTGGGCCGCTATAGGAACAGTTTTATTTAGCATTATTGTGACTGTCAACAAAAGCTGTTCTTGCAGAAATAATAACCATAGCAACAACACATCATAACCGGGCTGTGGTAGTGTAAGTTTCTATTCCAGGTCGGCGATGGTCGTTGGTGGACTGTTTATTCTTTGAAATGTCGACCGAGGGTTCCCCCCAAAAAACCCCCGACAGCTCTGGCCCTCTTCTCTTATGCGGCATGTATGATGCTAACCGGGTTTTAAACGTGGTGTTTTTGTTGCGTTCATGAAGGCAAAATACACAAACAGGGAGTTGTTTGACTTTGGGAGGCGGCGCTGGCAGGAACCTCCCAACACCGGGCGCCTTGTCTGGTACCAGATGCGGCGAGGCGCCAGTGCCCACCACATGTGGGGACTTTTCGGGAGCCGTCTTGCCTTTTTCTGTGCTCCTTCGTACGCAGGAGGGGCTCTTTGCAGGCCTGGCCTCTTTACTGTGTGTGCAGTTGATGTCCAAATGGACCAGTAATTAAGCAGTCACGAGATCAACGTTCTGCTCCTCACACCCACACCCATCCACGGCGCCCGTGACGGCTGACATCAGTCTGAGCTGCTGCAACTTTACACTCAGCTCTGGCTGCGCATCAGTCTTGGAGGTTTGGTTGCTGCGACAAAAGCATCCCCCCGCCAAAAGTGCGAGTGGATCGGTGAGTATTTTGTTCTCGTTTGCTGGAGGCAATCTTCGGAGGGTGGGGGAGAGGGGAGGGGAAGTGGCACGTTCCCGCAAAGTACTTGTGAGCAGTCTGGCTACAGGTGCATCTGATCGTTTTCTTCTTTTCTCGATGGCCGGGAACGTAGGAAGTGTTAGACGGTCTTATCGCCGAAATCGGCAACAGTCCAGCCTACCTTCCTGTTCCATAGATTTCCACTGAGGTAATGTCTATGCAATTACAAGCGAGAAAGCTGGTCAGAGTTCGGCTTTTTACTCCCTATGTGATAACTCTCAAAGAACACTTTTAGAGCCCTAATTGCATGCTACCTGTCAGTTTACAGGTGCGATAGGCTCCTGAGATGTGAAGTGAATCCCTATAACGTTGTTGCTTTCTTATGGATAACAATAATTAATATTAGTAATTGTGTGGAGGCGAGGGAATGCGCTGGGTATTCATAAGACCCTTTTTGGATTGGTCCAGACTATCAGTCGAAAATTTGAATATGTTTAATTTAGCAGTCTGGCTTTTGTGACCAGCATTCACGTTTCCACGAAAAATGCAGTGAGCAAGACTTGAGGTACAGAGATGTCAGAATGCGCTCGTACGCTGTCATCAGTCTGACCTTTGTGGCCGACTTAAATCGTGCTCTTGTTCCCAACCAAAACAATACAGTGAGCAAGACTTGACCGTATTTAGTGTCCTCATCCATTCGACTTCCTTGCTGATGGTTTATGTGTGTGTGGAGGGGAGTCGTGAACTGGTGTGAAGACTACGCAGCGTTTTGTGTAAATGAGAAACAATCAGGTGTGGAGGGAAGGGATAGGGGAATTGTAGTGTACCCAGGAGCGAAAATGTATCTCCCGCGCAGATTTACCTACGCCTTTTTAAGAGTAAGACAATTTCTGCTTCATTTTCGTTTGGGGGTGTGGGGTGGGGGATCGTTTTGGTTGAAAGTCCTGTAATGTCTGTCGTCTGTTGACGAAACTGAAAATAATTCTCCTGAGACTGAAATACAATTCAGAAGTATGGGCGATGGTGGGGAAGTGTGTAAGGAAAGGGGGAGGAGGAACAAGGTAGGTGGCCTATGACCTGCAGCAAACCGGACTGCCATTCACTTCCCTGAGTCGAGTGGAGGGATCGGGTGGGGTCACAGCAGTTGTCATGGTTGACCTTGAAGTCCTTTGTAGAGTGGGGGGGGGGCAGTCTTTTTTATTATTATTATTCGTGTTCCATACCAGCGATCATGAGACGAGGTGGCCTATCGGGGCCGAAAGTTTCTGGAAAACGATACATTGCTGACAAGCCCAGTGTTTTTCGGAAACTGTATATCAAGGTCTCACGACACCTATCAGGTGATTGTTAATTGTCAGGACACGTTCCGGCCCATATCTTTTTTCGCTGCCTTGTTCTTAGGCCGTGTAGTGGTGCACTGGTAAACCCATCGTAAACCCAAAGACAGTGAAGATCATGGTTTTTTTGGGGTCACTTGTTGGGGTTATTCTCTTTGCCGAGGTTGTATCTGCTTACAGGGCTGGACTCCGGACTCGTGTTCTGACTTTGAATGGCTCCAACCAACCAGCCCCTTATTTTCACATTATTTTCATGTGTACCCACGACACACACACACACACACACACACACACACACACAAACGCGCGCGCGCACGGGAACAATACAGCACTGCACACATTCTCGCAAGACCCAGTTCAGCGAAGTGAAGGACACAGGTGCATGCGGGAAGGCAGTGATAAAGGAAGGAGGCGTTGCCCTTGAGCAGAAAGCGTTCACTACCAGGTGGTTTCCTCCCCTTAAAACGCGCGAGAAACGCTGGCCGTAAGTAAAAGCATCAAGCGCTATCGTATGGTCCATATCGGCAGTGGTGTGTTGCCCCTTCTTGTGTTTCTCTTGCCTCCCTAAGCTGCACCCCCCCCCCTGCTAGTGCTACTAGCGATAAAGGTTTTGAAAACAGAATCGATTCGAGTCTCCGTGTGTGTTTGGCCACAGCTGTGTCGATCACGTGTTATGTATAACGTGTTTTCAAAATCAGCAACGCCGTCATAGTTATTTATAGAGGTTATCGTTGGTGGTATTTTTAATATACGTGGTGTGGGGGTATTTTAGCGTCTGATTCGTCATCTTTCTAGAAGTTGGGATTTCAGAATCGTTTCTTGTAAACACTAAACATCACACAGTTTCAAGAAACTTGGACGGGATTTTTGTCTTGTTTTTGTTTGGTCTCTCCGACATTTTGTTGGTTATGTTTGTGCTGTTAGCCATGCTTTTTTGTGACTACAAAGTCGTTTTGTCAGGAACAAAATAGGAGCATATTATGTGGTTTTGTAGTGTGTTGTTGTAGTGTCTGATCTATAGTTATCTGTAGGATCGTAAAGTATTGAAATCTGTGCACAGATTCTTTCCTGCCTCAGTCTCTTCGTGTGTACTTTCAGTGTGTGCGGGTTAAAGGTCAACCCGAGTGAAATGTGAACGTAAGTTGCTGGCATGTTAGCAGATTCACAACCCAAGTCAAATGTGAGCGCAAGTTCTGGCATGTTAGCAAATGCATGTTAGCGCGTCCATTCGTTTGGTACTTATAAAAACACCCTTGTGAATTTGTAATTAATTTACGCTCAGATTTTAGGAGTAAGTATCTTATAGTTAATTTAACTCACTTGTTCAAAAATTGCGCCTGGTTTAGGTATTTAAGTATGCATTTAAGTATCTGTGACGTTTGTATCGCTTGTCGGAACAAGAACCAGGCCAGGAAATGAAGACCAGATAACAGCGCTGTTAGCAATTCACTTTAGACTTTCCTGGCGAGAGGCTGCAATTAACCGTGTGAAGAGGGCTTTAGCGATTCACTTTGGACTTTCCTGGCGAGAGGCTGTAATTAACCGTGTGAAGAGGGCTTTAGCGATTCACTTTGGACTTTCCTGGCGAGAGGCTGTAATTAACTGTGTGAAGAGGGCTTTAGCGATTCACTTTGGACTTTCCTAGCGAGCGGCTGTAACTGACCATGCGTACATCAGCCAGCCAGCACGTGTGAAGCAAGCGCAGGCCGCAGGAAACAAAATACCGCGCTTTCGATCAAACTCCTCGTAAGCAGACAGAGAGAGAGAGAGAGAAAAAAAAAAAGAAAGAAAAACAAAACAAAACAAAACCCTACAAAGCAGACACTGTGCATGCACGCATCCGTCATTTAGGAGGGCGTTACTAAAAGCATCATGAGAGGCTGCATAACAGACTCCTGATCTGGGTGGCCGAAATTCGAACAAAGACGAATGTTGTTTAACGCCAGCCTTTCCCTAGGAGTGAAAAACCTTTGCGCAGCTCCAGACATAATGTTTGAGTAAGTCGTTAATGTGTCTGAATTTAGTCATTAGAGATGCGGACAGGCGAGTGAGTAGTTAGAGCATTGACCTCCGGTCGACCCGTCTGAAGACTCACAAGAAGCTGGCCCCCGATGATGGTGTGTTCTCTATAATGCTGCACTCCCCAGCGACGGAGAAGGTGGGACGACCATTACACTTTACCCCTGAGGTGCAGCATGCTCTTATTTCAAGCTTTGTCTCCAACAGAAGATTTAGAACATGCACCTGATCGGTGTAAGACCAATGATCGCTTTATCTCACTGCCTCTAGGAGTGTCGCTTCTGGGCCCTCGTCGTCGGAAGAACGGTAACCCCATGACTTTACAATCGTAGAGGAGGGAGATGGCCGTCTCGTTTTTTGTTTTTTTTTTCAATCTAATTCTAGCCCTCTATGGAGTCAGGTACCCGCTCCCTAGCTGGGTCAGTTGAGAAAATGCACGGCGTCACATGGGAGTCGAATCGGCTAGGTGTGCGCCGTTTGGGTTTGAACGGCGTTGTTGTAAAAACTAGGTTTTTCTCTGGAAAACAAATGAAATATGTGATTGTGTTTGGGACGCTTTACAGTTGTCGTATGAAACGTGTTAAATGCAATCAAACATTCGACAGTGTACTTTGTTTAAAAATTTAACGAAATGCTTCGCTCGCACACACACACACACACACACAAAGAACGCGCATACCATCAAACTCCTCGTAAGCCGAGAGAACACACACTGTCTCTCTTTTTCACACACACACACACACACACACACACACACACACACACACACACACACACACACACACAAACATTCTCTTACTCTCTCTCTCACACACACACCTAACTAGACAAAAAAGAAAAGACAAAAACTATATTGATAGTATGGTTAAGGAGATTGGGACTGAATACATGTTGTGCTCTGGTCAGATTCCTACACTGACGCCGCCGTGGTCTGTAGAGAACCAGGCACCAGCAGCCGAAGCCCTCAGCTAAAATGTTTTACAGTTTAACTGACAGCTTCCTAGTTAGTACTTAGCAACATGTTGTGCAACCGGCCCCAGATGGTCTCCCCCCGGTTCCTACAACCCTGTCCTTGTAGAACAGGCCATGCATTGTCTCCGCTTAGAGCGCAGTCCTGTGTTTTAGAGGTGGCCGGTTCGCTTGACTGACTGCACCAGATTGTTTTCATCACACCATAACACCGCCGGACCTCATTGTCACACCGTGGCTTCCTCCGATAGTGCTGTCACGGCAACTAAGACGAAAACATTGTAATTCCGTGCCAAATGCATTAGCACCTGTCTAGGGAGAGGGGGGGGGGGAGAACATGTGAGCGGGACTGTGTGGTTGAACACTAGGGCACGCAGCAAGGCGACACCATTGAGATTCATTGTGTCATTGCATCGTAGTCGACTTTTGTTTCAACGATCAGAACAATTATGTTAAAAATAGAGGCAAGAGGATAATGACCTACTTTCTGCAAAAAAAAGTATTACGGGTATCTTGCAGATATCAGAGATTGGCATGTGTATGGTCGAATGGCGTTGAAGCAATCTGCCGAGCTACGGTTGAGAGGACAGGCTGGGGATTAATGGACGGCTGTGAAACAATCTGCCAGGTTAGATATAGGGGAGAGAGGAACAGGATGAAAAGCAGCCACCCGTTTTCACATCTTTCTTTCTTTGTGTATCTTTATAGTCTTTGTGTGATCAGAGGCGACTGATATAAGCTGCTATTTGCGAAATTTGGCGTTCAGGTTGTGCTTTCACTCTCGGTCACTGCACGTGCGTGTGTGTGTGAGAGACACACACAACACTGAAATGTTTAATGTGAGGCCCGCGGCCTTTCCACTCATGACAGAAGAGTTCCGCTCACGGCGAAAAGTCTGCACTAGAAAACGTGAAAAAAAAATTTTTTTTTTAGTATAGCTCTTTCTTGGCGGAATGCGGTCAGGGCCATTCATTCTTTCAGCAGCCTGTACTGTTGGATGGTGGGCGGGTGGACTATTTTTTCACCATTTTTTCATCCTTGGCAAGATGGAGCAAAGCTGTCATCGTGAAGGAAATTAAAGTTGGGATGGGTAAGTGGGAAGGGGTTCGTGGGGGAAGCGGGGCACCCTCCCCTCATACCTGTCGGTTAACCTGACGGACAGGCGCAAAGTGATGCTGCTGTCTCACGAAATGATGACGGCAAAACGTTGTGTGTGTGTGTGTGCGCGCGCTTCTGTAGTCGCATTGAGCCCACGGCCTTGCCACGAGAAAGTAAGAGCAGAGGGCAGCGACTGCAGGCAAGGTCGACCTTTGATCGGCAGCACCAGCACCAGCATGGCCGCATGACTTGGCAGCCTCCTAACAACTCTCCCTCTCCCCCTCCCCACCACCACTACTTCTCGCGCTGTTTATGCTTCTTCTTTTTTAACCGAGAGCGGGTGGAAAAAGAGTTAAGAGAAAATTGGATGTGGGAGAGGGCTCGATTGTGAAGAACAGTTTTGTTGTCATTGCCACTTTTGTTTCCACCCCAGTAAACAAACCCTGCTGGGATAGTTAGAGGGTGCGTTAAGTTCCCTGTGTCAGGAGGTATCTGGGCGGCCCGATAGCACAGCGAAAAACGCCCACGTGTCGCATTGCAATGAGTATCCTGGGTTCTGGGTTCAGATCCCGGCTGGAGGTGTACGTACATGTGTGTGGTTTCTTCTGGGTTCATATCCTGCCTGGAGGTATACGTACTTTTGTGTGGTTCTGACACAAGGTCTCCTCTCTTTTTATCATCATTCCGTAGTTGGGAATTCGCACGGGGTACAGACACTTTCCTGTCAGATAAACGTACCAAGGGTAAAGGTAAAAGGGAACTTGTCCCACATGTCGTAGAGTCAGCTAACTTGTAGCCAACAGTCCAACCCTATTCTTCCGCCGCCCTTTACCACCCCTGATAAAATCAGGTAAAAATCGTGCGGAGGTCGTCGTTAAAAAGCACGGTTACCAATCTCCACCAGTTTCCCCCGCCTGAGGGAGATGCAGAGAAAGAACAGCAACTGATGCTAGTGCAGCGCCTCAGTTACGGTGACAGTGACAAGACAGTAGTCATGTGACACAAACAGAGGAAAAACCTTCAGTCAGAGAGAGTGGATTGAGGATGAAATGCATACACGCGTCCAGCAATCTCGCCTACCCCTCTCCCTTCCTCGTACAACAATAACAGTATTTGTGAACCCGAGTGGTTTACCGTGTCCAGGCCTCAACATACGCGAGGTGTAGCCCGTGATGTGTTCACGTGGTTGCAGGTAACTGAGCGTGGTTGGGACTCTACGTGATGATGACCAGCTATGTCAGTGTCCTCCGTAACCAGCGGTACTTTCCCACGCTTGTCCGTGCAAAGCGGTGGGTACACCTGTACCTCCACTCTCCTGTTTGTGTCTTCGTGGGAACTTTCTCTCGCGTATTCGCCCAGTGGACCACTTAAAAAAAAAAAACCCTCTAATACAGAGTTGTCATGAAAGCAACGAAAAGGTTTTTTACTGGGTTGGGGGCAAATGTTATATATGTTGTCTTCGTCGTGTGAAGGTGGGTGTGGGTATTTTGTGTTCGCATTTCTTTTCTTGTTAGTAAATGACTGCATTACCAGTGTCAGTTTGTCTTAGTTTAACTTTACATTTCTTCATTACTTAGAAAAGAGATTTTTGTAATAAGTTTTCTACTTTCAATTTGACAGTATTCTTATTTTTTCAAGTTAATTTTGTGTATAATAAAATCCGTCTGAGTGATCGTAAACGTCTTTTTTTTTTCTTTTGGGTTTTGAAGTTTTCTTTTCCGATTTGAATATGTACAAGTCAACACAGAACCAAATCCCAGCAGCCTGTGGCAAAACGCCTCATCGGACACCCTCCGTGTTTTTCCGGAGGCTTTGTGAGGGTAACTGGGCCAAGGTCAGAGCGTGGTGACTTGCGCTGTGCCCCCCCCCACCCTGCAGGCTTGTGGCGCGGAGATTGTCTCTCCCCCTCCCCGGACCCGCTCTCGTTACCAAACACTCGGCCTGGGATTTCCAGCAGACGTGTGAGGGCATGAAGTATTAGGGTTAGGACGGAGGAAGAGGAGCGGTAGAAGGAAGGTTATCTCAGTGGTTGGCGTAACCCGTCTCAACAGCTTCGGTGTATCTCCTTTTGCCTGTCAGACAGCCTGACAGTCCCCCATCGGCAAAGGTAAACAGACATCAAGGCAGAGGAGGTGGGCGGGTTGAGGAGGGGGTGGCGGGTCGTTTCCTTGATGTCAACGCCAGCGTCGTCTCATCCGTCATCAGTGAGTAATCGTCATGCTGAGGAGCAGTGTGGTCGCTAGAGCAGGCGAGACGACAAACATCTTGACTGGCGGCAACAACCACTTGCAAACTAAACTCTCTCTCTCTCTCTCACCCCCTCCCCCAACAGGCTGTTAGACGAGTTTGTGACGTCACACCTACCGACGTTTGGAAAGGGCGGTGATGTGACGTCACAGCTCAGGGGTGATGATCTCCAGTCGCATCTCTGCGCCGCAGGAGTGCCTCAGCACGACTGGATCATGAAAACTATTCGACTTATCGTTCACAGAAAGAATCCTGCAAACCTTGCCACGGAAGGAGTGCTTTGTCAACAACGAAGGCGGACAGTCAGCGGCTGGTGTTAGATTTCACCTCACTGTCTAAAGTAGTCGAGTAACATGTAGTCATGTTTAGGACGCCGTGGCACTTTGTGTGCAAACGCAGTTGAACGACAACAGCAGCAAAGTTCAAGATGGCGACTGTCAAAATCGTACTAATGTTTAATTAACATTAAATATGAGGCTTTAAAAACTTATTTGCTGTACGGTAGGTCTCCGGGTTACACTTGTAAGTCAATACACACTCGTACGGTTCATCTGTAGCATTAGTGGAGGTTCTATATTTTACATTTCTATACTCGTAAAACATTTCAGAAACACTTCTCGTGATAAAATATCAATAATAATAATACACAATAATAATAGTGTGACGGACTCGTTATTCAGAACCGTATCTGTGACTCTGACGTAGCGGGACTTGTGGCAGCTTGTATGGATTCATGTAACTCGGACTGCACATACCAAGAAAGATTACTTTGTTGTGGAAAATAGTGGGGCATTAGACAGACTCTGACCCGCACTACTGTCACCTTCACCTTTTCGTTTTTGAGTTATGATGTGTGTGTGTGTGTGTGTGTTAGCCTTCATTCCGCAGCGCGTGCTGACATCACGACACTCTGTTGCTATCAGTTATACTCCGTAGCGCGCCTTCAGCATTCCCATCAGTCATCTGCCTCACTTTCCTCCTCCACCCGGCGCCTTTTTTTCCTCTTTGTTTTCTTCCGACCTTTGACATCAATGTGCTCCAAATTCATACCGACACCGACGTGCTGTCACAAATAAGTTCCCCATTGCGTCAGTTTTTTTTTTATAAATAGCTGTCAGTCACGTGATCGCTATCATCGCTTCGCGGCTTGTCAGTGTTTAAAGATGAAGGTTATTGGTCGGTAAATTGCCAGGTGTTTGGCCTTTGGTTTTCGGGAAGGGGAAGGAAAAAAAAAACCACGAAAACCCACGAAGCGCTTCCGAAAGACAACAACGGATTGACTCGAAGCTATTTTTACGTTGGAATTTCCAGGCGAACAACCGAGTACACAAAGGAGTGATAAGTAGGTGGAGGGTGAGGAGAGGGCAGGTGAGGAAATTGAAGCACCTACGGCATTGTCGCTGGTGTCATTACTCAGGCTGGCTGACAACTGTCGTATGGACGACTACTGCAGTAGTAGGTAGCAGGCGAACAACTGTTGCTGCGTTATTTGCAGGAACTCTCCATCTTTACATAACACACACACACACACACACACACACACACACACACACACACACACACACAACACACGAGTGAAGAACCCGTTTATTTTGTCAAGGTGTGTTTATTTTTGTGGTGAACTACCTTCGCCGACGGCTGACTACCTTCTGTGCAAGGTGAAGATCAAAGACCCACGCGCCGACAGTGTTCTTCGTTCTCCAGTTACCGAAGGTGCGCCGGTATTCTGTTCGCGGGCCCCTGTAAAGGCTTGCGGTGGGCGGCATTGTGGCTCTGGTTCACGCACAAGTCTCCTCCACAGTTACACAACGGGCTTCGGCTGCAATGGTCGCGTGGACTAGCGGCAGGCCGGACACAATGACCAGCGAGTCTCCTGACCACAACCATGGCTTTTGGTTTTGCTCCATGTTTGCACCAAAGTAAGTAGCGGGCTCTTGTTAGTTTACCTACACTCTCGCGCCTCGTCCCCGTGGAGTTCTCTTTCAGTAGCTGTCTTCCGCGTTCATCAAAGCTGCGGCTGTCATCTTTATCAGATTTTGCCTTCAAGTGTAGTGTTCCTCTTCGGTCACAATCGCTTAGAAGTGCTAGGGCCCAAAGATTTCGGAGATAGGGTCCGGGTTTATCTACAAGAAATATTTTTTCTTTTTTTTCTTTTTTTAAGTCTATTTCACAAAAATTAATAATCTTTGTTAATATTTTTAACATATCTTATGATTAAGAAGCTTTTGGTCTTATGTATGGACATACAAATCTATGACAAGAGTAATTATTCTGACAGATGTGTGGAGGGCCATCTTTACGGCTCAGTTGCTCAAAGGTGTCAGTGGGACACGGAACGGTTCGACAGTCGCGCATACTGAGCGATATATTCGAAGTTGTGTACAGGTCGAGAGAAGTTTTACTCGGTCACTTGGTCTGCATGTACCCGCCGCATCTGCGCTACACTTTTTGTTGATTTTGTTTCACTCTTCTAACTTTCCGTAGTGACAAGAGGGTACGGGTTTACTGAAGTAGCATGTGGAAGGCTTTAAACAGAGCTGTTTACCGCTGCAATTCTTCAATATTTTCCAAAGAAAATGAGGCAAACTATGGACAATAAAAAAAAAAATTAATGCTGTTTCCGAGGTTCACCTTTTTGCCAGTGTCAACGCGCCGCTGTCAGGAGCCAACAAAAGAAACGAAAGCAGATGTTCCCGGACTCCAGTGGCATAGAAATTCGAGTGTGGACCATGTCAACGTGTAAAAAAGCATTCTCCATTGCTTGGGGATGCTGTGTCCTAGTCGGGTATGCATAGTCTTTGAAGCGTCACCTGAGCTCAGGTGGCACTCGGCGTAGTGGCCACTACGAAGCACTGTGCTAGATTGTTGCTAAAATACACAATCATGTTAGCTCAGTGCGTCTTATCAACCATCCTGTGCACCCAACCGTTCCCACCCCCCGATCTCCGTTAAGTAGCGACTGCTGTAGCTACCCCAAAACAAATTTGCAAGGATCGCTTTTCATTGGGGGCGGAGGTGTGGATGATTGTGCACGAAATAGCGCACGTGTATGCTAACCCTTGTGATGGTAAATGACCGGGGGCCAGTGACACATTTCTAATTTTAAATACTTGAGGCCTTAAATCTATGTAGTTTATCAATTTTATAGAAACACTGTGCACAATTGATTTTAGAACATTTTAAACTTAAAGTTGTTTTAAATATTATAAAGCTTTTTTAACCAGACTATCCTTCCCGTCAGTACATTGTTCGCAAGCGCATGTGCGACGCATTTAAATGGCAAAGGATATTTTGAAAAGCTTTTCTAAATTTGCTTCTTTAGAACAGTTTTAAGTTTTAGAAACATGTGCAACTAACCTCAGCAGTTTTGTTGTCAGTCACTCAGGTCCACGGCGGCTAAGGGCGGTCCGGTGGCGCAACGGTTAGCGCCTGTCACTAATACAGTGAAGGTTGGCTGTTCTGGGTTCAGTTCCCGTCTCGGGCACGCTGTTCTTTCTCTGCATAAGCCATCTGTTTACAGGGCTGGCTGCCCTGCCGTGATATAGCCTTAGTCGCTGGCTCGGCGTAAAACACCAATTCCCCCCACCCCCTCGGCGGCTAAGGACATTATATCGGACAGTAGCAGCTTGGAGCTCTCTGGGGATTTTAATCAAACTGCAAACATTTATGTGAGGTTATAGATTTTTAAAGAACTTGAAGGGACCGTTTTGAGACTGACCACAAAGCCTGCTGTCACAAAGGACTGCGAGCAAAAGTATTTATTACTTGCAAAGATACATTTTTGCATCTTAAATATTTGCGTTGTTAGGTGTCGCTAGTGTAGTACTGTTTCACGCCTGATGTGCCCGGCTGTGCTTAAAGGCTGCTTTGTCTGTTCGGTCGTTTTGAACCCGAATTTTTTAAGCTTCTTGGTTCAAATTTCATTTCGGGTACATACGTTTCTTTTTATAGATGTGACATAAATCTCAGAGCCGGCCATTGAGGTGGAGGGTGGGTGAGTCAAATGTAACCCCTTATCGCATCTGGTTTCTTAGCTAGATTCACCTCTGTATAGACGTCCCACCCTTCCATCAAATAAAAGTTACAGTCATCCAGCCTGTAAGCAGAAGTTACGACGGGATCTGAACCTAAACATAATCTTCCAGGCCCTTCTTAACCGGACAAATATAGACCAAAGTTTGACCAAGTCTGGCAGAGTTTCTACGTAACAACTTTGCCAAATCTTTAATCGTTCGTCCATATTTGTCTGTTGAGAACCGCCGTTACTATTTTTTGGTCAAATGATGTCAGATCGCCACAAACTGACGGCAGTGAGATCTATGGGAGGGAGTCTGTAGAGGCGAACTTTATGCTTAGAGAAGATGAGAACGATTTTTTTCTGTGTCTTGAATAGGTTAGCGAACGAATGGCGACAAACTCGCACAGGAAAGTCCCCTGGCTGCTGCCGAATAATGTAGAGTCTCTGAGGGACAACACGTTAGTCTCGCACATCTGCTGTCGGTCATCTTCAAACCAGCTTAGTGTATGTGACGTCATGCCCGTTTGAGGGGAGATCGGGCGTGAATTATGACTGGAAGCCTACCTTTGGCCTATCGCTGAACCGTAAAGCATAAAAGAGATTTTCCATAAGCTGTGGCTGGCAGTCTTTCTGTTTTATTATGCATTACACCTGGAGCGAGAGATGATTAAAGTACGAGGTTGCGGGCGGAACCTCACACAGGTGAGCAACTGTGGGAGAATCGACACTTCGGGAGGTCAGGTCGGCTGGTTTGACGTGGATCTGTCCCTGTGGGTCGGTCTGAAGATTGTTTCCGAGATGCTTGCTTTGCGGCCATGTTTCCCCGTTCGAAGACCGGAGTGAGCTGAGCATCACTGACATCCGACTGGTAGCGCCAGGAGGGTGAGCTTTGGGGTACCTGATGAGTGGGAAATTGGGATGCTTGCCTTTGCTTTCTGCAGTATCATTTTATTGCTTTAACTTTCTGGGATTTTCATATCCTCTAATAAAATCCCCACTAAATTAACGTAAAAATCGGGAATTTGTTAAACCTAAGGAAACAGAGAACTACGTGTAGTACAAAGCAAATCGCCTTAATAGTTCATTAATTGTAAGTAGAGAGCACCCAGCATAAAATGAAACTAACTGTTGAATAATGAAATGAAATAAAATAAACAAATAAAATGAAGGTCCCATGGCCTGGAGCCACGCCTGGAGTAGTTTGGGTCGAATTCTGGAGCTGTTCGGGGAGGGCGGCGGTGAGGGCGGGGGCGAGAAGAGTGTCACTCGTTTGTGCAGTTGTTTGGTCCTCATGGCTGCTGAACAGAAGTTTGCTAGATGTGCCCGTTAGAACACTTCAGACGCTCCGAGTTGACTTATAGATACTATGGCCGATCACACGTAACGTTGCAGTTCATTAAAACTGTCGTCTGCTTTCATTTTGATCTGTTCGATTGGTGATTTCAAATATGATGAAGGCAGGTCAAAAGCTTAGCACTGAGTCAAATCATCAGATTCTAAATACAGTATGCGGAAAGATGGCTGTAAGTAGTGGGAACTGCTTCGTATGGAGGGGGGGGGGTAGGCGGAGGTGGATCAACTTGTCGCAGTGTTTAGAAGCGAACGTAAAATGAGCGGTTCAGTGGAAGTGAACACATGGTGGCTGGTCTCCTCCCATACTGCTGTCACGCGGATAGTCAGATGTGATGCACACACCATAAACTGTCAGCACTCTCCTCCGAGACACAGATGGGCTTCCTCCATCAGGAATAAGGTACGTGGGACAAACTAAAATCGCTTCCATTTGCTTTATATTAATTTTTATTTTTAAATGCCGAGAACTGGAGTTTGTTGACATCCCCGCCATGCCGAATCCGTTAAAGCGAGTGTGTTCACAACTTAAAGTTCGATCAACTTTGGTCTGATGTGCAAACGAAAAGAACCTACCCCCCAAACAACAACAACAACAACAAAACCTAGATATGCTTGGGAAAAAAGGGAATAGACGTGCGAGACAGTACGCTTTTAACGACTGTCTGGGATTCGATTCCACCCCTACCTCCCCCCCCCCACCCTCACACACACTGGCAGAAAGCGACCTGGGTGGACGTAAGTAATAACAATAATAATGATGAGTTGTATAGCGCATTTCTCCACACACAGTAGAGCTCAATGCGGTTTTAACATGATGCACTGAAGCTGATAATATTTGTCAATTATGTTTAAAGTCTGCACAGTGCGTTAGGATATTTAGGAAATGTATAAAGGTATATTGCAGTTGCCCTTCCAGCTGCGACTGTCGCTGTTTTTGGTGTTTTGATGTCACCTTTGTTCGCGACAAAAAGGATGTAAGACAAGGCTGTAATGGTGTCGGGAGTGAAGGTCGAATTTTCGAATTACTAGACTCAATCGACTCGCCGCCAGTGACGCATCAGGCCGCGACCGGTGAATAGCGGAGAAGCTGTCGCTGCTGACGGAGAAGTGTAAAGGGAGGGTCGGTAGTCTCTCTAGCTCCTCCCCACACCCTGACTCAAACGCTCCAAACATTCCAGTCAACAGCTGTCGGAAAAGCTGCTTGCTGCAGCAGCAGCAGCAACAGCGTCGTGCAGCAGATGCCGCGACGGGAACAATAAACCGCCGTGGATAGTGCAAGCGCAGCGTGGCGTCGTGGTGTGCCCTAGAGTCGCTTGCATGCTGCACCCTCCACCCGTCATGTATCCCTCCCCACCACCCCTCCAGTCACAGGCGCCGCCGTTGTCCAAGCGAGAAGAGCCCTCGTGAAGTCTTTTTTGTTTGAGCGGACCATTACGGCGGGCGTCGTTACTACCCAGCTGGTCGCGTGCTCTCGCCCCTTTCAGCCGCGTGCGTAAGTAAGAAAGTTTGATTGTCCAAGCGCGAAGCTGCCCAGGGCCAGCTTTTTTTCTCCCCCATAACTATTAGTATAATAGGTGGTGCGTCACCCCATTTGTGTGATCTTGGTATTTGCATAGGGCATTTTGTTATCACGGAGGGATAACATCTAGATTTCTCCTCTTCCCCCCCCCTACTGTCTGTACTAGAACTATTTTAAAATGACATAGGTCGTAAGTAGCGGGAATGGCTTCTTAGGGGAAAATCATATATTTATTCATTTGGTATGAAGGTTTCTTCTTCCCCCTTCCTTTTAAAAAAAAATTCTTTCTACGACGCGCGCGTATGTGTTTCGAACTTCTCTTTGACTCGTCGGGAAGGGAGAGGAGGAGGAATTGGTTTTTAAAGCCAGCAGCTAAGGCTATATCACGGCAAAGCAGCCGGCCCTGCAAACAGATGCTTCATGCAGGGAAAGAACAGGGTGCCCGAGACGAGATCTGAACCCTCGACCGCAAATCCTCACTGTATTGGTGACAGGCGCTAACCGTCGCGCCACCGGACCGTCCCGGGAAAGGGGGAGGGGTGGGTGGGGAATCGCTGCTGCCAACCCGCCCCAATCTCACCACGTATGGTAACGTGGACGTCGCCGGTGCCGGACCTTCTTGCATAACCGATGGCGCCTGGGTTGGCAAGGTGCCCCCAGTAGCCATCGTGTTGAAGACGCAGGCCAGAGGTCACGACAACTATTAGGCTCTTGGGTCTTGAGTGGTGGTGGGGGAAAACGTTCTTGATGTCGACCTACCGGGTACCTGATAAGGGGTACCTGTCTCACATGTATATGTAAGTCCGTAGTAAAAGATAGTCACGTAGTAGGCCATTCATTCGCGGAAGGAATGTAAAGTTTTTCTCTTAAAATCGCTTATTCACTCGCCGATGAAAATGTAACGGTGGTCTTTTGTAGTCGGTTATTCGTTCACCAGTGGAATGTAGGATTACATACATGGTCGGCCGATGGAATGTGGAGGTTGTCCGGGGCACACGGTGACTTTTTTCTTCTTCTTCCATAGGCTGTTCGCTTCTTTCGGAGAGTTTTGCCTGCGTGTGACCTTTTATCCCAGGTTTCGGTTTAACCACTTCCGGTTTATATTTGGGCTCATCGCTAGATGTACAGTATTTTAACCACGTCATCTGTGTTTACTGTGGGTGGGTGGGGGAACCCTGTGTTATCGAAACATTTCTAAAAAAAAACACATCTCAAATACTTTCAGTTTCAAATGCCGAATCTTATTTCTCGTGAGTTTTTTTTTTAAACTTCGCGAAACGAAAATACTGTGGCTAATGCTACGTGAAAAGATGGGCGCCTCTAGTTGTAGCGATGCGTGTACTTTGTCAATATCAAAATTGGATTTCACTTTCAGAGGTTTTTTGGTTTTGTTGTCTTTTTTATTTGTTTGTGTGTTTTTGTTTTTGTTTTGTTTTTTTTTACAAAATGTCGATATCTAGGTTCTTGATCATTTTAACACTGAACATTAAATGTAAATTTTACATGACCTTAACTTGTATGACAGTAGTTCGCGTTCTTCGTCTGGGTGAGAATCTTCAAAATGAATAGTTCGCGATTTCGGTAAAAGGTAAAGCTAAAGGTCTTTAGGGATGGACGAGGGCAACGCTGCATACAATCTGGTACAGTTTCAGTAATTTTGGGGCAACTAGCTTATGTTTATTTCTTTACATAAAGGCGCGCGCGCACACACACACACACACACTGCTGCGCACATATGTTGACACTGTCCAAAATGCTCTCATAAGGCTAGTCAGTCTGTTTAGTTGGACTAAGTTGGACCGTGTGAATCTGGCTTTACGTCCTCGCTTATTCAATATTGTTTCTGTATGTTAACATTTCCTTTTACTTTCATTGGTGGTACTGTATGGAATGCACGACTTAAGTTTTGCTAAAGAGTTAACTGGCCTGACCCCAGTATCGGTCAGCAGGACGTCTTATGGTGATGTGTCTTGTGGCATTGGCACACACTGTATGGGGCATCAATCAGCGTGTCACTTCTCAAGGCAGGATTAGATTGTCCTGTCCTGCGTGATGGATGTCTTTTCTTCGTGTTTTAAGGTCCGGGAGATTCATACAGCTGAATATTCTTTTTTTCCCGTCTCACTAATATTGACGAATGTTAAAAAAAAAACAACTCCCCGCTCCAGCCTCATGGACTGTGCCACTACCTTGTAATAGAGCCTTCTGGACTTTTTCTGTTGCGTCCACCACCGACTGTACGTGAAAATAATTGATTTCTTTAGTTCTCTAGAACATATTCAGTCGTCTCTAGACATCGTCTACACTAACCAAACTGTCATCTTTGTGGATATCTTCAGTTCCTTCACCTCTCGAACCACATTCCGTGTCTTTGCGGACATCCTCAGCTTGTTCCAGTAAAAGCAGTGGTTTTCACTGACGTAGGGGCGTTAAACCCCAGACGGTCACCACTTTTCGTGAGGCCGCTTTCCTTTTCCGTTCCCCATTTCCCCAGCAATCGCCCCCTGAGTCCGAGTGGGCGCGAAGTACTTGCAGCGCTCCAATCAGGCTGGACCACCAGCAGTCGGCACTGTATCAGGAAGCAGTTACCCTTCTGCCTCCCAAATCCTCTTAATGATAATAATAATTTGCTTCCCTTTTCGTTCTCAAACACACGGCACTCAGACTTGAGTCGGAGCAGAGATCGCAATCAAAGTGGGCGTTGCCGTCAGCTGTCGTGGTGACTTGGACGATATTTGGAGGATTTGCGTCTGAAAACTCGTCCTTTGGTGAGTTCGTCATGGAGGATACTGCTGACGACGGTAAGCACGATATTTGACCTCTCGTTCCTTTCGAGGGACTGTTTGTACGGATTGGATGAGATGATTATCTGCAAAAAAGTCTACAGCTTGCTGATGACGCCATGCCTCGCCTGTCAAGAACTAAATGTGGCCTTTTGAACTCGTCCCTCTGTAAGATTGGACATAATATGTGCCATCATGTAAGAGGAATTTAGAGATGTTTGCCACCGTGATACGTGTTCGTGCGTGGGCTCGGGAGCACGGCACAGGCGTGGAAAACGTTTCAGTTGTAGTCGGGACAGGAGGCGGCCACACCACTAGGCAAACAAGGAAGTTGAGCAGTGACTACAGACACTGCATACACTACTGCTGTGCCACGACAGAGCTTGGTTATGTCGAGTCCGCGGGACACCAAAGTTCAAAGATCGAGCGACCTCTTGTTGTTTGCGGCACTGCCAGTGATCATACGATCAACCGACTCGGTGTGTTTGCTTTGTTTAAAGATATCTTTTAAAACTTCCAGACCAGTTTATCTCAAGGGGTTTTTCCGCGGCTTTAAGGCCCCGCTCTCAAGGGGAAGTTCATATTATCAAGTATGTGTGTATATATGTTAGCGTATTGCGTGTTGGCTTCTTTTCAACTTTCATTATTTAAAATACAGAAAGCGCTTGAGGTGGGCGTATATGAGCTTTCACAGCAACTAAGCTACAAGCTCTAGGATCCTAGTTATTACCCTCTTAATGCCGTTCGCCGTTAATCAACACCCTTAAGCCCCTTGGCGCTCATTCGAACAGCGGGGACCTTTACAGTCAAATGCTCAGTGGAAATCATTGTAATGTTTCCGCATGTACTGTCAGTGGCAGCTGCAACACTCATGCTGCATTACGTTGAATAGTGTAATCGGTGCACAAGATGAAGTGTGGGGTTCGCCTCAAACAGTAGTCCTAAGGTTAGAATTTAGTCTTTTCGATATCAGTGGCGTTTCGAGGGTTTAGTTTCCCCGCACGTTCGCTGTGAAATGGCAAATCGGTTCGGGAAACCCCGGTTTCGGCTTTTTCTGGGCAGGCGAATGCGAGAGACGAATGGTTGGTTCAGCTCGTGTACTTGATAATGAGCTTCAACCTAGTTGGGAGAAAGATGTGGGTTCGATGGGCAAATTCTGGACAAATGTATGTAATATGGAGATATGTAGAATGAACTGGGGATGACGAAATGTTAAGTTATTCTCATGCAGGTCACAATTTCGTTTTGATAAAGATGTTTATAACCGTCGGGACATGTTTGCTTATTTGTGTGTATTTGCTTGTTATATTTTGTTTGCTTACGACCTTACGTACATGCATGTTTGCTTCTTTTTAGTAATGGTTTTGACGATGTTTAAGGTTGTTGTAGTGTACAGCCAGTTTAATTTAGATTAAGAGGTAAATCTCTTATTCTGGGTTTGCGTGAGAGAGAGAGAGAGAATCTTACATTATAGTATAGTGTAGCTTATTCCCCGCTATCTCAGTTTACAAGTCCAGCAAAGTTCAAAGTTTTTCTATTGACTGAGTAAAGTTCAGTGCAAGATACTATACCCCACATTTCGTTTTCGAGATACATGCGTATAAACATCACCATGCACAAGAAGAGATTAACACCACAGACGCCAGGATCATGCACGGATACTCCTCCACCAGAGCTGGGACCATTAACTCGATGCATCTGTATATAAACAGGACGACACGAGTTTGACCCCATTCTGTGCATGATGATGTTCGTAGGTGTGTATCCTAAGAACGGAAGGGGTGGGGGGGAGTTATTCGCCCGGATTTAGAGAACACGGCATCTTGCGCTGAGCTTTAGCCAGTCACGGGTAAAAAATGCACCCTACTAGACCTTTAAGTACCATGCAGTACGCCAAACGTCATTTCCTATCTCAATTCCTGTTGCCCTCTGAACATGCACATGCCTTTGTGCGCCCGCGCTGTAAATAGTCGTGGCGGTGTTGTGACGTGCACTGAGGCAGGTATGTGCGGTTTATCTGTGGTGGCAGGTGTGAGGTGTGCAAGATGAACGTCCCGCACCGCATCCTGACGCCTGACGACCCCAACAAGACTATGGGCAAGAGTCTGGCGGAGCGCGACACAGGCGGCGAGGTCTTCCTCAGCCCTACCGCCGCCTTCGCAGATGTAAGTTCTTACTGGTGTGTGTTTGTGTATGTGTATTATTGTGTGTGTGTGTGTGTGTGTTATAGTGGATGTTTATCGTTTTCACACGTTTTCCTTTACCCTCACCCCACCTCCTTTCCTCCCCACCACCACGCACACAGTGTTTGAGTGCCTGTCGCTGTCTCCCAATCTACCTGTTTATCTGTCCGTCAGCCTGTATGTAATCACACGCATCATCTAATGTCATGGAATGAGAGTTTCTTTTCCCCGGCCTCCTCCTCATGGCCGACCCAGCTGTGGCGTAGAAAGTGTTAAAGTGACTTGACATTGCAGAGTGTCTTAGAGACAGGTGGTGTCCGGAAAGATTGGCGCTGTGAGACTGCCAATAGCCTCCGCACGTCACAAGCAAGGACCACCTGCTAAAACGAGACGGGCAGAAGCACACTCTTGGGCCTGCAGGGAGCCCATGGAGAGAAATATGGCCATGCATGCAGTCCGAGGCGTCAGGGTGATACCAGAGGAAAATTATTATTTATGTTTTCTACACGCCACGTTCTCAATTCCTGTTTGTTGGACTTTCCTATCGAACAGAAAACCTGCGACCTGGGAGATTTATATATATATATATACGTAAACTTGCGACCTAAGAGATTACTATACATGCGTAAGTTTGCGACCTTGGAGATTTCTACGGAAGCTTGCGACCTAGGAGATTCCTATATAATTCAGCTTGTGACCTAGGAGATTCCTATATAATTCAGCTTGTGACCTAGGAGATTCCTATATAATTCAGCTTGTGACCTAGGAGATTCCTGTATACGTCAGCTTGCGACCTAGGAGATTCCTGTATAAGGTAAGCTTGCGACCTAGGAGATTCCTGTATGCGCAAGCTTGCGACCTAGGAGATTCCTGTATACGTCAGCTTGCGATCTAGGAGATTCCTGTATAGTGTATAACGTAAGCTTGCGACCTAGGAGATTTCTGTATACGTCAGCTTGCGACCTAGGAGATTCCTGTATAGTGTATAACGTAAGCTTGCGACCTAGGAGATTCCTGTATGCGCAAGCTTGCGACCTAGGAGATTCCTGTATACGTCAGCTTGCGACCTAGGAGATTCCTGTATAGTGTATAACGTAAGCTTGCGACCTAGGAGATTTCTGTATACGTCAGCTTGCGACCTAGGAGATTCCTGTATAGTGTATAACGTAAGCTTGCGACCTAGGAGATTTCTGTATAGTGTATAACGTAAGCTTGCGACCTAGGAGATTCCTGTATAGTGTATAACGTAAGCTTGCGACCTAGGAGATTTCTGTATACGTCAGCTTGCGACCTAGGAGATTCCTGTATAGTGTATAACGTAAGCTTGCGACCTAGGAGATTTCTGTATAGTGTATAACGTAAGCTTGCGACCTAGGAGATTCCTGTATAGTGTATAACGTAAGCTTGCGACCTAGGAGATTTCTGTATACGTCAGCTTGCGACCTAGGAGATTCCTGTATAGTGTATAACGTAAGCTTGCGACCTAGGAGATTTCTGTATAGTGTATAACGTAAGCTTGCGACCTGGGAGATTTCTGTATACGTCAGCTTGCGACCTAGGAGATTCCTGTATAGTGTATAACGTAAGCTTGCGACCTAGGAGATTTCTGTATAGTGTATAACGTAAGCTTGCGACCTAGGAGATTCCTGTATAGTGTATAACGTAAGCTTGCGACCTAGGAGATTTCTGTATACGTCAGCTTGCGACCTAGGAGATTCCTGTATAGTGTATAACGTAAGCTTGCGACCTAGGAGATTTCTGTATAGTGTATAACGTAAGCTTGCGACCTAGGAGATTCCTGTATAGTGTATAACGTAAGCTTGCGACCTAGGAGATTTCTGTATACGTCAGCTTGCGACCTAGGAGATTCCTGTATAGTGTATAACGTAAGCTTGCGACCTAGGAGATTTCTGTATAGTGTATAACGTAAGCTTGCGACCTAGGAGATTCCTGTATAGTGTATAACGTAAGCTTGCGACCTAGGAGATTTCTGTATAGTGTATAACGTAAGCTTGCGACCTAGGAGATTCCTGTATAGTGTATAACGTAAGCTTGCGACCTAGGAGATTTCTGTATACGTCAGCTTGCGACCTAGGAGATTCCTGTATAGTGTATAACGTAAGCTTGCGACCTAGGAGATTTCTGTATAGTGTATAACGTAAGCTTGCGACCTAGGAGATTCCTGTATAGTGTATAACGTAAGCTTGCGACCTAGGAGATTTCTGTATACGTCATCTTGCGACCTAGGAGATTCCTGTATAGTGTATAACGTAAGCTTGCGACCTAGGAGATTTCTGTATACGTCAGCGTGCGACCTAGGAGATTCCTGTATAACGTAAGCTTGCGACCTAAGAGATTTCTGTATATGTCAGCGTGTGACCTAGGAGATTCCTGTATGTCAGCTTGCGACCTAGGAGATTCCTGTATAAGGTAAGCTTGCGACCTAAGAGATTTCTGTATACGTCAGCTTGCGACCTAGGAGATTCCTGTATATATCAGATTGCGAACTAGGAGATTCATATCTTCGTAAACTTGTGACCTAGGAGATTCCCATATACCTAAGCTTGCGACCTACACACGCCAGGTTTTTTTTGTTTTTTGTTGCGTATGACGTCCCTGTGGATCTAAGCTTTGTGACGTGGGATGTTCCTGTCAACCAAAGATTTGTGACGTAGAAGTTTCTGTTACTCCTCGCTTCCGTTCTGTGGTGCACGTGGGTGCTTTTTCGGCTGTTCATACCATCACTGCCGTGGAGCCAGCGGCATCTTGAAAGATTAAATGTACGCGATAATGTCAGAAACTAAAGTTTCTGGACTTATCAGTGAAGGGTGGCCTACCTGTCAAAATCTCACACACGTATGTGGTTGCTGGGTAACGGTGTAGTCACAGGACCCTATCCGCTCTACCTGATCTGATGTTTGGTACTGACAGATTAGACAGTGACAGTGTCAAAGGATGTGCTGCCCTCTATCAATGAGACAGTGGCAATCTGAAAATAAAATTAGACGGTTCGTGCTTCATTCTATCGACGAGTGTTGCGTTCGCCGCAACCGTTGGGTTCTCGTTTGTCTTGGAGCCGGTGGCAGGACGTTCTGGGTCATCGGGATCTCACGGAGGCGGGAAAGTCACCTTGCTTGCCACGTCTTCCCGCAGTCCTGGAGGCACGGATGGTGGTGTCTGGCTTGTGTACAAACCGGCCATGACGAGGGGGAGGAGTAGAACAACAGCACGGCAGAGCCGAGAAACACGTTCCACAAAGTCAGCCAGCCCCTAGCGGTGAGGTTGTTTGTCACGGTGGTAAACACGCGAGACTGGAGCATGCTGCTACGATTGACAGTCGCTGGCTCTCTTATGGTCCTGTCTCGTGTAGTCTAACCTCACGCTTGTGCTTTATTGCATTTTTGAATACAAGACCGGATTATCCAGGTAGCAAGGCAAGACATCAAATACGTCTTTTTTGTATTTTATTAATGTTTTCGTGGTGGTGAGCGGTGCAAGCTGCTACCGAGTCCAGACAATGATTCTTTTATCACAGGGCGAAACATGTGTCTCTTATCCCGCGGCTGTGTAAAATAGAAGTGCCCTTGCACCGAACCTCTGAAACATGGGGTCGTGGTCACGACACGTTGGTAAGTTATAAACGATGCATTGTGCATCCGGCCTCATAGACACGATCTGCTCGGTGCAAAAAAGCTGCACATTTCTCGCAGATGTCTGCTCGGTCTCTGCACTCCCACAGCTTAAACCCGTTTGCGTGCGTTTGTGTGTGTGGAGGGGGGTGTATACACTTGTAACACTCCCCACGATTAAAAATCCTTTGCTCAGCATCATGCACAAAGGGCAAAATGCGAGCGGTCTTTGTAGACGGCAGGGTTCGTTATGAAAGATGACTGCTAGCTTGTCTTGACCTCCGAATGCACCCTGGGCCGTGGCGGTGTGTTTCAATATTTACTGCGCCAAATTGTGCGTATAGTGCACATTAACTACCCACGATCGTCACCTACTGCCACTGGGCACACCCCGCCTATTATTTCGCTGAGAACGGAAAGTGTGCACATATTGACATAACACAACATAACCTATAACCCTGAACTTATAATGGAGGCACTGCCTTCTTGTGAGCGCCACCCGGTGAAACGTAGAACCAACATCCTCGTGGAAGTAAGGTAAAGAAAGAAATTGCAGCGCCCTCCTTGTGGGACTAAGGTAAACGAACAACATGGGGGACGGTCTGCAAATATTTCTAAGATGTTGTGTACAACAAAAGCACGACGAAGCTGTTTTTTGTTTGTTTTAAAAGCAAGTCCATTAGTTTTATTTTCGTTTTGTGAAAGAATGAAAAAGCAAGAAATCTGGCCTTTTAAGACTTTCTTCTGGTAGCTTGACACAACCGACCTGACAAAAAAAGCACCAAGCCTTTGTGCGCACCTCAGTCGGAATGTCCGCCTAGGTTTTGTGTTTTAATGGATGTGAATTTAACGGGCAAGAATTTATTGGAGGCGTTTAATATTTATTTCGTGTCCAAGGTTCCGACAAAAATTGTTTCTGTGCTTCGGTTCTTAGTGGCAGGCCTGACTGTGCTGACGAAGCAGGTGCAGAAATGTTTACCTTTGCGTGGGCGAATTGCCCCACAAGACAGTGGCTGGCGATGCAGTGAATGGAGGACATCCCCTTTGAGACTTGGGCAAAGTGCCAGGGCCCGAAAACTGCACCCAGGCTAAGGCAGCGTTGATAAGGGAGGGAGGAAGAGGCACTTGGCGCAAAGAAAGTTTCGCTCAGTCAAGGCCCACGATGTTTGACCAGTTGAGGTTATTTGCAGCTAGTTTAGACTTTGCAAGTGTGTTGTGTGGAAAATGGAGATGTGAGTTACAGAGGAGAGACACGCACAACCTCGCTGTCTCGCTCGTTAGCTGTGTGTATCCATAGGTTTGTTGGGAAATGTCCACTTCATTCCTAGCTCCGTCCCTCTCCCCAATCTCCTTTATCACCCCCTTCTCACCACTCATCACCTCTACTCCCCTTATCAAATCTCACCCACTTCACCCTGACGCTCGCGCATGTAGCTGTGTGTGAGCACGGAGACCAGTCAATTGACTATAATCACAACCATTGACAGCTATGTTGATTGGTGTAAGGAGTGATGTTTGTGGAACACATGTGTTTTTAAACCAGGCTGACGAGTTAAAACAAAAACCCACACAAGCTCTCCAGAACAACAACAGCAAAGTAAAAGAAAAAAGGGAAAGAAAAACCAAAGCGTTTTTACCAAAAGAAAAAGTTTAAAAAAAAACGCAACGTTGGCAATGAAAACCACTGGCTTCGCCCATTACACTATAGCAGCTTTGACGAAGGCAAACACCATTTAAGCTGTAGAAGTGCTACTTTTTATTTTTTAAGGGACAAATTACAAGATGTGCTCATGCGTGGCGGATCAGTGACTTCAAGAAGTCGCTTCCGGTTTCTTGTGACATTGATTGGGGAACAAGTTTAGGGCTCAGTCGCAAGCTGCTCGACCCTACAATCCTCATCTGCTTCTCGCCAATCAGCACTTGCGTGGCGGGGCATCGTTTTTGTCAGGCGCATGTTCCTGGCCACCCGCTACCCTTCGCTTCTTTTCCCCCCATTTACCCTCAGCCACCCGTTATTATTTCTGTTTCCACCTTTCGCCGTGAACTCGTCTAAGGATAGTTGCACTCCGACTAAACTTTTCACACCTGTGTTATCGCTGATGTTTGATGATTAAACTTTTGGCTCCAGCTTCTCCCATCAAAAAGTCTTTGTATGGTAGAGACACGGACAAAGCTGTTAGTAGCAAGAAGGGAGGTAAATCCTGCAGTCTGCTCTTAAGAAACCTGCGATATCTGGTCAGATGTTCAGTTCCACAATGCAGCGTGCATTCTTTAGTTGAATTATTCAGTTGTCCTGCACTCTGCAATAATAATAATGTTTATTTATAGAGCGCCTTATCACACCAACAAAGGCGGACTCAAGGCGCTTATACGCATGACCACACGTTTATCAGTAGGCATTAGATGCGTCTTATAGATTCAATCACCATCATTCGAATCATAATCACCCAGTCTCACTCCTCTCTCTCTCTCTCCCGCTTTCTTTCACTCTCCCTCTCTCACACACACGATTCTTACCCAGCAACTAACAAACCAGCCAAGTATCTGATGAGCAAAGGGATAGAGGAGAATACATTATTCAGTATACAAGCAGTCGTTTTGTAGAGCTAAATAAACAGTGAGACATCTTTTGCTAGTGGCCTCGCATTCTTCGAATTCTCGCATTCATAGGTGAATGCGGTTAATGGGGACACCCTTTATTGTCATTGACATTCCTCGATCAGCAGTTCTGCATCAACAGCTAACCGCTGTACAACAAAAGACGCACCTCTGTATCCTCTTTTGTACGGTACCCACATCAACAGCCTTTCCTGCTGGGTGGAAGGGCTAAGTAAAGACTTGTAAGTAGGATGTTTTTTTTGTTTGTTTTTGACAAGCTTAGACGTTTGTGAACGCGATTCAATCCATCAGCACCTCACCTCGGGTCCCTCGTCGTCGCGTAGTGGTGTAGGCGAGCCCAGTGGCCGCATTCCAACAGTCGTGGGTGGGTGTTAGTGATCCTCGGTGCGGGACATTGAAGAAGGTAGCTGAACAACGACAGCCATCCGTTCCTGTGTTACCCTACCTTGTGATCCTCTGGCCAGAGAAGCTAGAGGTATGGATGGAGCAGGGATGAGAAAAGGAAATTCAACCCTGAGCCGTGCTCTCATCCACAGGATGGTCGAGGGGCCGGTCTTGTTTCTCAAAGGATTGTCTGATTAGTGCTACAAAAAAAAAAGGGGGGTCCTTGTCTGGTTGATAAAAGGGTCTTTCCCTTGTCGTGGATTTCTTTGTTGTTTTATTTTTCTTCCCTTGTACCTGCCCTCCCTCCTTCACCTCAGTGAGATTGCCTGTAGGTTCATCTTACCTTCCACCAATTAGCGGTGTCCTGCGATACCAGGCTACCCTGCTTTCCAAGTCCTTTACGTCAGGTGTGCGGGGGAGGGAACACGTTTGTAAATTGGGTTCTTGCTGTAACAGGATCGCACACCCACCCATCTGTCTCTCTCTCTCTCTCTCACACACACACAGAAACAATCTTGTACATGGAGTTGGCGAGCACAGCGGGATTAAGTATGGAGACAATGCCTCGTCTGCATGGCATCATTCTCGCCATAGCGCGTTCCATGTTTGGAGTTAAATGGGCGGGTGTTTGCATCCTCATCATCCCCACCACTACTACGACCACATCTGTTCATCAGTCACCATGCTCATTGCGTGATACCCGTTCACTGATGGAAGGAGTTGCGCAACATGTTAATGTCAGGATTAATGTTGTAGGGGGGGGGGGAAGAGTTACGAACAGAAACTGTTAATAATTCCATTAAGATTCCATGCGATTTGCTAATGAGCCAGCCTTCTTCCTTATCCAGTTCAGTTCTATCATTATAGCATTCAATTGTATAGCTATACATGAATGTCTATAGCTATATATATATATTCACTAAATAGTAATAAAACTGAAGTGTATATATTGGATAGCAGCTTCCCAGCATGATATAGGTGAAATACTGTCGTTTTTAAGGAATGTTCTTACTGTACCTATATATTGTGTATAATTGTATATAGATGTTGCATCTACAGGGAGAACTCTTAAGGTGCTCTAGAAGCTAGCCTGCTCAAGGGTCTCTGCAGTAGCGGACGATCCCACAAACTTTGGGATCCAAGAATAGAAATCTGTGGATGATCCTCTAAAACAGGGGGACGGATGGTAGAGGGGGTGCCCCAGACATGAAAGAAGCAGCAGTGAAGGCTTCACGTGTCACGTGGTATCTACGGCAGGAAGAGAAATGGCGGCGTCCTAACCTGACATCACAGGCGGGTGTGAAGCGCCTCGGATCAGCCTGGTGATCTTAAAAACGCCTGGCGGGCAATGCCAGAGTATTTCGGGATCATGAATGGAGTGCTTTTGATGCAGCTCGGGTTTTCTCGCACCTTCTTCGGCATAGACCTTGCAAGACGCATTCTGGGAGGAGCTTTCTATCTCCCTCTCTCTCTCGCAGGAGAGCGGTTTCGAGGGGTTGAGCAGTAGTTGAGGTTCAAACACCTGAGATTCTGAAGTTATATTAAGGGTTGGCGTGGATGTTGGCGCCGTGCCTCACTTAGGAGCAGAGGAGGAAGGGAAGAGCTGTCGGCTGTTTGTTTGTTGTTGTTTTGTTTCTTTTGGTCGTTTTCGTGTTAAACACGATTTGTGTGAAAGAGAAGGAGGAGCATCGTCTGTCGAGTCTGCACCTCCTGCTTCTTACCCTTGCCTCTCGTCTTCCTCCTACCAACACCTTGTCTAATGTGTTGTGTTTGTGGTTGTCTACGAAAGTGATTATTATGGGAGATGGGTGCATCATTGCGTGACGAGTTGATGTTGAACGTCTTTTTAGTGTTGTTTACGCGTGTTAAATTCGTGTTCTCGTTGAATTTTCATCATTCCAAGTGTCTTGTCTCTCTCTCCCACTCCCTTCCTCCGCATCTCTCTCTCGAGATCCAGTTTTCATCCCATCTTCCTGTTTGTATTATCCCCTGACGTCAGTTAATTTCTATTGTTTTCGAGAATTACTGCTTTGCATCTGTTGTTATCTCTGTGTGCGTGTGTGTGTGTGTGTGTGTGCGTGCAGGGCACCAGTCAAGGGAGTCAGGACTCGCTGGATAAACGGTCCAGCTTGCCGCGTATGAAGAGCTATGACGCCGTGGTTTTCGACGTTCTACGGGTCTCACCCGAGGACTTCGCGGTGAGTGCATCTGCACTTCTTGACACATCTCTCCGGACCTCCCACCCACCTACCTCCCTGTCCGAGTGCCCGCAGGCCTTGCAAGAAACCGTATCGTGCCCGTAATCTACTAACAAGCTGGTCATGCGATAACCTTTTGAACTGCAGTCACGTGCCCGCGGGCATAACAAATCGGGGAGTGGGTAGGTGGGGCTGGCCTCGGAACCTATCACATGAATTACGGCCGCACGGAAGACCGATTGCAAGTTGGTTACAGGGTCGGCCAAATCTTAGGATGTCCCGTTCCCTGGAGAAGCACAGCATCAGTGTTCATTTAGATATGTGTATTACTGTTGATGACCGGTACAGAGCATCTGGCTGCTTGTCCACCCATCCTCCGGTTGCATCTAGCAGAGGACAGACCCTGACAGACAGTCCTGTTAATTCTTTCGTCTATCGTGACCCTCTACAGCCACTTAGATCAAGGGACAAAAGTAACCCATTGACAGCTTTGCTGATGACCCTCCTAGTCACCACTATAACTCTCACTTCTTGCCTTTGAGTTTTTTTGCCCTTCTTCCTCCATTCCTCTTATGTTTATCGTCTCACTTCTGTAAATGGGAGCATGATTCAGGGTCTCATAAAGTTCTCAAGCACCCGTTCTTGTCCTTCTGACAAATTAATTTGCGTCCCCCACCCACTTAATAAGCTTTTAGACCCCTGACCTTCCTTTAATCAAGATACTTTGGGATTAGTTTGGCTTTGGTTATGGGTCGATGATCAGCTGATAATGAATCTGGCTGAAAGCCCACAAGATGGCAGCACAGTTGTAACTAGTGTTAATTTGATTTTTTTTTTTTTTTTTTTTTACAAAAGATTGTGTAGGAGCATTCTCTCTCCTCCCCCTCCTCCCTTACTGGCTTGTCTCTTGCATGCCAACATATGCATGTGGGGAATAATACATGTGCATCACCATCAAGGCTGATGAAGCTAAAACACCATCTGTACTTGAAATCACATGATAATAGTTTGCTTGTTACTCATGTCACTGTATGATAGCTACAGTTTATCATTTTTTTTTGCTGTTTTTTTTCAGAGCCAAATAACCTTAATGGATCTTCCAGTCTTCAAGTCCATACAGCCAGATGTAAGTCAAACTTCCATTTTTGGTCTTCACTGAAGTTTAACATGGGTCAGGTGTTGGGTACCAGGTAAGATAGCCAGGTTGATGATGCTTCTGGGAAGTGGAAAAGGGAGTGTTATGTACAGTCAGGAGAAAGCAGCTGATAGAGTTCAATTTTTCTGTCTTTGTGTTATCTTTGTGTGGATGGGTGGGTGGGCATTTATGTGGGTGGTGTGTGTGTGTAGGTGGGAGGTTGTGTGTGTGTGCACACACGCATGCATATTGTTTACAAACTGTCTGTCTCATTAGTGGGGATTTAGTTGAGGGACTAAGAGAAATTTGTTTCTCCCACTGAGCATTCTCAAGGAAGATATTTTGTGTCGGAATGCCTGTAATCATCAGCAGAAATGCCTTGAACTACAAGTAAACATTCACCAACAGATAATGGACAAAATGAAAATCACATTGACAACAGCAGACGCAGCTACCTGTTCAAATACACAGCAGCCTAAAGATGCCCAGCAGTAAGCTCTTGTAAGACAGAAAAAAGACCACATATGGATTGAGTGTGGAGGTTATGATCAACACCGCCAGTGACATCAGCATGCTTTTGTGTCTGCTAGCACATGATTGTACACACTGGAAAAGAGGAACATGTAGGGGGCACCTTCAAGAGAGCACTGTGTTTAGTTTAAAGCAGGTTTCACTGTAGTTGACGGGGAGCTGGTGAGAGACCTCGGCTTAAGGAGGAGAGCCAAAGATGAGCTAGGAGTGAAGTTACTTCTGGCGGCCTGTCTGGCATAGACCAGGCCTTTAGATCCAAAATAGCCCCTGGTACTTGGCACGACTTCAAACCCCAGATTACATTTTCAGGTCTCTTGCCTTATTATGCCATATTTTCAGATAATGACTCGTTCCCCTTCCTCTGCCCCTCTCCATACAACAACACACCTCCCACTCCCAAATGCCAAACCTGGATTGTTGCTTTTAATTCTGGAAAAAAACAACTGTCTTTGGTTACTCCTTCCCATTGTTGTGGCAGTTGTTGCTGTTTTCATCTGATGTGAATGTTTCGGTGGTTTAGCATATCTCGGTGCTTGTCTTGTGCATTGTTGATATGTTTGCTGAGTATCTCAGATAATGTTTGTGTTTCGTAAGGCTGAGTATCAGTGTATGCTCCTAGGATGAAAGAAATTTCTTGGAATAATGCTTTTGAATGTTCTGCAAAAACAAGGGTTCTGCTGTTTTTGCTGCTGTTATTGTAAACATGCCCAAGAGTGTGCACACATGCATGCACATCCTTTCCTCACTGTCACCAGTTGTAATGATAATGAAAAGGTTGAAATGTTCTTTAGTACATTTGAGTAAGAGTGCTGCATAAAGTTAGCAGCAATTGGTAAACCTCAGGGATATTGGCTGCTTATTTTCAATGAGCTAGTTAAACATAGTGATTTATTCAGACCATTTCAGCAGCTTCAGTATGTGGTGCACTTTCATTATCAGTGTTAGTTTCCCTTGGTATTTCGCACTGAGTTGGCATCATTGAAACTGTTCACTAATGATCAAAGACTCAGGAAGTTAAACGCAAGAAAGGAGTCAACTATGTTTGATGGTCAACATTAAAGATGCATTTGGCTACCATGGCAGATGGCCATCTCTTCAACTTCTTAGTTTTTTAAAATCCTTTTTCACTAAAGGTACATGATGATGGCAGTCATTCTGGAGATCATGAAAGATTTGTTATAGTACATCCTTACTAACATAGATCCAGGGGTATACAGAGTGAGCAAAAAACTTTGAAAAGTGAAATGCCCTTGAGTTGTTTGATGGATAAAAGTTGTTTCATCCACTTAGTATACCTTGTTACAATATTCGATTGGCACTACATATCAGGTAGTAGGTTGCTGCTGCACACAGAGTAGATGCAGACTTTGATGTTCGTGAGGGTTACTCGACATGTGTCCATGGTGGGGGGGGGGGAGGGGGCTGTTTCACAAAACTTCAGCACAAGAACACAGAATTAATATCATGGCTTTATGCTTTTCAGATATATTGCTTATGAAGCTGTCAAAGAGACATCAGTATCCGCAGCTTGATTGATTCTTATCTGACAGCATAGGGGATTTCCTTCAGCATTTATGGTTTCAGCAAACTTGAAAAAAAATACTGCAGCGTAGTTCTCATTTTATATAAAAAGATGTTTTTATGTTTATGTTTAATATTTTTTTAATTTTTGAAATAGTCTTGGTTTTACCAGTGAAAGAACTTTTGATGGTGGCATTGCGAGACAAGCGCAACCACATAACTATCTGGAGATATGCAATATTCTATACATGCTACTTATGGTACTTAGTGCGCATTCTGATACCACCACACAGGTGATAAGAATACAGAAAAACAGATGAACATGATTAACATTCAAATTGTGAAACAAACATTAAGCCTTCCAAATATTCATCCTGCCTAGGTATTCAAAGGAAATATTGTGCATCCATAACCACCATTCCTTGGATAGCAGATAAAAATTGAAGGCTTTTTCCATAGTAAGGAAATGCAAACTGCTCAGTGTTCATTTTTTTAAAACTTCCTATGTTGATATGCATGACATGTAAGAGGCAGGCTTCATGTAGAAAACAGATAGCAATGAGACGGCTAGTAGCTGAAAGTTGGTCTGATGTCTGTTTCAGGAACTGACATCTTGTGCATGGACGACAAAAGAGAAGTTGATAAAGGCTCCCAATGTCGTTGCATTTACCCGAAGATTTAATCATGTGAGTATGTGGGGCGAGAATGTCATGGAAATTTTGGTGGGTGGGTGGGAGGTAAATAGCTGATAATAAGGGGGATGTTAGTGTGTTTCACCCGTTGAGTAACTCCATACTTTATGCAATTGGTTTTGTAAGTTCATTGCTAGATGCAGTGATAGCACAGGTTAATGAATGGGTACATTTGAAATAATTACATTTAAAATACAAGGCATGATCTGTAGATGGGATTGCATTCATTACATTAACTACACATTGATTCTAGATGCAATGAGGTGAAAATTCCCTCAGTGTCATTATGCAGAGCACATGGATAGTTCCAGTGATGCTGCAATGTAGTAATAATAATAATAAAAAAGGTCAGGTTTCATGAGCTTGATGGTTTTGGCAGAGTTAGTTAAACAGCAAAAATCCTGGCTTATTATATAAATTTTTATAAAAAGTTAATAAAAGGGGAGCTTAAAAATGTAACTGGTCATGGGGTTCTTCATACTGTACATTTCAGTCTCTTTACAAGATACATTAATGATAATGACACACTTAATTACTGGAACCTTGTTAGTATAGAGAGAGCTGAATAGTCTGATAAAGGATAAAGGAAACATGATCAGAATGAATATTGTCTTCATAACATGAACCCTTGTTTAAAAGGGATGACTCTTTTCAGGTAAACTTCTGGGTGCAGCGAGAAATCTTAAACTGTCAGACTCTTAAAACCAGAGCTGAAGTTTTATCGCATTTCATCAAAATTGCTAAGGTAAGCACCTTTATATGTCAAACATCTTCTGATGTGAGTGTTTATCTTAACAGTCCTCCTAATTAAAGAGGCTCTGAAATGCTTAGTGCATGATTAAAGTTTTGCTGCAAAAAAAGATTTTCCAGCCTTTCACAAAGGTTTTCACTGCAAAATTTAGTGCATGTTTTTGGCAAACAAGCTATGCTTTTTGAAAGAACATTATTAAGATGATGATGTTGATATGCATTTTTTTATTATATAGCATAGAATTACGCTCATATAATAGGAGTGTGTGTTCAGTGCTTGATGCAGAAACTAGGTTAATATGTAGTACACAAAGAAATGGAAAGATGGGGCAGAAGTACGAAAGACACTAAAGGCAGAGGTACTACATATACATTTGTTAATGTGTGTGAGTGTTGTGCGCAAATGTCAGTTTGCGTGTAAAGGCAATGAATAATGAGTAAAGGAGAGGCAGAAGTTGAGCTATTTCAGAAAAGAAGTGAGTTTGGTATATTTGTAGCATAAGCCACTTAACGTTTGTGGGTGTTGATATTTTTGGTACTGTTCATACATTCTTGTGTGTAGACTTAGACCAAGCATCAAGATATTTCAGCTTTTCATGTCCACATACCAGCCACCCTCTTTTCTTTTATACACATTGTTACTAACAAATTATTTAATAATTGTTTTTTATGTTTCATTATTTTTTTTATTGTCAAGGCAGTGCCCATTCTATATTATTTTCTAAAAAAAAAAAAATCATTACGACCTGGCAACCATCTAGATGTGCAAGGTAAACGGTGCCAGGTTCCTACCTTCATTCAGGAAATCTTTGGTTAACTGCCTAAAAAAACATGGCCAGCCTTAGCAAAGAGCAACACAATATTTCTTAGTGCTATCTGTTGCATAATCTTGCCTTGCCATGTAGCCTTGTTCTTATCTAAAATAATGCTTCCACCATCCCAAAGAGCTTCTAGACGGCTGCGGGCTGGGACGTGAAACGTCTATAAATATTGCCTGAAGGAAATGGATGAGAGATTATGAGATGTTTTGTACCTTCACCAGGCATAAATCCCGCATACCTTCTTCTTTTTTTATTTGCCCTTTTTTTACTCTTTAGAAACTGTTGGAACTAAACAACCTCCACGCTGTAATGGCTGTCATCTCAGCTCTCCAGAGCGCTGCAATATTCCGTCTTTCCGGCACTTGGATGGTAAGTCTCCTCAAAAAAAAAAACTTTTCCTCTTCTGATACTTTTTATTTCTTGGCAGCAGAAATGACAACGTGTACGAGTGGATGTCCGTACAGGTGCAGTGCCTGTTAACATTGTCATGATCCGCAGCATTGCAGTCTTGAGTGCTTTGTCCGATTTAGAAACCTCACCCTTGAATGCCCTGTTTCCTGCAAACATCGCACGCTCAAAGCACGCTGCCCCGCGCGCGGACATCGCACTTGAATGCACTGTCTGAGAGAAAATTTACACTCGTTATGTTGGTGGCTCGCAAGTCTTGCTTGCACTAGAAATGAGGTTTCCGCAAGGTAAGTCAAGTTTCAACCGAGATGTTCTGCGTTATAAAGCCTACGGTTTATGACTGCTCCCCAGCATGATTTCTTGGGCACTCCCCACAAGTCGTGTCTCTTAATCTCGCGCATGTGGAGTGCATTTTTCAAACAAGTCGGCGATATAGATGAGACCTGTCTTGTAAACTACCCGCTTTGGTATCGCTGACATGAGCTGCCGTAAACCCTTTTTTGTCATATCAGGGTTTTGTTTAAGTCCAGACAGAAGAGCAGGGTCTTTCCATTTTTAGCAGACTGCTTTTTGAGCAGTAGCACTGTTCAAAACTGTGTGCTTCACCATGAAATGTCAGGGAGTACGAGACGCCGAGCGGCGAGTGACTTATGAAAGGTACGTCAAAAGAGGGTCAGAGTTGAGTCTCGAGCGGACAAGCAGAGGGGCGTGTCTGGCGGCGCTGTTCTAGTCGGGCGCACAAGTCGGTCAGAGTAGGTTACAGCAGTAGGTGAAAACCCAAAATCAGCACCGTGGCACTTTCGTGGGAAAAATGCTCAAGTGCCACTCTAGCCTTGGGTTGCTTCTGTCTTTCAACTTGCTTGTTCCAAGCCTCGTCTTTTGATAGCATTGCTCCAGCTTTAAATCTCTCTCGTGTGTGTGTCTGTGAGAGAGAGAGAGAGAGTGTGTGTGTGTGTGTGGCGGGGGGGTATCCTCGCGCTACATCAAGAATCGTCCTATAAAATGATCACAGTTACTTTTGAGAGTTGTAGAAATGCTCCAGGAATGTGGACCAACAGATAGTTTTTACGATATTACAACAGTCATGTAAACATCACCGATGTTTGCCTCTGGTTTGACTTTATTAACGGTGCAAAAAAAAAAAAGCGGGGGGGGGGTTTTACAACAGAAGAGGAAATGGTTATAATTATATAAGGTCACAGATAAATGGACCATTTATTTCAACTCTTACAAAAATAAAAACATTGTCTCAAATGAAAGCAACAATAGCACAGCCTTGCAACAAGATATACACTAGCAACATTTTTTTCAAGACATTTGAGATGAAAGCCCTTCCCCACGAAAACAAAAATATAAACACCAGCCAAATACTGTTTGCAATACCTGGTACGATCGAAAACCTGTGTGCTGGCATGAAAAAAAAATGTAGTCTTTTGATGCTATCATCATCGTGCATCGAGAAATGAGCACAAATAACTGAGCACTATAAAGTACTAAAATAAATTGAAGACGATTCATGGACACAGAACTGGCGTCCTGGCTGCCGTCCTTATTACTGGAAAATGCATGTGGCACACAAACCTTTAATTGAGACACCAGACCTTTAATTAAACACAGCAGGAGAAGGCTCTTTTTCCTCTGCTGCTGCGATGTGGGTAGAGAACAAAAATTACGCACCTTGGCGGTCCGCCAGCTTACCTGGCCGGTGCTGCTTGTAGGTACGAGCCCTGTACGTGTGTGTGTGTGTGTGTGTTGGCGCACGTGAGCATAAAGACAGCATGGTGGTGCTCACTGGCCGCTCACACCATCAACACATGCATCCTTGCTCCTCAAGTTCGTAGTAAACACGAGTTTTTTTGGTTTTGTTTTTCTTTAAGGCAGGATGAACTACACATTTTAATGCCATTAGTGGGATTAAGCTAAATATATCAACGAGCACTGAAGAAGCTTAAATTCAAGGAGGAAGTGTATGGATGATAATAAAACGTGCGGCTATGGCAACCATTCTCAAGACAGAAAGCTGCCTTCTACCGAAGATTTCTAAAGAGAGGCTCAGACATCATCGTGAGTGCTTTACATATCTGTTAGACATAGTGGTATTTCCGCGAGAGCATGTGAATTCTCTCAAGTTGAGTACAGACATTTGAACGAAGCGCAAAACGAGCGATGGGGGGTGGGGGGAAGGGGTTATTGAGACAGTTTGAGAGAAAACAATTTGAGGGATGTAGCGCGTGTTGTGGGCCAGAAATGGATGGATGGATGGCGTAGCGAAATTGTGGGAGGAAAGTACGAAATGAGTTTGCATGCGAATCTGCGGTTGACGTGTCTTAGTCACGTGACTAGCTGAGCTACCGCCCTGCGAGAAAGTCGGTTGTGTGATATAGCGGAATGTGCCAGAATAGAATTGAATTGTGTCCAGAACGTGGCATTCACCCGCACAAGCACACCAAATGTACGCCTTGTGTGTGTGTGTGTGTTCTTTCTGCTTCTTGTCCACATCTTTGAGAACAAAGGGCCCTAGAATTTTTTTAAGCTAAAAGCGAAAGAGAAACTGTGGTCGCATAAATTCAAGACACAGGCTCTGCCTACTGCTCAGTGAATTTCGTAGAATATGCTCTAGAACGGAAGTGGTGGCGTTTAATTTCTGGAACAGATTTATAACGAAGTCCCAGTAATGCGTTCGTCAACACCCGTCACCCTGGGGCCAGAGGCAGAAGTTGTCGTTAGGTGCTAGCCCAACTGTGAACACAAAGCACCTCGACTAACGCCTCGCAGGGCTTCGTGAGTGACCCTGGGCCTTGGATACTTTGTCGAAGAGTGTCCGCACTGGTGAGTGCGGTGTCCAACAACGTTAGCCGGTTTGACGGATGCAGCCAGACACGCCGAAGCCGCAGCTGACGAACGGCCAACGCAAAGCAGGGTGCTGCGAGACTGCTTGAGCTTTGCTGCCTGCGGGCGGCACAAGCTTTGGACTCCAGAACCTGTGTACCTGCCAGGCCGTGTACCTGTATGTACCTGGGAATTAAAGAGAGCAGCGGAAGTCATTATTCATGCTCAGCACCTGTTTATCGGGGGTATGGGGGTGGGTGGGTGTAAGGCGAACAGGAAATAAATGGCGTGGATCCTTCGCACTTTGCGGTTACCCATCTCACGCTCATCCCCCACCCCATCCCCCATCTCCACGCCAATCTCCCCCTCAACACGCCCCATTTTGAACGCCTGGCATGTTGGTCATCACAATAACACGCACGGCGCGATCGGCAGGCTTACATCGTTTGCGACCGCCACCTGTCTGTGAGGAAAACCAAACACTCTGGCCGGAGTCGTTAAGATAACATTAACCTTTCTTTCTGGGCGCTCGTTCTGAGAGAAGGTGGATGAAATTCTTTCACCCGAAAACACTGCGATGTGGGCAGCGTTAATAACGTCTTGATGCTACAGGGGAGAAGGCGCCTTGGTCTAGTGGTGAGCGCTTCAGATGGCCGTTGGTTCATGGCTCCCCTGTTCTTACAGGTGCCTGGAAAGCGGGTGGCGCACACCCACCAGCAGCCGGTACCTGGCTTATAAGGGAAGATTAAGGGTGGAGAGAGAAGAGTAGCGCTCTGCCTTCCACGTGGCGTGGGGTACACAAAGCGTGGTACTTGCACCTCATTCTGCGGTGAGTATAGGTTGTGGGACTCCTACCTTCTGATGCTATGCTGCAGTCACGAAATCGTCTAGTCTGGCGTTTTCTCGACCTTATCGGAAGAAGCACAAGAACCGTTCACTGGGGCAAATCGGCTTTCAAAAGTTGCTCATTATCTGCAGAACAATGGCAGAAAATGTCCGAGACGTGCTTTTCATCTGTATAGCCTGCGCCCACATGACACTGCAGTTTTGTCTGCATCCAAAGCTGATCTATACGCTGTATATAGCTCCACAAAACAGCGCAGTCATCTCTGTATCCAGAACAGAACCATACGCTATATATATATATCGTTCACTACTGTATTGTCTCGTGGGCGCAGCGCTATATATATAAATGTCGCTGCGGCCTTGGGTAGCTCGGCCTTCGCGTTGGCATTAAATGTTTTTCGGCTTCATTTGATGCGTTCGGCCTTGAAGTATCGATCTTACCGCCCGGATGTCAGTTGGTTACCTCACCTGTGAATGTCTCCTGATACTGTGGGCACTGTCACAGAGGATTATATATTTCTTCTTCACAATCTGGGTAATTGACGGTCAAGGTTGTGGTTTTCCTCCCGTATCATGAGAGCTCATCAAATGTTGTAGTGGTTTTGCAGCGGATGCTGTGTCAGGATTTGAACCATGCTTTTTAGCAGCTAGGGGAATTCATTAATGCCTGAACATGTGTATTGGTTGTTGTAGTCCTTGCAGTTTCTATAATATGTCAGACATCTCAAATATAGCTAAATATAATTCTTTCTTGAGCTCCACCACGATAACCCCATTGGATTAAGATGCAAAAACAATCCCACTGTAACTTACTTTTCTCCTGCTCTTCATCAATTTCCACTTCAGTGTAGAAAGTAATTTTGTACGCTAGTTTCTTTCTGCTATTTGTTTGTGGAGTTGTCTTCATTCAGTTCTGTTAAATGTTTACATCCAGTTGGATAATGTGTGGTGTTTGGTTCACAGAAGAAAAAAGAAAGTTCCACAGGTTTCAGCTTCAAAACGAAATAAAAGGAAATACATTGACTGCAGACATTTGCTTACCTTATAGAGCATACGTTAAAAAATGTTTGCCTGAAATCCTCTGACATATCCAATTCATAAGGGCCTTTGATTTCCTCCTGCTTTCCCCATGAAAATTTATTGCAGATATGTCTTACCTGTGTGTGCATGCTGGCTGAGCTGTATTTGTTTGTGTGTGGGGCCACACATGCATGCACTTACAGATGTTTACTGAATCAAAGAATGATCATGAACATTTTTTGTTTCTACATTGGTAAGTGCCACAGGTGTCAAGTCTTTATCATGAGTGTTTCACTGGCTTCATGATATTATGGTGCTGACGTCACACATGAATTTAAGCTGCTACTGTGGGTGTCAACAAGTGTAAAAGCAGGCAGAATGATTTTGAGAACACGCCTTCTTCACACATTACTGCATTTGTTTGAGAAGAGCTAGATTCATGTGTTGTGAAATGATGATAAATTTCCAGAAATACCTTACGATGACTTTCTCATTTCTCATTTCCTGCCTTACACTCCTTGTCAGCATGCGCACATGCATATATATTTGTGTATATATATATATATATCTGTGTATATGTGTGTGTGTGTGTGTGTGTGTGTGCTTGTACATGTGTGCAACAGAGATGTTAAGCTGATTGTTTATGTCAAAGCACATTGAGCTTGCTGCTTGCAGGGAAAATGCACTATAGAAATGCTTTTAATATTAGTAATAGAAATATATTTGAGTGCGCTAGTAGCATTATTTCCATAGGGAAGGGGGAGTAAATGGCTTAAATGCCTTTAAAAGTCCCCATGAAGGCCAAACTTTTCTCCACATTCCATTGAGCATAGTACACAATATTATTTCCCAGTATCTGATTAAATAAACTTTTATATATCTACAAACACTGCCATGCACGCAAGAAAGAGATCAAATGTGTGATGTCACAGTTAAGGAGGGATAGGGTGAATTTATAATTTATAGTTTCAACATTGGTTGTTATCTCAGCAGCATATGGGTATGCATATTCCTGATGTCACATTTTGACCCATTCCTGTGCAGAATTATTCTTGCAAGCCTTTAGCTCCAGAGGCATTTTTCACTTAGATTTTGAAGTATGCTGTTTTGCACTGAGCTCTGCCCATTCATTAAAAAAAATTGTTTCCCTCCTTTTCTTTGAGATTGAAAATTTTATTGATTGGTGGGCAGCTGAAAACAGCAATGACAAAACAGAGTAAAGCTTTAATGAACTTGAAAATTCCTTGTGAGAGTAATTTCCTTTAGCACTTGGAGTGGTGTACACCATGGGCATACCTTCATAAATCTCTGTCATAATTTCACAGCATCATCAATTTTGTAATATACAGACACCCATATTGTATTATATAGACATCCATATTGTAATGTATAGATATATATAATTTTTCCCAACCACTCCGTTGGATATTTGCAGATGCTTTCCAAAAGAGACAAGATAATGTATGAGAAGATGGCTGACATGTTTTCTGAGTGCAATAACCGTCAGAAGCTGAGAGATGTCATGGATAATGTGAAGCTGCCATGCATACCCTACCTTGGTGAGTTACTCTCAGTTCCTTGCATGCTTAGCTGTGGATGTTACTGGGGGCACAGAGAGGCCAGCTTGCTTACTTGTCCACATTTACTTATTTATAAATGCAGCAGTTTCTGTCACTCATGCACATATGTGCAGGTGGGCTTGGATGTGTTTTATCTGCATGAATATGGGCATGTGCACTTGTGCACAAACTATTTTCTTTTTAATGAAGAATAATATTAGCTGATTTAAAATATACTTTTTTCTCACAATGAAAGCTTAATGAATGCTATGGGGGACATGCTATGGTGGTAGAAAACAAGAAGACATTGGAAAAAGTAAAGGCAATGAAGAATGCAAGAGGACCCAGCATATCAGAATTGTAGTGGTGGGTAGAGAGGAGAGATTATTCACCACTAGGCTGGTTGCGAGAGAAACTATTTTAGAGAAAGCTAGTTTTAAACCTACTGTCTGGTGAAAATGAACATGCAGAAGAAGTGAGAAGGATCGTGGGCAGGCCAGTACCAGGATGTTCATAAACAAAATGGGGGACATCTGAATGGGCAAAAAGGATGCATGAAAGACTGCATAGTGTGTAGTGTGAAATCACAATATTTAGCTTTTGCTGTTTTTAAAGCATGGTTGCATTTTACAAGTAACCCCACCTAACCCTATTTTTCTTTTGATTAATTTCTCCATTGGAGTGCGACAGCCATCATTATTATAGATGGTGTAGTGGCTATAATTTATTTTAAACACGCTCACACCCTTACTAATGAGATTTGTAATTTGTCCCAGGTCTATATCTGACTGATCTGATTTATATTGACGTGGCACATCCCCACTCTGGAGGATTGGAAAGCCAGCCGAGGCGTATCCAGATGAACAACATCTTGCGTGTCATTGCAGACTTTCAGCAGTCTGTATATGGTTAGCCTCAGCTGTTGTTACTGTTATTAACTGTTATATTGCAGTCACGTCATTTATATTTTGCTGACTTCCAACAAATCTTTAGATGGTTAGTCCTAGCTTTTGTCACTATTCAGTACCTGTTTTATTACATATGTGCGCATACTTTTTCAACATTTTTATTATCAGTAAAGGTATTCCAGCTGAGCTTGGCTAAATGGTAGAAGAAAAAAAAAACAATTATGGATGTGCATGACTGTAGTATTGTGCTTGACAGTGCACTGTGCTTGAGTACTCATAATATAGCACCAAGAGCATGAGTTCATGTTTTTGGATACAGGTGTAGGTCAGGAAGAAATGAACGACCATTATCCATGATCAAGGAAAAATAACCCCAGCTATACTATGTGCACTATAATCCAGTATGTTAAACTGCACAAAATCTTGCTCACTTCACTGTCTCAAAAGTAAAAAAAAACAAAAAAAGGAGCACACAATAGGTATATAATTGCATACAATTTGATCAGGCTACAGTTCAAGGGAAGTAGCTCATGGTAGCAGGATGCTTTCTCCTGCAGAAATTACAACGCCGAATCCCTTTTCAGCTGCCCTATTAGAAAAAAATATTTTTATGATAGTTTTCAGCACATTTGCATGAAGAATAAGGATTGGATTTAGGAAAATTAACATGTCATTAATGAGTTAAACGCTTTTTTATTATTATTCCTCAATCTAGCCAATGTACAACAAAGATTTATTATGAGTATAGTCATATTATAGCTGTTGAGAGAAGATGACATTATTATATTCAGATGCCTTGCTTATTGCAACTATAATGTAGGCATGTGACCATTTCTTTTACTACTGTTTTTGTGTGATAGATCATCTACAGGTGCTAGACCATGTCCAGAATTACCTGAAGTCTGTTCGCTACATCGAGGAACTACAGAAGTTTGTTGAAGATGATAACTACAAGTAGGTGATCTGTATAAAGAAACTTTATCAGAAAATAATAACAAAAATTTATGCTTGGCACATGATTCGACAGAATTATAACAAAATTATATCTCGCATAAGATCTAGTGTGATTCTTGAAACTATTCTTTCGTTTTTCTTTATTTGGTTTGGCAGTTATCCAGAAGCTTGTATGTACAAATAGACATTTATTGTACATTAGAGAGGAGAACATTTCTTCCTTTTTTTTTCTTTAAAGCATAATGTAGTACTTGCTTTATTCATCTTCTCTTATTTCTCCCAGATTTAAAAGTTACCTAAGAAGCTGTGATACCACTCAAAAGACAAAAAATAGACCCTCTCTTTTTTGTTGCTGTGTTCTTGATTGTTTTTACTACTGTCTCCTTGATAACAGATTGCTGTGTTTTTTCACAGACTGTCACTAAAGCTGGAACCACCAATGTCAGGACAGGTGGGCACCAATACTTCTTCGCGAGAAGACGTTTCAGTCCTACCACCTTCACCAGCAACAGAACCAAGGCAACTTAGTACAAGCCGGCTCACTACTTCTCACCGCAAAACAAAAAGTCTAAGTGCAAAGTAAGCAATACTTGCAGGGATTATCCTTTGCTAATGTGCAAGAAAATTTAAGAATGAGATTTTTTTAGCCCCTGTTTTGAGTATTGGAGGAGGAACTCTGTATTCTGGTAGTTATCTTCAGTTTGGAGCAGAAGTTTGAGGCTTGTCTAGTGGAGTGACTGAAAAATTCTCCTTGCATAAACTGGAGATAGTGTAGTATCTGATTTATCATGGAAGGTAAATTATAATAAATGAGACAAGTACATGGGGCTCCATCTGTTATGTCTTGCCGTAGACACAGTGAACGAATTACAGCTCACTGTCCCTACAGTTAATAGCTTGTGGCATCTTGTACCATTTTATCTTTGTTTGCATGGATGAAAGAAGAAGCAATCAATGGTGTGTCTGCAGTTTTATGAGTTGTACGCATCCACAAGTTGAGAGAACTTACAGTCTGCCATCACGAGCCACAGCACCGTATGTTCAAGGCATCCGCCACCTGCTTGATGATAGTGTCCTGGAGGAGTCTCCATGTGCCTCTAGTGATGGCTCTGTGTGCAGCAAGATCCAGGCCTCCTTTTCAGGCAGGTTTAAAAAATTTTTCCAGGGAAGTGGGGGGTAATTTCCATTCCACGGGCGGGGATGCTTTAGCTGGGTATATTTTGCCATCTGCTGTGCATTTCTTATCTCATGTTACAGTCCTTTTTTTTTGAAAGTTTTAGCTAGCTGACGTGAACTTTTTTTTTTTTTTTTTGCTTTGGCTGGCATATCGTTATGCTGTGGCAGCCTTATGTTGTATCACATGCAAAGTTTGAATTGTATCAGGTCATTGAAAAACCACAGCAATGAAGAAATTTCAAAAAACGAATGTTTGATGACTGTTACTCACATCCTAGTAGTCATGCTGATGGCAGTGAAATGGTCTAAGTGATGGTAACCCTGCATATGTTTGTTTGTTTTTCACAAAAGGAGAAGGCAGAGAGGCTGTCGAGTCTGGTTCCAGTGATCAGGAAACATTTTGGCCTGCAAGTAAAAATAAGTAAGTCTTCTGTGCTCTTGAAACCCAGTACTGTGACAATATTAACCTTGGTCATGAGAGGACCACAATATCCATGATAATGAAAAAACCAATTTTTGGATTGTGTAACAATAAGAATGCTGGTACTGGTCTTTTTTAACACCAGTTCTTATTTTAAATTTGTGGATATTTGAAGCCATGCAGTAAGAGTTCTTGGTCTAGCATTTCATTTTTTTGAGATATAGCAGCTTATGTTTTATTTATAAAATCATTTCTAGTTTCATTGTACAGTAGAATAAATTCTTTGGTCGAATTGAGATTGAATGGACAAGTTGTGCAGTTAAACACACTTTATTGGGTGTTATTGTAAACTTCAGTGCCCACTGGCAAGACACAGATGAAAAAACAGAATTTCAAGTCAGTTTTTCCTGCGAGGGTTGTGTCAGGAGAAAGACACTACTCAAAGAAGGAAAGAAACCAACAGTAAGTGAACCTTGTCCTCAGTATGTTCAGAACTATTTGCTGTCTCTTGGTTGCTCAAGGCAGTCCAATGGCACAGTCATTAAGTGCTTGGCGCCAATAAAGCTACTATAGGGTGTTCTGGGTTCATATTTTCTGGGTATGCTTTTCATTTTCCATACGTGGCAACTGTTTACAGGGGCCGTCACTTTGCCATGATATAGCTTTTGTTGCTCAGTTGCTGTAAAACGTCTTTTGATTGCTAAAACTTTATTTATGTTATGCATTCATATACTGTTCTTGTAAGGGATTCTTTGCAAACCTGAGAGCATAAAGTGATTGTTATGTTTAGAAAAAGTGTTACTGTACTTCATAGACCGTTAAAATGCCAAATTCAATGCACCCTGTAACGGTGTAGGTTTTTTCTTATGGTTTTTGATCCAGTTCTGATATAGGGTATTAGTACTAAAGCAAATGATTAACCCTAAGAAATGTGGCAGTGGGAGCATGCTGGATAGATTTATTGGTTTAGTGATTCAGTCCTTTTTAGTCTGAAGGTGACATATCACTATGTTCAGGTGTCATCATGGTCACGGTATTGGATGGCACTATGGGGCACCAACATTCTTCTTTATGCTGCCAAGTCACTCCGAGGCACAGATCGTAGTAGTGTGAGCAATCTGATTTTTGTTCTTATTTTTTTCATGCGTTCAATGTTGTATTATTCAAGTAATTTTATTTTGTAAAACATGAGACCCTTGGGGAACTTTTTAGTTTTGGTTTCTAATCAGTAAAGTTCCTTATCAGTTCTATCTCATCCGGATTGTACTGGTCTGCCATTTTTTAAGAATTTCTCATGTCAGGAAGTTTTGACAAAAATGTGCTGGTGAAAAGGCTCTCTCTATCATTTCAGTTTAAAACTAACCCTAGCAAAATGACATCCATCGTGGGATGGATGGTAGTCATGGGAGATAACCCGCTTCAACCTGATGCATTCCAGCTTACTGACCCGGTTAGAGGTAAGGTACATTTGTGACAGAGAACACAAATGTTTTCTCACTTTCCATTCTGATTTACCCTTGTCTCTCTCTCCCCATCCTTCCACTCCTCCGTTTCTCTCTTTCTTGTAACATGTGTGAATATGTGCTCACCCTTGAACATTTACAGTTCTTATATTGGTACATAAGTGAATTTTTTAAAACAAATGAGAGTCTTATGCAGTCTCTCACTAAACTGCAATCCTCTCTTGTAGGGCTGATTAACCTTTTGATAAAGTAAAACAAGCTTAATCTGGAAAACAAAAGATTAAGTGCTAGAATTTGTCTAAAATAGATTTTGGACCGGTGTTTGGCAGGTAATGTGTACAAATTTCGAGCAGGGACACAGTCATTTGCCTTGCAGTGGTGTCGACACCTCAATGAAGCCTCCAAAAGATATACACCAAGGGTACCATTCTTTTCCTTTTGTTAAAATTATACATTTACTGATATTTAGGGGAATGATTGCAGGGTCCACAGACTTCTCATGAGCTAAACAAAGCAGCATGATGCTAATGATCACAAATGTTGCACAATGGGCAGTAGTGACAGATCGTCTAGTAATGTTGAACCAGACACAGATGATATGTAGTATTAGAAAGATTATGCATGAATAAGAAGTTTTTATTTTTCACTGCTTTCTTAACCTACATTGCACACAAACACTTGCACACAAAGACTTTGAAACAGTTATTAGAAATACAGGACACAGTACTTTATAAAAATCTCCATAAAGGGATTTCATCAGATTTTTTTTTAATTTGGTCTTTTTTCCAGCAACCAGTGAACTTAATGTCGTTCGACTGAGGTGAGCACTGCAAAAATACTGTGGACTAGACCAGCTGGTCGTGTGACCAACAGTCAACTGCCCTGGCAGCCAATCAGCGGGCCTGATACCTTTGCTGGGCAGGGCATGCTTCTATCGGGTTGAAGTGGGTTCTGCAGTTCAAGGGCCCTGCAGAAAGGGACGCAACTCAATGACCATTCCGTGACCGGTAGGGGGAAGATGCTGCAGGAGCATCTCTCATCATCCGATCGAACTGTCGGCTGTTCATGCATGACAACAAAAAACAAAAAAAAAAAAAAGGGAGAGAGAAAAATCATTCCATCACATTCTTAAATTATTTTTGGATTTGTTCATTTTTTTTTCAACCTGAAAACCATTGGTAGTCTCCCATGACTACATTTAGCTTTTGACTGAAATATTTAGATGGAACGAAGTTTCGTGGGATCTTCACGTCGAGTCAAAAGCAATACTTTGTGAAGATTTCTTCGCCCAGAGCTTCAGTTATGCTGACAGTTTTGCGCTGAATATGAGATTCTAATATTCTTATACTCTGACTGCATCAAGCACTTTGTACAGTGACTGCTGCATTGGCTGCAGGCAGGGAAGAGGGTGCCTCTCATTGCTCAAAATGCTTCTGTGTTTCTGTCTTGGTCATCGACCTAGTTTGCTCAGTTTGAGAGAAAACGCTTGACCTTCTGTGTCTTTAGAAGGAAGCATTATTTTTGCCTTTGCCTGCTGATGTGGTAAGATGTTTCTCTGCATGCACTGTGCCCTCCGTGTGCTAGAAGACTTGTGGGAGAGAAACCACATGCTCTATGTGTGTCTGCACTGTAAAGGCATCACTGAGGAGTTGTACAGCTGCCTAGAATGCAGGAGACTTTCAAGTGGACATGGTGGCCAAACCATGGTGAAGGAGACAATCAGTTTCTACGGAAGTGGCGTAATTTGCGCCTTTTCAAGGGTTGTGAAAGGCTGTGGACGTAATAACCAGGTGCCTCTAAGGAGTCCTGCATATCCAACAGAAAGCCATCTGTGTTTTTACGTACATTGTACAGATTTTGCACACACTTTGGTGTAAATTACAAGGCTTTTGCACTTGAACTGTATTGCCATCAAACAGCATCAAAGTTAGACTCCATCATAAAAATAATCTAGTAATGTGTCTTTGAAACGGCATTGTAGAAAATATGAAATTTCAGTATTTTTCCGTGGTGAATGTTAAATATGAAGAGAAGCTACTTGGTACTATTGCATTATTACCAGTGTGTGATATACACCTTTGTTACCATAATTTGTTTTAAGTCTCTCTGCATGAGCTAGTCCAAGATTAATCAATCACCATCATCAGTGCCGTCACTGCATGAACAGGATATTTCAGTGTGTCTTCTCAGATTCTCAAGTTTAACCACATTTGTCATCTCAGGCCAGTAAAATCATCAAGTGACTACACCCATGGTCAAAGGCTGATAAAGCTGTCTGTGATGAAAAGACCTTTGTTATGACCCAGACTACATGTAAGAACAGTGTTTTCATCGTTAATAAGATGTGGCGCTGCGACAGGCTGCAGCATCCCAATGATCTGGTAGCTGTGATGACAGGAGCTGGTCATCGGTGCATAAGAAAGGTGCTGGTACCATGGACGGGGTCATGGTGCAAGTCTGCATGCACCACTGATAATCAGATGCAGGAGGGAAAGAAAAGGTGTGTAATAGGATCTCCAGTTCACTGCATAGTCTTGAGGGCAGCCCAAAGTCCTGTTAATGCTTTGAGACAATTTGCTGTCTGCATGTTTTTTGTCTTTTTTTTTTCATCCCTGCAATACAGAGCTTCAGGTTAGGCCTATAGGGTTATGAGGAATTATTTGCTTTTAAACCCCATCTCTTCTCTTTCTCTTACTCCCAAGCACTCTTCCTATTCTTGCATTTTACACTCGGGTCTTACCATGTTCCTGCACTTAATGGCTGAAGATGTACGAGTCTCCTGGTCTGTTGTCGAGTACATCAGTGTACACAAATGCTCATCTTAAAAGTACATATGTACTGATATACTCAGCATCCTCTCGCAAGTGCTTCCAATAGCCAGATCTCCCCGGGCACTATGCAATATATTTACCTTTGGTTTTTACATGGTACTTTGTGGTTGTGCTGCACTCTGTGAACTCTGAAACTTTTTTCTTCCTGGTAGTTTCTGTTGGAATCAGTCTGGGAGGGTAAATTAGAAGCCTTGTTTTAATTTGGTCATCAAAATCGTGTTTTAATTTTCATAGGTTTTCTTTGAACTCAAGTATGTGAACTAGAAAATTACAAAATCCTTTTTCTCCTACTAAGTCTTGCAGATGCAAAATCATTTGCAACAAGCTTTGGCAGAAAAAAAATTTGAACCATCTATTTAAGATGGTGTAAAACAAAACAGAAATAATGGACAATTTTTTTTCTCTTGAAATAATTTAAATATATTTTGGAAACACATACAATGAGTGTGTGTAATCTTGTAACTATTATTTTTTCCTGTTTTAGCCCTCATAAGTAGCAAAAATAAATTGTAACACATTGTAACAATACCATTCTTAAAAACTAAGCACTTTTCACACAAAAAAACTCAAGACGAATTTTTAAAAAGCTTATACATACAGTGCATGTTACAAAAGTAGTCTCCTTATAATATTTCTTGTTTTAAGTTGCTGCATGCCATAGCAATTTTGCAACTGTGGGAAACATTTATTTTAAAGTGTTTGCATCTGGATTGTTTTCTGGGGATTTTAAACTCATTTTTGCCCAAGAGGGAGAGAGTGTGTATGTGTGTGTGTGTCCATGTAATGGTGTGTGTTGGTTTCCAGATGTGCCCAGTTGTAGTCATGAGAGTGACTTGCAGGTGCCAGTATCTTTTTTGACTAAATACAATAGGCTGAACTAAATTCTGAGATAAATCTGTTTCCACATTTTTGAGAGTACAGCCCAGTTGCTGAAAGCAGGCAGAAGTGCTGTCAAAATTGTTTGGATCTTCAAGTTAGTACATAAGGCAACAAATGAAAACTTCAGTTGAGGCCTGTGACAGTAATGAGAAGACAGCATGTTCATGAATTAAAATTGCTGATTATTATTTCATGTGTTTTAGTCAATAAGTATGCTGATTACTGTCTGATTTGACACTATGTGAAGGATTACATGCTGAATTGTGACTGTTGATTATGTGATTTCAGTCTCGTTTCACTTCTGTGAAGTGACTGAATGTTGTGTTCTCTTGCTTGTTTTAGTACTTCTGGAATTGGTATTTATTTAGTGCATCACAGATAAGTACAATCTACTACACACCTAGAAAGATACCTTGATTTTCTATATTCTGAGTGGCCATGTTGTGAGACAAGAAAATTTGCATGATGTTTCAGGAACACAAGTACCAGTTGTATCTCCAGTTAGTTCAAGAAATAGTATTTCAATTCTTATGCCATGATGGTTTGTTTTGAGATGATTGCTAGTTCAACTATGACTTCAGACACAAACCCTGCTTGCCCAGCAGAAATAGGCACCTGATTTATCACGGAAAGTAAAGATCATGCAAGGAGTCTTCTTTTTCATCATGCTATGTGTTAGACGTGAACCACTTACATTCACTGCCTCTACAGTCAGTGACCACGAGGCCATTTTACTATGTTGCATAAGAGAGTTTGAAATGCTGTTTTTGTTGAATTTCGCTCTCTCTTATGTTACCTCTACCATGAACCTCAGGATTTTTTTTTTTTTTTTGGATGGGGTGGCATTGTCAGTTAAAATTGCCTGCTGCATATTATTCGTTGAATTAGAAGATACTTCCTAATGAAGCGAAGGGATGGTATGTGTCCAGATACTCAAAATTGCCAGTTTCTGTTTTCCAGCAAAACTTTTTCATTGATAAGTTAATGACGGCCATCTCAATGTCTTCCAGTATTACATGTTGCCAGAGGTTTTGCTAGTGTTTGCAATCACAGTTGCTCTGTGAAAGGTCAGCACAAGTTACAGCTAGTGATGCCAGTGGTCATGTGCCAATGTACAGATTTTTTAAAATGTAGTTACTGAACGCTTTCTGCTATCTGTGTTGTGAATGTGGTCACTTGTTGCATGCAGTGTTCTGGTTGACCTGTGGGGTAAAATGCTGAGGGACAGTTACTTATTTTTGAAAACAAATTATTGATCACATCCATATTAGGTTGGACCCTTTAGTGGGAATACAAAGAATTCCTTGTGCTTTTGAAAAATGTGGTTCTGTATCACTGACTTGTGACACACTTATTTGCAATGGATACTTTCATCAGGTTCATTGATTATTCATTAAAAAGTCAAATATCCAGATTTATTCCCATGCAGATTTGCATACATGAGGGTTCTTTGAAGATGCCTTGTGGAATGATAGTGTCATGCTAAAACTGTCTCAGATGCTATCAATGAAGTTCACATGCTTGAAGTCTTTCAATATGCACTTTGGTGGTCTTTCTTTTTATTTCTGCTTCCTGCATTTTATGCATAGGCTGAGCTAGGTTTCACAATCTGGGTGTCATTAGAAAACAAAATTTTGGAATCTTTTGATGCTTTGCTATTTAAGTGCTTAGTATTTTCAGTTTCAATGCCCCTTTCATTAGATTTTTTAAAACAATTTTGCTTAAATTGCGAGGTGGTAGTTTCCTGAAAGCTCTCCACCATTCAGCTTACAGCAGTAATTTATAGATGGCTGTTTAGTCTACTAAAAGATACTTAAAATGTACAGTTACGGAAATTCTAGGGATTGATATAAGTCAGAAAGACATATCTTAGGCCCAGATTGTAATATATTGTCCCTGATACCAAATTCCTTACTCAGGATGTAAGTTGCTGTAGATTTAACAGATAAAGGACACCCTTTATAATGTACATGAGTATGTTGTGGATATATCCTCAATATCAGAAGGGTTCTGAACAGGGGAATAATGAGACTTTTGCGGTTGAAATGGCTTTGACATACAGATGTATGCTATTTGCCTTGCTTTGTTAATCTTGCATATTTCCAATAGCTGTAAAGTTTTATTTCAATTTTTCTTAAGTTTCATTCCATCGTGTAGCTTTTTTTTTTTGGGGTTGTCACAGAACTCTTGCAACAAGTCTCTGATTTCCTGTTCATTCTCCTCAAGCTCTTAATAATTAAATCAACTGCATGTCTACCTAATAGGAAAAAAAGAACAATGTTACTTCTCATATTTGTATTAACTCTTTTTTGTTCTGGGCACATTAATTTTGGCAAAAATGAAAAAAAAAATCCCTTTATTTCTTACCGTGTTCAGTATATGCATAGTATGTACTCTCGTGTGCCATATTGCTCATCAACCTAACACTCCACACAGTGTTATGAGATCACTTGTAATTAGAAAGAGGTATCTTCCTATATGTATATAAAAAATAGAAAAAGGTATCTTCCTACATAATACAGGTGGTCATTCAGCAAAACCAGTCTTGCAGCTCTTGCATGTTGATGGACATGGTTTTGTAGTCTAGATAGAAAGGAAACCAGTGTACTGGCCACGATTAACATGCTGTGTGAAGTCTACCAAACTATGACATCAGGCTGTCACCTGTTAATTCGGACAGGTTTTGCCTGTTCTCACTGAAAATGACTAAAACCTCCACAATCTTAAACACCTTCAAGTCCTTTTAATTAACATTACAATGACTGAGTCTCATTTGGAGGCACACAACTTACAGACAGTGGTCCTCTAAAATGCCCAGATGCTCATGAGCTTTGGTTAATGTTTGCTATACTCTTCCCATCAAGCTTCTTATTTTCTCATTATGACATTTTTTCAGACTTCATCCTTTATATCTATCATAGTGCTTCATTTGAAAATTTTGTTTTTGGCTGCTTTGTAATGTATTTGCTAATGTGTGTTAAAAAGCCCTAGTTTACCAAAACAAAAGAAGGAAAAAAACACCACTTGGGTCTGTGAACAGTGACCAAACATTAACCAAAGATATGACATCGGCAAGTCATGAAAGTTGTCAAACACCCTTGACCTAGCATGTCCAAGCCTACGTCACTGCTGGCAAAGATGGCAACGGAAATATTGGCATCGAATATCTCACCATCTGAGGTCTAGTCACTTTTCCTAAATTAATTTTTTTTTAACCTCAAGAGAGACTTTTAGTAAATTCTGTGAAAAAGAGATATTGGGCATGCCACTTTAGAACAAAGCCAGGCTTCACTGAGAATTCATGGGCATGTTTTGAAGTGGTTTACCGTTGCCAGTCATTAGTTGACATGGCTTCATGGACTGTAGTCAAGGACAATTACTAAACATAATCACCACAATAAGACTTTTAACACCTACACCCAACAAGGCAGTTGATGCTGCATATGTAGCATCTCTGTAAAACAGATGACAAGGTTGGCTCTGGGTGATATGACGAGGAAAAGAGCATATCCAGGCTTACAATCTTTCAGCCTATTGTCACTAAATATTTATGAGACACAGTTTGTGTCAAAGTACAAGTCTGGATACTTGTTCTTTTCTACTCAGCAAAGACACGCAGAGTACATGCCAATAAACACATGTCAGCTCCACTCAGTCATGAGTGTACCTTGTGTGGCAGGTCTCAGTACCAGTGCCTCTTTCTCAGACTCAGTGTTTGATGTGTACCGCATTCCACTTTGATAGATGAAACAGAGTATGTCTCATGACACTGTTGAGTACTAACCCCATAGGACAGGCCTATTGTCTCCTTGGTATATTATTATTAGGGGGATTTTTTAATTTAAAATGCATACTACATCCAAAGTGTTCTATTCAGTTAATTTGTATTCTTTTTACAAATGTAACTGCATTATAACAATGATGCAATAAAAATGTTGAAATGACCAGTCTGTGTGCCTGTGACAAAGAGATGGCAAGAGGTGGTGAGTCTGTGAATGAGGGACATTGCCCGTACATTTACATCTGTTATTGACGCTACTCATTGATTAGTTCTTATGATTTTGATGGTGGTGATTATCGCCGCTTGTATAGTGTTTATTAAGTGAAGAGAGTAAATAGCACAAAATGTATGAATCGTGTTAGCAGGTGATTGCTTCAAGAAACCAAGTAGTAAGCCTTCATTTTCCCTATCCCTTTCATATCTACAGATGAGTGTTTAGCTATTTGCCCATTTATATATGTATGTATGGTTTTAAATCAACTATGACCTTTATAAAATAAGTTATCTCATTTCGGGGTTTTATTTTGCGCTTGACGCGTCCTTTTTTAGGGAAAGATGATAGTCGCATTTTCTATGGTTATACAGGGTCAATGCACCGGAAAAGAGATGAAAACTCTGGGGGGGGGGGTGAACAGGCGTGCGTTACACATTACATTAAAGATGTGATTCCGAGTACAAGAGAGGCAAAACACGTAAAGCTACATTTAAATGTATATTAAAAGCTTCTTTCGTCTGCGCCTGATTTTTCATTTGTGGGCGAAATAGGCCAGCACGTACCGCCAAACGGGCGCCAGGTTTGTTTTCATCATGCGGTGGGTGCTACCTGTCCTCCAGTGTGGACATACGCGCACGCAGGCAGACATGTCCCTACGCACCATTTATTTTGTCGTCTGCTCGCTCCACTCAACTGCCCAAATGTACGTAATAAACTAAACCTAACCCTAACCCTACCCCAAACCTCTGACAAAATAACATAGACCGGCCTATGACGTCACGTCCTCCCCCCCCCCATATCAAAGTTCTGCTATGTACTGTCTCACCTGCACAGCTGACGCACTTAAAAAAATATTTGGATTCAATCAAGGTTTCTGTGGGTAAAACATAACTCGAACTGTTTAGCAATCCAGAAAATGTGCTCGATCGTAAATTCAAGCCTGCTTCTCGCCTGGAAACACAGATCGAATGGCAGCTTTCCAGTTTGAGCTGGTCGCTAGCCAGTGTGGCTGAACCAAGAATAGCAACGAGGAACAAAGACACACGCATGGCGCGAGTGCCCAGGCCTTCTATCGTGTCACGTTGGGTCCTGTCATAGAATATATGACCTCCACGTCTTCTCATCTGGAAACAAAATGCCCTCGACAACACTTCCGATCACGAGCGTACCCCTAAGGTGCTTTCAAATGACAAGTCTCACGTGAAAACTGGTTTACACACCCAAGTATGGAGACCTTTGTCTGGCAGACGACACATCTCCCGTCACTGTGTACTGTTGTTGGTAAGTATTTGCTAATTATACATTCGCTGACGATAGACCATTGACTTATTAGGGGTTATAAAGCACGTATCAGCTTTATTTTTTTCCTATATACGACGGACTGGTGATTTGGATGACCGTTCTTCCAAAATTGTGACCAGATTTGTGAGTCAGCGTTATTTCTGCTCACTGCAATCCATTGATCGCTTATTTTGAATTATTTGCGGGGCTTATGTTCATCCCAACTCTAGTTCGTCGCTCTCACGTTCCTCGCGTTTTCCTCACTTTCGTGGGCTATTTTGGTTTCGCACTTTCCATCTTTGAATGGGTCTGAGTGGGTAGAGGGGGGGGGGTTGGTGCTAGTGGGGGAGGGGAGTGCAAGGTATTATTATTATTATTATAGGAGTGTGGGCGTGGGACTTTCCAAAGTTATGTGTAAACATAAATGTATGTGTAAGAGGATTTTGGCATGTAAGTATATTTAAGGACTATGTTTCTGTGTAGATGTGAATGTATGGAGGGCTTTCACGTATGTTTGCAATCTTATGTGTTCTTCTGTGTTTTGCATATTTTATTTGTCTTGTCAAATCATATTATAAACCATACATACAACCTCTCTCACGATCAAAACAGTAGAAGATATGCATCCTCTGTGTGTGTGTGTGTGTGTCCTCGACCTTCTCTCTTTTTTCTGTGTGCTTCTCCACTCTCAGATTGTTGAGTTGAAATTCGCTACATCGTGACATTTGTCTACGGAGGGGCGTGTTGCTTCAAATGTGATGGAAGATGTTGTAACGAACAACTGTGGACACACCCATTTGCGACACTTTCCCCACCCATAAAAAAAAAAATAGCAGGGTGATCCGCAAACAGTTGCTACATTTTACAGCGCTCTCACTTCCTGATTGTCACGGGTAAGTTTCGCCACCAGTTTCTACACTACATCAGCACAATCATAATTAAGCCACTCGCCTAGGTTACACGAGAAAGAAGCTTGGAATGAGGATGGACATCCCTGTCGTCATTGTTCCTGGCTTTCCCCAACATTTTTACAGCAGTATCTGAAGGTAACCATAATAGTCACTAAATTCTTGAACAGAATGACAGGGAATTCTTAATGATAATTTCTTGAAGGCTGATGAACTAACTGACCTACTGTTGCGTTCAAAGACCTTACAGTCACCTCACGGGACAATCAGTCACTCGTGACTTTCGTTTTCCATCAGGAGACCCTGTTACTCAAGAGCACAAAGGGACCCGGTTACCTAAGATCATGGCCTTAGCTCATAGTTCACCTTTATCCGGGTGACCCCGAACACCGGCCGGGCAGGTTTGCACACTGAACCCCTGCCGTTCTCGTTGGAGATTGTGCATAGCTTAATTATTTCCTCCCCTTTATTATTCCTTTTATTGCAGTGGCGTAGGAACCAGGAGCCGCCCCCTCAAGGAAAATACGGGGGGGGGGGGAAATATCTGTTTGCCCCCCCCCCAGTATTTGAGACGTAATTCAAGGAAAATCTCAATTTATTGTAGCCATCCGGGCCAGATTATTCGCACACAACACTATCCCTCTTTGTGTGTTGCATAATATCTCTCTTATCAGTTTGATTTTACGCTGCAGCTTATTCGTATTCCTTATTAAGATTATGTAATTGTTGTATTATACTCAACATAATTAGTTATCTGTGTTATACTGTTTGGTCTGTATATATGTGTCTGTGTTTTGGTAGATGGCCATAGAAATCACCGAAGATGCAGTTTTTGGCACACTGACTTGCAAACTTTGATTATTATGCTTAATAATAATTATTATTATAACGTTTATCGCATTTCGTGTGAATGCGTTAGCCGGGGGAGTCATCGTTCAATTTGTTTTTTCCTGTTTAATGCTGCTTTGCCTTAAGAAGACTAAAACAGCTTGTGTTGTGATGCTACCACCGTGTACGTGCGTGCGTACACGTACCCCCCCCCCCCCCGATCCTCTTTTACGTAATGTGTGAGTGTGAACACCGTTCACTGTTCGCAGGGAGTTTTGGCCCCCCCCCCAACCCTGAACATCTTCCTACGCCACTGTATTGATCTGTTTATTTAAAGTTGATTGTATCTCTTTCTCTATCCCTGTCACCAAAACAACCACATATGGTCACCGGATTAGTTACTCTGCTGCAAAACAGTGGAACTCTTATCCTTTCCATATCCGCCACCTACCCACCATTGAATCCTTTAAACGGGCACTAAAAACATCTGTTCCACGAGCATTACTCCTTGCAGTACACCAATCAACATAGTTGTCAATAGTTGAGGATTATAGTCAACTGACTAGTCCGCTTGTTCATCTTTCTCTACAGATTTATGGCACTCTCCATCCTTACTGTTTGTTCCCTGATTCCTCTTTGTGTCTTCTATGTTTGTCTTTTGTTACTTGTCTGCTTGGTTGTTTCTCCTTCCGTCCTTCGTAGAAGCGGTCCGGTGGCGCAACGGTTAGGGCCTGTCACCAATACAGTGAAGGTTGGCTGTCCTGGGTTCAGTTCTCGTCTCGGGCACGCTGTTCTTTCTCTGCATGTGACATCTGTTTACAGGGCTGGCTGCCTTGCCGTGATATAGCCTTAGTTGCTGGCTCGGCGTAAAACACCAATTTAAAAAAAAACCCGTCCTTCGTATTCTGTCCATTTCTCCTTCTTGAGCTTGCCCTTCGTGAGCGTGAGTATGCTCTATATAAATCACACCTTGTATTATTATTATTATTATTATATCTCGTAGGTTGGCACCCGTATGACGTCAATGGCTGATGGTGCAGGTAGCATGGGGCTGGTTGGTGTTAAATGGGTCCGTGATTTAATTTCCTGGGCTGGATCCGGGTCATTGCTTATGGCAACAACAGACAGCCCCCCACTTATGTGTTTGCACTGACTTGTGCCACACATGCGTATCCCAGCCGTACCCACTTTGATCTGTAGATTTCAGTTAATTTATTCAACCGTTCGTAATGTGGGTCTAGAGTCTAGACAAAGGAGGCAGTGTGCCTGAACGATTTGATAGCAGCAGTAGTAGCAGTACGGGTAGATTTATGTTATTTGAGTATGTAGATCGATCGTGAAACATAGACGACTCACTGTTGTCGCCTCGAAAAATATGGGCTGTTTCGATTGTTTTGGTTTATATAAGATAGGAATATTGCACGACCTCCCAGAAGTTTGGCAAACGTCTGTGTGGCCGTTGTGGAGGGAGTTCGTACGGTCGGGGCGTCCCTCCAAGATGCACGAACGAAAAGAGATGGGTGGAAAAGATCGCTGCTGCTGTGTTATCAATTGTCCCAAAAATAAGTTTCAAAAGACAGGCAGGAGTACTGTTAGTGTTATTTGCTTTCTCGATGCCTAACAGTTCAAAGATGAAATCCATGTGGTTGCAAGTGACACGACCAGACTTTCTTGACTTTCAGATTATATACATAAATATATCTCAAACAAATAATACTTTTGTACCAAGAGTAGTCTATCCATATATCATTTAAGAACATAAAATATGGCGCAGACACGGAGAAATGTCAGCATATTATTTTTTAAAACTTTATTTGATAAAAGCTTTTTACAATTATTAACGTGGCTTATGATTGATCTTGTATTTAGTTTGTTGTTCACGAGCAAGTATATTTCAGTACATCTAACGAATGAAAACAGTTTTATTATCTCAAACTTATCTACTGTCCAGCTTTCCGCATTTGTGAAGAAAGGTACCTGTCGACACTAGTCTTAGTCAACAGATGTTCTCGCCACCGACGTACACAGATGGAAGAGCCAGATGCGGGCAGACCGTGTCGGTTTCTTTTCATCGTCTTGCTTTCTATCTACTGCTGACGATGTAAAATCGTTAGTGTGGCGAGAACTGGCAAGTGGGAAAGCGACTTTGTCCGCTCACACACACTTGAAACCGCTTCCATTCCGTGTCAAAAAAGCTGAAATGTGTTGCTCGCCAGAGACGCTCACAGTGAAAGCATGCTTTCGTCTAAGGCACGCTCGTCTCGACCTACTGATTTGCACACTGCACAACGAAAACTGCCAAATACTGATTGAATGTTCCCGTTGGACACCAGTCTAAAGAAAATACCTCGTTAGTAGTGAGTTATGTGGTGCCATTGCCTGGCAGAAAGGTACGGTCAGAGAAGTTAGTGTAAATAAGGAGCAGGCTAGTGCTCGTGTGTATTTAATAAAGAGCAGGCTAGAACTCGTGTGTATTAAACAAGGAGCGGACTGTGCTCGTAGTTATTTAATAAAGAGCAGACTGTGCTTTTAGGTATTTAATAAGGAGCAGGCTAGAGCTCGTGGGTATTTAATGGTATTTAATAAGGAGCAGACTGTGCTTGTGCTTCTTTCATACGAACGTAAAATCTGTCCTTCTATATGGGTCTGAGACATGGCGTGTGACAAACACCATCACCAACAAGATTCAAACATTCATCAACAGATGTCTGCGCCACATTTTCAACATCAGATGGCCCGAGAAGATCTCCAATGCATACCTGTGGGAGAGAGCCAACCAAAAACCTGCCAGCCAACACATCAAGAAGCAAAAGTGGGGCTGGGTCGGTCACACCCTGCGAAAGCCGGCCGAAAATCTAACACGACAAGCTCTGGACTGGAACCCACAGGGGAGACGCAGGGTTGGGAGACCCAGACAGACGTGGAGAAGATCGGCCCACGGCGAGGCGGAAGCAGCTGGAATGACATGGGCCCAACTGAGGAGGGAGGCCCAGAACCGGGTTCGCTGGCGTGGTGTAGTTGCGGCCCTATGCTCCACTGGGGGTGAAAAGGAATAAGAAGAAGATAAGAAGACTGTGCTTGTAGGTATTTAATAAGGAGCAGGCTAATGCTCATGGCTCTGTCCAAAGCAGTGACGTGTGAGTATGTTATCTGGGCTGATTCGAGTAAAAGGTGATATTCTTCTTGTGCACCAGAGTCGATTTTGCTGCTGTCCACTACTGACAGTGTTAAATTCTATCGTAACACTACTGCCATGTTCCTTCCAGTCCCTAGCTGTATGAGGCAGAAGTCTATCGGCGTTTTGTGACCCAGCGCGAGTGGGTTTCATCACCTCAGATGATTCACATGTCAGAACGACAGAAATTTAGCGAAATTCATGGCCGTGATTCAAAGTTGAATGTATGCGGATAACACCCACGGCCGATGCTAAGTTATATTGTTCCCCAGACATAACTTATTATTACTTATGATAGTTACCTGCTATCTATCCAGATGGTATCTGATGACATACTTAGCAATGATCGAAACATTTGATAATTTTAGGATTTTTTTTTTAATGATTTGTTGTTTTATTGCAGCTTAATAGGAATGTGTGGTTGAACACTTCGCACTGTTGATTGAACTTTGCAACTCATTCCCGTCATAAGCAGGGCTGTCTGCATGATTTAAGGACTCTACGTCAAGTACCCGTTCCCGACAACTGGGTGGACAAAAGAAGTCCCTGAGTACGAAGGCATCAAGCCAGCGCGCCTCTGGGGTTCAGGCGCCAGTGCTCTAATCTCTTGATTACCTGCTCCGGAGTCCTAGCATCATCCGTCGCTTACACAAAAATAATAAAAGCCCCCCCCCCATCTCACCTTAGTGCTTGGCCCTAGGCAACTTCCTAGATCACCTAATGGTAGAACCAGGCCTGATGACACCTGCATGTGTGACATAGTTACTGTTGGTTATATGTTGACTTTGATTCCATAGTCATAATCTTAACTTGCTTTACGACTGTGTTGTAGATTGTTGGCTGACTGCACACGCGATCGAGTAGGAGACTGAATCACAGAATCATACGAATGCTGGATACATTGATGCGTGAAGGGTGGAAGCCGGGTGTGAGATAAGCCAGCAAAGGACGCGCCCCTTTTCCCTTGTACACGGTCCAGTGCACCCGTTCCCCTCGGTGCAGCGAGGACAAGCGAGTTTTTTAATTAACCATCACACTACCGGGCGCCACGGTGTGGTGGGAGTGAGGAATCTCCATACTAAAAATAGGCTGGATGAACTTGTATTAAGTCAATTAACCTCGGTAAAGAACATAGGTAAAATATGACAGCTGTGCAAACAAAGAGGACTCGCATTTCGACAGTTTCCGGTTATTACGTAAGTTAATCAACCGTAAGTAGTTAGAGAAGCAGTCAAGCAGAACCTGCGCCGTTTATTGAGCCGCGGAGTTGGCAGCCCTCCAGGGAGAAGTCAGCACGACTGTGTTGTACGTACATGGATGTACCTGCCAACTGCACGCTGCGTCGGTGGGGACGGAGATGTGTTATTGACCTCGATGATACCGGGAAGGGAAATAATCTTCAAACCAGCAGAGGAAGGACTGAGGGAGTTATCTCCCGTCTTCCTGATGCTTTGTCCTGCCTGTGGGTATCGTGGAAGGGATGGAATTAGCTCGGCATCGCTCGTAGAGGCGTGGCCTGTCGCTTGTAGACCGGTTGATGGAGCTTGTATTGGTTACTCTGGCTTGAATGAATCAGTTGTAACCAAAATTATACTTTGTTAGGTACGTATATATGATTGTGGTTTAATATAAAGACTGGAAATTCAGTGTTCGATGGTGCACTACTTTCTTTGACCGGGAAACTACAACACGAAGACAAAAGATCTTGCATCAGTGCAAGCAGGAGAGAAGGATATGACCCTTGTATACAGCTCAGCGCGGACTGTCTTGGTGCAAGAAGAACCAAGTCAACGACAATAAACTTTTGGGATTGTTCGAGCTGTGGCCGAGAGGATGCGAGAGGTCCTGGAGTGGACTGTGACTACTTGCTGTCTGAGTAAAAGCATACCACTAAGTGCTGTAACGGTAGTTAGTCAAGAAATGCAATTTGTCAGCGCAGATGCTGCCGTCTTGGTGTTTTTGGATCTACTTACGCGAAATCGATGTTTAAGACGTAAAACTTTTCATTACGTTAATTTTATCGGTGGGCCTGGTGATTGCAACAACGGAGTAGGGTATGAAAAACTTCGATTTTTACAGCCAAAATATCGGGGCTTTCAATTTCCAAGCTCAAGCATATCTTTTGTGTGTTTTGGTAATTTAATTGCATACATAGTTATATATATATATATACTGTTTTAAACACCATAACGTCTTATGATTTATGGTAAGATGCTTACTTTAATAGCTGGCTGGCAAGCAAAAGCCGGTTACAATCTGCCGTGGGTTTCAGAAAACAACTTCAGAAAAATTACCCAACCTTATACGCTTTAGCTAAATTAAGTAGTGTCAGGTGGTATTACCGTATCACTTAACTAGTCTACTGATGTTGAAAAAAACTTTTAGCATGATTACTTTTAATAAACATATTTAAGAGACTAAAGAACCTTTTATCAGCGTTCTTTTAAAGTAAAAAAAAAAAATCTTTAACTGATAATTAAGCTAGTCGAAATTCACCTCATATCCTTGACAAGATGCGTGGTGTCGGAGAGATTACAACTCCCATCACTTTTATCACCATTTCGAAAGCATACCTGTCATATGACTTTAAAAACCCTGATAAGCCACAAATTCTTAAGTGTGGCATAACATGAGTAAAAAATGCACTTAAATGTGTAAGCGAAAGCAAGTCTCCTCGCTCTGGGGCCAGTTGCACAACACATTTCTAATTTTAAACACTTTTAGGCCTTAACTCTATTTAGATAATTAATTTAAAGTTCACACTACAATTTTAGACTTTTTAAAACTAAAACTGCTTTAAGTAAGATAAAGTTGTTTAAGTCTGACTTCCCGTCCTGTCAGTACAATTTTTTGTCTGTTTTTCTGCAATGCATCAAAATGGCTAAGAAGAGATTTTGCTTCTTTAGAACAGTTTTAAGGTTTAGAAACGTGTTGTGCAACTGGCCCCAGACCGATTAAAACCTTTGAAAAAGGAAGTGAGGTTCGTGTGCTGAAGTTCACGCGCTTGCGCAGTAAGCGTATCACCGGAAATGAAATGTCGTCTGCTTTCAGCGGCCGCCTAAGTGTCAGCAAGAATGAAGGGCGATGCACAGAAGCGGAGGAGCAGCTAGGTTCTACAGGGTGGGAGGTGCCATGGACCCTCAGCGGGACGTCGACAGAGGCTGGGCATGGGTAGTGCTGGTCGCGACAGTAGTCAACATGATGCTGCAGTCTTTTCTCTCTGTGTCTGCCGGAATATTCCAGGTAAGAACCGAGGTTCCTGTGAAACTCCTTACTCTCTCTCTCTCTCTACCTCAATACATTCTTCCGACCTAGTACCGTATAATTATAATTAATATTTGATTTTTTTCAATGTTTTTCAGTAAGCTATTTGGTAATAAAAAGACGTGCTTTATGAATGTGCTTCGATCACAGTTCTTGGCTGTTGAAGATGTGAACAAGTTTGCGCGTGCGCAGACGTAGTACGGGTGTGGACTACTTTCGTAAAACAAAGCAAAAGAAAAAAATCCCTTTTTCTTATTTATTGTTATGATTATTGTGTGAGGCAGATAGAGTTTCTAGAGGCGTTTGAGAGCAGCAGCAAAGGTGTCATCGCTCTGATCGGCGCCATGTCTGCGTGTGGACAGACACTGCTGGGTAGGTCATTCACTTTCACTCTCTTCTTTACTGTCTTCCTGCGCGTATAAGATCAAGGGTTGGATATAGCCGCAGGGACAGAAAACAGATGTAGGGCACGGGAAGTGCAATTTCCCCCCATTTACCTCCCCTGGTTAAACCACAGCGCTGTGCTAATAATTAAATTATTAAACACTAATGTTGGGTTTACATGAGAGAGAGAGAGCATTTCTCTAGTCTCAGGCTTGAGGATATTGCAACCTTTCATTTCTAACTCCACTAACCACCCGGCTACGTAAACCTTTTTTTTCCCCCACGTTTCAACTTATAGCATTTAGTTTTACACGTTCTTCACGTTCTCAATAATGTTAAGGACTACGGGTTCTTTCTTTTTTTTTTTCGTTTTTTTTTTTCGCTACTTTTCCCTTGGACAGTGCCTACCGCTACATGTTTGCACGTTGAAAGTGGACTACATCTAGTGCTACGTGTTTTCACGTTCCACCTGGACAGTGCTCCGAGCTTTCCGTGGTCAGGGTTTATCGTAGTACATTGTCCTCAGGCCCTGTTGCCGGCGTCCTGAGCAGCGCCGTGACCCCGCGAGTGACCATCATGCTGGGAGCTCTGCTCATCGCCTTCGGCCTTCTCACCGCCAGCTTCGCCACTGACCTCGTCTCACTCATTCTTTTCTATGGCGTCGTTGCCGGTGAGTGGAATAAGTCGTCACGTGATCCCGTGAGTCTGTGTAGTGGGGAATATTGTTGCATGCGAGTGGCTAAACCCATGCACTTGAGCCATACGCCAAGATCAACAGCTGAGTGGAAAGGGTGAGCGGTTTGAAACAGCAGTGCAAACTTGAAGAATCTAAAGCACTAATGGTTCACCTTTTGCCACAAAAAAAACTGGTTCTGTTCATTCAGATTAGTCGTTTTGCTGGTGCTGGATGACGTGAATGGGATATGGGAATGGATATGTAGCTTGACAATGACGTGAGTGTGGTATACTACTGCTAATAAAGGGGATTTGTGTAACTCATTTCTCTAAGTGAACGTTATGTGAAAGTGACGTGAGTGAGCTGTGGGAATATGATGTAGACATTCTATCACAATGACAGGCAATAACAAAGAAACAACATAAAAAGATAGTTCTTTAATATTCTGTTCTTGACAGGCACTGGTTCGGGTCTGGCCTACACGCCATCTGTAACCTTCATCGCCGTTTACTTCGTTCGTTACCGCGTCATCGTCAACGGCCTCATCCTGGCGGCGCCCGGGATCGGGGTCCTGGCGGGCCCCTACCTTCTGCGCTGGCTGATCGAGACTCAGGGCTGGCGTCTGGCGCTGGCTGCATGTGGCGCCTTAATGCTGCATATGTGCGTATTGTCTGCCCTCCTCTTCACGCCCCCTGGTAAGGGGACTAGCGCATCATGCACGTGCATCTGTACGAAGGATATCGCGAAAGGTCAGCTGATCAAGGTCGACACGCTCCCAACGCGCGACCCGAACCTTGGGTCGACGACGAACTGGAAGATGTCGGAGCTGGGAAGTGTGCTGCTGACTGACTCTGTTGTGTGGACGGTGGAGAAGACAAGCAAAGCTGAGACAACGTCACTAAGGTTAGTGGTTTCCGAGGCTGGAGAGTGCTATGGATTATCTTGCTTGTGGAGTATAGATTGATTGGCTTGTGGATTATGAGCTTGTGTGTGTATGGGTGTGTGGAACGTCAGACAGAAATCAGTTACGTCTTGCTAAAATACTGTAGTTAGTATATATTAAAAATGGAAGAATGCACATTCTTTGTGGGGGAACTATTTCCTATAGGAAAAGAACAACAAAGGCCTTTACTGCTTTGTGCCAAACAATTTAGAAACGCAAAGATTAGTCCATCGGTGGACGGCCCCTACACAACCTGCGCTTTGAATACTTCGTTGATCTGATGGAAGCACCATCAACAAACTGCAAGACTATGCTAACAGTCTGACAGGTGCCAGTGATGACGGAATTGAGACCAGCGCTGACTAGATCGAATTACTGCTTAACAGCAACGACAATAGCAAAGCAGAGATCTTCACGAACAGAGTAAAAGCGCGAGGAGATGAACGCCTTCAAGTACCTGAGAACCACATTTTGTCAAAGATAACGGAGCGCGGTCGTGACCAGGAACCTTCTCTCACGACAGTGAAGCAGAGCATGTTGACCTATTATGGCCTTATGACCCGCCCCTGCCATTGAGGGTGGTCGATGCTGATGTGAAACGAGGAAGAACTGACTGGCGAACGTGAGGGAGTGGTCTTGGTCGTCCCGTGCAGGATCTTCTCGATAGACCTAGGTGGCGCTCTAGTCAGCTGCTGCGTCTAACCTGGTGCCTCCGATGCCTTGTCGATTAGTCAAGAAAGGAACGTAGGAATAAATGATTTTCCCCTAGGTGCTAGCCCGGCATGGCCTGTTCTTTCTATCTTCTATGTCGCCATCTTTCTGCTTTTTCCTCCACTCCTGAATAATTATCTTTCTTATTCTCCTCATCGTTATCGCCATGTTGAGGTGTTAGGATGAGTGGGTGTGTGATAGGACTACTGTACAGTGCATGTCTTTAAAGTGTACGACGGGATGGGTATGAATGGATAGGTGATTGTATGTATGAGAGGATGAACCCTATATGCTCACCTTGAGTGACAATGGCTGAAATGGCCCTAAGTCAATAAAATGTTCGAGTTCGAGTTATCGCCATGTTTCTAAACTTCGTGGTCTTTGTTTTAAAATTTTGTGGATGTTACTCGTCTAAGGCATTTAGCGAAGCAAAGCCTCTCGACCCTGAGAAGAGAGGCGAAGCGTCTCGCAGCTAATGTCCATGTTTTGGTTACTACAGGCACCGCCTGACAAAGCTTCTGCGGCTGCGGTTCATGTGGATCATGTGTCTGAACCAGTTCCTCCTCTATGCCGGCTACTCCGTCAACTCCATCCTCTTCCCCTCCTACGCGCAAAGCGTGGGCGTGGCCTTCTCGGACCTGCCCGCCCTGTACACAGTGTACGGAGCGACCATGATCGTCTCACGCGTAACCGCCGGTTTCATCTTCAACCGCCTGCCGCAGCACCACGTGACCATTTACCTCGTCCTGCAGCTGTGCGTGGCGCTGGTGCTGTTGTTGCTGCCGCTGTACGGACTGAATCTGCAGCTGCTCTTCTTCGCGCAGTTTCTAATCGGTGCGTGTCTCCAGGTAGCAGCAAAAATTTGGACGCTTTTATTTCCCAAAATAAGGTCACGGTGTGTCTTGTTTTGGTAACTGGTGATGTTTGTGGGTTTGCTTGTGGAGACCGGAGTGTTTGGCAAGTAGTATTTTGTCCCGAACTCCACCCAATGAAAAGAAAAAGAAGAATGTTTTGCACTTTTGTAGCCTTCAAACCGATCACGACGCTCGGGCATAGGTGCTCATTCTCTCTCTCTCTCTGTCTCTACATTCCATGTAGCACTCACCCCAAGTTTTTATGAGGGACACCGGGAGACAGACGTCCCCGCACATACTTGTGAGCTAGGGTTGACTCAGCGTGATTTAAAAGTGATGTCAGTGGAAGGTAGCTATGGGCGGATGAGAGTGCACTACAGCGACATAGTTACCCACGTGTAAACGATCCAGTAAGTCTTATCTTTCTTCCCCCCCCCCAACCCCCCTTCCCCCACCAAAAATGTTTTTGATTACTATGCGTAAATGAAACTCGGGGTTTGATTTGCTCTTCCGCAGGTCTGACCTATGGTCCGGTGTTTCTGCTCGTCACGCCAATGCTCATTTCACAGGTGGGCATGGACAACCTACCTGTAGCCTTCGGCACACTAATGCTTTGCTGTGGATTTGGCTACATCATCGCTCCACCTATAGGAGGTATCGGCTTGAGAGAGAGATGGAGGATAAAATATTTCATCAAAAACTGCATTAGTTGAAGAACGGACAATGTGAGATGACAAAATACGGACATGCTAGCATAGATACCCCATTTTGTAATATATATAATATAAGCATCACTTATTCCTAAGCCAAAAGATCCCCTAAAGTGTATAGCCTTTGTCTGTTGCCGGTGATAGTTACTGGGATGACAAGGTGTTGACACGGTTTTTTTAAATGCATCATTTTGAAGGAATTGTCCTGCTTCTCCTGCACCACACTTAGCTACGTCAGGTTTTTTTTTAAAAGACAAGTTGAATATTGTGGCTCTTCTCCACCTGTAAACATATATTCTCACGAAACACTTTGGGACAATTTTTTTCAGGTCTGATGTACGACATTTTTGGTGACTACAAAGTCTCCTATCATATAGCAGGTAAGTTCTTTGGCAGTGGATGTGTAGTGGTCTTTGTTGAGGATGTGATCATCGGCCTCGTGAGGTCTAGCATACCAAATCCTCCATGCAAACCCACAGTAGGCATTCGAGGAAATTATGAAATGATTGCTTATAATCTGCAATTGGCGGACTATTCCCATTAGTTTTCTTAATATGTGTGTCAATTTTCTGCACAAAACGTTTGAGTTTCGGAAGAAATAAAAAAAAAATTTTTTAACGAAGTTAATAGTTTTTTTTTTATAGCTGATTGATGAACTTTCAGGGTCAACGATCGCCTTGGCAGCTCTGTCGGTTATACCATTGTTAGTTCTGAAAGTCGACAAGGAAAAGGACGAAAAGGTCAAGGCGACAGCCTTGTTATCTCCTAGCGACGCAGACGCCGAATGTGACGGGTTGGTGGCAAAAAACACTAACGGCTCCACGTCTTCTTTTCTCACCGGAAAAGCCAGCGAACCTTCCCTGTTGTCCACCGCTCCGCCAGTCAGTGAACTAACTGAAAACTGGGAATTAGAGTCTGCAAGTTCGTTCCGGGAGGTCTGATCCAAGAATCGATGAAGGATTGAAAGAATCTAATAATAATAATAATGAAGATTTGTATAGCGCATATTCACACTCATAGAGAGCATGCTCTTAGCGCTTAAAACAAGGAAGAGACATGGACTAAATGGACAGAACACGAGGGACGGAAGAATAAACGACAGTACTGACGACAAACAGAAAACACAAAAAGGCACCAAGTAACAGGAACAGAGAAAATAGCGATTCTGCAGAGAAAGATGGGTAGACAAGTAGCAAGAGCGGGAGGGGAAGGGTGAAAAGGACGAGCATTGTGTGGACTGTTAGGAGTAATGCTTAAGGAAGAGGTGCGTTTTCAGTGCAGTATCTACCCGTGGTGGAGAGCGTCGACCCAGTGCTGCCAGACGATTTGTGCTGGTGACTCGCCTGTCATGTTGAACTGTTTGCAGTCACTGCGTTCGAATACCTATTTTACAAAATTCTGGCGTGGTTTATACATTTATTGGTGTGGACACGTTTTATATGCAAAATTATTCCTTTATAATTATACATCAGTATACCGTTTAAATAAATCTTTATCTGTGCTCGCCTTCTTCATGTGTAGATAGTCTCATATGTTAATGGCCGTTATATGCTGTGTGTATGTGTCCCATATACTAGTGGCCGAAATGGCTTCGAAGAATCCGTTGTTTTGTTTTTTGTCGCTGCCTTTATTTTCCCACTTAGAAAATTTCTGCAAAGTGGGCAGGGGAAGTTTTCCAGTTGCTAGCCCGAACGATCATCGAACCTGTGACTTCTGGTCCAGCGCGCTAACCACCAGTCTACGGCGCTTCAGAGTATCGTTTTTTTTTTGTTGTTTGGAAATACCTGTGCACGCATGTTTCAATTAGCAAGCGGTACGTGTAATGGATATGTCATGTTTTAAAAATAAACATTAAAATTTTATCTTAAAATGATTACAAAGTTCTAAACAAAGCAGTTAGGCGACGTGAAGGAAGATTTTGAGGCCTCTTGTACACACCAATCTTAATAAGAAAACGATGAAGTTAGAGAAGAGAAACGGGCAGAGAAGAAATATTATTGAAGCGAATAACGCCAGAGAAGAAGGCTGGACGACACCTCACATTTTGCACGTGAGTCTCGGACAAAGGTAAAAATTAAAAATTAGGTCAGTGACCTAAGGAAGTGATGTGATCCCAATTTTCTCGGGGGTCAGCTTTTATGAAGGTTGTGCCCATCACTTCCCCCACGCTGCTTTACTTTCCTCAACCCTCTACAGAGACAGTACCTACGTCACAGTTTGGTCAACTGCGGGTAAGTACGCTAGGAATAATAATACAGCGCATTTATATGGCTCCTTTACCCAAGACCAGCCAAGTTCAAATGTCGCTCTAATTTCTAGGCTATCCCCTCCCCGCCACCACTCACTGGACTGTGGATCAGTTCAAGGGGTTGAAGAAAACATGAAGTGGTTAGATGAAAATGACAATGTGTTTATTTGTTAATATTGTAGAATTAATCATGGACTGGAGACAAAATCCTGTACACATGTGACTGCATTTACAAACAGGTGACCAAGCCAAATGTAAAAAAAAAGGAATGAAAGGTAAAAGAAAAATCTGTGAAACAATCATTTTTCCATCCTCCACACAAAAATCCCAGCAAAACATTTCGGAGCCTCTGATTGGTTTGGTTAACCTGTAATCTAATCCCAATTAAACATCATCAGAATGCTGAAAATGACAGCGGGTCAGGTGTTGTCATATTTTGTTACTGTATAGATGCATTTACACTCAGCCCATCATTCACAATTACTTTAAAAGATCCAAAACAAAGAAATTATGAGTACTGTATTTTTTTATTTACACAAGTTTATTGCCATTGTACATTCACATCCATACCTCTAAACACACACTGAGCTGGTATCACTTTGAGTTCATTACTCTTTTTATATCTGCTTCTTTGAGAAAGTGGACCCCACCACTGACTTTTCCAATTGTAGTTTTAAATTTTGTGTCATCTTTACTGCTTTTTCTGAAAAAAAGTACAGATATCGTAGTAATACAGGAAATTGTGTTAAACAACAGCAAACTTGATTGTCAACTATAACTTAAAGGACAAAGGGATAGTGATGAAAAGCCAGTGTGCTCATGCGCAGGTGTGTGCATGCATGCATATATGTGTGAGTGTGTGGTGTTACTTCATGAGCTGAAATATATAATCCACATGAAATGAATATGTAAATCACATAAGGCTAACCTTAAAACTGATTTAACTGCATCTTTAGTAGCAAAAGAATTTTTTTCAATCTCTAATGTTTAGCCGCTATACCATGTAACGTATATGCTCAAGTTTTTGTTAATGTCAACACCAAATAAGCAAAACAATGTCTAGTGTTGAATACATATCCATATATATAGATAGATATATGTAACTGTAAAGATCTTTGTCTATTGTTGTCTTAAAATAGATAGTAATGATAAAGTAGATGAAACATAAATATACAATGTACTTACTTGTCTTTCTTCTCTGGACCTTTTGCTACTTTTGTTTTCACCCCAATCCGAAGATCCTACAAAACATACATTGCATACTGTCAACATCAACAACATTCTGATCTACAACAAAGAGTCTAAATCTTTATTCACAATTTAATTATCATAATATCAACAGCTCAGAAGATGGAATTATTATAAAAATTATTGTGATTTTCATAATAATTCCACCTTATTAATCTTCTGAGCTGTTACAGTATAGAGCATTGTAGTGTGTAGAATAAAATATACTAATTAAACACTAAGTTTGGGGTGTAGTGACTGCCTGTTTGCCATAAAACCAAGCAAACAACTCATTAAAATGGCAAAAAACATCACAGGCACCATTTAAATTTTCATTAAGTAATGTGCACTACTTACATTTTCTTGTATCATCTGCATTCAATAATTTAAAACACTGCAAGTATGAGTCCAAAAATAGAGCTAAGATTGCCCAAATAGATAACCAAATAGACATTTGCCACCTGCAGTCATACCTGTCTGTGTCTTTGATAATTGATATTCCTCTTCTTTCTCTCCATTTTCCTGACCCAGACTTTTGGGATCTGTTACAAAAATTAAATAGACTGAGACTGTCAAAATGCCCGAATATTGTCTGCAGGAAAAACAATTTCCAATGTTCTCTTGAATGCTTCTATACCATTACCACTCTTTTCTTCCAAGAACAGTTTGTACAAACCAAATTAAGAATCCAAAGCATTAAATTTTGACTTCTACTACTGTTAGTATTATCATAAATTTTGCACATAAATTGTTTATTAATCTTACCTTTGCTCCCAGATCTCTTAATTTGGCTATTTCTGCTTCTGTCTTGGTCCGACCAGTGAAACCTTGAATGCCTAGCTGACGAATTTCAGCCCGAGCCTTTTCAAGGTTAAACTCAGGTTGAGTTGAGGTCTGTAGTGATGATGATGGAATAGCCTACAAAAAAACAAGTTTTCATTGCAGCTTTTACTAATTTATTAGCTTCATAGAAGTTATAAAATACTAAAATTTTAAGTGAAGTAATAAATTAGTTGAAGAATTTTCTTAGCGTAGGATAAAAGTAAACTACGACATTTTTTACAAATGTTTCTGATCTCAAGTATGCACTCCTTAAATATCTGAACATTCCAAATAGTTTTATTATACCACACTACTAACTTTTCTTTTTACTAATTTTGCAAGATGGTTCAGATACTTTGATGTGTCAAATATTCTAGACACTAACGGAAAAAAATTACTAACAGAAAGCAAATACTTCATATGGCTGCCATTTCACGAAATGAAGCAATACTTGGTACCTCTGTTCACTAATCGTACACATCGTAGCCATTTTCGCATAAAATCAGCAAATCAAAAATTACACTTTAAATTGTAACTGCAAACTGAACTATGGTTAATTACCTCATTTTTAACATTTTTCCTTTTCCTTGATGGTTCATGATACACGATGATCTCTGGTTTGTTAGCCGATGAAGATTGTTTTTGTACAGCCCCATTGGACATGCTGCGAGCGGCCATTTTGGATAGATTGGTCAAGGGAAGCAACTCTAAGTAAAATTAGATTTTTGGAGTTGCGTCGCTTTTGCTATCGGCGAAGAAAGTGTCAACTATTTTTTTTTTTCATGACATCGATTGAAATTCTTTTGCAACATGCAGCCAACAATCAACTAATTTATATTTTTAAAACAAAAGCTGCATATCATGCAAACTGGTCTCCACACAACCCTGCTGTCTTGCCTACCCAACACTTTGTGGTAGAGCATATTTGCTCCAAGTTACCTCTAGGACCACACATGACGCCACCCGTGCCTCTCACAAACCTGTGCATTTGACGGATGAAAGCGAAATAATGAGTTGAGACTATGTATTATCACCTTCTATTGGCACTTGGAGCTGTTCCCTTCGAGTTATTCTCTGTTCCTGAAGATTTGATTTCCAAAGTCGACAGCTACACAGCAGTCATAGACATCAAGATTGCAACGACAGCAGCTAAACAGGATTTGACGCAGCATTACCATCAGGTTAACTACCGAGTACAGACTAAATCTTCGTGTACAGGTGCGAGACGTGGACTCTGCTTACTGATGTAGAAAAAAGAATCCATGAGTACTCGACCGAATTTCCTTTTGTAGAGCCAAAAACTCTGTGTGGAGGCAACGACCAACGATGCGGGCTAGTTATTTGACGGCACGACAGTTTACAGTCCACGAATAAATAATAATAATAGATCAAGGCCAGTGATAAAACCGTTCTTTAGGTTACCTTGGAAGGTGGTTGGCGCTGAAGAGAGAGAGAGAGGAAAAACGATACTGGCTGTCTAACATAAAAGAATGGATTGGAAATACCATGCAGGACTCAAAACAAGCCTAGGGGAACCTTATCAGCTGTTGCCTTTGTCCACTTGTCCCCCCCTGACAGCCAGTGTCGGCAAACCAGCATAGCTGGTTGTCAGCTGGTACCCAGGCAAGGGAAAAATGAATGTTGTGTAAAGCAATAACATTAGTTCCTAATTTTTCTTCTGCACTATGCTGCTTGTGTATAGGTCTTCATATAAAAACCTGCTAAACAGCTAAATGGGAAACTTTGTGACATACCAGCGACATGTTTCACTACGACAGCTTGTGGAGAAGCTTTGACAAACCTTAACAATATATTTTGCTGCTAGGTAGATTTCTATTGTTTATTTGTTTTGTCGAGCTTTTTAGGATACAGCAATAACATACACTTCACAGCAAAAGAGAGAAAGAAAAAGAAGGAAAATAAGAAAATCCACTGTCGTTCCTTGCCGCCAGGCGGCAGTAAGCGATGAGAGGACATTCGATTCTGCCAGCTGCACATAAAAGCCTGGAACAGAAGACATGGTTTGTGAAATCGGCCCCACTGCAGTCACTGCACATGCAGGAAATAACGAAGTCCGCCCGAAGCAGAGACTAAAAGCAAGGTTGCGCTTCGGCGGACTGTCAAGATCGCTGACGTCACACTTCCGAAGGCTTCCGAAGTTTACGCCTTCACTGAGACCTTTAGGGGAAAAAAAAATCAGCACCCCGGACCGCACGAAAAATACAAGATTTATGAAAACTTCTAACTTCCCCTGATCTCTATGCGGCAGCAACTAGAATCAAAACACCCTGTCCACCTGGACAGAGGCCGGGGTGAGCTCCGCACGGGAAATAAACAAAAATACGAATTTCTCAAAATTCATGCGTGTCAGTGACAACTAAAGCACCCTGTGTGTTGAACTACGACTTGTCTATATTACTGTCCAACCAACCACCCCTCCATATACGCTACACACATGCAGAGAATGACTCGTCTGTGGACTCAGGAATGCCATATATAGAATTTTAGATTGTCTCGCCGCGAGGTCATTTCTTGTTGATCCAACTTGTCATTTAACTGTTTCTCCAAATTCTCCAGTTTGTCCTCTAAAGACAGACACAGCTGTTCCATCTACCTCGCCTTCTGCTCATTTCCACATTCTCAGTGATAATACCGTCATATGTTGCTTTGTTGTTTGACTTTCAGAAGAAACTTTTCTTGAAACAGCTTACTGTCAAACATTCACTAAGGCGGAATGTTCATTCCGGACGTGAAGCATTCAGCTAAAATAGTTCACTGCGCACTGCATGGGTGCTATCTGATGAACGACAAATGAAAATGACCAGTGACAGTCATGAAGAAAGCGTCTGTAGAAAACGTATTTTCTACCTTCATTAATTAAGTCTGAGGGGGGTCAAGGCGGGGTGGTCATAAATCTTGACCAGTGACACGCGGCTCGCCGACTTGAAGCAGGACGGCCGTGGGAAAAGTTTAGTGTCTGCCAGTTTCCCTGACTCGGTCAACTTCAAAGGGGGACTGGAGACACGCCACGCGGAGGAGAAACATCTTGGCCTCTGCGTGAGAAAATACTCACTTTTCTAAGCTGCATCTCGTGGAGACGTAAAATTGCATGTGGTGAAGATATGCCGTTTGTGTTGGTAGTTAAAATTGGTGAAAGTGATTCGCCACAGAACTGTGAGTGACTATTGAAGTGGGTATATAATATCTATGTGGACTCTGAATGCGTACTGTTGGAATGTAGTGAAAACAAACCAGAGAGAGAAGAACTAAAACACTTCCTAGATAAATACAGACTGGGGATAAACCTTAGTAACTGCCTCAACCCACTTAAAGAACTTTGGAATAGTATACTGTCACTAGTAGCAGCAATAGTAACAAGCCACCCAAACTCTAGATTAATATAACATAGGCATAGGATAAAACAGGATAGCGTAGCCAAATACATAGATAAAACCCAAAGAAGATAAAAAAAATAAAGTAGAGCAACACATGGGATCTAATAAACCAGCACAATACACCACCACGGCAGGACCCCTAAACACGGGTAGCAAGCAGCAGCAGCAGAAGGAAAAGAGGGCAGCAGGACTGTAACCACCCTTGCTAACTTGGCGGACAACAACAGATAAAGAGGGCACAAAGACAGTACACCACTCATGCAGACTTGGAAAACCTAAACATCAACCAAAACAGGGCACATACAAAAAGTAAGTAACACATCTGGCACCACAAAAACAACAACCCTTCCCCCCACACCTCCCAAACCCCCCCCCCATACTGAGGACGCTTCCCTGTGGGACTCCATTTTCTAGTGGTACCTCGTTGGAAGTTTGATCCTCAATTCTTTCAGCTATTTTTCTGTTTGTTAAAAAGGATTTGATTAGTTGCACTATTTTATTTGGGGTGCCTATGCGGAGGAGTTTCTGTAGCAGGCCCTCGTGCCAAAGCATATGGTAGGCTTTTTCTATGTCTAGAAAAACTCCGCACAGGTTCACTCTTTTTTCTGTGTGGGCATTGATAATTTCCTGTTGCAGTGCTGTTATGTGATCTATAGTGCTTCGTTTCTTCCTAAAACCACTTTGCTCTGGGGGCAGGATGTTGTTGGCCTTGCAAAAGTGGTTTAATCTCTTCTTAATAATTGTCTCAAATGTCTTGCCTAGTTGCGAGGTTAGTGCTATTGGTCTGTAGCTAGATGGGGCTGACTTTGCTTTGCCTGGTTTGGGGATGGGGACTACTGTGGCCCTTTTCCACATTTTAGGGAAACAACTTTTCTCAAGAATATGATTGAAGAGCTCTAAGATAAGGTGTTTGGTTTTCTGATGGCAGTTTTTTAGCATTTGGTAAGTGATAAGATCTGGACCTGGAGCTGACCCTAACTTTTTGGTTGATAGGGCTTGCTCTAGTTCTTCTATAGTTATTCTGTTTGTTAGTTTGAAAGGATCTTCTTGGTTTAGAGGGGGAAGGAAGTTATTTTCTGCCTGTTCTTTGAATAACTTAAAGTCTGGGTCTAAGTTAGAGTCTGAGCTGACTTCTTGAAATTGTTCAGCCAGTAGGTTTGCTTTTTCTAGGTTTGTTTCATATTTGGTACCTTCTTTTATCAGGGTGGGCATGGTGGATCTTGGCCCTTGATTTAATCTTTTGATCTTTCTCCAGCTATCATTTAGGTTAGCATTTAGGTCTAGAGATTCTGTGAACCTGTGCCATTCCTCTTTTTTGGCTTGGAGGATAGTGCTTTTTGCTGCAGCTTTGGCCTTTTTGTATTCTAATCTGTTTTCTATGGTCTTGTGGCTTTTCCATATCTTTAGTTTATGTTTCCTGTTCTTAATTGCTTGTTCACATTCCTTGGTCCACCCACCAGGCTTGCCCAGCATACATGTACTCCTTACCATTTCCATTTGGTGTTGCTGATTTGATTGCTTTATTGATGCTATCTGTCAGTTTGTCAGTCTTGGTGTCTATGTCGTCATCAGGGAGCCATACCTCATTCACTTCTGTTAGTGACGTACAGGGTCCAGTGAGTTCTTTTAGTGTTTATTCTAGAGATTAGGGGACTTGGTTGGCTTATTTTAGTATCTGGCATGGAGATTATAATTGGAAACCCTAACGTGTCCTCTTCGTAAACTTTCCATTCTAAAACATTTGCTAGTTCTGGGGTACAGAGAGATAGATCTATGGTTGAAGTTGAGTCTGTGGAGCCCTGACAGAACACATGCGTGGGTTGGCCATTGTTTAGCAAACAGACCCTTGCATCTTCCATGGCTTCTTCTATCATTTTGCCTCCTTTGTCTGCTTTTGGGTTTTCCCTATCCCAGAGTGGGTTTTTAGCATTAAAGTCTCCCAGTATTAGGTTCCCTGACTGGAGTAATCTTGTTAAGTCTTCTACTGTTATTGAATTATATTTGGTTAGGTTCGATATGTACGCGTTTGTTATTTTTAGCTTTTTGCCTGATGGAAGCGTGATTTCTACACCTACTGCCTCAATTACAGGATTTAGGTTATGGTCTATTTCTGTAGCTGTTATTTCGCTTTTGATATAGATTGCTACTCCCCCTCCTTTATGCAGTTTAGGTCTTGATTTAAATATTGGTGGGTATTTATAGTTTGGAATTTGGATTGGTTCTTTTTTTATAAAGTTGAGTAACTCGCTTTTATTACTATTTAGTGCCCTGCAGTTCCACTGTATAAATCTTATTGTTTGCTTAGACATTTTCGTTTAAAATTGTGAGGAGACCTGATAGCGATCTTATCATTTTAGTCAGACTCGGTACTTCAAGTGTCCGTATAGGTCTTTGGTGGTATGTTTCACGTTTTTGACGTAGTCGTCGATTTTGGTCATCAGGGTCAATATTTCTTTTTTCAGCAGGGTCAGATCGTCTGGTGGGGTTGTCTTGTCGCTCTTTGTTTTCTGGTGTTCTTCTTTATTCTTTGTTAAGTCTTCTGTTGTCGCTCGCCGTGATTGTCTGTGGTGTCTCCGTCTGTAGTGTAGTCTGCCGCGCTGGTGGAAGCTGTTCTCTCTTCTCATTGGTTTGCTCAGATCGAGCGTTTGTTTTTTCTTTGCGGATCCAGCATTTTTCTCTGGAAGTTTTGAGCGCTTCGCTGTATGTAAGTTTACCTGTCGCTCATATCTGGCTGACTTGTCGGTGGATTATTTTTGAAGGGCTGTGTCCAGATTCTCCGCAGTTGATTCAGACAAACTGCTGGGTGTTCTTTTCTGCTGCATTCTCTTGTGTCGTGTGGACCTCCTCAGCGTCTACATACAATTTTAGCTTGCACTTAATGAGAAGAGTCAGCAATATATTTGACAAGATATAGTTATAAATAAGGTAAGCTTTATTTTATTATTAATAACTGCACAAAATAGGAGTAAAATTAATTGTATTTTAAATTATTAAAACAATTTAATTTAGAATGTAATTTTTAAAAATCTAATTAAAAAATAGTTTGTAAATTTTAAAGACATTTTGTTAAATTGCATTTTAAATAGAAAGCTGATTTTTAGCTTAGTTGTTTCCCCTGTTTATAGGTTACCGACTTCTTTTTAGATTACGCCGCGTTTTGGCCTACTGAGTACTAAGGGCATCTTCAAAAATTCTTGCAAAGACCTGGTGCACACCTAAATTACCGAGACTGATTAAACAAACCCAGTGGTTAGTGCAATTTAAAAATTTAAAAAGCATCTCCCCTAAGATTTTTGGCATCCGCACTGGCGTTCAGCACCGCCTGAAACATGCATTCGGCATCGCAGCTGAGGGTCGGATGTCAAGTTTTTCAACTTTGCCCGTCTCAGAGCCAAAGAAAGATTCACGAAACTCAGCCATGGTGTTTGCAGATGACACAGCAAATGCGACACACACCCAGCTAGCATTCCAGTCGCCGATGGCCTGCAAGGATGGGTTGACAATCAACCTGCAAAAGTCCGACGTTTGGGGCAAAAAGCAGATGCATCGCTTATTATCATCCTTGCAAACTTTCAACTCGCAGTTGTTTATTACTTTCTACTTAAGGCTTCATCTAGATCAGGGGTGGGCAAAATACGGCCCGCGCGGCCCGCCTCACCGTTTCATACGGCCCGCCAAAACATATAAGATTTTTTTTTAATATTCCCAAACTTTCAGTTTTCAACCGAAACTCAGATTCCACAGATTTTACCGTGAGAGCCGGCAGCGCGCATGCGTACTCAGTGCGGAAATCCCCGCCTGCAGCACTCGGAAACCCCCATATCAGTACACGTTGCCGACATGAGTAAAAGCATGAATCCTTCAAAAAAACGTAAAGTTGATACGGAATGTCGAGCGTTTAATGAAGAATGGACACAAATATTTCTTTTGTAAAAGGGACGATAAGGCAGCGTGCTTACTGTGTTGCGAAACGATTGCTGTTTTCAAGGAGTTTAATTTGAAGCGACACCATCAAACGAAACATCGCGAGTTTGGTAGCAAATTTTCTGAAGAACGCAAGAAAAAAGCCGCGGAGTATGTCACCAAAGCTCAAGAAACAACAGACTATATTTTCCAAACAATCAACCATCCGGGATAGTGCAAGGGAGGCTAGTTTCATGGTAGCATATAATATTGCAAAATGCAACAAGCCCTTTTCAGACGGGGAGTTCATAAAAAAGTGTATGGTCGATTGCGCAAGTGTCGTGTGTCCAGAAATCAGAAATACATTTGAAAACATTTCATTATCAAGGCGGACTGTCGTGCGGCGCATAGAGGTGATCAACGATGAACTCATACAACAGCTGGACACTGCAAGCCGTGATTTGGTGTGGTATTCATTGGCATTAGATGAGAGCACAGATAATGAAGACACCACACAACTGCTCATCTTTATCCGTGGAATGGACAATACTTTTACCATCACAGAAGAATTGTTAAGCATGGAATCAATGAAAAATACAACAACTGGTCAGGACTTGTTTGAGTGTGCAGTAGACTGTGTGGAAAAAAGAGGATTGTCATGGGATAGGATGGCCAGTAGCACCACAGATGGAGCTCAATCCTTCACTGGCAAAAACATAGGAATGGTGAAACGTTTGAAAGACAAATTAACAAATGAAAATCCAGGCAGTGATATTTTATCATGTCACTGTATTTTGCATCAAGAAAGTTTGTGCAAATCAGCATTGGATATTAAGCACGTGATTGAACCTGTGATAAGTGTTGTGAATATTCTTAAATCAAAAGTGCTCAACCACCGGCAGTTTAAGTCTCTGCTGGAGGATTTGGCGGCAGAATATGAAGACGTTCTTTACCACAACAATGTTAGGTGGTTGAGTCTGGGCAAACTGCTAAAAAGAGTCTGGGCATTGAGGGAGGAAATCATTGTTTTCCTGGACATGAAGGAAATTTCTTGTGAATTCAAAACCAAAATGGGGTGTGAAGAGTGGATGTTCAACTTCATGTTTGCTGTTGATATGTTCGAGAAATTAAATGATCTGAATGTGACGTTTCAGGGAAAAGGTTTGTTTGCTCATGAAATGTGGACACATGTGAAGGCTTTTAAGTTAAAACTGAGACTCTTTGCTCAGCAAGCAGGTGAAGGCAAGTTCCGCAATTTCCCTTTGCTAGAAAAACAGAAAGTGGCTGGGAATATAGCAACCAAAGTTAAGGGCTATTTGAAGAACTTGCAGGAAGAAATGGAAAGACGATTTCAAGATTTTAGGAACACTGAGCCAGAATTGAATATTCTGGCTTATCTTATCCATTCACTGCTGATCCGGGTGCAGCACCTGATGAGCTGCAGTTGGAGCTGATCGACTTGCAGTCAGATCACGCAATGAAGGAAGCGTTCAGTTCCGCGAAACTAGTGGATTTGTACAAATCTTTGTCTGCTGACAAATTTCCTCACCTGAGAAAATTTGCAATGAAGATGTTTTCACTGTTTGGGTCCATGTACATATGCGAGCAAAGCTTTTCGTGTATGAAAATTAACAAGAACAAAATACAGAGGCGCACTGACTGACACAAACTTGGAGGCAGTGCTGAGGATATCTACCAGCAACCTCAATCCAGACTTTAAAAGGATTGTGAAAAATTGTGACAGGCTGCATTTGTCCCATTAAACTGATTAAAGAATAAGATAAATAAATTGATATGAATTGTCTTCATTGTTTATTATTATTCAATGTTTCTATAATGGAAAAGAAATGCCAATATTTAATGAACTGGGCAGTTTTAAAAAGGTGCGGCCCTCCGCTAACTTCTGCCGACACCATGTGGCCCCCGAGCCAAAACAATTGCCCACCCCTGATCTAGATGAAGGTCCGTGAGAATACTAAATCAACATCCCTGGCTTATTGTAACCAAGGTGACACGGTGATATTGCTGATTTAAGAAAGCAAGAATTGTAACCTTAAAAAAAGGTGTGCGGCACCACAACTTGTGTGACTGAGTTGAGTAGCGTGCTGTTTGTGTATGTGCGTGTGTGTATGTGTGTGAATGTTTAAATGCAATACGACATCTAGTGTCCGATCATAACCGAGTCCTGCCACATCGTCATTTACTGTGTATGTTTCATGTATGTTGTTCAAAAGCATACTATTTGTTTGTTATTGTGTTGTCAGTTATAATACAAACTTTAGACTGAGCGTAAAACACGGTTGACTTTGCAAACTGTTTCTTAACGAGATGGGCTTTGAGAGGCGGATTTTTGAAAGTCGAACGGAGAAGCAGTTCAGGGAGAAAAGGGCAGAGAATTTTAAAAAGTGGGGTCATGTACGATTAATGGTGAACTGAATTTCATCCGCCAACTATTGACGTTAATAGACCAATTCAATTATTATGTCTTCAGGTAACACTCTATTTGCCTCTTGAAAGTCCTCATATCGTCTTCGATGGTGCTGAGCGTGCTGTGACGAGGCAAAGCTGCTTGTTGACACTTAATGATATTATTGAAATTAATTTTATGATGATTGGTATGGCCCGCAACCGCTCAGAATGCCGCCCCTTCCTCCAGCTCTCCACGAAGGGAGTAGAGGAACGTTCATCAATGGCAGAGTGACGTAGCAAGAGCCTACCATGACACTCCACCCGCTTCGCGCTCAGAAGGGGAGGCTACGTCTCGTCCTCGCGGTGTGCGGACCTGTCAGAGTTACCTGACGTCTCGGCAGAACAACCTTTAGAAATGATCCCTAAAAGTATGATCTTGAACTCGAGTTGCGGCATCGACTCCCTAGTCCTAGCTCAACCTCTAAAAATAATGGTCGTATACAAGTAATTTCAAAATAGTCGACAAAAGAACAAAAGATTTTTCAAAACCTTCTATTGTCTCAGCAAAAACCATTTAAATTCTAATTTCAAAAAATCTTGTATATTGATAACACAATAATTTAAGTTTATAATGCTATTTTGTTCAAATATCAGAACGACCTTCTTCTGTCAGTTTCTTCCCTTTGTTAACATGTCTTCGTCAATCCGACATAGTTATCTCCCTTACATGGACTAAACGTTTCTCCTTTTCTATTCTTCTTATTAAACTAGTCCTGCCAAAATATTATTAAATATATTAGTCCTGTGTAAATATATTTAATTACTAAAAAACTGTAAACGTTTTCGTCGATTATGACATCTTTATTTTCAATTGTAATGAGGGCTGAGCGTGTATCTTTCACAAAAAGTCTTTTTTCAACGTCGCCTGTGACACCACTTGTTTCGAGGAAAATAAATTATTTAAAATACTTTTCAAGGAATACGCTAATAATGCAGATAATAACTTGAGGAAGTTATAAAAATACTTGCCCGTTTCATTTGCCTCCATCCACCCACCCCCCTGCTTCTCTCAATTGACAACATATATATCTATATTTATGGTATGTTTATGTACATATGTAGTCAGCTAATATGTAGTTGGGATGGTAGTTGTGGTGGTAGTCGTGGCTACAGGTGCAGTCATCAGGATTGCATATACATACAATATGCATTTACTGATAGACATGGAAATATTCTCACACACGCATGCACACAGGTTGGTTGTTGTGTATCCTACCTGGAGATGATTTGGCTGGATGGAATAAGGGTGAAGGAGGGATAAATCAAGAAGAATAAGAGTACTCTGAAAATAAAACCCGACGGGAGGCCCCCCCGCCCCCCATAAGGAACGAAGTCACATCTGACGGGATCCTCTTGCCATCGGTCCCAAGCGCGCTACCACTGCGCCATCGCGGAACCAGACACACGTTCGCGCCTTCGTCACACGCATGTAGATGTGCAGGCGCCGTGAACGTGCATCTCACACACGCACTGGCAGCCATGTTCGCTGCGTGCACGAAAACCTCGCCGAGCAGTTAGCAGCTGTTCGTACTGCGCCAGGCTGGAACCGGTATCCACGAACTTTTCGCACCTAAAGTATTCACCGTCCTTCTCCACCCGCCCCCCCCCCCAACCACCACCACCACAAGTGGTTCGCCTTCCCTGCTGTCCACCGCTCCGCCAGTCAGTGAACTAACTCAAAACTGGGAATTAGAGTCTGCAAGTTCGTTCCGGGAGGTCTGATCCAAGAGTCGATGAAGGGTTGAACTATACCTGTGTCTACCCGTGGTGGAGAGCGTCGACCCAGTGCTGCCAGACGATTTGTGCTGGTGACTCACCTGTCATGTTGAACTGTTTGCAGTCACTGCGTTCGAATACCTGATATTTTACAAAATTCTGGGGTGGTTTATCCATTTATTTGTTGGTGTGGACATGTTTTATATGCAAAATTATTCCTTTATAATTATATATCAGTATCCTATTTAAATAAATCTTTATCTGTGCTCGCCTTCTTCATGTGTAGATAGTCTCATATGTTAATGGCCGTTATATGCTGTGTGTATGTGTCCCATATACTAGTCGCCGAAATGACTTCGAAGAATCCGTTGTTTTTATTTTTGTTGTTGTTTTCTTGGTCGCTGTTTTACTTTCCCCCTTACAAAAACCAGATAGAAATTTTCTGCAAAGTGGGCAGTTTTCCAGTTACTAGCCTGAGCGAGCATCGAACCTGTGACTTCTGGTGCAGCGCGCTTCAGAGTATCGGTTTTTGTTTGGAAATACCTGTGCACGCATGTCTCAATTAGCAAACGTTACGTGTATGGGACATGTCAAGTTTTAAAAATAAATATTAACATTTTATCTTAAAATGATTACAAAGTTCTCAACGAAGCAGTTAGGCGGCGTGAAGGAAGATTTTGAGGCCACTTGTACACACCAATCTTAATAAGAAAACGATGAAGTTAGAGAAGAGAAACGGGCAGAAGAAGAAATATTATTGAAGCGAATAACGCCAGAGAAGAAGGCTGGACGACACCTCACGTGAGTCTCGAACAAAGCGAGGTAAAGATTAAAAAAATAGGCCAGTGACCTAAGGGAGTGAGGTGATCCCAATTTTCTCGGGGGCCAGCTTTTATGAGGGTTGTGCCCGTCACTTCCCCCACGCTGCTTTACTTTCCCCAACCCTCTACGGAGACAGTACCTACGTCACAGTTTGGTCAACTGCGGGTAAGTACGCTAGGAATAAAAATACAGCATTTTTATATAGCTCCTTTACCCAGGACCAGCCAAGTTCAAAGCGTTTACACACACACACCGGAATAGGTATCAAATGCACCTTCAAGAACATTCAGGCACGTGCGCACACACCAGCTAGTGTACTCGTCTTTGAATTCGTACATTGTCGCTCTAATCTCTAGGCTATCCCCTCCCAGCCACCACTCACTGTACTGTGGAACAGTTCAAGGGGTTCAATCTCTGACTTGGGACAAAAACTGTTCAAGGGGTTCAATCTCTGTGGCCAAATCTGACTGTGGGATGCGCAAACCTGTCTTGCGCTTGGCAGAAGGTGAAGTACTCAGACATGATGCTGAGGCAGTCGAACCTGCATACACGACATTGATATTGAAGTAATGGTTCAGATACTTTGGTGTGTAAAATATTCTAGACTCTAACAGATAAAATTACTAACAGAAAGCAAATACTTCATATGGCTTTCATTTCACGAAACGAAGCAGTACTCGGTACTTCCGTTCACTAATCATAGACATCATAGCCATTTTCGCATAAAATCAGAAAATCAAAAATTACACTTTAAATTGTAAGTGCAAACTGAGCTATGGTTAATTGCCTCATTTCTAACATTTTTCTTGATGGTTCATGATACACGACGATCTCTGGTTTGTTAGCCGATGAAGATTGTTTTTTATACAGCCCCATCGGACATGCTGCGAGCGGCCATTTTGGCGAGATAGGTCAAGGGAAACAACTCTACGTAACATTAGATTTTTGGAGTTGCGTCGCTTTTGCTATCGGCGAAGAAAGTGTCAACTATTTTTTTTTAATGACATTGATTGAAATTAGATCATGAAGAATTCCACCGATAGAGAGAGGAGAGGGATCAAATGGACCATGACTATGACAGCAACAACAACGCTGGAAGACTTGGACTTTGCTGATGACATTGCCCTGTTGTCACACCAAGACATGCAGGAGAAAACAAATGCCTTCTCAGAAACAGCTGGAAACCTTGGCTTGAAGGTCAGCGCAAAGAAAACGAAAAGTATGAGAGTGAACGCCAGAGTCCAAGAAAACATCAAAATAAATGGAGAAGAGATTGAGGAAGTTGACAGTTTTACCTATCTTGGGTCCAAGCTGTCAAAGACCGGGGATGCGGAGGTGGAGATTCGAGCCCGACCTTCGCCTCACTCAGGAGCACATGGAAGGCAAAAAACATCAGCCAGAAGACCAAGCTGAGAATCTTCAAGTCAACTGTGATCAGCACCCTCCTTTATGGATCAGAATCATGGAAGATGACCAAAAAAATAGGTAACAGGCTTGACGTCTTCCAAAACAGATGCCTCAGGCGCATACTTAACATCTTTTGACCAAACACCATCACCAATGAAGAACTCCACCGAAGAACTGAAACCGAGTCCTTCACCACGCTGGTTCAACGAAGGCGTTGGCAATGGATTGGACATGTGCTTCGCCAGCAGACAGCAGACCTCTCCAGAATCGCCCAACGATGGACTCCAGACGGTCGAAGAAAACGAGGCCGCCCAAAGGAAACCTGGAGAAGAACAGTGGAATCGATGAGTACTCGGCCAAATTTCCATTTTAGAGCAAAAGACTAACGAATATGTGTGGAGGCAACGACCAACGATGCAGGCTAGTTATTTGACTCGGCACGACTGTCTACAGTCCACGAATAAATAATAATAATAGATCAAGGCATGTGATAAAACCGTTCTTTAGGTTACCTTGAAAGGTGGTTGGCGCTGATGAGAGAGATAAGAAAAACGATATTGGCTGTCTAACATAAAAGAATGGATTGGAAATACCATGCAGGACTCAAAACAAGCCTAGGGGAACCTTATCAGCTGTTGCCTTTGTCCAGTTGTCCCCCCCCCCGACAACCAGTGTCGGCAGACCAGCATAGCTGGTTGTCAGCTGGTACCCAGGCAAGGGAAAAATGAATGTTGTGTCAAGCAATAACATTAGTTCCTAATTTTTCTTCTGCACTAAAGTAATATTATGCTGCTTGTGTATAGGTCTTCATATAAAAACCTGCTAAACAGCTAAATGGGAAACTTTGTGACATACCATCGACATGTTTCACTACCACAGCTTGTGGAGAAGCTTTGACAAACCTGAACAATATCTTTTGCTGCTAGGTAGATTTCTATTGTTTATTTGTTTAGTTGGGCTTTTTAGGATACAGCAATAACATACACTTCACAGCAAAAGAGAGAAAGAAAAAGAAGGAAAATAAGAAAAACCACTGTCGTTCCTTGCCGCCTGCGGCAGTAAGCGATGAGATGATCGACATTCGATTCTGCCAGCTGCACATAAAAGCCTGGAACAGAAGACGTGGGTTGTGAAATCGGCCCCATCGAAGTCCCTGCACATGCAAGAAATAACCCGAACTATAGAACACTTTTACTTCCTTCTTCAGCAGATCTTCTCTCCTGATCCTCCGGACCCAATCTTTGCACCTATGGGTAAAGAAGCATTCCACTGTTAGAGAAGTTGCTCCAGTACACCAACTGCATGAAAACAAAAACCAAGAAAGGAAAAAACTTCACCTTTACAATCGAGAAAAACAAAAACAGAAACAAGCATGGTGAACTGTGAAACAACTTGCAGCTTGACCCCCCAAACATTATACCTACAGAAAAATGGCGACAAGTAATTCCATCAAGTGAAAAACTGCAGACAAGATGCACAAGACGAATAAAAAAGCTAGAGGTATCTTTAGTGAAGAAGAGGGCTTGGACACGACTTGGCATCGTCATAGAACAACACAAAACAAAAAATATTTGCTTCGGTACATACTCGTTGGTGGGCCAGCAAATGACATGACACATTTATAAAATGTATATTTATGCACACACTACCAATTGCACAAAATGTGCTTTTCTGCAAGCAGAGCTGAAAAAAATGAATAAAAAAAAAGAAAAGTGAGAAATAAATCAAATGAGCTTGACACAAAATTATATACATTGACTGAATTTTACTAAAACTCGTCCTCCCGTTCTAAAACTCGGTATATTTGTGCATAATGAGAGAAAATGTTAAAAAGGAAGGTAAAATATTTTTCATGTCAACTCAAAACAATGTTTAAAAGTAATTTTTCGAGTAGGTTACGACGACAGACATGCAAATTTTGTCATTATTATCAAATAACAAACTTAATATAACGATTTGAACCCGTACTATGTACAAATGACTTTCTGATGCAAAGAAGGAATGTCTGCATCCCCCAACCGTCCTATCCGTGATTCGCTCCCCATTTTTCACTGCTTACCAAAGTTAAAGCAAATAAACGCAAATTTCTGGCACATTTACTTCAAAGAGTGTTACAGCTTCACATAAAAAGTATCATTTCAGTACGAATGTAATGAATACAATATGAAAACGGAAAGTGAACAACAGTAGCAGACGACGCATACTACCGCATGTTTCTTTGTTGTCTGTCCTGTTTGATGTTTAATGTGTTTGATGTGCAAGATGTTTAATTTATTGCGATCTTGAGATCTGTTTAATGCGCTTCCATTTATGTTTTTTTTTCTAGTTTAATCGGCACTGCTGTAATCTACGATTGGACCACTCACGTGTCTATGACACGATATTACGCTTATGATTTTTATTATTAAACACTTGTATCCGGGTCCATATTGCCACCAGTTGCGTACCTAAAGGAACGGGCATTAGGATATTTAATGTAATTTCATTAGTGCTAATGAAATGAATGTAATTTCATTAGTGCTAATGAAATGCTTATTGAATGTAACCTCTTCAGTATTTGATTATTCTTCATATTTAAAAAATAATCCGTGGCGTTTATATTTAATGTTCTTCGGTCCGTTAATGTCTCCTGTAAATTGTTTTCTACAAATTAACCAAATATTTTCACTCGTGGTGAAAGCAGTTCGCTGCGGATTTATTTTCATTATTTTTTTTGTTGTTATTAGTTTGGAAACGGAAAGAAAGAAAAGAGAGAGGGTGAAAAATCACTTTTGTAACCCCCGCTCGTCTCCCTCTCAACATTTTGTGATGCTATTCTGCGTTTCTGTCTTCGCTTTCTGGAAACTTCGACAGTACAGAGGTCCAGAGGGATAGAAATTTCTTGAAGCGAAATACGTTGAGAAAAATAAAGCTGCTTGTACCTGTACATGTATTCCTTTTGCTTTACCAATCGTAAGTTAGTGAAGATTATAGGCGCTTTGATATTGTACAGTTCATTTTATAAGCAACGCTTTCATGACTGAAAAAGAAATCATTAAAAACAACGGAATTCACCCGAAACCAACCCGAATTCGCATGGGGAATAATGTTATCTGTGTCGACCTTTGTGCTCGGAATTTCTCCTCTGGCAAAGCAACAAAATAACAAGTGTAGCTCTAGAACGTATTGTGTAACGAAAAACTGGAAAAAAAAAAACACGCGCGCCTCGCAAGCTGTCTGCTCCTGCGAATGAAATAGCAAACCTTCTTGTGAACTTCTCTGTCTCCCTCCACGCAGCTGTAGTCTTGTGGATCAAGTCTGAGAATCGCTGCTTGTGAGGTAATCAAAGCTGATCTACTCAAAGCCATTGATAGTCACCTGCGACTCTACCACCAACTCCACCCGTGACTGGGAGACGTGCGCCGCAACAAATCCTCATATCAGTTTTTGAATATTATTTCTGCGGTGGAGAAGGGCTGAAAGGGTGGGGGTGGGGGGGGGGTTTGGGTGTATAATTCCTTCTTTCTTTCTTCATCTGGGAAAGGTCTGCGTGTTCTGCTTTAGTGTATCTGAGAGCTAATAACACATCGTCTGAATGATTAAAAGAGAAAAGTAATAACAGGGAGACCTGGCGAGAGACAGGGAATGGAAACATGCGCGAAATCCAGCAGACAAGACAATCGACGAATGGGTGGTGACACAATAATCCCATGAGGCCGCCTGCTTTAAGGGGATCAGAGACCCCCGGAGTGGAGACAGCGCCGTGGACGGTGGAGACAGCCGAGGAAACAGTTCGTTGCACTGACGTAGGAGTTACGCAGTGTGTCAGGAATGTGTCACCTACCGAGGATACATTTTAAGAATCGATTTGGCTTTTTGTAATCTTGCACGATAGTCTTCAGACTGAAGGTTGTTGTTGTTTTTTTTTTGTTTTTTGTTTTTTTTTTTTTTGCGGCTGCAATCGGATAAGCGGCCCTCGAGCAGGCTGGTAAAGCAAGCCCCTTGGTAACCAAGAAGTCTAGGCTGACCTTTCAGTGTGACACGACGTGACCCGGACAGAGATTGCGTGTGCACTTGAACACTTCCGGGTCAGTTTGTTTCTCAGAGTTCTCGTTCTTGGCCTTTTGTTTAAAGATCTCTTTTGGCTTGTAGAAAAAGATAATTTTTGGAGGAGCGACGGTAATTAGGCGTCACGATTTTTAACTTCTGTCTATACATAGTCTATATATAGCGATCGAAGGCGAGTTTCTCAAAAACTTGAAGGGGGGGGGGCACTCCCCTAGATTTGGAGATATTTGATTAAGTAAAGGGCAGAACTTTCATATAGGTGGTTTTACTACGTCACGGCGGGCTGTGCTATTTTGTGGGAGGGGAGACGGGTAGGATCGATATTTGAGAGGGGTGCGAGGTTGGGCATTGGTTGGTGTTGTGTGTGATTTATGAAGTAGGGTTAGGGTTAGGGTTTGGGTTAGGGTTATGGGTGTGGGTTAGGGGTAGGGGTAGGGTTAGGGTTAGGGTTAGGGTTAGGGGTAGGTTTTATTGTAGAGGACAAATGTTGAGGACTGGTCCAGTGACGTGATGGTGATTGACATGGAGTTGTGTTAAATTATTGGCTGGTTTTAGTCGTTAAATTATTGGCTGGTTTTAGTCATGTGGTATTTGGCGCGGAATTGTTTTGATTTGATGTGAGCAGACGATAGAAATTCGAGAGGATTGAAGATGGCGAGTGTGCGTGGAAATTTCGCGAAAATTTGTGGTGCAATTGTGGAATTCAAGGAAAGTTTGAGAGGTGCACAGTATAAATTCTGTATATTTTTGGATATTATTTCTCGGAATAATTGGAGGAAGGATTCGAAGAAGATGGGGAAGGCGACTTCAGGAAAACTTTTGTTCAATTCTGGATATTATTTCTCGGAATAATTGGAGGAAGGATTCGAAGAAGATGAAGGAGACAATATCAGGGGAGTTTAGCGAGGAGAGAGAGAGAGAGCAGAAGATGAGTGACGTAATAGTGACGTCCCTAATTTGCATAGCTCCGCCTAAAGGTAAGCCATTTTTGTTATGGCGTCGCAAAACCACCTATAAGAAAGCTGTTCCAAGTAAAGCTTGGATCAAATATCTCCAAATTTATGGGAATGCTCCCCTTCAGGTTTTTGAGAAACACACACACACAAAAATCCATGTTACTACCCTCTCTTCCCATTTATGGGCATCCCGGTGGCACAGTGGTAAATCCCTTGTCGCCAGGTCAATATCATGGGTTGTCATCTCAGTCGACAGATTTTCTCATGGACTTGTCAGCGTGTCGTAGAATGGCGGGTCGCCTTGGAATAATAGAACATTAGCTGCAGACGCAGCATAGTACACATCACAAGCTGTTCCCACCCGACTAAGCTTCAAGCCGCTGGTGCAGTACCCAGGGTGGTGTGTGGCAGCGAGAAGGAACGAACGAACGAAAGAAATTTTTATTGCTTAAGCCATGTGGCCTCAGCATCGGGGGGAAGTGAGCACATCTCACACATCTTTAAGGGTAAAATATTACAATTCAGTGAGAGGGAGATATTGGCCTCTACTTTCACGAAATACGTGCACCTGCGCACACATTCATACAAACATACACATACCCGTACTCGCACAAATGTTAGTAATAAAAACATGTTAGTCTTAAATAGACATCAATAACACTTTTGATGATTTGATGAGAGAAAGAAAAATTAAATTAGACATAAAATTGTCTGAATTTTTTTCCACTTTTTTTCACTTACAAGCGAAGGGATTATCTTCATTCCCCTTCCCCCCCCCCCTCCTCGACTCTCTTCATTTTCTTTCTGAGCTAATTTACGATTGGAAAGATTTGGGGATGGGTGGGGTATTCAAAGATCATATCTCCCATCAAATACCTGACGTGGAAGGGGTGGGTGGGAACAAGTTTAATGTTTGACGATTAGTGTCGTTCAGGCACAACAAAGCGCAGTCGCCTACAACGATTTCGGGAGAGAGCACTGCAGGCAGAAAATAAGCGGCGAGCTGCAGCAGTCACTGGTGTCGTCATTACACAACGAGAGCCGTGTGCGTACGCGTTGTACAAAAGTGAGGTGAAGAGGCGCTTGGAAGGAAGAGAGAGAGAGATGCAGCTACAAGATGACGCACGATTGATGCTAGTTGTCGGGAGGGAGACAGGGCGTCCGCACGGACAAGGCACGTGCTAGCGGCAGAACAAGACACCACCCACCCTCCTTATCTCCCAGTCGCGACTCGCCAGGGGGCGCAGCACCTAGTCACGTGACGCGACAAGCACTTGACGTCACTGAAGTGCGCGAGGAGACGTGCGCGCGCGCGTTTTATTGGCGCGGGCCGAAGGCCTTTCAGAGATTGCGGGGAAACACAAGCAGCGAGAGGCACGTGCGAGGAGGATGCTCAGGTCGAACTGCATCCGCGTGTGCACGCTCTCATGCGGACATCCGGCTAAAGACGTTCAGAAGATGGTCGGCTTCAGGCGCTGAAACATTTAAATGATTGTAAAGTCTTTAAGTAATAACATTTTGTTTACTAATAATTTTTCTGAACTCACTTACCTATACTGTTTACCGAAATCTTGAATATGACACGAACAAGCTTTACGGTTCTCGATGGGCATAGCTGCGAACATCATCATCTACAGAAAGATGTTTTTTTATAAAAAAAAAAGCACATAACTATGTCTGCCAGAATTATTCCAACACGTCACGGCTGTGCTCTCGTTATGTGAACGAGAACTTTTGTATCTCGAGAACAGAAAAGGGTACTGACTCAAGTTGTACTCAGATAAGCCTAGTCGGTTGAAATAACAATTTTTGGACTACGGCAAACCTCTAGGGTCCTCCAGAGATCAAAATGTGTAGCTTGGGAATCTGTAACACAATTAAACAAATATATGCTGTTGAATAAAATGTCTACCAAACTGGTTTTCTATGCAAGTCAAATATACTAAACATTTCCTATCAAATACTGTAGTCAAATTTCATCGTGTTTGTGTAGACCAAGCTCAAGGGTTTAAGGGTCCAGAGGCCTAGGGGCAGTGAACTGAAAGTGGTTCGCTGTCTAGTGCATGGCAGATGAATGAGCCCCCCCCCACTTCCTCTCTCCCTCTGTTTTCGGATGTATCAAGCACTAGGTCGCTGCTGGTTTTACAGGGTGAAGTTTTTTATTCATTAATCCGTGCGAGATTTGAACCCAGCAACTCTCTGTTCCAAAGGTGAGCGTATAATGACTTGAGCATGACAAATAAAGTGTGAAGTGCTGGTGTCTCTTACTTTGGTGGTAGCAGGTATGATTTTTAAAAAAATATGACTTGGGTAAGCTGTATGAAGTGTGATCCCCGAGGCATTTCGTAAACTGATCTTCTAAAATATGTTTTATATTACTTAACAGTCGAAATTTACTTTGATCCTCATTATGCACACAGGAGTAGTTTGTAAGTATTGGCAGATTGTACAAAACTGTAGATCAGCCAACTGTTTTTCATTCCCCTTACCTCCGGTCAATACCATTGAACCTCCGATGAACACCACTTAACCTCTGCATTACTGAGTCCGTGAACTCGCTTCTTTGTTCAATGTAAATGATGATGTTCTGTAGTATGTTTACTTTTCTTAATTTACGGCTTCATTGTCTTTCTTTGTCTCCTTGGGTATGTTTGTCAGTATCTCCGTCTTTATCCATTTGTAAATTTTAATTTCAGCTTTTCAAAACTTGTTCCACGAAGCTGAGAGCCTTGAGTTTTTGTCCGGTGGACTGGACCTGAACTTACGAGACCGTCTGAAGTGACACGACACTGTGCAGATCATTGTCATCGTTGATGTCAAGGACTCCTTTCTTCTTTGGTTAGATGTAATCAAGTAAAGAGGTGATCACAGGGGCCTAAGACCTGCGATATTGAAGTCTCGGCACGGCTGGGTGGCCCAGACAATTTGTCGGGCTGTTTGTTCCCGTTAACTAGCCTCCTGTCTCCTTACGACTTGACCTCTACCCCCGGAGGAGCACGGTGTCTTTTCCCCATTCCTCCCAGAATGAATTCTCTGCGCCACGAGCCTTTCCGGGTAGCGAAGGAGAAGAGGGGAACTTGGCCCACCCCCTTGTAGCACAACACCAGAACGGGAAGAGCCGGTCTTTACTGAGCTTTGCCGGAGGAACTCTTCACGGAGCAGCAATATCCGGTGGCGTTGGTGTCGCCAGCGGACATGCGCGTGGCCGAGGAAGCGCGGGGGCTGACTGGTGCGGCGGTTTCCGATTGGCTGGAGTAGCTCTTATCCAGGGAAGAAGAGGTCGTGGGCGTTTGCCGATTGAACTGACTTTTGGCGCGTGTCGAGCGCAAGTGTCGAGCGCCTGCCAAGTAAAATAGCGCCGTGGTGACATCATAATGTCGGCTTCTTTCTGCGATTGTACATTCTGAGACAGGTGCATCGTTAGGGATGCGTTGGGGGTGGGGTGGGGTGGGTGGGTGGATGTTAAGGGGGGGGGATGGGAAGACAGCTGCTAAGTGGAGACTATGCTAGAGGGGAGTTTCTAATGACCGTTTTTGCCGATGGGGTGGACAGAAAATAATAATGCAGCTAGCTAGACAATTTCTCATAAGTGTAGAATGAAACACACACACACACACACACACACACACACACACACAGAGAGAGAGAGAGTTGTGACTATAAAGGCCTTTCTTAACAGTGCAAATGTCTTCGCCGCAAAGTTGTGCGTGAAAGTCACAGAAAACCAATGCTTCTGAGGCGAGCGTTCGGGACATCCAAACTTTGGTCAACTTACCAAACTTGACTTTCAGTACATTACCAATACAATGGAACTGGAACTTTTGTGCGCTTTGAAGGTTTGATGCTTCGGCACCTCTGTCAAGAACGGACTTAAAGGCTCAACATCACCAACACTTGATCCTGCTTATCTCTTGTCCTTCGTCTTTGGTGTCACTTTCCTTAACAACAAGGATACAGCGTGGGTGCTATGAGCCAGGTGATTATCATTTATTGGACTATAATTTTTTTTTTATACTTCAGCCATCCTCTTAGCCCCTCCTCTCTTCACCTTCACCCCACAAGTGACATCCGATACGATACCCAGCAAAAGACTAATGGAAGCGGGTGGGGCAGGCATTAAAAGCATCTTGCGCCGTCATTTGTTCGGAATTAAGCGTCCAGCCTTCGCCAAGTGGCTCCTTCGGTTGCGCCTCACCTGTAGCGGCGTCAGCTGGCTGCGAGCTGCGCTTCTTAATTAATACCTGTGTGCAGGGCGCGTGTCTGCGTGCGCGCGCCTTCAATTACACCCGAGTTCTGCGCGTGTCATGATGTGCCCATGTGTCACAACGCGCGAGGATCGCAAGGCCTCTCCGGGTAGGGTAGAGCTGGTACCAAGGATCGTTTGGAGGCGGTGAGGTGGACTTCAAACAGAACATCAATATATACCTTGTTTAATCGTGCCTTGCTCTCTACCCGTAACACGCCTTCACACATACACTCTGTTACCTGCCATTCTCTCTCTCTCTTTATCCAGTCCAAGGTCCGTTCTAGATTAATCATCCTAGGTTAATTACGAATTGATCAAATTATCTATTGTGGTTTTTTTGTGATATACCTGCTCTTAAAACCATAATTGCCTTGCAGGTCGATTTGTGGTCGCTTTGTTAGGGTTCTCTGGACTTTTTTTTGGTTTACTTTCCTGTTTTATTTATTTATTTATTTATTCTGTTTTTGCTGCGCAATGAGCATTCTTCTGAATGGATACCTGCGCGTTACAAATGGACATCATCATCATCATCATCATCATCATCATCATCAATCATCAATCATCAATCAATATCAATCAATATCAATCATCAATCAATATCAATCATCAATCAATCATCATCAATCATAATCAATCATCATCATCATCATCACTTTTACATGTAAAGGTGCCTGGGCCGCGACTATCTTTATTTTTCCTACGACGTTTAGGCACTGAAGTGTCCTGCGCATGGGCGAACATACCAATGCGGTTGTTGAGAATCGAACCTTGACCCCAGGCAGATCCATTTGACAAGAACAGTGTCCAGTGATGCTGTGGTACTGTTAGTACTTTTGCTGACTGGCTGCTAGCGTAACTTTGATTTATACCCTGCAGTCTGCGAGATGCACGGGAAGGTTGCAGTTTGTAGACAAACATACTTTACAAGATGAATGTAAGCAGATTTCTCTTGGTTGCGTCCTACCTTTGAGAAAGAAGGGTGAGTGGGGGTCACTATCTTCTTAGTTATTATATATATTATATATATATACCAGTTCAACCTTTCTGCTGCATCTACCCAGGTACCCAGAAACACCGGTCGGTCGATAGAGGGGGCACAGGTCCCACCCCGGCGAGCCAGCTGGTCTTAGCCGGTACCAATCAAAGAATGGATGGGATGGATGGATGACGACGATGATTTTTTTTTCATCACAAAAAGGTCGCTAGCCCGACAACTTCTTCCACAAAAGATTCCCATAAAGCGTTCAGTAGCTACATTCAAATTCTTGTTATTGCTTGAAACAGTATCTTCCCTCAAGCCAGTATTCTCCACTTCATTGAAATTTCGTCCGTGTGCCCTTTCATCACTGTTTGATAACCGAATAGAGGATGGAATGACAGCCTCCACTTAGGAGACTAAACGTCCTCGCGTGAGACGGTTCAGTGACGGTTGTCACTCGACAACACAACATGTGGGCCACCTTGAACTGCCGCACACCTGTGACGCAATTGTAAATCAACGATCATTTGGCAACCCTATTTTTTTATTATATATGTCAGTATCTATCATTCAGACCGGCAGTATCTATCATTCAGACCATCAGTATCTTTCATTCAGACAGTCAGTATCTATTATTCAGACCGTCAATATCTGCCATTCAGACCGTCAGTATCTATTATTCAGACAGTCAGTATCTGCCATTCAGACCGTCAGTATCTATCATTCAGTCAGTATCTGCCATTCAGACCGTCAGTATCTATCATTCAGACAGTCAGTATCTGCCATTCAGACCGTCAGTATCTATCATTCAGACCGTCAGTATCTATCATTCATGTCCAACTAATCTTTTGACTTGCTTTTCCCTTTAAAAGCGTGACCCTCGTCACAGGAGAGGGAGAACCCTAAAGTTTATGGAATTCTGTAATCTGAGAATCAAGCTTTTGAGACTGTGCGTGAAGGGTGAGTGGACGTGCCATGTGGTGATATTCAAGACAGGACGTTGAAAGTGTCCGACTTTGTTCCTGTGCACCTCGTGGGACCCTCTGACAACTCGATTCCTGCGATGGGCTGATAACATGGAGATGCTAACAAAAGGGAGGATTAAACTAGAGCTTCGAGAGAAACGGGTCAGGGTTGCAAGAGATCTGTGAACCCGCCAGCTTTTAACTGTAGAAGACTACCAGGGTTTCTAGGTTATTGTGTTAGAGGAAAGCTAATTGTAGCATGTTCTCGACAACATCGTCATGAAGACAACACTACGACACGTGGCTTGAAAGAGCCGATAGTATCAGCCAGGGGAGTGTGTGGTTTGGGGAAAGGGGTGCCTTCCCTCCCCCCCAAAAAAAAAACAAAACATACGGGGACTACACGCCGCAAACCTTCTGCTCGTAAACGCACACCGCGACAACTTCTTCAGTACCGATGTCACAATGGCTTCCCTTCCTGTGATGGACAGGAGGGCAGGACACACACACACACACACACGACGAAAGCATGTCTGGTCATTACACTCGATATTATCATCAGAAGTAGCAACATATTTCTAGAGACGCGAATAACAAAAAAAAAAAAAACGAAAAACAAAAAACAAAAACAAAACAAAGCAAAAAAAAAAAAAACCCTGCTGATAGAGAAGGTTGGAAGCGAACCAGCTCTCCGACACACCATCATGGTTTAGAACCATAATGTGCGCAGCAGTGTCTCTGTTTGGTCAAGACTAGGGATATGGGCGGCTCTCTTGTAGTACTTAACATTTGTCTCTCAACTATTAGAATGTGAACGGTCGGTATTAAAAAAAAAAAAATTCAAATTCAGATCAGGACTTTCTTTCGTCTGCTTGTACGATTTTGTATGTGTACTCAGTACAAACTTTCACTGAACAGTGATGATTATGATGGTGCTTTCAACAGCCCGATCACTGAGGAAAAATGCTGATAGAGTGAGGTAAGCTAAAAGGAAAGAAGGTCTCAGGTCCCGATCACGTAACAGGAGTAATGATGAAAAACTATAGTAAATATGTCTTGGCTACCTTTATTAAATTCTTAATAAAAATCTATTATAGCCTTTCCTGTTTTAAAATGGTATCCAAGAAAATCTACTTCTTTGTGATAGGAATGTTTATGCTGGTGTTAACGCCCTTGTTGGAAGTGGCGTTAAAGGGGACGGAATAGACTGTACTTCCAGTGATAGACAAGATTCATGAAGCCTTGTTTTCCGCTCCCTATTTCTCTATAAACACATACTCTGGGTTTTGTTTCAAAGTGTTCTGTACTTGTATGGATGAGAAATAAGGAGAGTAGACAAAGCTTCGCAGTAGACGTTCATGCTGTTGATGTTGGTGCTGTTGATGTTGGAACAACTAATTACCTTGTGTGTAATGAGCGTAACATATACCCAGTCACGATAAATCATCAGTGAACTTGAGCGTTTGCTGGCGCTCATTCGTCGTTCCAGTGAAACTTGTGCCTTCTGTTGGATGTTGCATTTTCTGTGGAGTGTATGACATGTTTGATATTTGTTGTATGGAGTGTATTCCGGCTTGTATGACATGTTGGATATTTGTGCTGAGGACTGTGTTCTTGCTGTGTGTGACGCTGCCCTGTGACGTGGAGGAGACGGCCCGCTACACACCCACATTTTGTCGTCATCTTATTTTGACGTCAGCGCCTTGAGCTGTGCACAGGCCACGATTTGGCACTATACAAGCCAACATCATTATTAATAAATGTTGTGAACTGCATACACTACTGGTTGATGGTATTGCAGATGGATAACGAAAGACAGTCTAAAGGGCTTACTCAGTGCTACTTAACCTCTAAGTAAATGACAAAGTTAGACGGTCACAATTGTTCGGATACGCTTATGATGGATTTGGATTTTTCTGGAAGAATCAGGATGTTGGAGGAGGGAAAGAAGTTATGCATGCGACAGGCTTGTAGACTGCAGACAGCAAGACTGGAATGAACAGGTGAATATGCGAACCATAATGACCTGTTTAATATGTATAGGTTTGTTAACTCTAATTATCGTATCCCTATTTACCTGCAACTAGGTCAGCATATAACATTTGTGATGAAAAACAATTCGATGTGGCTTTATTGATTTGGCAGCACATTTCAACACATACAGGGATCGATAGAAAATGCTAGCTCCTCATCATGTGGAAATGTTAGAACAGATGAAATTTATTTTATTGCTTTTCTGCCCATTTTTAGGTAGTCTGTGGATGAAATGTATTGATTGTAAATATTTCAGAAATTCAAGTATCTTTATTCTTTTCTTGCTTTTGTCCACAAATAACGAAAATTGTGTGTCTTCCATGTAAAACCGGTGGTAGAACATGTAGAGAGAGAGAGAATGAGGTGTGCATGTGCATACCTAGTCACAATATGTACACTCACTCACTCACTCACTCACTCACTGACTCACTCACTCACTCACTCACTCACTCACTCACTCACTCACTCACTCACTCACTCCACGGTGGTAAAGTGCTTGTCACCAGTTCGTTGAAAATGGAGTGACCTGATTCAGATCTCGCCTCGAGCATGCTGTTCTTTTATTGCGTGTGGCACGTGTCAGACCAGGCTGGTCTGCCGGGGTGCATCCTTCAGTGTCGTCCAGGTATCTCTGTCTTTCTGTCTTTATATCGTGTCATCTGTCCTGCTTATTATATTGATATAAGACACTACCCTAGTGCGGGGCTGCAGCAGACCTTTAGCAGGATTGTGTGTGGATAATTAGAACAGTCGGAGGTTGTGCACTTATTACAAACGACATTATTAACACCTTTAACAACACTGCGTGTCGCTATGGTTAGCTGTTTAAACTTTCTAAACTGTGTCTTAACCGACGATAATTTTCTCTCTGAACCAGATTCAGGAAGACAAAGGCTCACTCTAAATCAAAAGTTGGTCAGCCCCTACTTCAATCTCCTTCCTAAGATGAAGATAGGGTTCTGCATGTACTTACCACTACTTTATTTATTTATTTATTGAAACATTGATGATCATTATTCTATTTAAGTATTAATTTACAATGAATAATAATATTTAAACGTGTTTATTTTGCTCCATACAGAGCAAGCATGTTGTCACCTTTTTTTTTTGCACAATCTTGAAGTACCACTAGGCCCTCTGTAGTACTGTTACAAATATTTGGATTTTGCCACATTAAACCTGAATACTTTTTAAAACTTTTTCGATGCGAGAGCTAAAAGGACATTCCCTTCCCCACCCCACCACCCCAGGACACGAGAGCTCAGCCAGTCAGATGCAAGGATCGGGTAGCAGACGATAAATATTTACAACAATTATAAGCTGTCGGAACCTTTTCAACCATGAACCTTGTTCGCGAACTATATTCAAACTGAGGTTTGAGGAGCCCTTCGTCCTCGGCTATAATCGAGTATGAAAGCCAATTCTCTTGAACCAGTCCTTTTGCCAGAGAAAGGTCGCCAATTAAGATACGATTTCAGGTTTCCGGAACTGAAGATTTGTCGGAACATAAGACACGACAAACATTTTTATTCAAAACCTACTCGGGGTATTTAAGAACAAATTGTACAATTATAAAAAAAAAACACTTGCAGTGCTTTCGTGTTGATGATTGGATGATGATATATCGATGAATAATTAAGAACATGGGTAAAATCGTCAGAAGATTGCTGCTATCAACATGATCCCATTTGACCAGAGAGATAATTTGTAGTCTTTTGATTTTCGACATTATTATCAGCCGCATATACCAAAATATTTTTTTTATGGTAGCTGCCAACAATTGAAACCAAACACCAAGGAAAAAGTTTGGTAGCTGTTTAGTCTTCACGTGACTACCTATTGCTAGTTCTGTAGTCTTAGTCTAACGAAACTGCCGCTGATGCATCTCGCATGCAAAATATGGCGGACTGGAAACTGGACACCGGAATATGCTGGTGGAACTAGTCTAATAAACAAAGCAAACCTGTGAGATCCTTTCGACCTTAACTCCAATTTTACGTCTAATTAGCTGGTATGTTTTGAGAACTCTGTTGTTATCGCACTCAATACAAATACATTTTTTTTTTCAGAGAGGCCATGGACAGAGACACAGCATGTCGACGCCGTTTTATGATGCATACCCAATAGGTTTCTAATGCTTTCTGCATTGGCTCATAATTCATTGTGAGTAATCGCTCCTGTCGCATGCAACAATGGGCACTTGGGTAAAATTTTCGTCTAAATTTGATTTTTCCTTACCACACCTTGTATTTGGGGAAATGGTACCTCCATATGTTACTTCAGCGTGTGCTCGTATTTTCCATCACCCTTCCATTTGTAGTGCACAAGCGTAGGTATAATCTCTGCCAGGGAGGACGGGGAGTGGTTTAATTAAAACTTCATTAGCTTGTTAAGTAATGCGTGTAATCATTTTTGTCTCCAAAAATAAATAACTCGGCAAGACTGCCATCTGTGGCTGACAAGCGACTTTACGCAGGACAAATATTTCAGTTGCCTCCCTTTTGCATTTTATTGTCTTCTCCTACATTCAACATGTGGTCCTGGCGCAAGGCGGCATAAGATGATCTGCTATTCAACAAGTTTTGACAACAGATTTCATAATTTGTCTCGAAAAGCTCGCTTATTTGCTGAGACCACAGTGGTATGAGCCAATCACAAAGCGGCTGGGCGAGGGCAGAAATATGAAACTAATTCCTTTTTTTTTGCTCGGCAGTCGATCCTTTCGTCAGACGAGAGCAGGGATGGAGATGTGGACCCCTTTCTGAACGACCGGTGCGACGGCTTGCGAGCTGTTATGGCCGATCTGTTCGTTCGCGATTGTGTTTAAGAGCCAACGCATGTGCCAAGCACGTGACCTGGCAGTATGACGCATCATTATGTATAATTATATCGAACTGTCACACATACTACAGACGACCATTGATGAGTGTTAGTGAGGAAAATAGGGTTCTAGCACAGGCAACCATTGCTTCACTTCGTGGGATTGACAGCAAGACTAAAATTGTTGCAATTTCGTTTTACAGGAAATTTAGAACATGCAGTTATTGCTGAGATTAATTACATGGCCGTTCAGCCAAGAAATTCGACAAAATACAGAAACACTTTAAAAAATGTTAATATTTGTACGATAATTACTTAGACCTTAAAGCGCATTGTCTACACATTTTCCAAAATTTTCCAAAATATGTTCTAGATTGCGGCTTTCAGTGTTTTAGTAGTAGTGAGAATTAGTACGTATCGGACTACAAACACTTTAGCAAATAAAATAGTCATTTCAGTCCTAATAATCATAATCATACTCGATTCTAATATTTGTTTGCTGAACAAAGGAAAGTCCTTGTATTGACTTTTCAGAGTTCATTCTCTATTAAAGGCCTGGGGTCAGTTGCACAACACGTTTCTAAACCTTAAAACTGTTCTAATGTAGCGAAATCTCTTCTTAGCCATGTTGATGCATTGCAGAAAAACGTACAAAAAATTGTGCTGACAGGACGGAAAGTCAGACTTAAACAACTTTATCTTACTTAAATCAATTTTAGTTTTAAAAATTCTAAAATTGTGGTGTGCACTTTAAACTAGTTATCTAAATAGAGCTAAGGCCTAAAAGTGTTTAAAATTAGAAATGTGTTGTGCAACTGGCCCCTGATTATTTAAAACAAGCAATGTCATTTTAGAAAGTGTCTTTCTCAATTTCCACGTGCGAGAAATAATTATTTGAATAGAGAGAGTTGTTGCTAAATTCCGATTCCTTCGAAAACAAGTGTTTAGCATTATATCAAGAATAACAACTATTAGAACTATCAGAGGTTAGAACGACGGCAAAACTATTTTCAAATGAATGGATGAATTAATATACTAAGAATGCCTATTCCCAAATGATAAGCGAAGAAAAACAGTCAATAATTAATACTGATAGTTTGAAAAAAAGTTTAAAATAGGAGAAACTAGGAGACAAAGCAGTACTAGGTAACTTTTTGGTACAGTGCTTGATGACTGTTCTCTTGCTTATATATATCGTTAGGGTATGCAAATAATAGTGAAATAGAAAATATTTGCATGACTATAACAATTGGCTGCCATGGAAACGATCCAAAATTGCCAACAAACAGTAAATTTCAAAATTTAATGAAATTTTAACCATTATCTATAGAACAAATATATTTACTACTATTTGTTACTTCATGCAATGCCGATAACACTATGCGGTGACATGAAATTTGTCTTATAACATTTTTTGTTGCAATTTTTCCAGCTTTTTGCATAATAAAATTACAAAACAGTTACTAAAACATCAGAATTTAGCGTTTAATTGCCCTCATAGCTGACTTTCCTCATGTATCTTTGAAGAAATGTAAATAAACAAGCAGCCTGAAAATTTTCTTAAGTCTGTCTTTACTGGTTAGAGAGTTATTAACACTGGAATGTGATTAAAAGGTGAAAAAGTGTTGACGATAACAAAAAATTGTTTTCAAGATACTCCTTTCTTTTTGATGTTATTTCATCATTTTCATAAGGAGTTAAACATCATGAAGATCGACCAAACGGAGATAGAGCAGGCGGTGATATTATCAACTTGCTTACATGTCAAGTCGTTTACACACAGTGCTTGTGGAATATACATGTCTGTTTTATATTAGCATGAAGATTGTAAGGGTGCATATAACCCAAATACTCCGGGTAGATGCCTAGGTAGCAGACGACAAAAGACAATACTATGAGAAGGAGTCCTTGCATGAGTACATGTTGGTCAAATTTTTCAAGCTGCAGATGACCATGAAATAAAAGACAAAGAAACAGAGAACAATGTTTAAAAAAAACAGTAAAACAATTTTACTAGTTATTTTCTAAATTACGTTTAGCCTGAAACTCCTAGTATTAGTACACATCTCTAAAAAAAAATACTGCTCATCCAGTACAGTTGGTCCCATCTGTTGACAGTGTCCTCTATCACGACAGCTGTCGCCCTCATCATCTTAATTGTACAGCACGTGTTTGTTTTGCCTCATCTATCCCATGGCGGTCTAGCAACATCTAGCTTTTGAAAACACAGATGTGCGAAATATCTTTCTTTTCTGAATTGGTTGAAGATATGAAGCCTACACAACATTTCCCACTGTCCAAGATCATCGCTGCATCTGCAAAACCTAGCTGTAGGTAGCTACAATCATTAAATCAAGACTTTGTAAACTATTGTCACGGATAGACCCGTGAAAGTAATGAATGACCGAAATGGAGTTAGCTCCCTTATTTCTTTTGTACAGCAGGGTTAGTTGCCCTTGGGGGGTACGTTTTTGCTATGGTTGAAAGGCGTGACGTAAAAGATGAGTATGACGTGGGGTGTCGTCTGCAAGGGCGCGGAAGTTTCTAGAGAGAAAGGACAAAGGATGTTTTGAGTGGAATGTACCGGTGTGAGTGTGTGATTTTTAGAGAAAAGTAAACAAGGTCGGCATTTCGAGTATTGCTGGGAGTATATAGGTTAGTGTTTCGCCAGTTGCTGTGTTTCTACTGGTTTATTCAGAAAATTGGAATATTGCTGTGTGTGTGTGTGTGTGTGTGTGTGTGTGTGTGTGTGTGTGTGTGTGTGTGTGTGTGTGTGTGTGTGTGTGTGTGTGTGTGAAAAGATTCGTCAGTTTCTGTGTTTCTGCCAGTGGATTCTATATTGGAGTAATTGCTGTGCTTTTGAAGATTCGTAGTGGTGTGTATTTTTATATAATTTCAAGGATTATTACAGGCAAGTGTGTATCTGTGGGTGCGTGAGTGGTGATCAGACATTGACAGTGTGAAGTGGTCAGGTACGTTTTGAGAAACTGTTGAACATTGAAAGAAAATTAAGCTGATATAGAGAAGAGACGGTGAGCGACGTTTGAGTGGAAGGTTGAAAGAAGACATTTACGTTGTTGAAAGGATACTTAGAATATTAGTAGGGTTTAAGTAATCATTAATTTAGCTGCGATATATGTGGATGTAACTTTTATTTGAAATTCGTTGAGTGTGGGAGAATATTTGGATTTTGTTTTTAATTATAGAGATATAGGAACCCATGTGCAGGTCTTTGTATTTTGTTGTGTGAAAGGACACGTGAAGAAGGCTGTGAGGTGAGTGTGTGTTGTATGTCACCTGTCCACACTTCCCGTGCGTTCTTGACATTGGTGACCCCGACGTGACCTGTCGTGGGTTTGTATCGTTTGGTGCTGTCACCCCGTCTCCAGCTTTACGGGTCTGTGGAGTTTGTAAAGTTCTCTCCACAGTAAGGGCCTAGCCTCTGTATCTACTTTGAGTCTTGTCTTTCCTTCTCAACTCTCTCCTCTGGGTGTAAAAGAGTGTGAAGTAACCGCAAGGGAGAGTGACTGTTCGCTATCCTGTAGTTACCTTTCTTGGAAGTTTTAAGAAAAAGTTTTGGGTTTCCTTACTTAAATATTGTGTGCCTCAGTAAATCGATGATTTCAATTAACAGAAGAAACTTTGATTATTTTTGTGAAACAGTTTGAGAACAATTTGTGAACATTTGATGCAGTAGATGTTAAGGTACTATGTAATGTGTTATTATATTATTCTGTGTGTTTAATTGATGACCTGCCTATATACTCCATGCTATGCCTCTATGCCATCTGTTTTAATAGTTTGAAAAGCCTGTGTGGCAAATTTGAAAAGCCTGTGTGGCAAATTTGACTAGCCTGTGTGGCAGATTGAATAGCCTGTGTGGCAGACTGACTAGCCTGTGTGGCTGTTAGAATAGCCTGTGTGGCTGATTGAATAGCCTGTGTGGCAGACTGACTAGCCTGTGTGGCTGTTAGAATAGCCTGTGTGGCAGATTGAATAGCCTGTGTGGCAGACTAACTAGCCTGTGTGGCTGATAGAATAGCCTGTGTGGCTGATTGAATAGCCTGTGTGGCTGATAAAATCTCTAAGGCATAAAGAGATGCTAAGATAGTAGCCTAGACATATAATTGCATGTTTTGTGGGCTAGCAGCCTATGTTACATTGTGAAATTATATTCCTTTGCTATTAGGGTTTTGATAACCGCTTGGTATAATTGGAAGATTACTTTCTGTGTTGTCTGATATTGTGGATCTTGATGTGATTTAACCTTGTGTAAGCAGTTGATTTTGATTTTGTTGTATTATTGCTATAGACATTTTTTTGTTGTAACCTGCCTTGACTGGGCTTGGGGTTAGTGGTTTGAAAGTTTATATTCTAGGGTTCTTATTTAATAGCATTGAAAATGGAAATTCCCCAGCGAAGTGTTAAGGATTATAAGAGGGAAGGAGAGATGTTAGGATTAAGAGAGGGGGAACTTACTAAATACATTTTCAAGTGTATGGAGAGGCAAGACAGGATGACAGAAAGGTTAGCCAGAGAAAGAAAAGAAGAAGCTGAAAGATTAGAAAGGAAAGAAGAAGCTGATAGATTAGAACGGAAAGAAGAAGCAGAGAGAAGAGAAAAAGAAGCAGAGAGAATAGCTAGAGAAAAAGAAGCAGAGAGAGCATTTGAATTGGAAAAACTGCGATTAGAGAAAGTGACTGATTCAAACTCGTCGAGAAGTAGTGGGGATCAACCCCCACGAGGAGTCACGTATAAACTTTCAGTGTTTCATGAGGATACTGACGATATCGATTCATTCTTACATCGATTTGAGACTCAAGCAGAAGCTCTAAAGTGGCCCAGAGATATCTGGCCCTTACAAATTTCCACAACCTTCCATGGAGAAGCTTTAAGCTTATATCATCATCTGTGTGCTCAAGGTGGACTAGACTATGAGACACTTAAACAAGAATTATTACTAAAGTTCCAATACACCGCAGAAGGATATAGAGAAAAATTCCGAAATGTGCGACCCCAGGCTCAAGAGACGATGCATTCTTTCCACACGCGATTGGTTAGTTGGTTTAACCGATGGATTGAACTGTCTAAGGTCCCAAAAACGTACGAAGGACTTCATGATTTATTAGTCCGCGAGCAAATCCTTCAGAGCGTCTCAAAAGAATTGACAGTTTTTCTGAGGGAACGGGATTTTTCGAATGCCAAGGACCTCATAGATAGTGCGGAACGTTATCGGCAGGCACATTCCAACCAGTCAATGTCAAAAAGAACAGGCACAGTTACATACGCTAATGTGGGAATTACCACGCCTCCATCATCGCCCTCGTTCCGCAAGAGGCCAGATCGAAGACCAACTACTCCTCATCGTTCTCCCAGACCTCAGGGTAATTCTTTCTATAAAAGGACTGATCTTCCCCCCTCACCTACACCTAAGACAGCACAGCAAGGCTTGACTACAACGCCACGATCACCAGTAAAGGGATCTCCGACGTTAAATAGGAAGATCCAGTGCTACGCGTGTCGGGGTTTCGGCCATATCTCCAGGGTGTGTGCAAACACCTTAGGGACTACCACCCAAAAAACGGACCGTCGAGAGGCATCGCAAACAGCAAACATTGGTATTCTATGTTCCTCATCAACCCAGGAAGAATTAGGACACCTGGAACTTTACTCTGGGACCGTTCGAGGGAAAACAATCCAAGTGTTGCGAGACACGGGAGCTACGACGGCTGGCATTCGAGCTGATCTAGTTCAGGAGGAAGAATATTTAGGACGAAATCAGTCCTGTGTAACGTTTGGAGGGAACATCGAAACTTTCCCTCTAGCTCGTGTGTTGGTCGACACTCCCTTCTACAAAGGTTACTTGCAGTGCTGCGTGATCAAACATCCGGTCACGGACTTAATCATAGGGAACGTTCCGGGCGTACAAGACTACGACCATGACCACCTACCCTCCGCCTTGGTTGTGACTCGCTCACAAGCTAGAGCAACTACACCTTGTACCACCCATTTAGGCCTGGAGGCTTTAAACTGGAAAATCGAACCAGAACGGTTTATTCAATACCAGAAAGAAGATGTGGCGCTGCAGAAACTTCGAGAGTCAGCAGGACAACATCCGCAATTTAAGGTGAAAAATGATGTCCTCTACCGGTTATTCGACAAATCGGCAGTGCGACAGCTGGTAGTCCCACAACAACTACGGTCCACTGTCCTCACTCTGGGTCATGACAATCCTTTGTCAGGGCATGTTGGAGTAAGAAATACGATGCGTCGAATCTTAACCCACTTCTGGTGGCCAGAAGTACGGAAAGACGTCAGAACCTATTGTCAAACGTGCGACATTTGTCAGCGCACTACTTCCAAGGGCAGGAATAACGCCGTACCAATGGTGAAAACACCTATAATCAACGAACCATTCAAGCGTATTGCCATCGATCTCGTGGGTCCCATCCGGCCATCATCCTCCGCAGGCCACACCCACATCCTGACCATGATAGATATCGCTACGCGGTACCCTGAGGCAGTACCACTAAAGAAAATTGACACAGAGACTGTAGCAGACGCCTTATTTTCCCTCTTCTGCCGCGTTGGCTTCCCTCAGGAAATTCTTTCAGATCGAGGAACGCAATTCACCTCCGAACTCATGACGGAAATATTCAAGACCTTAGCCATCAAGGAACTCCATTCCACTCCCTACCACGCTCAGACCAATGGAATAGTCGAGCGTTATCATGGTACACTCAAAACCATGCTGAAGAGGGTAACCGCCCAACACCCCCGCGATTGGAATCAATACTTACCCGCAGTCCTCTTCGCCAGTAGAGAAATGATCAACGAGAGTACCGGGTTTTCGCCCTTCGAACTGTTGTTTGGCAGACAACCTAGGGGCCCCCTCAGTCTTTTAGCATCATCGTGGACGAAAACCCTAGGACCAGAAGAGGGCCAACCCATATTCCAATATGTGTTAGACCTGAAGAATATCCTCCAGGAGTCGTCAGAGATGGCTACACAGAACCAAGAGGTAGCAGGCACCAAACAAAAGCACTACTACGACAAAAAAACAAGGGCTAGAGAGTTGCATGAAGGAGATGAAGTATTATTGTTGCGACCTACCAAAATGAATAAGTTACTCGCACAGTGGCAGGGACCATACCTGGTTACCCGGAAGAAGCACCCCGACTACACCGTAAACATCAGGGGAAAAGACAGATTGTTCCACATCAATATGATCAAAAAGTATCACAAGAGAATACCCACGCAAGTCGCCATGCTGGCTGATTCCCATACATCAAAACCGCCACCCTCTACATTGACCACACCAGACCTCTTGTTTTCAGAAATTTTATCTCCAGATTTTATAACACCCCAAGAAAGACGGACCACTAGCAAGGAACCCATCTTCACCACACCTACTCCCATACCGACGAGCAATCTCGCCGTGTTAGAAATGCCTTCAGAATCCGATGCGGTATCAATACGTACGATGCCGGCTCAAGAAAATATCCAAGATGTTAAAATAGATCACCGTCTTTCAGCCTCACAAAGAGACCAAGTTCAGAAAGTGCTTGAACAGTTCCAGGAGACTTTAACGTCAGAACCAGGGAACTTCAATGGACCCATACAACACGAAATACGACTCAACGCAGACTCCATCGTAAGACAGAAACCTTACGCTGTGCCTTTTAATACACAGCAGCGTATTGACACTGAGGTTCAAGAACTGTTACAAAGAGGAATCATAGAGCCATCGAATTCTCCGTTCTCGTCACCTCTATTACTAGTTAAAAAGAAAGACGGGAGTCTAAGATTTTGTGTGGACTATCGGGCACTCAACCGGATAACGATATTTGATGCAGAACCAATTCCCGACCCGGAGTTTTTATTTTCAAGACTTACAAACTGCAAGTATTTTAGTAAAATGGATCTAACCAAGGGTTACTGGCAGATACCACTGAAGCCCACAGACAGAGAGAAGACAGCTTTCCAAACACCAATGGGGCTTTTCCAATGGACTAGAATGCCATTCGGTCTGGTAACAGCACCAGCCACCTTCGCAAGAGTGATGAGATACCTAAAGCTAGAGCCTCACAACACTTTCCATTTTTTTGATGACCTACTTACAGCCAGTCCGACTTGGGATCTTCATCTTGGGAACCTATCCGGAACCCTACAAACTCTACAACAGTATAACTTAACTGTCAGGCCCTCAAAAGTGGAAATTGGCTACCAGGAATTAACCTATTTGGGTCACCAGATAGGCCAAGGATGCATGAAACCCGAAGTGGAAACAGTTAACAAAATCCTGAAACTCACCACCCCGAGAAGTAAGAAACAAGTCCGCTCATTATTGGGTCTCATCAGCTACTATCGAAGGTACATCCCGAATTTTGCCTCTGAAACTGCACCCATTACTAATCTCACAAAGGGAAATCAACCAAGAGCTATTGTCTGGAGTGAAGACTGTCAGACTGCACTAGAGAAGATTCAGACAATTCTATCTACTCCTCCCGTGCTACGCCTACCTGATTTCACAAAAACCTTCATCCTCCAGACGGACGCCAGTGGAGTGGGCATAGGAGCGACGCTATTACAAGAAATAGAAGGAGAACTGTTACCTGTCACCTTCATTAGCCTTATTTCTTTTGTACAGCAGGGTTAGTTGCCCTTGGGGGGTACGTTTTTGCTATGGTTGAAAGGCGTGACGTAAAAGATGAGTATGACGTGGGGTGTCGTCTGCAAGGGCGCGGAAGTTTCTAGAGAGAAAGGACAAAGGATGTTTTGAGTGGAATGTACCGGTGTGAGTGTGTGATTTTTAGAGAAAAGTAAACAAGGTCGGCATTTCGAGTATTGCTGGGAGTATATAGGTTAGTGTTTCGCCAGTTGCTGTGTTTCTACTGGTTTATTCAGAAAATTGGAATATTGCTGTGTGTGTGTGTGTGAAAAGATTCGTCAGTTTCTGTGTTTCTGCCAGTGGATTCTATATTGGAGTAATTGCTGTGCTTTTGAAGATTCGTAGTGGTGTGTATTTTTATATAATTTCAAGGATTATTACAGGCAAGTGTGTATCTGTGGGTGCGTGAGTGGTGATCAGACATTGACAGTGTGAAGTGGTCAGGTACGTTTTGAGAAACTGTTGAACATTGAAAGAAAATTAAGCTGATATAGAGAAGAGACGGTGAGCGACGTTTGAGTGGAAGGTTGAAAGAAGACATTTACGTTGTTGAAAGGATACTTAGAATATTAGTAGGGTTTAAGTAATCATTAATTTAGCTGCGATATATGTGGATGTAACTTTTATTTGAAATTCGTTGAGTGTGGGAGAATATTTGGATTTTGTTTTTAATTATAGAGATATAGGAACCCACGTGCAGGTCTTTGTATTTTGTTGTGTGAAAGGACACGTGAAGAACGCTGTGAGGTGAGTGTGTGTTGTATGTCACCTGTCCACACTTCCCGTGCGTTCTTGACAACTATTTTGTACAAACGTGTAAATTTTCATTTGTTTTTCTGTGTTCTGTATGCACACTTCTTCAGTAGATAGCAAGGTTTGTAAAGAAAAGTTTGATAGCCTTGTAGATATTTAATAAAAATCAAGAGCATTTTTGTGTTGGTCACTAGGCAGTTGGGGCGGTTTCTGTTTGTATGGTGTCACGTGACCTACACATCTGTATGCATTCTTTGGGTAGTGGTTGTAGAAGGACTCTATTTAATCTGTATTTGGCTAGACCATCTCTGCAGCCTACTTCTTCCATAGTCTTTCCACTAATTCTAAATTCCTTCGTTGTTTTCTTTCACTTCATTCAACAACCTTCTTTAGCATCCTCTCTTAAAAATGGCCACAGCAATCAAGCATTGGTATGTTGGTACTGAGTTTACCCTAGCATCTCTCACTACAGCATATGGTTGACTATCCCTTAGTTCCTTGGTGATGGATATCTTAACCCGTACATTCCTTCAGGTTATACAAACAGTATCTTTGCACCTACATACTAGCCACTGAATCCACAGTTTTTCTTATGTGTTGGTAGCCACTACTAAAAATTCCGCAATGTTCCTCTTATTACTTGTACACAGGTAACAGTGGCTGGACATAATGGGATAACGGTGGCTGGACATAATATAATAACAGTGGCTGAACATAATGTGATAACGGCGGCTGGACATAATGTGATAACAGTGGCTGGACATAATATAATAACAGTGGCTGTACATAATGTGATAACAGTGACTGCACATGAGTTAATTACATTTTGAGCAAAAACGATTACATGTAACAGTTACCTCAAGGCAATTTTTACGTTTGTCTGGCACCATCACACTTTTATTTCACGATATCTTTGCTGTGAATTTTTTTCTGCACTCTTCATGTTTTCCTCTACTACAGGCTCGGTTGGAGTTGCAATGTGTTTATGCAAGAATTCTCTCCTTTCGTGAGGTGGAAGGGATATATTCATGTCTCCTACATATCATACGCTAGCGTTTTGTATCCTATCTATTAAAAAGCTTCTAATCCATCTCATTTTTTTTCGTCTCTTGGCTGCTTCCCTACTCGTCTTCCTCTGCAGAATCACGATGCCCTCAGTTCTTGTTACCCGATTCCTTTTTTGCGTTTTCTTTGTCTTTTATTAGTCATCATGTTGTTTATCCTTCCGTCCTTCGTATGCTGTCCATGTCTCGTTCTTGTTTCAAGCTGGAATTTGTATTTGTCACCGTTGTGACCAAATTTTGAGAGCACAGTACTAAAACATTGGAGGTTTTCCGGTGAAACTATCTGACTATCTGTTGGTGGACGACTATTGTATTCTGCTTGCCGTGGGAAAAGTTACTATCATCAGTATCGACATGAGGCGTTGTGAAGTCGACCCTATACATACCAACAAGGTGGGATCATTTGAAAAAGTATAAACATTTCTGATTTCTTCTCATCACATTCAGCTCGCCCATTTGAGATTTGATATTTCCTGTGCTTATATCAACGGAATATTTAGCCATAATTACTGGGAACAAACCACTGGCATGAGGTCAAGCCCGGTTTTCGGGCAGAGGGAGGTTTGAACAGGTGAAGAAAATCACCTTTCTTTATTTTCTCAACATTCGTGTTTTTCTCGGTACAATTACATGTTGTAGACATTAGTAAGTGATATTAGTCTACTTATCGTGAGGTGTGTCACCACAAGGTCTTTAATACTTTCAAGATGTCCAGCTGTTCGTCATCCTTCATGAGTTTGCAAATCCAAATTTCGTAGATCGTTTTAGTCTGGTGTTATATTAATTGTCGAAACATTGCTAGAATCTTCGGCAGAGAATGATATCCCGGAAGATAGATTTCTATTACTTTCTTGCAAGAATACCAAGTTGCAGGGATGATGAATTCAGCTACTTTGGTCGCCTTTTATTGAGCCCCTCCCCTTCTGCGCACGTGCGAGCACGCCAGCTGTATAAATAAACATATCGCACTTATGTTTCCTGTCTCAAATAAACATCTTAAGGAGCTTTTCAATAGGACGTCTGTGAGATATTTTGTTATCTGTACTTTTTTAACTACGTTTGTAACTACACTTTCGAAATGTTCGTATTTTAAATATTTTATATCAATTTTTTGTCGAGATGGGGGCGGCTCCATGAAGAAGGGGTTAGAGATCGAGGTAGGCAAAGTCTCACTCTGTTAAAAGTATTTCTCGAAGAATCACTTCGATATTCTGTATCAATGTTACTGACCGAACATAAAATTTAGCCGCTTGCCATAGCAAGGTACAAAGTAGAAATACTTGCGGGTAAGGTGGAGGACAAAGGTTTGTATGCTGCCCTTACTACCCCGTGGATATCTCTGGGGCTGCAACCATCAACCAGAAAGAAAGACACAAAGCGGAGTCACCGGGTGCAAACAGGTACATCGAAAGTCGTAACAGAGATCCCTTTTTTTTGCCTCGTATTCCACAAAAGGGAATTTTTTGTGGGGTGTGTGGGGATTTTGAACAACAAAAAGGTCTCCCAGTATGAGAAAAAAAACTATCTGTAAAGAAGACTTGACCTGCAGCAACTTCAACGTTTATTTGTCACATTGTCTCAATTTTGGGACGAAAACCAATTTTGCCGGTCCCACAAACCTACCCGGCTGCATCAAATTTCATGTCCTCATTTTTCCCAGGGTCCTATTTGTTTTTGTCAGTTCCTCATTTTAAGTGTGGGTTATATGTGAGTTCGTGTACATATGTGAGTGTTTGGGGGAAAGAAGAATTAGGTCATATTTGTGCCCCGTGAAAAGACTTGCATGACTTTCTCTTTTGATGTGGGTTGGGGGGGGTGCTTTAATTTACGTTTGCATAAACATGTGGTTGAATGGCATTGTACATGTATGGTTTAATGTTGCAATGTAGTTATTTGACGATGATGATGATGATGATGATGATGATGATGATGATGATGATGATGATGATGATGATGATGATGATGATGATGATGATGATGATGATGATGATCAGAATTTATGAACAATAAAAGGTGAAAAAAGAGGAAGAGAAAAAAAACAAGCAGCTTTAGCTCAGAACGCAGGACATTGAAACCAAAAAAAAAAAAGAGATTTCATGTCCTCATTTTTGTTTCACGGAGAGGAACTGGCCTCCCAACTAACATTGAAATATTTACATCGCATGAGCGGGTCCAAGGAACTCACACCTGACGATAGGCAAGGCTTTGAGGAAGAAAAGAATTAATTGTTAGCTCATGTAATAAACAGATAAAGGCTAATCGATAATTCATCTGATCGTGCAATAGGAGCACGGCACACACACACACACACACACACACACACACACACACACACACACACACTAGTTGTCTTTCATACCTTTTTATCCCCCGGCATTGATCTTTCTACGCGTTCAGGCATAAGGAGAAGAGATTGGTTTGTTGTTCGCGGCTTGCCCAGGTATTGCAGATGTGCTTAAGAAACTCCTACAGCTGTTTAGTCTAATTATTGCTCAAACTTGTATTTGACGATATGTGTGCGCGCGTGAATTTGATTCGCATTGTTTCCCTTCCGGTGGCTTGTAAACTTATTACGGGTTTTCAAAGAGGCATTCTGCAGGCGACACTATGAGCACCACCAACCCTCCCCCTCCCCAGATTTCTGTCTATTAGATTCGTTTCGGTCATTGTGGCGGGCGTCCGTGTGTGTGTGTGTGTGTGTGTGTGTGTGTGTGTGTGTGTGTGTGTGTGTGTGTGTGAAAGAGAGAGAGAAACGCCAAAAGCTTGCCCACATGGCCGAGATATGGCGCTATATAAGTTAACTTTTTATATTATTATTATTATTAAAGCATCTAGTATGACATATACACAGAAATATATACTAATATTTTTATATTTACACATATAATATTTCAGGAACAGCAATAAAAAGTGTGATTTAAAGTTTTTTCTCTCCAGTCTGTCGTTTGACTGAAACAGATCTGCTCGCCATCAACCTTTCCTTTCGTTGTCATGGATTCAATAACAGCTTCTTGGACTGCGTGGGCAAGAGAAGAAACTGTGTTGTTGCTTCATTTTTTTTAATATTTACGAAAGCTTGCACGATCTTAGTCCAGGTAATCTACATAATCCTTGTAATCTGATCACACAGTTCGTCCTATGGACCAATTAACTCTGCTCTCTTCTAATAAGTGATGTCAACAACTTCGTTGAGAATATCAACCCTGAACGGAAGTAGACACTGTCGTCGGTGTAGCTCTTCATCAGGGACAGATTAAAAACAGTGAGTCTGCTGGCTGGATGGGCGGACAGTTCTGGGACTTTTTTTGACAAAACAGTTTTGTCCAGGCCTGATCTGGTCTTGCTCTCGTCACCGCAGGTTTGGTGCAGGAAGACTAATTCAGCCTTCAACGTCTACCTGGAGATGAGAACACCTGTTGAGCGTTAATCAATCCCGGCGGGAAAATAAATCAGAACATTAACACGTCGGAGATTGATAGGACATGTACCGGAAATTGAGACTGGCTAGGCCTGGGAGAAGGGGGCTGCTAAAAGACTGATCACGAAAAATGCCAGCATAACAGTCGCAATGGCGCGTTCAATGCCAGCCTGAGCTGGCCTAACTTTTTGAAAGATAAACAAAAGGAGGCTTCGACCTCAGCTTCGATTGTTTCCGGGGGCAAAACGAGCGCCATTTCTGGACACGTGCAGGCGGTCTTTCTGGCGCCATCAGCGAGACCCATTCGCTTGACGAGTTCGCACGATGAACCTGACAGGCGAGTGTCGAGGTCCACAACTCAGGACAGTTACCATGTCAGACGACGGAAAATCGCTGATTAATTCTCTTCATCGTTAATCATCGCAGACACGTGGGTCGGGGCAGGCAGGCAGGCTCAATGGCTGGCTTGCCTGTTCTGCTGCCACGTTCTAAACTTCTAATTACATTTCTTCTTATCGAAAGTGCAGTCCGATTTTCTCTTTAGTGTCCTTATATTTTATTTATTCGCAATATTCGTTCCTTTCTTTGTTTTATATCTTCTTCACGGCTTTTTGCCTTCTCACTCTCTTAATTATAGCTAACTATTGAAATAATAGGTCCAGACTGGGTCTGTGCCAAAACATCAAAACATGACCACTCAAAAAATAAAATTACTGTCTGTGTTCATCGTATTATGGGCTGACAACAAGCGGACACGCGACTATCTTCAGCGTTAAGCATCTGGAGCCAATCACATGGAAGCAACAGATTTTTTTGGTGCTCTCAGTGTGTTAGGAAAAGAGCAGCCGCGACATTTAGTCATGCAGAACATCGGATGCGATTCACAGCGGATCGAGACAAACTGTCATTTTAGCTTTGCTCTTCAGGAAACTTGATTTATGGGGACGATTACATTACGATTTTTTGCATTTTTCGGACATTTTAGATTCACAGAGAGCACAACAAGAGGTGGTTAGCGAGCACTAAGAATGGCAATGGGGCGGAACGAGTTATGGAAATACGGTTTTGGCAAAAATAAAACAACTGTTTGAAGCTGAAGCGAGGTTGAAGCTGAGGTTAAGTCGAGGATATTACCTGCAACAGAAAAGCGCCATGTTTTTTTTCTGGCCGCTCCCACCCCCATCTCAAGACCGGACAATAAAATAAAATTTAAAAAATCACAAATCTAAGCTGCCGCATGGTTTCAGAAAAAAGTGTTAAAGGCCAGGGCTAGATGCACAAGCCAGTTCTAATTTTAAACCAGGGGTAGCCAACACAGTGCCCGCGAGCACCTGGTCGTCCGCAAGGACTATGTAGAATGATTCTATTGTAGAATCAAAAACACAATCCACAACACTATTTTAGACCACTTTTTAAACGAAAATTGTTTGAAATAAGAGAAAACTGTTGAAGCCAGACTTTCATTCTGGTCAGCACAATTTTTGTAGACGCTTGTGTTGCGCATGTTAATGGCATTGGAGCGATTTTTGAAAAAAAGGTTTTCTAAATTTGCTTCCTTATAACTTCCTTAAGCGTCAGCTTTAAGATTTAGAAACTTAGGGGCAACTAGCTCCAGCTCGACTCAAGCATGAAAGCGTTGGTATGTTGGTTTCAAGATGGACACCTGATCAAGCCAAGTGCTGAGCACGTTGGTCTCACGTGAAGTGCCCCCAATACACACCGCTTTGCTAGAAGTAAGTGCTTCGTTAATACCCAGATAAACACTACTCAGCGTCAGGTCCCTGTTGAACAGTCTGTCCTGTCGAAAGATAAGGACACCCGTTGACAGTCCCGCGGAATCGATACATCAATACAACCTCAATACTTCAACTTCTGGCTCCGTCATCGCTCCCCTCTCCCCCCGCCCCCCACCCCCCCCCCACACACACTAGTCCGCATTTATACCCATCCCGCATAACCCTGTGCCAAATATCTTAATCCATTTCGAACAGCTTGCAGTTTTCAGCGTCACGCGCCGGACACGTGGCCCTTTGATGTCCCTCCGCCTCCCCTCTCCTGCGGAGGCTCCTGCGCGGGCACGGAGGATGCGCCGCAGTTCACAGCTTGTGCAATTGTCCACCGTTGCCCAGACAACACTTCGAGCAAGATGTCTCCAAGGTGGGAGGGGTAGGGGTAAGGGTGGGTCCCGGGGCACAAAAGCCGTGCGCCTGCACCACCCAGACGTCGGCCACAGCGCACGCGCGACTACCAGAGGCCATTGTCATCGCCGTCATGGTCGCACACAGCTCACGATGCAAATGAAGCGCGAATGGGACTCGCGGGCTGTTACCCCCGAACCACCGCAGACTTGACAATAAGTCGGTTGTTTTTCGCGTTAGAATTGCTTTTTTGTTCCACGCACGTGTGTACCGACAATGAAGGAAGTAGGGAGTTGGGCGGGGAGGGCATTAAGAGATGGGAGATAGGGGAAGGAGCTCGTTATGCAACCCAACAGTCCGGACAGGCAGACAGTCGGAACGTTTTGAATAGATAAACCGTATTATTTATAGTTTATGGTATGCTATAGTACCATCATCTCTTGGAAGTGCCCACACATTCACCATTTAATCCCAAAGAGTGTAAGACACACCACTAGTCCTAAAGTCAGAGTTCAAAGGCCCAATGCGAGGCAAAGTGGCCTTAGTGCCCAAAGTACACCGCTAGTCCAACTGCCTAATTAGAGGCTAGATACACTTCTTTTGGAGTCAAACTCCTAGTAAACAAACTCTCGTAGGGTCGACAGACGAGGCTCATGTCTGCCTCTTTTTCCTACGTTGCAAGCTTGGTGGACAGACAAGACTCATGTCTTCATCTTTTTCCATCGTTGCAAACAAACTTGGTGGACAGACAAGACTCATGTCTTCATCTTTTTCCATCGTTGCAAAAAAAACTTGGTAGACAGACAAGACTCATGTCTTCATCTTTTTCCATCGTTGCAAACAAACTTGGTGGACAGACAAGACTCATGTCTTCATCTTTTTCCATCGTTGCAAACAAGCTTGGTGGAGAGACAAGACTCATTTCTACCACGTTACAAATTAACTTCGCGTATTCTATTTCGAGGTTAGGCAGACTTGAGCTTATGTTCCTTTGTTCCTTTACATATTCCAGTGTTTTTTGTATCAATTTGTTCCTATACTCCTTCGTAAGAGTGAAACTTTGGGGGTTATTGATTTTTTTCAAATTGATGGGCTGACATCATTTTATTTTCGAAAATCTGACGATGTGCCCGCCTCTATTCATGCGTCCCATAAGCCTCTGCTTTTATTTTTCTTTTATTGTTGTATTGATATTAATAATGTTATATTATGAAGTAATGTAATATTACCAAAATAGGTCAAATATCAGATCATTAGCTAACGACACTAGCTTGTTTTTAGGCATGTATAATGTGGCCTTAGATACGAAGCTGCGCCAATCTATGAAAAGTCAAATTTAATCAAGAAAAAACAAAATTACTGAAGTTTAAACGGTACTCCGATATTACCTTTACAACCTACCTTTAAACAATGTATCTGAAACAAACGACTGGGCCCAGTTGAACAACACATTTCTAATTTTAAACACTTTTAGGCCGTAAATCTATTTAGATAATCAGTTTAAAGTGCACACCACAATTTTAGAATTTTTTAAATTAAAACTTCTTTAAGTAAGATAAAGTTGTTTAAACATAACTTTCAGTCCTGTCAGGACAATTTTGTATGTTCTTGTGCAATGCATCTAAATGGCAGAAAAGAGATTTTACTTCTTTAAAACAGTTTTAAGGTTTAAAAACATGTTGTGCAGCCAGCGCCTGGCCTCTTAGTTTAAGATAATTAAAGCACTTTAGTTACCGTGCCAGGAAAGTTTCTTTGTTGATTGGCTTCTTATGTACAGATCTTTTTTATTACCAATTTTTGACTATTCTAATGTTCACCTCGAAGCTAATAGAATTATTATTGGAGGCATAAAGACAAAATTTTTTTTAGTAAATTTATAGGGCCACTGAATTCTACAAGAAGGAAGAAAAAGACACAGACTAATGATAAATGAACTTTGCTCGGACGATTTGTTACACATTTTACCACCTTTATGACCTTTTACACAGAGGTAAAGTGAATGAAAAATTTATTTCCGCAATAAGGATGAAATTCTTTCATAGCAAAAACATCTGACTGGAAAGGCCTACCAAAACATCATCAGTTAAAGACATTAGTTTAAAAGTTAGACTTGTATGTCTGACAGTAACACTCCCGCTTATTTTACAGTAGTTGCTGTGTAAACCAAATTTTACTCTCTAGGCTACGTACTGGGATGATTAATGTAAATTTGGATTTATTTAATAGACCCTTAATAAACAACCCTTCATGTACAGGTGAGTCAAGCGTGTAAATTGAATATTTAAAAAAATAAAATGTCCAAGTTATGTAATAACATCCATCAAGTTATAAGAGGAATGTCCATTTACTTAACTAGCTCAAGAGTGACTTCTCTCCGCTTATTTTTCTCATCCTTCGTCCTCCTTCTGTCGTTGCCAGTGACTTTTGTCGAATTTGATGTCAGCTGTTCATCAGTGTTTTCATTTTGCTGCCTTCTTCTGTTCGCGATTTTTCTATGCCTGCTTCAGCTTTCTCTCTTTTAATAACGGGTACTCCGGGTTCCTTTTCCCTCCTTCTTCCCCCATAGTACAAAATCACCTCAAGGTGGAAGCATTTTCCTACTAAATAAGCCAACCAACTAACCAAGCCGCCCGCCCCGCCTCTTCTCCCTCTGTTCGCATCTAGGATGCCAACGATTCGACGACCGAACTTAAGAGAGTAAAAGTGAATGAGGAGCTCGATGGCTTCACGACAAAAAACAAAAAAACAAAACAACAACAACAACAACAAACAAACATGGCAGCCTCCTTGTACTGCCCAGAGCTGTACGTTGTAAGAAAACGATTGTTTTCACAACCCAAAATTTTGAGCGGAAAAAATTCACAACGTTAGTATTTATTATTTAAACTCACCTGCTGTTTTACTTGCCAATCATTTTAAAGATTTTTTTTCCTAATTGAGTCTCTTCAGTCCCTTCCAAACGTAAAGATCAGCCTCTCTTGGCAGACTAACATATTAACAGACTAAAGATCAATCCGCTAAACTCTAAATGAAATGCACACCGTGGCGACCTCGCACTTCTTATCGAAGAAGTCAGTGGGGGATCGCCTACTGGGAGGTATCTCTACAGGCCCGAAACACGTGACACATGGAGGAAAGCTGTGCATATGAAGCGGAAGTGACGTCTTTCAGTACGAGATAAATCAGTGCTTCCTCTTTCGCTTCATCACTTACACGGGTTTTGGTCAGCACTGTTTTTGTTTTAAACTTTCTATTCACTTTCAGACAGTTCATAAAGAAAGCTTTGAATTATTAATGGGTTCTCTCCCTGTTCCTCCTGTATCTCTGTAACCCCCTCCTTCCATTATGAAAAGAACAGATGAGTAGCACAACGTTTTCCTTTATCTGATTACAGCGTGAAACGATGTGTGTGTGTGTGTGTGTGTTTGTGTGTGTGTGTGTGTGTTTGTTTGTGTGTGTGTGTGTTTGTTTGTGTGTGTGTTTGTGTGTGTTTGTTTGTTTGTTTGTGTGTGTGTGTGTGTGTGTGTTCTCATATTTTGGCTATTTCATCTCGGAAGCTGGCGGTTTGCTTTCTGCGGGAATTGGTCAGTTAGGAACTACCTTACACGTGCAACACAAAATACGTATCTAAATTTATCTTTCACAACACCCGTCCCACCCCGATTTCCATCCTCGGCTCTTTGTGTCCCAGCTTCGACCTGGAAAACGCCATAGTTACCTTGACCCTTGCACCATTGATGTCGCCAAGTCTCACACAGAACTCGCATTAGTGGCTTTTGTACTGTGTGCATCCATGTGTCCAATATGGCGATGTTCAAGCCGGCTTCGTGAAAAATCGACAGACTTCGCAAAAAAACTCTCCCTGAAATCAGAACAGAAACTGACTCTGAACTGCCAGCCTGTAGTAGTGACCTTCGTGTAACATGGACAGGTGAGCTGACTTGTTGTGTCGGTTAATGACAGGTATTTCGCCAGGTGCTTTGTTGAAGACAACGGTATTTAACGATAGCGGCGATGTTCCCGTAGATGGAAGGGATGTGGTAGATGTGAGCCGCGAGGCAAGAGGAGGTTACCCCTGTTGATAATGAAGGTGTTTATTTTCTCGTGTCGAGTTGTTTACGGGTGGTGCCAGCAGGAAATCTACCCCTGGGGCAGCCCAACACCACAGCAAGTACCACGCCCTGCACAACTGAGGTAGGATGTAACTAAACAAGAACACGACCGCATCGTTGGTCTTTATCGATATTTATCGATCAGTGTGATCGTTTATATTAGATCAGCTATTAGTGGATTAGTACAAATACATTATATGTATATGAACAGGTATATTATGCAAAATATATATATATATAAACGAGTGTTCCTTCCAAACAAGTAGACAGCGGAAGAGATGCTATACATGGTTTGTCTACCTGTCGATCGTTGACTGTTCAAGTCTGAATACCTCAGGCTTGATTAATTTCTTTCGTACATACACGTGCACAGCCTTCATGTACCTTACCACAGTGTCACAAACATGCATCACACGTGCACAGCCTTCGAGTACCTTACCACAATGTCACAAACATACATCGCACGTGCACAGCCTTCAAGTACCTTACCACAATGAATACATCGCACAACGACAAAGAGAGAGAGTGACAGAAGAGGGAAGAAGTATTACAACAACCAGCGTGCACGCATTCATTTTATGTAATTATACATAATAAATATTATTTGTGAAACATGTCATGGTTATCACGTGTAAAATCGAAACCAAGTCACAATAATATGAAGTCTGCTTAACCTCTTAGTTAAAGGGAAAAGCAAGTCGAATGGTAGGCTGAGCTGAAAGAATACACATGATCTTCATTTCCGCTTGAAGGTACTAACTTTAAAGGGTGAAAGAAGTGGTATGGTGGGTTGGGATTGTGTGAGAGATCTGGTCGTTCTGGATCATGTCCAGTCAGAATTACATGTCACAAAACGATTGTTTCTTTACTGTCGTGTCTAAAGCAGGTAGGAGGTCGTTCAAGATGGCCGTGTTTTCTTGCATGTTTTGAATCAGTGTATGAAAATTAGAAGAATGCCATTACAAAACTGGATGCAACTTCTGCGGCATCTCTTGCGTTGGGTGGGTTGTTCTGTCAGTAGAATTGTCCAGATCACCGAACACAAACCAAACCAGTGCTCCGCACGCACTTTGTTTTTTCCAAAAGTATTACACAACCAAGACAAGTTTGTTTACATCCTTCACGTGAACTACGTCTTTCCCCAGATTGTCCGGTTTCCTTGCTTCTCGCATCTTGAAAGATGTAAATTACGATCGTGCTGACCAGTCGGAAAAACTTTGTTTAATGAATCGGCAGTAAACTGTTGACACTGCTCCAACATCACTCCGCGTGTTTTTTTTTGTTTTTTGTTTTTTTTTGTGGTTTTTTTGTTTTTGTTTTTTGCCGATGGATTTCTCTACGTCTCGCATTAATGTCAGTTTGCTTTCTTTCGCAAAAATGGCAGCGTTCATGCATCAGTCCGAAGCTGTTCCTTAGACAAGGCTGTAAGTAAACGATTTTTTTTGCAAACCGAATTTTCGATAGGTCATGATTCGAAGTGTCAGAATCTATTATTTAAACCAAACTTTCCCTGGTTTTCCCTTTAAGACAACCATTCGTGTTTATCTTACTGGATTTAATGCCCGATGCAGATGTTTGTGCATATTGTCACTAAAAATCTACACGACGAGACCTGGCAGAACATTCTGACTCTATTTTGTTATGTGTTCTTAGTTTTGTCTGTTATCTATTGCTGTTTATTTCTTTTATTTAAAATTTTATTGCTTTTGATTTCTATTATCATTTATTGTTATTTACTTCCATTATTATTATATTACTATTTCTTTGTTACTTCTATTAATATTTATTGCTATTTATGGTATTATGCATTGTTATTTCGGCTGATTTACGTCTTTAGCTGGCAGTTGTATTTTTCTGGAAACATCTGTGCATCTCACACAGCATGTCGTCTTTAGTGGTGGACGTTTATGCTGGCACGAAGTGGCCACGCTTGCAAACGGCTCTGTGACTGTTGCCACGCAAATCTTTCCTTGAACCCGAAATTTTCTCCCTTGTTTTCGTTTCATCAGGAGTTGCCGACCCTTCACCGGGGTTTGTCATTTCATGCTGATTAGTCTCTTGAACGCTCTGCATCCACGCTGTCTTTTAACCCTTCCAGAACCGCTAGTTCGTATGCTCGTTCAAAAACAAGGGGAGCTGCTGAATGGGAAGAGGTTAAGGGACCCCACACCGCCGATCCATAAACAGTAGGTTGTTGTCGGCCGCCATGGTGAAGCGAGCCAGAATAAAGCCAGTTGCCGCCTGACAACAAAACGCAGCTGCCTGACTGGTGAGAAATTAATTGACACTTTTGTTTCGATATGGAAATGTCATGCTCCCAACACCACATCAGCCGTTCCATCTCCTCTCTGTCTAAGGACTTCATCTGTTTGGTGTCGGTTTCGCGAAAGACACCATGTCTACGATCCATCAGATGGGCAGGAATCAGATGAGCGAGGATGCTGTAGTCAGTGTTTGGAAGAACTGCTGAGAAAAATAAGGCCGATCGTATTGCCATAAGATAATCACATCGATTATATTTAATAATAATAAATGAAGATTTGTGCCCGCGTGCATGCTCTCTCTCTCTCTCACACACACACACACACACACATACACGCACACGCACGCACAAGCTGTCACACCTACTGGCTGTATGATATACATGTTATCTAAATTTTCGTGACCGAATGGAATTACTTCGATTGTAATCTGATACATCGATCGTATCTAAAAATGATTGTGTCGCGTACCGCTTGCTTGGAGTGACAGTCAGGGTCCAATTAATTAATTTTACTAATTATAATTCTTCCTAATCGTTAGAGTTTTTTCTGTGGTTGGCAGCACTCGCGCGCGTGCGTGCGTGCGTGCGTGGTTCGTGTATGCCTGCATTCATTGGTGTGCAGTTATCAGTTTCTGACGTCATACTAGAGGATTTCAAGTTGCACGTGTCTGATTTGTCCATAGCGTTTTTCAGCATTTTGTCCGTACTAGAGTGAGTACTAGTAGGAGAGTTTGCTATAGTGAGGTCAGGCAAACCTCTTGCTATGTCTGTATAAAGAAATAACAGGTACTTCAAAACTCTTGTATTCTCTGCAGTCCAGCTGCTTAACCAAAGGTTAAGTGTCAATTTTATGCGTTCGTGAATGTGTGTGTGTGTGTGTGTGTGTGTGTGTGTGTGTGTGTGTGTGAGAGAGAGAGAGAGAGAGAGAGAGATACTGTAGGTGTGGTTTAAGAATAGTTTGCAAGATTTCGTGTTTTTGTGTTTTGGTATGATGCACCCGTTACCTTGTCCCTATCTTGTAACTAGCACTTGTTCTGGTTATTTTTAGTAACTTGAATAACTGAGCAAAATTCCCAAGTTATAATTGATCTTTGGGATTAATAAGGGTGGCCTTTTGTCATTTGCCACGTCTGGAAGACCCGCATTTTCTACGGACATTAACAATAAGAAAGGTGTTCGGGGATTGCGAATAAAAATATAAATACTTGTCCACCAGATAAAACTCAGTTGGCAAACCTCTCACAAACTGAAAGGAGGCTGTGAATTAAATTTTTCTAATTCTGATTACGTTTGTAGTGCGACTACGATTGGAGTTCGGTGTCTGAAGTCGCACTACAACAGAATGTTTTGGTCTGCACTTTGTCCGACATTTTGTGATCGTCAGTCAGTAGTATGTCTCATGTAATGGTCCTAACATACTGCGGCATGTATAGTGTCATCGCTACATACTTGCCCGAGTAAGTGAGTAACTGACCGCAGTTTGTCCGACTTGTTATTCTTAGCAGACTGTAGTTCTGTCCAACTTATTAGTCTTAGCAAACTGTAGTCCTGTCCGGCTTATTAGTCTTAGCAGACTGTAGTTCTGTCCGACTTCTTAGTCTTAGCAGACTATAGTCCCGTCCGACTTCTTAGTCTTAGCAGACTGTAGTTCTGTCCGACTTCTTAGTCTTAGCAGACTGTAGTTCTGTCCGACTTCTTAGTCTTATCAAACTGTAGTCCTGTCCGACTTCTTAGTCTTATCAAACTGTAGTCCTGTCCGACTTCTTAGTCTTAACAGACTTCAGTCCTGTCCGACTTCTTAGTCTTAGCAGACTGTAGTCCTGTCCGACTTCTTAGTCTTAGCAGACTGTAGTCCTGTCCGACTTCTTAGTCTTAGCAGACTGTAGTCCTGTCCGACTTCTTAGTCTTAGCAGACTGTAGTCCTGTCCGACTTCTTAGTCTTAGCAGACTGTAGTCCTGTCCGACTTCTTAGTCTTAGCAGACTGTAGTCCTGTCCGACTTTTTAGTCTTAGCAGACTGTAGTCCTGTCCGACTTTTTAGTCTTAGCAGACTGTAGTCCTGTCCGACTTCTTAGTCTTAGCAGACTGTAGTCCTGTCTGACTTCTTAGTCTTAGCAAACTGTAGTCCTGTCCGACTTCTTAGTCTTAGCAGACTGTAGGTCTGTCCGACTTGATAGAAGGAGCAGCAGAATGCAGTATATTCGATGTAATGGTCATAGCGTTATGCTGTATTATCTAGAGTGTAGTATTTAAACTGTAGTATTTGTACCGCATTATTTAGAGTATAGCATTTAAACTGCAGTATTTATGCAGGACTATTTAGAGTGCAGTATTTATACTGCATTGTTTAGAGTGAAGAATTTAAACTGCGGTATTTCTACCGTATGACAATGATAATGACCAACTTTATTTGTCCCAGTGGGCAATTTGAATATGGGAATGTGCTCGAGTTCAACAGTGAAAACAATGAGAAATGAAAAAAGAAGTGGGCAAGTAAAACTATCATATCATATATACACCTACAACATCTCACAATCACACACAAACACACACACACACACACACACACACACACACACACACACACACACACACACACCATTGACAGCTCATCTAAGATTGAGCAACTGGACAGCAGATGGCACAAATGATTTCAGGTGTCTGTTACTCTTACATATAGGCGTGTCATAGCGTTTACCTGAGCTTAATAATGCAAATTCTTTTGTTAGTACATGTTCATGTAATGATAAAATACACGAAGCTTTCCTTACTATTTGCTGGTCACAGAAAGAAGCTAAATCCCTCTGTTTGATACCAATTATCTTAGAACAGATGTTTACAACACTGTTCAGACTATTCCTATCATGGACAGAGAGTTTGCGAAACCAGCATAGAAATAAAAAAAAAAAAAGACACTCAATAAATGACTAATATAAACGACCTAAGATTGCTTGACGAACTGAAAAACTATTTAACTTACACAATAGATACATTCTGTGTTGGCCACGTTTAACAATGTGTTTAGTGTTTAAATTCCATTTGAGCTGGCTATCAAAAATAGTTCCCAGATACCTGAAGGAATTAACAGATTCAACGGGTTTACTATGTATCACACTGGGAATAACAGAATCCTCCTTGATCCTCTTAAAGCCTATAACTATTTCTTTAGTTTTGTCTACATTCAACTCTAGATAGTTCTCCCGCACCGCTGTACAAAATTTGTTAAGGCATTACCATGATCTTTCGGTTGTTCCTGTAAAAGAATCAACAATGCAATATCATCAAAAAACTTGATGAGGTAGCTATTCTCCTCCCTGCTTCTGCAGTTGTCAGTGTACATGATAAATAACAAGGGTGATAGACAACAGCCCTGTGGGGAGCCAGTGCTTGTAACAACGGTATCAGAATAATTACTATTAACACACACCCTCTGCTATCTGCAAATTATTTAGAATGTAGTATTTATAATGTAGAATTTATACTGTATTATTTAGAGTATAGTATTTAAACTGCATTATTTATGCATTTAGTGTAGTATTTACACTGTAGCATTCATGCTGCATTGTTTAGAGTGTAGTTTTTATACTGTATTATTTAGAGTGCAATATTTAAACTGCTGTATTAATACTATATTATTCAGAGTGTAGTATTTAAAGGTCAAGTCGATTGCTGATCAAAAATCGCTGGAAATAAAGCACAAAGTATCACAAAACATATTCCGGTGGTATTTTATGACAAAGAGGCATGAGAGATTTTAGATTAATATTTTTCTCTTAAGCACACCTGAATTTGTTGAGAAAACAGGAAGTGACGAAAGGAACGTATTTCTAAAAATAGCGCTGTCTGTACAAGCTGAAGACGAAGAGAAAAGATGCAATCCTCGGTAAAAGAAAACTGACCAGGACACATTATGCTGTTGCTGAATGTTCTCTTCGACACTCAGAAGGAGTTAGTTTGTACTCATGAAGGAAAGATAATGGCAGCGAACGCCAGTGGATTCACTTTGTTCAAACGTGTGTGCGAACTTCATCCCCACACCATACTCAAGAATTTCCTCAAAACATTTCAAAATCGATTGTTATCCAGTCACTTATACAGTACAAGCAAGTCTTGGACTTTCAGTAAAACAAAGAAATCTTATTCCTATATTCCTTATTCCTTATTACTATACAAAAGCACGAGATGTTAAAACCAACTACGACTGCTGGTAGATCAAGCACCAGATAGGCAACATCGACGGTTTCTACACCGGATCGGGTCTACAAGTAACATCGAGCGACAGTCACAAACACATAATCAGTCCTATCTTTATCCAGCATAATGCTCAAAACAACTGACAGTGTGAGGGCACCATTGATGTGCCTGATCGAAACAGCTAAAAAAGGAATAAGAAAGGGTTGAGGATGAGAAACATATTATAAGGAGCTTAAACGGAACACATGCAAGTATCAGTAAGTAAATAGAAAATTTTGCATGCTCCTAAATAAGGAAGAAATAAGTTTTTACATAAACATGTTTCAAACTATCATTATACTTTTAATTGTAAAAAAATCCTTATCAGCAGTCAGTTGTAACTATTGTTGCCCATTAAATTTTGATCTGATTGACTTACCAGTCTGTTGAATGAATTCAGTTTGGACCATATAATTATTTTTGTTAACTTCTAAATAAAGTTCCAATCTGTAGGGCTGTATTCCAAATTCAGCTGTTTAATTTTTTGGGCAAAAAATCTCTTCTTGAACACGACAACCTGAGCGATGTTTCTTCATTTGACTTGAAGACAGGCACCATCCTTGGTACAAATACTTCGATCACGTAAGAGAACCTCCAGTACAGGAGAGTAATTTTTTCCCGCCTTCCTAGTTGCAGGTGAGAATGCTGATGTTCGAAGGCTTATATCTTTAAAATTAAGCAAAATTATGCACTTAATATTTTGGGAATTATTATTTTAAAACGAACTTAACCCGATCATAAAGAAATAATGTTGCGCTCTCCTGGACCTTTAAGCTGTAGTATTTATACTGTAGTATTTAAAGTTCAGTATTTATGCTGTATTATTTACAGTGGGGTATTTAAGTTGCAGTATATTTATACTGTATTATTTAGAGTGTAGTATTTCAACTGCAGTATTTATGCTGTATTATTTAGAGTGTAGTATTTCAACTGCAGTATTTATGCTGTATTATTTAGAGTGTAGTATTTCAACTGCAGTATTTATGCTGTATTATTTAGAGTGTAGTATCTGGACTGCAGTCGCTGTAAGCGCACTGGTATCTGCCGTATGACGGCTCTAACAGTCGGCACCCCTCCCATACCCCTCCCATACCCCGGCATTGAGGGTGACTCAGTGGGGCCGCCGCGCTACCCGGTGTTTCCTCCGCAGCCTGTCTCACTGTGGGGTGTCACGACAAATAATTAGTCCCTCCCAGACCAGGCTGCTTCTCCTCTTACCTATTCGCGAGGTCAGTTAGCTCTCAGATGTCAGGAACTGTGTTTTATTTTATTTTATTATTATTTTTTTTGTTTTGAAAAGTTCTGAAACACAAACTGCCATTTGCAGTGTCCACAGCGAGGAGTAAATACGATCAGTTATTCGACTTCGTGAATCGATAGTCGAAACACTTCCTACAGTTTTACCAGTAATACTGACTTGTAAGGTAATTTTCACATTTTGTCTGCTCGCCTGCTCTCTCCCTCCCTCCCTCTCTCTCTCCCTCTGTCTCTCTACTCTCTATCTTCTCATTCTCTACTCTTCTTCAATCTACTTCATTCACATACATTATTTACTCGTAATTACAGGTAACTAAGCACCGGCTTTGTTAAATAAGTACCACCGTTGTAAATCAGTTTGCCTTTGTTAAATACTATATTTGTAAAATAAACAATACCTTTGTAAATAGTTACTACCTCTGTATATGTTCCTAATTCTTTTTATTTTTATTTTATGCCTTTTTTTTATTATGGTAGTAGTTCAGTTAGGAATTCTGTACCTCGATGTCATAAGTGGGATGTGATTCAAACGAAAATTATATATATATATATTTTTTATCTTTTCCTCCCAATTCTGTTTTCGCAGTTTGCAAACAATGCTTCTTGAGTTTCTCATCATCATTATTATCTGATTAATCTGTGGGCATATGCTTGTGTGTGTGTGTGTGTGCGTGCGTGTGTGTGTGTGTGTGTGTGTGTGTGTGTGTGTGCGCGTGCGTGTGCGTGTGTGTGTGTGTGTTACTGGGTGGGCTAGTGTGCGGATCGTACCTCTCAAGTTACTTCCGACACAACTTCCTCCGAGTGTTTTCACGTGGTGTATAACCAACACCTCATCGAAGTTGATTCATCCGGTACACTAATTGAGGTCACGTGTCACAAAGGTGATGTCGAGATTTTGTCTCTGATCACTCATCCGCTTGAGCATCGACTGGGGGATAATGAGTTCAACGGGGTCGCCGAAACAGCTGTTTCACTTAATCAGAGGTGGGAGTGCCCCGTAAGTACTGCGGAAAACCTCTGATTTGCTCTTAATTAAAAATCGATGTGAGCTGTCGGTTGAGAATTCTTCACATAATATTGAACATGTTGTCTTTGTTTTTATTCTCTCTCTCTCTCGCTTGTGTGTGTGTGTGTGTGTGTGTGTGTGTGTTGTGCGCGCGCATTCGTGCGTCTGTGCAACCATGATTACACGCCTTTGATATAGATAGACAAATAAAACCGTATGGATTGAATCGATAACTAATACTATTGTAGTATTAATACTAATACATCAGCAGCTGTCGATTATATAAGCTGTCAGTGTGAATATCTTTACATTCTGACTGTTGTCTGAGCCCAAGTAGTGAAGCGTCCACAGAGTCACTTCTGTACTCGGCTCTAACCATCAACAGAAACACCAGTGGCGTGGGATTTCTTGTTATTACTGTAATTAACAATATTGTGAACAGAATCATTGTGATATAAATTATATACACGTGCTTTCTCGTACTGTGATGTTCATATTTGTGCATGCACTATTTTTTGTGGTACTTTTTTCTCGATTGGTTTTGTTAACATTGTAGTTGAACGTTCTGCTTGATTTGTTTTATCCGAATTTTGCTTTGTGGATGGGTGGGTGGTAAAAGGACGAGTATACTGTTGTAAGTCTTTATCTCAGGTCTTCGCAGGCAGCCATATTCCTCCCTCCATGATTGTGTTACAGGTGACCTTCGCACTTTAGAGCTGCGCGTGTATTTAATCACCCGAAGAGAAGACACACTTGTGTTAATCGTAGCGATACGCCATTGAGTGTGCTGACCTTTGACCCGCGTCTAAACTGAGCGACCCTTTCCACTTCGAACATGATTTGTGTTAATTAGCGATCATCGTTGATGATAGATTCACCAGACTCCAGTTCTTAGCTATGAAGAATGGACTTTCCAGACTCGAGTTCTTAGCTATGAAGAATGGACTTTCCAGACTCCAGTTCTTAGCTATGAAGAATGGACTTTCCAGACTCGAGTTCTTAGCTATGAAGAATGGACTTTCCAGACTCGAGTTCTTAGCTATGAAGAATGGACTTTCCAGACTCCAGTTCTTAGCTATGAAGAATGGACTTTCCAGACTCCAGTTCTTAGCTATGAAGAATGGACTTTCCAGACTCGAGTTCTTAGCTATGAAAAATAGACTGTCCAGACTCCAGTTCTTAGCTATGAAGAATGGACTCTCCACACTCGAGTTCTTAGCTGTGAGGAATAGACTTTACAGGCTCCAGTTCTTAGCTATGAAGAATGGACTGCGCAGACTCCAGTTCTTAGCTATGAGTAATGGACTTTCCAAACTCGAGTTCTTAGCTACGAAGTATGGATTCTCCAAACTCCAGTTTTAGCTAAGAAGAATGGACTTTCCAGACTCCAGTTCTTAGCTATAAAGAATGGACTTTCCAGACTCCAGTTCTTAGCTATAAAGAATGGACTGTCCAGACTCCAGTTCTTAGCTATGAAGAATGGACTCTCCACACTCGAGTTCTTAGCTGTGAGGAATAGACTTTACAGGCTCCAGTTCTTAGCTATGAAGAATGGACTGCGCAGACTCCAGTTCTTAGCTATGAGTAATGGACTTTCCAAACTCGAGTTCTTAGCTACGAAGTATGGATTCTCCAAACTCCAGTTTTAGCTAAGAAGAATGGACTTTCCAGACTCCAGTTCTTAGCTATAAAGAATGGACTTTCCAGACTCCAGTTCTTAGCTATTAAGAATGGACTTTCTAGACTCCAGTTCTTAGCTATGAAGAATGGACTTTCCAGACTCCAGTTCTTAGCTATTAAGAATGGACTTTCCAGACTCCAGTTCTTAGCTATGAAGAATGGACTTTCCAGACTCCAGTTCTTAGCTATGAAGAATGGACTTTCCAGACTCCAGTTCTTAGCCATGAGTAATGGACTCTCCAGACCAGTTTTTAGCTATGAGGAATAGACTCTCCCAGACTCCAATTGGATCATAATCGCGGTCTGTATTCTGGAGAAAAACGGTTCTTACTTGCGGCGTACAAACTAGACGATTCCTGCACCAGGTTGGCCGAGCCCTCGTGTCATAAGAAATCAGAAAAAGTCTTATAAGCTCTCGTGTCTAACGAGATGAGGGATGTGCTGCACTCGAGTAATACACTGAATACAACACCGCAACCAGTAAGTATAAGCAGGGAAGCGAAAAGCAGAGTATTTAGTGGTTTCGAAGTGTTTGATACCTGTGTGGCAAAGCGAGTTTTCCCCAGTCGACCCAGGTGTCTGAAATGTGTCTTTGACTCCATATGGAATTGTAGAAAGGTGAGGCAGAGAGTGGGTTAACTACTTTGGACCAACCCATGAAGGAATGCGTGGAAAATCTTATCCTCTGATACTGCGGGAACATACGACAGTGTTGTTTTTCGCAGTCATCTGTAACATTATTTACTAACAAGGGGTGCGACAGCTGTAGGTTTTGGAAAAATTAAGAAACGGAACCTAGATCGTCAATCAAACCAGTTCCTGATTAATATCCTAGCAATTATCTTATGAACCAGATTCACCCAAAAAGGTCACCCCGCTGTTAAGTCGGGTGGAGATGTTGAGGCCTTCAGCCTTTCTTGTGTTTCACATTCGTCGACGTTTCTAGATTGTTCCTCCATTCCTCCAGTCACCCCTAACAAGTGATTTTTGCACTCTAGAGGTGCAGACATTTTCGACACTTGAGAGGAAAGTGATCTTTTGCCATAAACACTCGATAATATGCAGCACCCAGTGTACTGCAGTTACCAGATCATTTCTGGTAAACTAATCAAACCGTCACCTAGCAGCAACATTGACCGTTGATATGAAGAGATTCAACAACAAAAAGTGCATCTATAAGGAAACTCAAACATAGCTGTCACACTGTAGGAATTTTCTGTTCGGTGATCATGATATAACAAATTTTAACCCCTCATCTCCTGGCAGCGGAAATGCGTGCCATTAACAAGCAATATCATCGTAGATGTCTGGAGATTGTCAGGTTATCACAGAGCTTTATTCGTTGACATTGATCATGCATGATACTGATTTCGCTGCTGTCTAATGGTGTATTAAGAAGTTGAAGATATACAAAGAAGACTTTATCAGTGTAATGACACTACAAATACTTAAATATTATAACAATGGATCTTTAAATCGCATTATAGGAGAGTAAATTAAAACGTGATACCATTGTTGCATTGCAGATAAAAAATAAATTTTCTGTATTTTTGAGATATTTTCATTTATAACGAAAGACAGATATTCACAGATATAAAAACAATGTGTGCGAAAGCAGAAATAAAAATTTGTTATACACATATCCACGGATGAATATGCACACGCGCCTTCACAAACAGATACTAACAGACTGTCATAAGTTATTTTATGGAGTTAAAGGACCTTAATTTTTTAACCCCAGATCACTCAGACTTATCAAGAATAAAATACAATCATCGCTGATAAAAAAAAAATTGAGAGATCATCAAGTTCATGTTGCATAGACTATAAGACATTTGGATGAAAACAACTCATCCTAACCGTTTTGAGATGTCGCCATACACAAACATCTTCATATGCACCCAGAGAGTAGCTAGCAGGGTGAGACTGGACAGCAAGCCATTCACAATGTCAGTAGTCGAACTTGCGTGGTGCATAGGTGTGTGATGATATAGGTGTGTGTTAAGAATGGTCTAGATGTAAGATTGCATGTTTTCAAGTTTTATGTCATGCTGCACCTTATACTTATCTTGTGACAAGCACGTGTCTTATTTTGGTTGTTTCTGTAACTGAGAACATTTCACAAGCATAATTGCCCACTAGGATTGATAAAGTTGGTCATTGTCATTGTCCACTTGCCAATATGATCCTATTTAGTACCACTTTATGCAAGGCCAATCAAAGCTCTTATCTTTGTTTTCGTCTGGTCGCCTTGGTTACCTCTGTTTTCTGTGACCAGTTCCTGAAAACACTGACATGTAACATCGTCATCGTCTGTTGTTAACAGGATTTGTGCGCAAAGATCCTCTGCCACATGTAACTTGGCTGTTCTCATGTGTTTAAGATTGTGAGTTTGCTTTTACAGAAAAAAATTAAAAAGACAATTACCATTTAAGTGTCTCATCAAAGAGTTTTTGCTTCTTACACACTTTGGATACCATTGGCCATTCACTGATCAACTACATCTTTCGTACATTTTTGTCCGGACATTTGGGGGGAAACCAGCGTAGTAAAAAACAGAGCTTCAAAGAAAGTGAAAATGGTTTCATTAAAATCGGCTAGTGTACCTCTTACCTTGGCAAAGAATATTCATCATTTCAAAAAAAAGTTATTTATACACTTAATTGTTTGACAAGCACATGTATGTCAACTTCATTGCTGAAGTATTCGGTTAGGGTCTTCTTTTCTAATTCTTTCCAACTCCTGCTCACTCTTCTAAATTTCAACAGGACTAGGTTGTGCAAGTCCTTCCTCTCTAGCGGGTTTGCTGCGCGTGCATTGACAGACGCACGGTCGCTGCTCCTCCGTCGCTCTCCGATTGGCTGGATCACGGTGACAATTCGATCGATACCCGCAAGCCCCCGCGCTAGGCCCCGCCCATCGAGCACTACTTACAGGGTGTGCAGACCGCGGGTAGGCGGGTCGAATGAGGGATTGGGAGGGCGTAGAAAGTCGAAGACTGACAGTTGAACCGACCTGGTGTTGACAAGTAGACGACAGTTTGACTAAACCGAGCAGAACAACAGAACGAGAGCTTTAGACGGGTGGCGTGGGGGGGGAGGGGGACAACGGCATTGAGGCTTGACAGACAGCTGTCATAGACGACGACACCCCACCCACAGACGAACCCAACAACTCTCATTGTGTTTCTGTGTATATGTGTAAGTGCGTGGACCATAGTGCATTCACCATTATCTCCATGCTACCGGGGAAGTTCTGGTCACCAGCTCTCACTAACTGGACTTTCCTACTTCAGAGGACAGCAGCAGTTGTCTCGGTGTTGTCCTGGAGGTGTGGCTGACATAGCCCACCCGTTACCACAAGCAGACTGCCGTGTCACCCGTGGTGTTCCGGGTTCGCGAGGGTCTTGCTGTCGAGAGCTATTGAAGTCTGTCATCAGTACAGAAGTGAGTCGTGGGTGGATTATCAGTAATTACCGGCAACCTCAGAAGCGAACCACACGACAGGTGACAAGGGACTAAACACTCAAACACCAGTCTGTTGTGTTCTTAAAGGCTACCCTGGTTCTCTTTAAATGCCGCAGGCTGTTGGTGTGATCCTATTACGAGGTAAGCAATTTTGCGTTCTACTTACTTTTTAAAGCTAAATGTCTTCTTAATTTTCCATTCTATTGATCCAATCCGCTTTTCACTTTTCTCACTGAAACTCACCATAATAATTAGAATAATATAATGAATGAGTAAAGTACTTAAAAAACTTTAATGAAATGTCTTATTTGGTGAAGACTCTGTTTGAACCTTAGAGAAGTCTTATACATACACTAAGAAAATTACGTTTCAAAAGACAAAATTCAGTGCGCTTGATCATCAAATTCTGTTAATTATTGTTATTATTACGTCAATAAATAGTGACAAAAATAGTTGAGACTTTACTAGCTTTCTATCATCTCAACATGCTCCCCCCCCCTCCCCAGAGATGTCTCAGTTTCGGTGGTTCGAAAAAGTAGTTTCTAATCGGTCATTCAATCACTGTTATAATTGGGCTGGTAACCCAAGCTGACGATTGGCACAAGAGTTCTGTCCTCCTGTCGCCATACCTTGATAACATTCAAATTAGCAACTGATTTAGTGACATAAAGAAATAATAGTTTGTATGCCATTTTATATAACAGCTTCTACATAAAATATTGCTTGTGGGGTTGAGAGGTGGGTTGTCTTGATATTACGGATGATGTATTAGAGACACTTGGACAAATGAAGATTCTTAAAACAGAAAAACAAAATCCTGGTTGAGAGGACTTAGGCAGACACATTTGCTAACCAGTTTTCTATTAATTTCATACTCATACAAGTTTGATTAATTAGTGCATTCTAAATTTAGAAGGGCATTTGGAAGAAATTATGCTTGAATGATTGAGTTTCCCCTCTTTTTGTTTAGTGCGTTGGTAATGAGAACAAATATCACACCTAAGAATAATTAGAAAAAGGTTTGTGAGGAAAGTTTCGAAAGGAAACTGCAGAAAAACAAGCGCCAGCGATACACATGGGGAAGAGTTTAGGGATCTAGGCCACAAGAGATTTCATTAAATGTGCAATATATAGATAATCGTAACAGATTGCTAAATTAATAAAGCAGCATGTATTAGAGAGTCAGTCTTGCATGAATACTGCAAGTATAGAAGTCTAACACGAGAAGGCTAACAGGGAAAGGTAGAGGTTTGCAACAGCACAAAAATTATGGAATTTAAGGAAGCCAAATAGTTTATGAGAAAATGTCGATAGTGATGATAGAGAACGATAGTAATGCAGAGGAAAAAAGAAAGATAAAAAGAAAGTATAGCCTTTGAGGACGAGCGATGATCCTGAAGATGAGGAAGGCAAGGCTGCTGCCAAGGATTAATTAATACTCTCACTAGGCTGGCAACTAGATATCGGTAGTTAAAAAAAAATCAGGTGATATAAAAGTTGATTAAAAGTTCCTAGCATGTACATGAAACAAGCAAATATACGTATGTTAAACTTCTGACTGTTGTCGCCACCATGAGCATAATAATGTCAAGCTGTTTCGTTACTATCACTGATCGTGTGAGTTGTTATGTAAACAAAGAGTAAGACAACACAGCGGTAATAAAATGTTGCCGGTACCGGTCTGTGGCATAATAATTTCAGCAGTGTTGTGACAAAAGAGTGACTCGCTATCTACAGTATTTCATTAGCATCTCGTCTGTACACTGTCTCTACTGAGATCGCACCTTGCCTGCAGGCTGTCGGTTGCTGCACGAACTGTGTGGGATGACAAATGATACCCGGGCAAACAGTGCCACCCGTGCTCGTGCCAACGACCTCCCGATCTCCACCTCACCCCCATCTCTTAATGCACACGTAATTAACACGTAGAGCTATCTACATATTGGCCTGATGTTATCTTGGCTGGATACAAATTTTGTAACCGTTATATTTTTTGTTTTCAAAATATACAATATATCAAATTGCTGCTAGGGATTAATGTTTAAGGGGAAATACAAAAAAATAGAGAAAATGTTAAACAAATGCATAGATGAAAAAATAGACAAAAAAGAGCGTAGGTATGTATATATATTCACAAATATATGCTGTGTGCATATATATATATATATATATCCAATGTACATAAACACCTGTCACATATGTAATAGAACCAGCACTGCAGTAATAGACACAACATAATAGAAAAAATGGAAAGTTAAAGAACAAAATATCTAGTCTTACATTAGTGAGGGATAATCCGAATGAAATTACCACAAAATGGGGTCGAGAAAACAGAAAAATAAAACAATTCATGATTCGGGAGTTGAGAAACAGCGGTCAGAACTCCAGTAGACCAGCAGACAGACAGAAGAACAAACATGCAAACGGACGTGTTCAGCTGGTGGTGACATCAGTGGGACGCTGTATGAACGACATCGGGCTGTCATAAATACCGACACATGTACCCTGTTGGTCTCTAGAAGTTCTAGCGTGAGACAGTAGGATATATAGGATAAACACACGCACGCACGCACGCACACACACACACACAGAGAGTACTAGTGGACTCTTTTTCTCTCTTTCTCTTTTTTTTCTCTCTCTCTCTCTCTCACAGAAGAAGTGGCTTGCAAAGACCTTGTAGGTTCTACAGGAATAAAATTTCTGCATTCCTGTCTTCCACGAAGTTCACGCAGGGTCACAATAGTCATATAAATATTATTAGCTTAGATTCATTGCGGTCGACAGTAATCATAAGCTGGATGGTGACAGAAACAAAAGAGGAAGCAAGTGAGACAGTGATTAAGAGTGTCGAGTTAAAAAAAAATAAAACCTGGGCAAATTAAAAACATATTTTTAGGAAAGAACCAGTGCAGACTACAATGCACCGCGTGCGCCTATGGGGTCTGTGCTCAATGTTTACTTTTGTCGCTTTCTTTAGTAACATTTCGTTGTCCAGGAAGACTTCTCTTCGGTTTTTGTTTTAATGTCCCTGTAATTCGTTAGTCAAGGTCTGCTAAGGAACCTTACAAAGTTAAAACGTTTTTTTTCTCTTCATTAACAATATTTTCGAGTGTTCATGCGTTTTGCTGATTTATTTATTTATTCTTCTAGCAATAGTCCTCTTTTTGAGAGATTATACGGAAGGCCAACCACAGGGCTATAAAAAGACTGTCTTGATTATAGTTATTTATAGCCAACTTTTCTGACACATTATAGCTTTTATTTTTCCTTCTCTGGTGACTAGTGCCTCGAGTTGTTCAACACTCCCTGAAACTAAACAAGGAAAGAATTATCTTTCTTACTTCTTTACATCAAACTTCAGTAACAGTTGGAATCAAAAGCAAACAATGTGTAGCATCGACCTTGGTTTTATCTCCTAAGTGAAGCTCATAACATTTTGCTGAGGAAAAGCAGTTTCTTTTCCGAAAAGCTGAATGAAGTGGACTGACACCGTGGTCAGTGCTTGGACGTTGGACAGCTGAAATCTGTAGGAGGTACACAGCTCAGGAACAGAGACGCCATATTGCCTCAGTGCTGAAGGGTACCCGTATTGTTGATGTGACTTTGTTTGACGATTGTTTTTGTCGTGCAAAACATTAGCCATTATTGCATCCGACATCCCACTAAGCGGGTCTTTGAAGAAGAAACTTTGAAAACGCGGCAAGAAGAGTGACCTTACCGATGGTTCCAAGATGTTAACAACCTCCGTCACAGAATCATTCGTTGGCTCTTATCAGCACAACTTTGGGTCGCCGTGACTTTGCCCCACACATGGAGGTACCCTGCAGTCTCTCCGCTTTTGGGGCGGGTAGTACATCTTGTGGAAACTCGGGTAAAACTCTAGTTGTGAGGCTACAGTTCTTCAGTTCAAAGTAGGGCAGCTAACACACCTGTGATTGTTAACCTGTTTGATTTTCTAACCTTTTGCCCATTGTCCCTGACTATGAATAGAAACAAAGTAACCGAGGTCAACAGGTCAGCAAGTGATTTACAAACATCAGTGTCACAGGTGGGAACCTGGTTAAGGGACATATCGAGAGGTTCAGTTGTTGCTGTTGGTTATACCACTGTCCTCCACAGTAGCACGTGCGATATTGACTGTCAAAACCAACCAACCAACCAACCAACCAACCAACCAACCAACCAACCAACCAACCAACCAACCAACCAACCAACCAACCAACCAACCACATGTTGGCTGCGATGGTGATGACGTCTGTTTGGTTTGCTCCATGTATTTATCCCATAAAGATCAATAGCAGACAGTACAACTCGCCACATGGCCACACATGCGTTTGATATGGATCAGCCACAAATACCAGCTCCTCAGAATCATAGTGGTGTAAAAAAAAAAATCTGTTTTGTTTCTTGAGATCCAATGAAAAAAAATCTGGACCGATTTTTTTTCTCGTGAAACATTTTCTAAATTTACAAATCACAATTGATACCCGCAAGTGCATGCTTCTGGTTTGTTAATGAATACAGTAATAACCTCGACATTTTACAGGACCAGCGACTGGTTCATCGTTTAAAACTAGTCATCATAGATCACAAAGGATGCCCATACTGACTTGTGTGAACTTCCACAACACCAAGCTATTTCTTGTGAATCCTAACAATACATACGATCATGTCTCTTGTTTCAGATGAATGATTTCTTTTTAGTTTTGCTTCTTTTTTTTGTTTGTTTGTTTTTTATTGTTGTTGTTGTTTTAAATCTGCAAAATTCGCAGTGAAGTTGACAGCTGCAATGTTGCCTGTTGGTCAGAGCCCGACTTCACGGCTCAGACCTGTACGCAGCTTGTTGTAGCTTTTGGCGGTCGAAGCCTAATGCGCTGCTTAATTATTTCTCATGTTGCTTGGAGATGCCGCCGTGTGTCTGTGGCTTGACAGAACCCCATTGTGTTCCCGCCTCAGCTGGGATCGCTATTGGCCGAGGCCTGCACCGCTCACAGCTGCTGCTGCTGCGGCAAGAAATGGAAATGTCAATAGTCGTTAAAGTATCAATAAACTCTCGGCGGTGAGTAGCGTTAAAAACGGCGTTATTCACCTCCCTACAGTCCCCTCCCCTACCCCCACCCCCCCAGGCAGCCTTGCTGTGGCAACTGACCTTACTTTCAGGCAACTGGCGCCCCACAGATTTATGGTTCGTGCCCCAGTTGGCATGGAGAAAAAGAATGTAACTGTTCGGAAGCGAGGCCCTTGCAGATTGCTAAAGAGAGGTTATGTGTTTCACGCGCAGGTAAAATTAAAAAAAAAAAAGTTGCTGTCGTGTGAAAAGACAAGCAGGTCTTGCTGCGGTGATGACAAGCAACGCCCGATGTAAACAGAGGAACACGGGAGATCTCCGGGTTACGAACCCGTTAGCGTTGATGAAGTCGTCTTTGAAATCGGTTTTGTATGTTAGTCGCAACACTTTAGTCTTTATCATCAGTTAGTCCTGTACTTTGCCTTCACACACACACACACGCACGCACACACACACACACACACACACACACACACACACACACACACACACACACACACACACACACACACACACACACACACACAGAGTAGCTTGTTCGTAAGCACGTATATCCATTAACCGAGGACTGTAGAGGGGAAGTGAGACACAGGTTTCTTGGAACTTGTCTTGCATTGGATAAAAGGTGAAAGATAAAAACAAACATTACTCTTTTCTTTAAAATAACTCTCGACACCAGATTTTGGCGATACGCAAAACTTAACATAATGGAACAGGTCTCCGACATAAAAATTTCTACATTGCACTTGTTCATCTTTAAAGTAATGTTACGAATTATTATAATGAGGTTGAGTGATTTAAAATTTATGATAATGAGATTACTTGATAATGAGATGAAGTGGGGAAGACACCTAGACATGTAAAGACTACCAAGGACCGTTTAATTTATATCTTTCTAAATTTGATATGTCATCCAAGTATGTCGACAAATTTTAACAAGTTTAACAAAAGACTCATGGGGAACAAACTGCTTCTCTTGTGACACCAATAGTATAATGAAAGAAAAGCTTCTTGAAGAAACCTAGAACTGACAGATTGTTAAGAAACTGTCGAGGTAGCCCTGGGAAAATCTGTTGACCTCGGTATCAAAACCTGCTCCAGGCCTTCCGTCCTCGTGTGTAGATGATGGCTTAATGAGAATAGTAGTTTTAACAGCCGAGACATCCGATAATAATGAGTTAATAAGGAAGTGTAAATATGAAGTGGAGAGAGAGAGTGAGAAGGCAAAATTGATGACTAAAGCACCATCGGATAGAATTGTTTGTGATTGTGACAAGTGATGTCGTTTACTGACTGAGGCTGCTGTAAACAATGTCAACATTGTAAACACGGCGGTGAGACGGCAGGAAGCTTTCTCCTTATGGCCAAGCCGGTGAGTAAGCAGGTATGCAAACAGACTTGAGATTTACGAACGGTGACTGGACGAACACAGACAGTTGGGGCATGAGTCGGGAGCGTGGGGGAAGAACCTGCCAGTCCCTTGCTCATTCGCACAATAAAAATAGTGCACTTCCACCATCTTTGACAACTCTGAGCTAATAATAGTATATAGTTTATTTTTCTTGTGTGTGTGTATATATATATATATGAGTTACCCGTCTTTAGAGCAGCTGTGCTCTCATATATTTTATTATGTTTAGCACAACTAAACAAACTATATCTTTTATCGTTCTTTAGCACAACTAAAGTATCATATCGTTTATGGGTCTTCAGCACATCTAGGTTAGCATATATTTTATGGGTATTTATCACAACTAAGTTATCACACTCTTTATGGGTCTTATGCACAGCGAGGCCGGTGAATTGCTTCTAAGTCTTTCGCAGAGCTAAGCTATCGTGTGTGCTGTTAGGTTTGAAAACAGCTAAAGTAGTACAAGGTCTTTAGCGCACTAATACAATACAACTTTATTTATCCCCAAGGGGCAATTCTATATATTCTATATATATATATATATATTATATCGTTTATAAGTACTTTGCACACCTGGAACACCCACGGCATTTATGCAAATCTTTGGATTTGGTTTCGACGTTGGTTGCTGTCCGTTATCGTAACGATTAAAGTCATTAAACGATCAAAATAATGAGAATCGGATTGCTGCGTTCAAATCTCGCCTTGGACAGACTGGTTTTTTTCTGCGCTTGCTATGATAAGGCTGGCTGCTCTGCCTTATTGTATGGCTCAGAATGAAACATTCACCCCCCACCCCATGTTTGTCTTCCTCCCACGTTATGGGGAGAGTTTCGAACTTTCAAAATGGTCAGCGGCTTCTTTTTTTGTTTCATGCCTAACACATGAACGTGAGCTGAACCTTAGTCTGGTTGAAACGATCATCACAGTCTATGATGCATTGTACCTGGTCCCATTGGTTGCAAAATCAGCCCCTTCCAAGCTACCATGTCGTCTTGGTTACGAACTTTTTTTTTTTTTTTGCGTGAGCAGTTTTCATGGGGGTTTCTTTGCGCTACCTTCTACAGGGTTTCTACACTCTTCCGCTTTTCAGACCTCCTACGAAGGGCGTTAACGCTGTCCTCACGGGTTTGAGGAGTCTTTTAGTGCAAAGTGTGTCCAAGGGTCGTAGGCAGTTTCCTGGCAATGGGTTGAAATCTGAAAGCAAAAGGTACTCGTTACAGCACTTCGTGGTTTTTTAGGGGATTAAAGATAAACAGAAAATACTGTCGATTTGACAGTTTCTTTTGATCTCCGCCGCTAGCCAAGACCCTGTCGAGATCCAATGAAAATTTACTGGTCTTGCCACAGACTCGTGAGGGCTTGTGCTTGTGCCGACAATTTCCCTGGAGGATAGGGTGCAAATATACGCGGAATTGATCACATTTGAACGATATATATCGCGTGCTAGGTAGAAAACTTCAGCGTAGACAAGACCAGTTAGTCCCTGCTGTTACGGCTATACTAGCTGGAGTTGGGGTGGGGGAGGGGGGTGATTTGTGTGTGGATACAAATGTCTGATGATTTTATTTCGTGACATTTAATAGAGAGAAGGAAAGATGCCTGCATGAGGGAGGTAGCACAAAATAGAATTATCGTTTGGTCGTACAGCAAGCCAGGTGAGACTCCATTACTACAGGGACAGGTAGAAACGGACTGAAGTGACGAGGAGTTGCCGGAGCTGCATTTTACCGGGATATTGCAAACACGTGCCAATAAACTGAAGTTTCACGAATGAAGTGGAATTCCACGATCATGAAGCAACACAAAGCCTAAATGACTACCGTTCTACCAATTAGCTCCCATTGCTTTCGAAGAAACTGAGCACGCATGCCACCAACTTGTGGCAAATAAATAAATAAATAAATAAATGCAGATGATGATTTATGCCAGTGATACCAAAAAACTAAGGAGTGGAAAGTGATTTTTCGGCTCCGAAGAAATTAAAAAAAAGCACAAAAACCCAAGCTGTTCATGTTAACATTCTGAGCTTTCAGAAGATTCTGGCCGTGTTTAACTTCAAGTTACTTGAGTTCATTGCCAAAGTAAATCTGGATCATTCCTGCATGTTGTCACGGTAATTCATTGCTGGGCTCCCGTTCACTGCGGTGTTACAGGTAACTAGAGGGACGGACGGACGGACGGCCAGTCAAAGGCTGCAGGAGTCAGTACAAGACCACAAATAATTCAGACTACAGATCACTGGTCTCGAAGATAGTCGTAGCGACTACTGCAGCAATGAAGTGACTTTGAAATCTTCAGTAGACTCACCGCAATGTGAACATCTCGTAAGTTCAAACGAGACTAAAGTCTAAAGGTCTTGGTATGTTTATAACCTGTCCGAGCAGGTAAAACGTATAACAAACTTTTTTTTAACCCCAGGAAAATATACTTTATAGTTTTAAAAAGATTATGACTTAAAGAAAGGATTAAAAAAAATGTGGAGAGTCGAAAGGCTTCGGAATCGGTCAGATTCGAACACAGTTCAATGAGTAGCTGACTTTTAAAAAGTGCTACATCTTCTATTCTCTTACTCTATTCACGGAGAACGTGGTGGTGGTGGTGGTGGGGTAGGGGATAGGGGTGGGGTGTTGCATCAAATACCAGCCAGCTGATATCGGAACGATTGGGAGCCTTATTTCAGCTGGGGTGGATGGGGAAATGTTTCCAAACTATTGTGAATGGAGCAGCCGCTAGACTGACAAGCGCGAATATTGTATTGCGACCGACGGAAGGATTGTTCACAGGCTTGGAAATTACTGCAAACAATAAATAAGTACAACTTTTAGTCCAGGGTAGCTGTCATAAATAGGAGTTTTTTCCTGTGCTTTCCTGTTTTTTTTAAATAGAGAATGGCATTGCCTTGCTGGAAACAAAGCGTTTCCTATTGTTGTAAACTTGCAGGAAACAAAGCTTTTTATTTTTGGCATCAAAGCTTTCGTGTTTGTTTGCTTTATTTATTGATGCTTTTATTTCGATTAGTTTTTGACTTGATCAGCAGAAAATTTACATTTTTAAATTGTCTATAATGTTTACCATTATGAGACATTTCTTTCAAGTCTCCGTCGTTCTATTGCTTTTTTTGTGTGTACATTCTGCAAGCCAAGTTCTTAGTTTTTTTTAAATTTTGCATTTAGTGTCTCTTTTAGCTCAATGATAGTGTACTCTTCGTTTTTTTTCTCGTAATTTTGACTTTTTAAACTGCAGAACCTTAACAAGAAAATATTGCGCCGTCAGCGTCGGGAAGTAAAATCCAGGGGCCAGTTGCACAACACATTTCTAATTTTAAACACTTTTAGGCCTTATCTCTATTTAGATAATCAGTTTAAAGTGAACACCACAATTTTAGAATTGTTAAAGCTAAAACTGCTTTAAATAAGATAAAGTTGTTTAAGTTTGATTTTTTTGTCCTGTCAGTACAATTTTTTGTACGTTTTTCTGCAATGCATCAAAATGGCTAAGAAGAGATTTTGCTTCTTTAGAACAGTTTTAAGGTTTAGAAACGTGTTGTGCAACTGGCACCAGATCTGTACCTCTTGCCATCTTAAATGGCATTTCCATTACAACATAATTATAATCATCCCCTCCCCCATCTCCGTAAACACTTAGGAGCTCTTTAAATTTCGGAAATTTGGTCAGAAGATGTTTAGTTTGCCGGCGTCCGTAATAATTTTTCCTTGTTTATTGATTAATCTGTTTGTTCTCCAACCTGTCAATCAGTCCGCATACATCACGTGTTGTTTACATCGTACACAAGAGTTTACACACAATGTATTTACAGTGTCTGTGAAGAGGCACGCAAATTTCGGCTGTTCCATAAGTAAAAATAAAATGTTTGACTTTGAATATGTGTGTTTAATCACATTTAAAACTTATGATTGAACTCAAAATGCAAGGCTGGATTCGTCGAACTCCATCTGCTAGTATGTAATTTTATTTCCCGGACTGCTTAGCTTCTTTTGTATCGAGAAATAGTGAACTCAGTGTACTTATCCGATGAGATTATGGAAAGTCTACAATTTAAGGGCTGGAAAATTCCTGCTTTTAGCAAGCTGGTGACAGGCATTCGCCGATGTATGAAACCTGTTACCTTGATCGAAGGCAGCTGGCGATACGGATGGCTAGCGGGTCCCTAGGGTATTCATTGGGTTTATCCCCTGTTCAAGTGCATAATATGCATTCCTGTGATATATTATATCACATCTTTTAAAGGAGATATTCATCTTTTTCCATAGGTAATCAATTCAGACCAGCTTATCCCTTCAAAATAACCGCTTCTGTGTTTTCTATTGTTGACAACTTCAAGATCATTTCGGTATGGCTGTTTCTTTTCTGTGTCCAAAGTCTTTAGGGAGACCGTTGCTTTTTTTTTTCCCCCCGGGAATTTCCTAATGTCACTGGTTGAAGGACTTGCCGAGATAATGACTGTTTAATATATGCGACAGTGACATGACATATCTTTAGGACATCTCTGACCATAAAATAAATATTGTACTAGTCGTTGTAATCTGAAAGATCGGACGAAGAGAAGAATATTTGCCAAGTCCTTGCATGGCAACTCAAAGTTGCAGAAATATTAGGTGCAACAAGAGAAAACAAAATCTCTAAAAATTCGACACGAGTTGTTCGTCTAATAAAAAAATATGGAGAGTCAAAAGGCTTCGGAATCGGTTATTAATAAGTTAATTTTACAAAACCAGGTGGTCTGGGACATTAGTTCTTGACAATTTGTGAAGGAACTGTTTATTAAATCATGAAAGTTTCGATTGTAATTTATGGATTGAACTCACATTCTGCAAACATGTAAGGTAAAGGTTATAAAAACAGAATTTTACGCATATTGTTTCGTTGAGAGTAGAAATAATAAAATCAAATAATAAAACTGTGTTTATTTTTTTGAAAATTCAAAACCATTCGTGTAGCCCTCGCCGACTTTTACAGGAATATTATGCTTGCTAATTTTCGCGCATTGTTTGCCCGAGATATTGATAAGGACCAGCATAATGATTCTAAAAACAACAATCAAGACTAATTTGTTGAACAGCAAAAACTACATGAAGTCAGTAAGCTATTTGTTAAGCTCCCAATATACTGGTCTACACCTAGCTAAACTGTTGGACCAGTTCTCATAAACTTAAATATTCCCTACTTATCTTTAATTTCGCATACAGTTTTTTTTTTTTTTTCCATAAACGTTCAGTATCTAACGACGACTGCCCACAGGATGGACTGATGATGATGATGATGTTCATTTGTAATGCGCAGGTATCCATTCAGAAGAATGCTCATTGCGCAGCAAAAACAAAATAAATAAAAAATAAGAAAAAATATAGTAAATAAATAGATAAAACACCAGGAAAGAAAAAAAAATAAAGACAGAAGTGTTGCTTGGTTGTTTAAGTTTAAGTCCGTCTTAAATAAACAGATGGGTCTTCAGTCTTTTTTTGAAACGTGGTTGGTGAACCCAAAGACAGGCAGAAAACAGTCCCAGAACACCTGGTGCGGCTTCCTTGCTTTAATCATTGTTCTGTCGGTAATGTCCTTTTGTCGAGTTATCTCCTTTTTTATTTTCCCCCTGACCTAGGTGAGCAGCAGAAGTTTATGATATTCCCTTGCGTGCACACATCTGTACCAGTGGGTGAACACGAGAATATACTCTCGTGTACGAACAGGAGAGAGGATGTTAAAAAGGTTGATCACGTGTAATGTGGGAGGAGCAGTGCGGGTTGCGAGGGGGAGGAGGGAGGGGGGGGGCGCTGGTAAGAGTGAAGACTTGCGAAAGTGCAAGAGGCAAACGGCAGCAAACGAGGAGAAAATGACGACCCAATCGATGCCGTTATCACTTAATCACGCGGCGTGGTGGTGTTATCTCCACTGATTGTGTACAGTGTGATAACGACTGGCCGACTCCTGACAGCCAAAGACCCACTACAACCCTCGGAGCCTGCTTGTGGTGGTGCACGGCTCTGTTCTGGTCAGCCACTGGGAGCTGTTTTCAGAGATGGAACAGTCCTAGATGATGATGATGATGATGATGATGATGATGATGATGATGATGATGATGATGATGATGATGATGATGATGATGATGATGTCTCCTCTCAAAAATAGAGAGCCAAAAAATTTTGTATTCCCTACGGAAAGGGATTTGCTTCCTCAGCAAAATATGTATTTTTCCTCGTAAAATGAAATAAAAAAATGTCATTGCATTTATAGAAGTCATTTCCATACTATAAAGTGAGCGCGGTGCGTTGACATAGACACAAATCGAGGTGTGATAAATTCACAGACAAAGAAATCCATCAGCGTGGGGCCAGATGGCCCTTTATGTCTGTTTGTGACTTTTTTTGCCTTCACTCAGGACCGGCAACAACTAGTCTCATGGTGGGCTGGAGAAGCTGAAATTCTCGTGCAATTGGAAATGAAGATTCGTGTAAACAGACCTGGGGCCAGTTGCACAACACTTTTCTAAATCTTAAAACTGTTCTAAAGAAGCAAAATCTCTTCTCTGTCATTTAGATGCATTGCACAAGAGCATACAAAAAATTGTGCTGACAGGACGGAAAGTCAGACTTAAACAACTTTATCTTAATTAAAGCAGTTTGAGTTTTAAAAATTCTAAAATTGTGGTGTTCACTTTAAACTGATTATCTAAATAGATTTAAGGCCTAAAAGTGTTTAAAATTAGAAATATGTTGTGCAACTGGCCCCTGGAGTACTAAAAAGTTTCGGAGGCGAAACAGAAAATCATTTCTGCAGTTCACATGGTCTACTGTCTTGTCTCAGAACCCTAAGCTCCAAGTGTTTATATGTTTATCTGTTGTTTCATTTCTGTTTATTACAACTGGTCTCCCCGTTTTATATGTTTGTCTCTTATTCTGTGTTGTGTTTGAGTATTCGTTGGTAACTGTGTGTTGTGTTTTTGTTTGTTTTATTTTCTTTAAATCTCTCTTACAAGTTATGCATTATCTCCTGCCTGTAATCTTTCTTCTTTATTGCATTTTATTTAAAGCTATATTTTGTCTCCAGTTTATTTATTAATTCTGCTTCTCGATGATTATTTGTTTTACATTTTTGTTTATCTTATGCTTTATATATAAGCTCTTCTTTTTTTCTTTAGCTAAACCTCTACTTGATCATTGATCCTTTTTAAAGTTAAACAGTATCTATTTCTGTGCACTTTAGTATTTTTATTATATATTTATATATGTAACATTGCTTTTTATGTCCTTTTATGCAGAAGAGATTTTATTATTCAGAATTAGTTCTCAGTAAGGTTTCTCTACCATTGATTTTTTTTTCTGTTGCTCTATTCACATAATTATCAGGGAGGGATTTACACGACTGGTTTATAGGGCTAGGTCTGAACTTGACGAGACAACGCCCTTTGCAACGGAAGGGGGTTGGGGTGTGAAGTATTTAGGTTTATGCGAGATAGAGGCAGGGAGGGGAGAGAGAGGAAAAAAAACCCGAAAACAGAGAAAGAATATTCAAGGCTATTATGACGACATTCACACGGCAGCTCGCACGCGCATTCAGCTACCTGCTCTGCAGCTGTATACTGTTTGCATTATTCTTTGACACATGTAGCAGATGCACCGCGGCTGTTACTGCCACATGCAATGCAGATGTCGCTTCTCACATCGTTCTAAAAACTTGGGAAATGAGTTTAGTGCCCTCACCCGCAGACTCAACAAAGCACTAGAAGGGAACGATATCTTTACATCTTTACATCTTTACATCTTTAGAACAACGTACAGTCTCCATCTCCACACGTAATCCGTTATAAATTATTTTTTTCTGTCCTATGTGGAAAAAAAATGTTGGAAAAAACATAAAGAAGAATCGAGGGATAGGAAACTGTTTCACGGGGGTACTTGGGTGCATATTTGTGTGTGCGTGTTTATTTGCCGAAATAGGAGTGAAAGAAAAATGCAGGGAAGAGGATTAAAGAAGGAGCATTTTGACAGGTGCACAGGTATGTTTGAAGGTAAATGAGGACTTGAACATCGTCAGTCGTTTCTCAGTTCAAGAGAAAACACTGCGTGCGTTGCTGTCAAAAAAGTTGTTTGTTTTTTTCTTAGCATTTCTTGGTTCGTGGTTTGATGACATTTTGTACACAACAATTGACCAATGAGTAGAATTATTTACTATCTTTGTTTTCGATAAACATAAAAGGTGAAAAATGATGCTTATTATTTTCTCTTCTGATTTATATTTGAAGAGTAATGAAATTTGCTGTTTAATTCAGTGTAATTTATTTCAAAATATTTTATTCCTAATCCCGAGAGTGGACTTCTTTCCATTCCCGCTGTGCGTGCCTTCGAATATCCACAAAAAAAGATTTACAAAGAGGAACATCTTTAAAAGACATAAATAGATGAATATAACGGTACCTAGCACAAAGCTTTCCGATTGGCTGTCATCAAGACATGTAAGGCGCTTCCGTGTACAACAGTGACGTCATTGTTTCTAAATGACACGCTGTTGAGTAAGCCTTTATTCCATTTACCACGGAGTATATTGCCCAAAGTAACATTTATTTGGTGAACTTACTGGCTGGTTGGACATCCAAAAGACACATTTTTTTACAAGATTAGTTTTGTCTTTTGTCTTCAGTTTTTTCTTTTAGCTTGACATTCGTTGTACAATTGATTACAAATTAAAAGCAGCCAATAAATTAAATGTCGCTGCAGGGCTGCACGGAGCGCGATGCATCAATGTTCTCTTGAATTGTCAAATAGTTTACAGAAAGACTTCCCACTCCTGCAGCCAGCAGTGATCTTAATTCACTTCGCACAGACTGCCGCACTTGTCTGCGTCTGTTGGCCTTGTACACGGTTGTCAATTCACGTGCGGCCTTGTTGCATTCGACAACAGCAAACATGCGCACGTGCAGTCGACTGCTTCACACTTAGGCGTGCCTTCTTATTTGTGCATGCGAGTGCCTTGCACGCACGCACGCACACTTGGCGCACGCGTGTGCTATAAACTGCAGAGTCAGAATAATACCGAGTAAGAATAACACCAGGTCCGAATGGGACCGAGTCCGAGAATTATTGAAGGAACTCCTGAGGGAGAATATTTCATCTCCTCCTCCAGGTGGTAATGAGAGACACGACAGAAGAGATAATGATAATGAAACGTGTTACAGAGCAAACACAATTCGGCGCAGCTGACATGGACATGTCGTTAGAACTTCATTAGCCTTTTGGTAATTATATTGGAAACCTGCCTCTCCAGTTGTAAAGCCGAATAAATCTTTTGTAATAACGAATTGTTTTGTCATCTTATCAGCATCGTCCTCAACACCGTCGTTGTTTATACACGACAGGCAAGAGACTTAGAACAAACGTTGTTCTCTATTATTATTCTTTTTGTTATTATTTTGTTATTATTCTTTTTTTTTTGAGTTGCTTCAACTACATGTGTGATTTTCGCAAAAACCGAACAATCGGCGTCACGGAAGGACTGTTACTACCTGTCTAGCCTTAACATCTGCCTCACTCCACCTTAGCAGCCTCCTGACAGCTCGCTCGGCGCCAGTGCAGGAGAAGGAACAACCGCAACAACCGAGGTACCCCGGATGTACGATCAGGTGTGGTGCTGCACTCTCAAGAGTTGAAGATACCTCTGTTGCAGCAAAGCCGCTGTTCAGCTATTGAAGGCTGCAGCAGTTAATTGCCCCTGATTGTCGCATGAAAACAGCCATCGGCAGGGGGCGCTGTGTCGAGTCTTCTTATTACACTCTTACCTGTATGATTAATCGGGGCGGAGGGGTTTAAAGCCTTCTTGCTTGATGTTTTGTTCTAAAGTTTTTTTGTCCTACTGCTTTGTCCGTGAACTTTTATTTTTTGAAGAAAAAAAAAAGTTTTGAGGAGGTAGCGGGATGTGACAGAGTGCGCGTGCATTCTTCCGCAGCTTCACAAGGTATTGTGTCAGTATGCCAGTAACAGATAAACAACATTTTTAAAAAATTGGAATATACTTGTTTTTATTCGGTAAAGTATTTCGATAAAAAGAGTGTATGGAGTTATTTGCCGAGGTGGCTTTGCATGCAACATTGATTGATTACACAGAAACCAGTTTGATTATTGATCACCTGCTGCGCACCTTGGATCACCTGAGATCGCCGCACTTTGAACAATTTATCAGCAGGTGAGCTCTGTATTCGGGACAAGAACTGGTCACTGTGGTGGTCGATGAAAGTTGTGGAAAGCAAAGACTGATTGTTGATTGGTTGATAAGTTTTGGGGCCGGCGGAACGGTTTTATTACTTCGATGACCCCTTCGTGGCTGTCACCTTGTGACCCTGCAAGTTCTGTCTGAGTGTGTGATAAGAACAAAATCATTTAGTTGTTTGGCTGGATCTCTGTTACGATATTTTTATCAGTATATATTAATTCATAGGTTTGGTGACAGGCAGTAGACGTGGGCGTCATACCTTACTGATCAGAGTGTTATACTAGTTTGTCGACCATCAGGACAGGATTTTGGAAATAACTGGCTCTTTACATCCTGCTGACTGTGTCAAGGTACATATATACATCATGGTGATAGGTTCAGGCTTATGCGATTTATTGACTGGCTAAGAGTACACATGGATGTAGTGCGGGCCGGTTAGCGGTACTTATATAGATAATACTGAATGGTTCTTTTTTTTCATATATGTATCTCGCTGATTGGTTCAGGTTAATGCATGCATCATACTGATTGGCGGACTTTGAGGAACATGCTAATCACTAGTTAATTGTTTTGTCGGGGGTAGGTTTTGTATTTTGATCGATGGCTTCAGCAGGTGAGCTTCACAGAACTCACAGTTACGTGGTCATAGCGTATACGACTTTGGAACACAAGGTCGCATTTTGAAGCTTCTCTGAGCCAATGAAACAAACAAACAAACAAACAAATAAACAATCAAGCAAGCAAAACACACAACAAAGAACAATCCTGGCGTGTAGGATTAGTCAGGTTTAAAGCGGCGAATGAGAGAGACATTCCCTTGTGAACCACTCACATTTCACTGGATCGTAGAACATTCGACTTCGAGGTCTTGAACCTTTTCTTTACATTCCCCCATCCCATAGACAACACTCAATCTGCAACGTACATCTGGGTTGTTGTTATATAATACATGTTCTCTCTACCTCTAGACCGTTTCATTACTTTTATTATTCGTAACTTGGTGATCATGTCATTAACTGGCGATTTGTTTCTTTATTGTTGTCAAAGTTTTATTGACTGTTGTCTCACGCCACTAGTTTCACTTTAGTCATGGAATCTTTGATGATACTGAGCTAAAGGAGAGCAATAATATCGCTGATGTAACTTTGTCAGGCAAGTGTTACTGATGTAGGTTTGTAACCTAATGTAACCCAGTATTACTGAGGAAGTTTTGCTGAGGACTTTCTTTTATTGATACTTTCTTTACAGCCATCACTACTGATGCTGAATATCAAACCGAGTTGGTTCTACATGAAATTTGTTCTTGAAGTTCAGGTAAAAAAGTAGAGGAGCAGGTGAATGGGTCAGTGGCAAAATGGTTTACCTGTTCGGGTAGACAAGTGACGTTTTTGCCCGATGAACAGTCTTTTGTACTACGCAGGAAACTGCGAATTTAAAATAAGTTGTTCACACAAGTTCAGGTGACAGGTGACAGTAAAATGTGAAGTGACCGTTCGGACATTGTATTCTTCTTGTAAGAGTCGGTGCAAAGGTAGGTCAAACCCGTCAAACTGTTCCTATGACACGTCGGTGGCGTAGCAGCTCTTGCTAAAGGAAGAAAAAACAAACAAATAAACACACAAACAACCGGATTCCCATTTGCATCTTAAAATATTTTTTTCTGCTTGCGTTTACTCTGTGGCTTTGAAACAGAGGAAAGCACTCTAATAGACTTGTAAAACAAGGGGGCGGCAGATAAAGAACATCGCTAGTGATTTTTTTTTTTTGAGACGGGGAGGGATTTATGCGTTGGCAAGTAGTCAGCACGAAGTACCTTAACAATAAAAAAAAAAAGAAAAGCGAGTTGTAGTTGAGGATAACTGCTGCTCCAGCAGGCGGGCAAATAAAGGACGGTCAGATTTCAAGGGTTTCGTTGACACTCAGGGCGGTTCGGCTCCAGTGTCTGCAACTGGAGGCTGAGAGGCGGGGGAGGAAGGACAAAGCGCAGATTTTACAGATCGAACACATTTCCGCCGATCAATCATACAGTCTTTATTCTTTCTACGATTGTACCTGTGCCCTCGCCATGGCGTCAAACGCTCGGAAAAAGCCAGTAGTGCTTGACAACAGAGTGGTGCTTGTTTGTGAGTTAGTGAGTCAGGTAGATGGTGTCTGAACAGATGGGGTAGCCTTGTAAATAGTTAGTCGGGTGGTTCGCGACTGCTGTCGGGTAGGTGAATATCTATATATTATGAATATTGCTGGGGTGTTGCGAATAATGCCGGTGTCTTGGGAGTGGTGGCGGAAGAAGGGATCCGTAGATGAACAGGTGGGCGGAACGTATAATCACCTGTAACCCAGTGGAGAGACAGTCCCATCATAATGATTATTATGGTGTGGACATTTTTTGAAAGATGATCATTGCGTGAACAATTTTCGAAACAATGCTAATGTGTGGACAATTTTTCGAAAAATTCCAACAGGTTCAAAGACAATTTTAGTTTGTGTTTAAAATTTTTGTTGAACAATTATTTCTGTGTTTTGAAAATAATTTGAAAATATGTTTGTATTTTAGTTTTTTTGCCAGTGACATTAATTTAAACATTTCAAAGCTGCTTTCTTTAATTGGTACATATTTTTATCAAATTAAGAGTGCAAACAAATTTAACAAGATGTTTATTGCGATAATGTTTCTGAGATTACTAGTTTAGAAAGTGTTTTTGGATTAGATGGTGCGCTTTCTATCGGCACAGCAACAACAAAATAATAATAATAGAAAGGGGAAAAAACTTACAAAACAACTCAAATTAACATCAACGAATTGTAAATTTTACTGATTTATTTTCTGTAATGGTGTCGTACTCGCATCTGAACTATTTCTTTTACTGGCAAAAGGTCTCTGCTGGAAGTGAACACTGATTTGTTTAGGTTCACTTACAATACAATACAATACAATATAATACAATACAATACCACTTTGTTTATCCCCAAGGGCAATTCCAAATAGTGCTCATACTAGCAGTAATACATACATGATATAAAGAAATAATACATACATATACATGATATACAAAATACATATACATGACATCAAGAGATAATACGGACATATAAATACTTAACTCAACAATGACTGAAGACCCGGCAGTTAACATATTTATCGTTTTTAACGTTCAGCTAACCCATTTGCGCAAATTATCTTGTTAATAACAAATGGTCACAGCTGCTGATTTTTGTTAAATTTTGAGCATGTCCTCGACTTATGTCGCAGGCTTTGAAAAGTGCTATCCCCCTTAGAGGAAGACTAAACGTTAGTTTTAACGAAGTATATTTTCAGTAAACTTGTTTATTTCTCATATGTTGAGTAAGGAAACAAAATGTTGTTGTGCACAATAAAGTGTAGAATGTGTTGTGTTTACAATAAATTGTGAAATCTGTCGCGTGTAACTGCGTGGATATTTTTGGTCGCGGTTAATCAGCTTGTTACAAAGACAACTGTCAATGTTTCCTCCGTCATAGTTGCTCTGACGGCAGCCATCTTTGTAGCCTGTAATGCTGTAACGCTGATTCATTACTTCTCAGACACCGTATTACAGGATTGCAGAGCTGCTCAGCCACCAGTCTAAGTAACTGTTACTTAGAGTGTTCACCGGCTCAAGTAACACATGTAGCACCCTGCTATGTTGACAGGTACGAGCCGAGTGTGATCGCCACTGCGGTGCTTGTGCAAGTCGCTAGAACTTCTGGGTGCAGCTGCACTAGTCGCCAGATTCCCATGCAGGTCAGAGGGCGGACTGCGAGGGGGCCTTGAGGTGCATGGATACTGACCGCCTGCTCCCGGACACAGCCTCTCGTCTGATCACCCCTTTCCACCCTGCCCCTCTCACTGCACTTACAGGTGAGAGCATATTATGCTGAACTCTGCGTGTGCGTGCGTGTGTGTGTGTGTGTGTGAGAGAGAGAGAGAGAGCTTAGGTTGAGAAACAAAGTTATTCGAAAAAGTTCATGCAGATGTTGTTGCTAGGCGACAACTCTTGTTGTACTCGCCTTTGGAGGCAGGTGATACTGTGGGTTCTACTCTATGACCGTGTGACGTAACAGCGGGATGTTATTCCTCAGACACTTAGAGACGACGACGATGATTGTGATGAGGATGACGATCCGGTGACGATGAAGCTTGGTTTCCCGAGATGAGAGTCACCCAGGGACATGCTTAACATGTACCTTCGTGAAAAGTGTTGTGGCAGCAGCTGCGTTCTGGTGCCAACATAATATCGTTTCTGCACGTGATAAATGTGTGTGTTGAGGCAGGATACACTGTATGTTCCCACAAGATACACACTGTGTTGTCACTAGATGAATGGCCCCGTTACACGGACTAAACATTCATTCTTCCTGCTTACAGATGTTCTCATGTAGTGTTGTGTTAGTGGGATCTGATCCTGAGAGTAAATTATGGACACTGACGTGGAAACGATAAAATTTTAAGTGTTTGATGAAGGAAACATAAACAATTATTTTTGACGCTAAGCAATTTAAGAATTTCTTTACAAAAGTTACTCCCTCTACTACAAAAAAAAACAACAAAACAAAACAAAACACACACACACACACACACACACACACACACACACACACACACACACACAAAGGTCGTCCTTGTAATTATCTTCCTTGTCATCATTGTTGTGGCACACCCCTGTCCCAGAAAGCTCTCTTCTCTATATTCGTTACTTTTCTCCTCCATCCACACGTCAGCATGGTCGATCTTTCCTTAGCTCACCCACCCACCCGCTCTCGGCCATCGAACCTACCCCCTTCTCCCTGTCTTTATATTCACCTGTTTGTGAACTCGCTGTAACCCTTTCTCTCGTCGTACATGTCATCTAGCTTATCACGGTGATGCATCGCGCTGCACATTGGTACTCTCGCGACCACCTGCAAAACTAAACACAAAATAAAAATGTCTTCTCCGTCTTTTCTCTGCAACGTTTTTATTTTCCGCTTTGTGTCGCTCGTTCACAGAATTTTTATCTCCGGGCCGAGGATCTCGCGCTGTTGTTTTCATCCCTGCTTCGAGAGTGCACGTGCAGTGTCGATATGGCTGAACGTGGCTAGATAGTATCGGTGACACGGTCATTAAAACACTTACAATACTCCTCCACCCGTCTCCCAGAGCGCGCGCATGCGTGAGTTTGTGCATCTGTGTGACACGAGGCTGCATCTTCCAGCATCAGGTACTATAGGGTATGTGTGTGAATGAATGGGTGTGTGAGAGAGAGATTGATGTCAAGCGAAAATGATGTAGAGAATGATGGAGAGAAGGGCGAAGAGCGAGAATGGTTTAGAGAAAGATGCAGAGAGAAAATGATGGAGAGAGAATGACGTAGAGAAAGAAGTCGAGACAGTGATGTAGAGAAAGAATGGTATAGAGAATGAAGGAGAGAAAATATCGTTTAGAAAGATGTAGAGATAGAATGATAAAGAAATGATCTAGAGAGAAAAGGATAGAGCGAAAGATGTAGAGAAAGATGTAGAGATAGAATAATGTGGTGAGAAGATAATTTAAAAGAGAATGATGTAGAGCGACAATAATGTAGACGGGAAGCAAAGCAGTAGCTGGAAATGACGATGGGGACGATTTTCAAGTGGGTACTACAGAATTTATTGTAACCCTCTTTAAGAAGCTAACACATAAATTAATTATAATTTGAAGAGTCTTATTTGCTTAAATAAATAAAAGATATTTGTGGTAAATATTTTTTCCTGTGTTCGGCACATGTTAATATTTTTATTTTACTTGTAGCAAAATATACAGTGTACAAAATCTCCACAGAAACGCTATAAGCTTTCGAATACTCTTGACCGAAACATTATCCAGGATGTGACCATGTTGAGCTAATTTTTACCTGACGGCCAAACATTTTCACCTATTTGACTTCACGTTAATATTGTCATGTGTTGTAATATATGTAAATAATGTCATGCATTCGGTTGTATGTTTTGAAGGCTTTTGAGTCGGCTAGGATTATTAGCAAAGAAAAAAAGAAAAAAAGAAAAAGACTCATTTCCGAAAGACCAAACTATTTCTTTAATGTAGTAAATGGCATTGCTGTGAATAATTGTGAAACATAGCAACTGTTGCGGGCAATTGCTAGTTAGCAGGCCATCGCGCGCTTTGCGTGAGGCTGAAGGACATCGAGACTTCGCCGAGATTCAGTGTTGTGTGACGTCATTGAGAAACCGTGCGTTGAACACTGTTATCTAGCGATTTAAGTTGAAGAACGAGTGAGACGCAAATTTTGTTCTAATAACTGCGATGAGCAAGATTCGCAAATCCCATTAGACTCTGTTCACAAATTTGGAGGAATGCCCCTGCCTTTAAATTCTACAAGCGTACAGACATCCCCATGAACAGACATCCAGATTGAACATTGACGTTGTCAAAAGTCTCAGCCAGTGGGAGAACTGTGACCAAGTGCTGGATGGGCATATCTGTCTACAAACGTCTTGTTAAGAGTTTGAACTCTTTTTATCCAGGGTGATGTTTGTAGGCGCGTACCTTTAGAATGGAATTTGAGGAAATCGTGTCTTTCACTGAACTTTATCCATCCATTAGAAAAAAAAATGCAGCCTACAAGACCTTTAAAAGTTTTATCTCCATGTTTTACATCGAGAGTTTGAAAGAAAATCTTGCAAGCAATCAAACAATAGGTTCACAGAATTTGCCGACGTCCAGCATGACCTGCCTTCATGACGTCACGCACTTTACTGCCGTTGCCATTGTGAGTTCAGGTCAATGTGGTGGACGAGCGCCCAGCGGTTGCCAAGACTCGGGTGGCGGGTGGGACGACACAAGGGTTGCAGGGTGATGGCGGGGTAGTCGTGCGCGAAGGCAGTCTGCCTCCTGGGGTGGGAGCTAACACTGGTGTCACGCTTGGCTGATCGGCAGAGCGCCCATCCACGCGCCTCCGACTACAGCTGATCGTCAGCCATGCTGAAACAATACTTAGGGATGCGGCAGGGAAAGTGCACGAGTTTGTACGCGCGTGTTTTATTTGAAAGTGGGGAAAGTCTTCAACTCATTGCTTTTCCTCCGTTCTGTATCTCGCCTGCATAAAATTTTATTTTATTTATTGTTGTTAGTGCGTTTGAGTATTCGTACGGGATTATGTTGTTGTTGTCGGTCACTCAAATGGATACGCCTGCCTCTTGTACAAATGATGCTGTGCGCCGCAGGTCCTCCAGACTGCCGTGTAGCTTCCTTGATATCGGCGTCTCATCAGTCCAGATGCGGTGTCTGAGGTCTTCGTGTATGGGGCATTCTTGTAGTAGATGTTTTGTTGTCTGGCTGTCTGTCTGGCACGGGCATCTGTCCGTCTGGCCGATCCGGAGTTTGGTGTATAGGTGGTGATTGAGACGGTTGTGGCCTGTCCTCAGTCTGAAAATAATGACCTGTTCGGCCCTTGTGAGCAGGTAGTATGGGTCGTTCTGGTTGAAACGTGGGTGCTGCTGTAGCCATTTGTTATGCTGTTTGGCCTTGATGATGGTTTTGACTTCATTGAAGGTGGTGGACTTGTCTTGCTGCTCTTTTGTGGATCCTTCCTTGGCAAGAGTGTCTGCGGCTTCGTTGCCAAATACACCGCAGTGGGAGGGAATCCACTGTAAGACGACTGTGTGGTTTCTGCATAAGGAGGAGAGAGCAGTGGTCAGGGCGTTCAATTCCTTCACGGGATTAGAAAAGAAACATTGCGAGAGGACATGTTTCTGAACGAATAGTCTGCTTTATGGGGAGGTGATGAGCTTTAAATATCATGTTTATCTTCGTGTTTCTTTTTTTGATAATTTTCTTGAGTAGTCTTAAGTATCCCCTTTTTTTCTGGGTAGTGTTGCGCTGAGGCTGTTCCTAAGGGGACAAACATGGACAAACATGGACGAACATTAGGGAAAGTTTGACAACACTTTGCAAGACGGCTGTATAAAATCTTTGTCCAAGTTGATCAAGGCGGCTATATAAAATTCTTGTCCAACATGGTCAAGCGTGTTTGTCCAAGTAAAAAGGGGCTTTAGACAACATCATCGACGACTCGTCTTCTCAACACAGCACCTGGTTATGAATGCAAATGTAATGAGTGAATGACAAATACCACCAAGGACCCTGGACAGGAGCATTGAACGAAATTGGATTCATGTGTGGCAGGAAATATTTCTGACGAATTCGACGCAGCCTCCGCTTGAAATGTTTTGATGTTGGTCTGTTTGTCCAGAGAACTAAGTTTTGAAGTAACGAGTCCCGCGAAATAACTAGAAGACTTTGACGGGTTAAGCGATAAGACTCGGAGAGCTAGGCCCTGTCGAAATGTTTGCATAGACCTCATCAAAAACGAGCAAACATCAGCTTTTTTTTTTTACCCTTCATTACAGAAGTCAGCTTGTCTATGTCTGACCTCAAATAAAAAAAAATGATCGTCATGCAGCATGACCATGAAGTAGGAATTCTTCGTGCTTTGACACTAATCAGCAAGAAATTTTTTTAAAAAAAACACTCCCGATAAATAAATAGACATCGAAGAATAAATGTACCAAAGAAAGCAGTATATGTAGAGTCTGCGTGCACCCTGAAGACTGGACGTAAGCTCGACTGATCACGTGGAGACCTCTCCACATCCTTGTAATAGTTCATGGTTTCTATGGCAACCCTATTTCTCCTGATGGCCTCGCGGTGTCACAGAAAAGAATTTTTCTGAAGTTTCTCCATGCGTGACATACTAGTGTTCCACATGTTTGGATTCAATGTGGTTGCCGCTACATGGTGACCTGGAAGTGTACCACGTGACTTTTCCCGTGACATGTTGCTGTAACTACGGACTATTTCGTTCGGTATCAAGCCGCTCCTACAATGGTGGGGGGGGGAGGGGAAGGGGAACCAGTCTGTTGTTAACTACAGACGCCGCCGTCAGCAGTGACAGGTGAGATAACCATCAGAGGGAAGACAAGCGCCAGAGTGGGTTGTTCCGCTTGCCGCAGGGACCTGTCGCTGCTCCCATGACGCAAGCTGTTGCAGATGCTGCAGGCGCGACGCACACGCCGAGAGCGGTGGTGTGACTGAGATGCAGCCGGGATGGCTGAAATGAGAAAGATGGCGATAGATAGAGGGTAACAGCTGGCCGTCAACACTGGTGGTGGCGCCCCCTATAATACAATAACAGCGTTTGTAATGACCATTATTTCCCTACTTCAGTCGTGTTGTAGAGGTGGTAGTGCTGCAGCGTAGGTGCTAGTGCGTCCGTGTATGTGTGTGTGTGTGTGTGTGCGCGCGCGCGCGTATGTATGTATATATGTGTACGCTCGTGTTGTGCTTATGTATATATATATGTGTGTGTATACGAATATATATATATATATGTGCGTATGTGTGTGTATATATATATATGGGGGGGCGAGCGCATGTGTATATATGTGTGTGCGCATGTGTTTGTGTATAAATGTGTGTACGTGTGTCCATATGTATATACGTGTGTGTGCGTGCGCGCGCGCTCGAGTGTATATATATATATATAGGCGCGCGTGTGTATATATGGGTGTGTGTGTGTGTGTGCGTATGTATATGGGTGCGCGTGTATGTGCGCGCTTGTGTATATGTGAGAGTGCGCGCGTTTGTGTATAAATGTGTGCATGTGTGTGTGTGCGCACGCTCACGCGTATGTGTATATTTATATATGTGTGTGTGCGAGGTTATAGATGTGTCTGCGTATGTTTATATATGTATGCGCGAGCGCATGTGTGTGTGTGCGTGTGTGTGTGTGTATGTGTGTGTGTGTGTGTGTGATATGGAGATTTGGGAGGAGCAAGCAGTAAGACAGATAAAAGACACAAGACATTTATTTCACTTTTTCAAATTTTATTGGTTGTTCAACATCCCCACACCTCAACCAACGCCATCCAATTTATTTTTTTTTTAAAGCGACACCTGCTGTCAGCAGAAAGTCTTTGCGAGAAAGTCATTACAAACAGTTAAAATGACACACAGTCTGTGGACTCAAAAGTCACGTGACCATTTGAGGCACCTCACATCTACTTCCTAGCAATGGCCACAGGAAGATTTGCCACTCCGCATGGACTAACCTTTTTTTTTATCCCAGCAGGAACATAAGGAATAAAGATAATTTAATATTTTAATTTCTCTTCAGTCTTTACTTTGCAGTTGCGAGAAGTCAACTAATTATGACTGTAAAGTGTCGCATTTCATCTTCCAACTTGCGTCCCTCTCTTCCTTGTCTTAGAATATATCTGACGGCTGGAGTTTGCCACCCTGAGATTACGACTTAAGACTACCAAGAATCTGGAATTTAGCTCCTGGAATGCAACACACCTGTCGTTTAATCCTCCACCCGACATCACGTGAGTGATTCTGACTGCACAGCGCCGCTTGCAAACGTCAGCATTTAGCCACCCTACCCACCCACACACCCTTCCTGGCGTAGAACCCACCCACCCACCCGATGTTACAATTTCGCCAGCCCAAGAATAGGCAGGAGACAAACTTTGCAGATGACTGCACCCAAGGCCGCTGCAGGTGACACGATGAAGTTTGCCGGGAAGCCAGGAGCGCCAGCGTTTCCAGGCATCCCATGCGGGCCGTGTGCTCAAGCGTGTGACACAAAGTCGATTTCGACCTCCTACCCCCCTAAAAAAATACCCTTCCTAATGACAAGACCCGATTGGCTGGGTGGGTCAAGACAGGCTGAAGGAATCGGACGATTGTTCAAAAGCGGGTGGACACGAAAACGAAGCAACTTGAAGGAAATGTAGGAAGAAAAAACTGCCGGGGGAAAAAAATGTTTTAAAAAGAGTGAAAGATGAAAGAAATCATCTGACAGCAAGGAATCCGTCGAGGTTTATTGGGTATTTAAAAAACTTTAACTCCTTAGCAAACTGTTTTGACAACAGACAGTCTGTTCCCTGTCGTGAACTCCGGGGAAAGAGCACGCGAAGATGGTCAGAGGTTGCGATTGCCGTCGCCTCGGGCTAATCACACTCTCGACACCTCGACCAACTCACGCCGACATGTACGTGTACGCACACACTTATACTAACTTGCAAATAAAGATTCACTGACTCGAGCCCCCAGCGTACGTCCCCAAGAACAACACAAGGCAAGTTAGTATATTAAAACAATTATTAATATCGAGAGTTTGATCAATGAGCATAAAAGATACAAATGCTGCAAATTTTAACGTTGGCTCGCTCTCTAGGCTTCCCGGTATATCTACTCCTAATCCAGATAACGTGAGTCACTAATTAGCTTAACTACCACACAACACACTGCACTCGTCACTTATCTCTCTACCCAAGAATGTCTCTCGCGATGTGGAGGGCCCTCCGATGTCTTGACGTCTGAAAATCCGTAGATGTCACTCCGCCAGTCGTTGCTGCCTTTTCCACGAACACAGAGACTCTGGCACTGCCGCGTGCCACCACGTGACTCTTCCTCAAGGCTGGACTGCGATCAGAGCTTAACCGCGCCTGAGGACCAACGCTTGTCTACCAGCTTTACCTCTGCTGTCTACGACCGACAGCAACTGGTGATACAAACGTTGTGCACTCTGTACCAAGAGTGGGTCTTAACGCACCTCTGAAGTCGGTTGTGCTGAAGTAGTCACGATTCCAGACTAACTCTCAGCGGAGAATCTGAACAGCCTTGAACAGATCTCTGCTACAACCTTCTCCCTCGAGATTCCAGTGCGAAGACCCCGATTTCTCGCCTGACACGATGTTAAATTCACGTCGCTGGCATTCGTCATCTTGCGATTGGCTAATTGCGAAATACACACACTCTCTGCCATCCGTACCTGCCTATGACCAATCACTACCTAGCTGGTATTGACGGACAGGTGGTCACTGACTTCCCCAAGTAAGAATTTGCGTATTACAACCAATCGCTACCTAACACCTACCAAACCAGTGGTCAGTTGACTCGTCCCTGCCCACTCTGCATCCTTCTCACTCTCCCCTACTAGTGGCGCGATCTGACTACGGCGTCATCATGTCTGACTTTCTATTCACTACTGGTGTCCAGAAAGTGACAATAACAACACGCTCCGTTGTCCCACACTAGGTACCTGTAGCCCTACAATTAACGGCCGCACCGTGGCCTGTGATCTCTCCTCTTGAAAGAACCCCCCCTGCGGCGATAACCGCCGTTACCCGCTTCCGTCCTGCGCTAGTGCTGACGTAAGCGGCCATCCATTCCCCCGACCTAGCTGATCCCAACTAGATACACGGCAGTGAAGCATACCTGGTCCTTTTGTCCACTACTCTGGCTGGCACCAACAAGGCGGCTGTTGCCGTAACACTGCCTTACCAGCTAATTCGTTTCCCAAGCTATCTATTCTACCTTATGCTAGTCCGTCTGACAGCGCGTACGCACGACTCGTGCATAAAGCAGAAGTGCGACACCAACACTATAGCCCTATAACCTAGTTATCATATGACATTCCCCCCCACCCCACTTATCTCTGTCTCTCCTTGACTACCCACTGCTCTTACACCTGTACATTTTCTCTACCTGGTCATACTCCTGCTTTCTCCACCCCACCCCGCTGACGTCACAGGATATGACGATGTTTTGGGGGTTTGTTTACTTTCCCCTACAATGATCCATGTTTATGTTTCTCTCGTCTTCTCTATCTTCTACCACGCGGCAAGCCGAATAATCGTCAACAAACAATTAACAAAATGCTGAGTAGATTTGTGATTGTTTGTATCTTTGTCATCTGACACCAGCACCTGTCGAACGAGCTGTGCGTGAAAGATTAGTATTGCATGTCTCCCTGTCACGTGATTTAATGATAAGGTTAATTAGACTATACCCGCCCAAATATTTAGTTTTTAATGCTAGTGATGGTATCTACCCGAATATTCAGCAGGTGATGAGCCGTGACTATCTTCTTTAATATTAAGCTGTTTATGATATTGATTGTATCGTCCTAAATATTTTAGCGGTTAATGATTACATCCACCTAAATATTTAGAGGTTAATGTAGGCCGATGACCCAGCGAGTTATCTCACAGACTGTTTAACGAATCTTGAAATGAAGAATCAACCAGAGAATAAGTTGCAGGCTGAGAAACCCAGAAGAAGTACAGTCTCAACTCGTTATCTCGCCAGCTCCTCCTCTCGCCACCGTTTGTAGAAAATAAATAAATAAATAAATAAATAAAACGGATTTCCTCCATGACAGGTCTTCTTTATGCCGCCACCTCGCCTTTCGCTCAGCTTGTGTGTCGACTGAATGGCGGTGGATAATGAGTTGTAACTGTATCTGAAAATGGGTTAAAAAAAACAAACAAACAAACAAACAAACAAGAACAAAGAATGAGCTGTCGTAACAATCGTTGAAAATCATACCCAAAAAAAAAAATGAGCAAAGCAACAGTCACTTGTGTTGTGGGACGTTACTGAATCTCAGTGGATGAATGCAACATTACATTTCCTTCTACGCGTGCATGAGTGCGTGTGTATGCGTGTGTGTGTGTGTGTGAACGCAGTTTGTTGAAATGGAAGATATTGCACGTCGAATGTGTTGGGTCATGTGGCTCACCCCCCCCCACCCCTTACCTCCTCAAACCCTTCAAGTGCATTCATTTGTGCAAGTCGTTTCAACTCGGTTTAGAGTGCGTAGCGGCTGACAGGTTTGTTGTTTTTGTTGTTTTGGGTTTTGTTTTTTTTTTGCTCATCTGGTGTAAGAACAATGCTCCGCCCTCTCCCTCCTACACTATCACGCCGTGTGTTGACAAGAGTAGCCTTCCCCGACGTTTCTGCTTCCAGATGTCGCCCTCGAGATGCACGTGCAGTCCGTCCGTTATCAAACGGCTCGCGCGAGGCGGCATTCTTACTACGATTGTCAGGCCACGACGACCAGGCAAAATATAACGGGGAGAGGGGTTAACAGGCACTTTGTGGGGTGGGTGGGGGAGACGGGTGTGAATGTTGACAATAGTCACCAGCTGCGACCAAACAACAAAGTCACCAAATCTGCTGCGACAAAAAAAAAGTGGCTCGATCAAGCACGTCACTCAATGAAATTCACATCAAAGCCTGGTAAACACGAATGCTTTTTGACCACAGAAAGTTGTTGGGCGCTAGGTTTGGCAAACGATTTGGACATTTCTGTAAGTCAACGGTCATCTACGAAGGTAACAGTTTACAAACTAGTTTGGTTACAATTTGTAATTCGCTTTATTGGAGCTTGTCCCTTAATTTTTTTTAATCTTTGTAAAGATACAGAGCTACCTGCAACATTCTGCATAGGCTTAACCCTCTCTCTCTCTCTCTGTATATATATATATAGTGAAGGATTTCCTACTGGCGTTGTTGTATTTGAGAAACGCCTCAATAGTAGAGGTCGTTGTACGTCACCCCTGGGACTAGTACAACTGAGTGACACCCAAACAAAGACTGTCTAGTTTAAAGGTAAAGGTAAAAAAAAGGTAAAGGTCATCCCTTAACCTTTTCAGGTCGTTAGGGGGTGAGGTGTTAGAGACCCCACCTTTCTCAGGGACAGCTTTAAATGAGGGTGGTGCCCATCTCCTCTCCCTCGCTGCCTTACCTTCCCCAACCCTCTATGGAGTCAGGTACCCATTCCCGTCCGCTGGGCTGGAAGTTTGCTGCGGTTATCGGGAATTGAACCAGCGCGCTCTCAGTTCGGACGTCAGCCCTCCAAGCACTCGGCCATCCGCTTCCCCTAGTTTAAAGTCACCCTGGCACTAGTCCAGCCTGAACAAGCCACTCTGATAAGTGTCATGTCAGCACTGACACTTCCCTCAGTGGCACCACACTAACTGTCACGTGCTATGTCACACTTGTTTCTCGTACAACCGAGTGTCGTCGTGAATCTGAGTGTCACGTCTATCGTCGTGACTAGTAGTGCTATCGCCGAGTAACCTCGTAATCTTAAACATCTTCGTGTTTGGGTCCTTGCTTTCCTGTCAAGTGTGGCCTTCCAGGTAACGAATGAGGGTGAGCTTGTTTTCCTTCTTGGAAAAATACGGAAACAATAATGGAGGGGAGGTGGCGGTGGCCTAAGACGGCGAGGCCGGAGCTAGATTGTAGAAACGATTATTAGGAAATGGTTCTCTTGAACTCCGAAAATGTAAAGGAAACGACAGTCTATCACTTTAATCTCAGATTATATTTGACTTTCTTCCCCTTTACCTTTCCAGCTGTCTCCACAGAATAACTTACCTGAGTGATTCCCCAATACAACTTACCTGAGTGCTGCCCCAATTAACTTACCTGAGTGATGCCCCAATACAACTTACCTGAGTGATGCCCAATACAACTTACCTGAGTGATGCCCCTATTAACTTACATGAGTGATGCCCCAATACAACTTACCTGAGTGCTGCCCCAATTAACTTACCTGAGTGATGCCCCAATACAACTTACCTGAGTGATGCCCAATACAACTTACCTGAGTGATGCCCCTATTAACTTACATGAGTGATGCCCCAATACAACTCACCTGAGTGCTGCCCCAATACAACTCACCTGAGTGCTGCCCCAATACAACTCACCTGAGTGATGTCCCAATCAACTCACCTGAGTGATGCCGCAGTGTAACTTACTCCTGCCGCTAACTTTTACAAGATGGACAACCATCTTCCTCCACGCAAAGCGCACACATGCGGGTGTGTCGGCGTGGGTTTCTGATCACCTGTTTGAGAAAATGAAGGCTCTATTTATTCGGCATACAAAGGTTACCAAGACAGTGATGTTGTGACTGTCGTCACCACGCTATGTCCCGATAACATAGCAAGCTGCCCCATTCACGGCGAAATCCCAGCGCTTAGTGCCAGGAGGCCACAACTAACCCCTGTAACATTTATCACGATCTCCCTTTATCAGTTACTTATGCATCTCTTTCTCCTTTTTCTTCCTGCACGCGCGCGTGTGTGTGTGTGTGTGTGTGTGTCTCCATCGTTGCTAACCTGTGCGCTGGGGTGCATGGCGTGTGTGTGTGTGTGTTCGTGCGGGCTCACATTACAGAACACGTAACCGCTTTAACTCCTGACTCAGCTTCAGCCTCGAAGGGGTGAAAGCTGTTCAAGCTGACAGTTTTGATTAATGCGTTCGCACTGGCGGCCCCATAGCGCCCTCTAAACAGCCTCCTCGCCAGGCATGCCATTGTCCCCATTGAGTGTAAGGGGTAGGTGGGTGGGTGTGTGGGGTGGGGGTGGGGACCAGTCTCTCGCCTCGCGCTTGTTGACTCTGTCCTCGCCATGTCGTGGGCCCCTGTCAGTCAAAACCGCCCGAGGTGTCCGCAGCTATGTATCCAGAAGCAGGTCTTAACGCCAGACGAGGAGCCCGCAGTCACCTGGTGCTCTTCCTCCTTCACTCCCCCCCCCCCCCCCCGACCATCCTCGGGTGCACCGAAAGCCAAGAGGCGAGACTTTTTTTGTTGTTGTTGTTGTTTGTTTACTTTCTTACCTACCGTCTGGGATGCTGAGGGTGGGTATTGGCCCAGTGGTGTGTGTTTTGGAGTCATGGTGGAATGTTTTTTTTCTTTTGGATCTTGATAGGAGTTCTAACATAAAAACATATTTTTTTGTGTTTTCCATCTTTTTCTGTTTGTCGTCAGTATTGTCGTTTATTCTTCCGTCCCTCGTGTTCTATCCATGTAGTCCATGTCTCTTCCTTGTTTTAAGCGCTAAGAGCATGCTCTCTATGAGTGTGAATATGCGCTATACAAATCTTCATTTATTATTATCATTATATGCAATAACATTACTGATCAATATATACAAACATTTGACAAGTTGTGTCACTGGGAAGTACGCTTCACATAAAGCTTTACCGTATTACTGTTACATATATGAAGGGAGGGAAAAGAGGAAAGAAAATTATAGTAGGCGTCCCTCTGCCATATCTTTATATATATATGCACACATCAGAGGTGTACTTTTGTATCAACAGCGTGTCTCACGTTTTCAAGACGTTAAATTCACGTAACGTGTGTGCCAAGCCTGGTGGCTAGTGTTGTCGGCTTGCGTGCAAACAGATGGTACCTGTTAGATCAGGGAACATAAAAGATGGCAAAAAGGATCCATCTTCAAGGTGTCGCACATACGACACGGTGAACCACTTCCACTTCCCTGCCCCGGGTGCCTCAAGGCTAAATCTTGACCTTCTCTGAAATTCTACACACGTACCTGATAAATCTATTGATGTGTGCAAATTCACCATCCACACATCGCGTTGTCGATGGACACAAGTCTTCATCATCCACTCCCTCAATACATCCATGCAGGCGTGCATGCAAACATCCATGAATACATGATGCACCCATACAGTTTAATAAGACAAAGCCCCCGTACTGAACATGGAATTGCATGCACCCTTTGTTGGCAAACTCCGGTCCCCGATGTGTAGACATGACAGAACCTCTGTGAGACACTCCAAGCCAGCCTTTGAACACTCTCCGACTTGCTTTGAACCTACAACCGAGTAGAGAGACTGCTTGTTGGCGGCACCGTTCTTCTTTACAACTGCTTGAGCGGCAATAAAACACAATCTTTCCCAGTCCTCTCGACAAGGCTAAATGATCTAATTGCCAACCCACCGGCTCGCCATTTTGTTGCCAGCAGCAGCAAAAAAAAAAAAAAAAAAAAAAAGAGAGGAAAACACCAAAGGAAAGAAAGAATAGTTCGATCGGCGGAAGAGCTGAAGGCGAAAGAAGAAAGTTCCAGGACCACAAACGAAAAGCGCAGCTTCCGGTCTTGGCTGGCTTTGCGCGCGCATTTATTACAGTCTCGGCTTTCTTCCACTTCCGGTGTAAGGCCTGGGTCCCAATATCATGTGGGTCGTTAGGCCTCCTGGCTTCGCAGTGTTTTCTTTAGCGCAAATTGAATGATAAATCGCCACGCTCGGATACGCCAGTGAGCAAATTTCAGAGACCAAGAGATTTTCTTTTTTATTTTATTTTTTTTTATCCAAAGAAAGATTTTGTTGGAAATTTCTTCAACTAAACTCTTCCCCAGTGTTGGTCACTTTACTTCAACACTCTTTGTTGTTTCGGATGACAATTTTTGTTGTGAAATTACGACTGGATAATGATTGAGCATTATATTCATATATCATCTCTTCAGAGTCAATACGTTAATTAACAACAAATTTTGACTTAATATTTTAATATACGATCAATTTATTCTTCGTTAAATTAATTTCAGTGTACATTGTTTTAATTAATTATTTATTTGTTCCGGTTATATTAGTTTAGTTTGCATTTTGTACTCACCTTGCAACTGTAATGTTATTAGTTTGCACAGTGTTGTAAATTTTATATTCAATCAGCATTGTTCTTAGTATGTCTTTGTTTGTTTACGGCGATTCTTTTGAAGAAACAATACAAAGAGCTGCTTAAGTTCTTTGAACTTCCCCGACATCAACAACCGCCTGAATTTCCTGTTGAGAATTTTATGCCATTGGTTAATGATAGTTGTTGGTTCGTGAAATCCAGGTCCGATTTAAGAAGGAAGCGACAAATTCCTCAGGTGAAAGAATTGCGTGTGCGTGTGCACGTGTAGGCAATTAGCGCACGTGAGGTGTGCTTGAACTGCTGCGCTAATGACAGGTAAGGTTGCACCTTCGCCATGAGGTCCCGTTCAAGCGTAAGAATAAAATCTCTTCCCCATGAGTCGTCAAGGACTGAGATCCTGCTGCCAATATTTCATTCTGTTTTTTCCCCTTCTCCATCTCCACTCCTCTCTCTCTCTCTCCTTCGTTCAATCCCTTTTCTCAAAGTAGAAATTCTAATGTCCACTTACAACCTTCTTTTGAGTGGTCAGTCTTTCTGGGAACTCGTCACTGGCATGTCTCACCTGTAGTGTATTTGCGGGGGTTCTTAAGGGAGATTGTTGAAGGAATTATATAGCTGGCCACACACTGTTCAGGACCCCGACTTCCGGTGCAGGGGTCCTGTATAAAGGTCCTTACAGCCACCCCACCTTTCTTCGCACACACACACACACACACAACACGCGCGAACACACGCACGCGCACTTGCATTCACCCACGCACAGGTGGATAAAACATAAGAAAGAAAAAGAAGTGGCAAAAACGGGAACATACAAAGAAGCATCGTCGCTGCTGTTGAAATATTGACACGTGGACACTCTGAAATGTATCAAAAGGATACTTCAAAGAGACCTTTTCCTTCAAAGCTTTTTGCGATGTTTGCCAAACTGTTTATTGTTGTCGGTAGATTTGTTGACTTGACACACTCAGCGCAAGAGCCTCTTGGACCGAGCGAACCAGCCAGCCAGAGAGAGGAAATGGGTGTGGGAGGGTGCAACAACGGGTAGCAACTGTACACACCACGTGTACCCGGCTACTACAGGGTGGCCGTCGACGTTCTGTTTGTGTGTCTGCCTGCTTTTCCAACCCCTGTTCCCTCTCTCAATTTTTCCACCTGTCTCTCTCTCTCTTATTTTTTATCTCTCTCTTTTCCAGACGACACACACACACACACACAATTCCTTCATCTCCAGAAACAAGAATCAAGTCTGCTCTTCTTCAAATTAGAATTACAGAAATTATTCTGTGGAAACCTCTCAAGACCTGCTGTCTACCATTAGCAAAGCATACAGGTGTCTGCTCATCGAACAAGAACGCCTTCCATTAATTCTAGAGTTTTAGAAACTTTGCCAAAACTCTGTGTACGTGAACTGTGTGTACATATTAGTGAAAAGTTCCTCATTGTTGCGATTATTTCTCTATTACTTTCCTTTTCATTCCGTCTTTCTTTCTATTGTTGTGGTCAGTTTATCATCTACCTCTGTCTTAAGTAACAGACCGTGCTGCTTGGCTAATCCTCTAGGCCTCGTTAATAAAGAATTGTAAATTCATCTGACTCTCTCTCTCTCTCTCACACACACACACACACACACACACACACACGCACGCACCCACGCACGCACGCATCCTAAATCAAACTCACGCATATTTTACTGCAACCCAATCTCTTCTTAATAAAACCAGACTGTTCATCTCAGGGATACAGGATTAAGGAAGGCCTGTTAATCTCCGTTAATAGCATCATCTCAGACGAAAGCCTTTCTGAAATCCTCCCAAATAAGGATTTAGGGGCCTGTCGCTGGGTCCCCAGCTTTTGAAGACTCGGACCTTCTTGCAGAAAGGGAGCTGAGAGCTTTTCCCTCGCTACAATATGGAATAATTTCGGAGCACCTTTTATCGTACAGATACTATATCAGCGCAGAAAAGATTTTTATCGTATATGCACATTGAAATATCAGTTTAAAAAAATAAACAGCAAACACGTTTTATAAAAAAGACTTTTAGTCTGATATAGATAAGATGGAATAATGCTGCAGCGTTCTTATAAAAAATTTCGAGCTAAAAATTCCTTTGCGTTGAAGCAGCCAAGGAATGAACATACAAAGAGAGAGAGAGAGAGAGAAAGAAAAGGTTTTCCCGGACGAAATAAACAAAGCAGAGAGTAGCAGCAAATTTTGAACCGTCCAACATTCTCTGGGAGAGGATTTTTCGGGTGTATTTTCTAACACCGTGGTTAAGTCTGAAAAATAAAAGAGAAGTCTGGGGTTTTTTTTTCACAGCTGGTCATGACTGGCCACGAATTTCCACCTGTGTGCAGGCAGCCATTTATGACCACCCTGCGAAGCACCAGCCTCTAAGAACTGAAGACAGTCAAGTGTCTGCATACGGGTACTTGCCACCTGTCCACACACACACACGCGCGCCGATGTTCGCAGACACGTTACCTGCAGAGAATGCGATCATAGGTTTACACTTACACAACTGACTGACAGACCTATGTGTGGAGTTTATCTCTGTTGCTGTGTCTTGGATCCCCGACAAAGGTCCTCCTCCCAATCTTACTGCGCACCTGTCGTTGCGGCGGCAACTTGAAAAGCTAAGTACACCCACGCTTTTTCGGCTCTTTTCATCTGCCGGGTGTACAGTTTGCACAAGCTCGTTTCATCTCTTCGAAACAAGAGTTTAAGTTGACGGGTGTTTTTTTTTTCTTCGCGCCATATCTGCTGTCCGACAAGACATGGAAACATGTCGGCTTATTTGTGTTGTTCCGACACAGCTTTTGTCAAAATGTCACACACGTTTGAAGAGGAGTGTTGTAAAATTAGTAAGAACACAAGTGGTAAGCAAAAATGTGTATTAATACTATTTTGTCAAAGGAAGTTGTTCGTGCTTTTATGCCAGTATAAGGGGAAGCGATGAAGCACTTAAATGACTTGTGTGGAACGGACAGGACAGTGTCCAAGACATTCTGTAATGAAACTTGTGCCGAAGTGATATGACAATGACATGTTTTATATAGAAACGATACTGTGAAAACAAATTTATTCGAAGTGACCCGACACACACCTAGTGCCGATGCAATATTGTAATTAACCAATTTGTGTCGACGTGATTTGCACTTAAGTGAATAATAATAATAATAATAAGAAGAAGAAGAAGAAGAAGAAGAAGAAGAACCCAGGATTTATTTAGCGAATACTCACCTCGCAAGGAGCGAGGTCTTAGCGCTTGAGACAAGAACGAGGCACGGACAACATACGAAAGACGGAAGGATGAATAACAGGACTGATGACTGATAAAAGACAAATATAGAAAAAAACGCAACGAGGAATCGGGTAACAACAACTGAGGGTATCATGATTCTGCAGAGGATGACGAGTAGGGAAGTTTGGAGATGGACAAGCACTTTGTGGGCTGTTGTTGTGAGTTGCTCAGGGAAGAGGTGTGTCTTTAGTACACATTTAAAACTTTTTTTTAAAGGATTCAATGGTGGGAAGGTAGCGGAGATGGAAGGAGAGAGAGTTCCATTGTTTTGCTGTACAGTGACTAAATATCCTGTGATCATATGTTGTTGTTGTTGTTCTGGTGCCGGGAATAGTTAGAAGACGGTCATCAGACGAAGAGCGGAGTTGTCTGGGTGGGGGTGTACGGAAAGAAAAGTTCAGAAAATTGTCAGAGCAGAAGCCTGCAAAGAAATTAAAACAAACCACGGACAGTTTGCATTGAATGCGATATTTAATTTAATCTGTTTAGTGCATTCTGCCGTGTGTTTGGTGTGTTTTGTGGGTTTCACAATGTTTCTTTTCTGCCAAAATATGTTTGGCGTATTTGACAATGTTCTAGAGTGGTCACCATTGTTTGATCTGTTCCACATTATCCGGTATGAGTGAAGTGTTACACACAGTACATTGTACAACCTCGCCGACCACGTCTCTCGCCACGTTTTGCGGCAAAATAGAGTTACCCTCCCCTACCCCCCCCCCACTTTCCCAGTTATGAATCATATGCCCCCTTTATGTTGCCACCAGTTGCATTCGTTACCTGTTGTAATTCACAGTGTTCCTGCATGTGTTCCAGGCGCCATGCCGACCCAGACGAGCGCCAAGGAGATCTGTGCAGGGTGTCAGTGCCCCATCGAGGATCGCTACCTGCTTCGTGTGATGGACAACTCCTGGCACGAGACTTGCCTGCAGTGCGCCGTGTGCCGCAAGGCGCTCGTTGCCTCCTGCTTTGCTCGAGATCGCAAACTCTACTGCAAGGCCGACTACGACAAGTCAGTGGCCCTTTCTTCTTTTTGTTTGTTTTTTTTTGTTGTTTTGTTTTTTTTTTGTTTTGTTTTGTTTTGTTCTTTCTTTCTTTCTTTCTTTCTTTCTTGTTGTCAACTCTTTAAAACTTTTCTTCTTGTGGGGAGTTAGGATCCGATGACGATTGTCATCAACACCATGAAGATTAAGTGCCTTTGGTTCACGTCTCGTCTCGGACATCCTGTTCTTTTCGTTGTATGTGGCACCTGATTTGCCAGGATATGGCTTTAGTTGCTTGTTTGACGTAAAACGCCAATTTTTAAAAAAAATCTTTTTCTTTTTCACTTTTTTTCCTTCTCCTCTTCTTTGACCTCTTTCTCTAACCTCTCCGGCTCATCGAATAGTGGGCGGGGTTATTGTAATAACACTGGCAGCGGTCTGCTGTTCTCTGCCGCTACTAATGGTAGTGAAAGGACTGAAGGGTTTGGCCATCGTTGTCGTAGCACAGCTGTACGTGTAAGTCGTCTAGTGGTCATGGTGGTGGTAGGGATGACAATACGAGGCGAGGATGGGGAGCCTGAGTGACAGTCACGGCTCATTTAGTTCTCACGCAGATGGACAGCTTTATAGTTGGTCACCTATTTCCACTGTACGTCAGATGCTGAGCACTGAACCATAAAGATGTCTATGCGAGGATGTGGAAGGTCCGATCGGAAAGATACTGACAGATGTTGCCGATAAAAGATAACCCAAACTATGCACATATTAGAAAAAAGCTTGTTTAGAGTCATATGAGACATCCTAGTAAAACCAAGGGTCTTGGCTGAAGATGATGGAGCATCAGCTAAGAAACGTACCAATGTGCAGGCATATACCTGTCTCAGACAGACAGACAGACAGACAGACAGACAGACAGACAGACAGCAATCATGAAGACTAGGAAGATAACACAAAAAAATCAGCTGTAACCCTAACGGCATCCAGTTGAAACCGTTTTCGTAATGGATTTACAGGACGGAACTGTCTAACTGTCCTTCGTGAAGAAACTAATTGACATACGAGCACCCGTGGACTCTCGGGTCGGCGGGGATATGTGGGGGGAAGAGGGGGAGAGTCAGCGGTGTTCGCCATATCAGGATTAGCGCTGATCGTCGTCAGCCAGGGGCGGCAATTCCCATAGCGATTGTAATGCTTCCGGAGCAAACTGGACACGGGCGACCCCTCGCCCGTCAGCAATCATTGATTTAGTGCCAACATCGAATCAGAAAAAAAGGGAAGAGAGGAACCCACTCCCCTTTCCTTGCCTTCCCCTCTTAATTGGCCTTCGCTAAACACCTCGTCCCGTTGTGGGCACTCGGCGCGTAATCGCTCGGTTGCACAGGGGTCGGTTATTGAATCTCTTCGCTCATCCCCCTTCCCTAATCCAAAAAAAAAAAAAATGTAATTGGAATAAAGAGACCTCCCCGTCAACCCGACTCGAGCGTAAAAATTAGCCGGAGTCAAGGCGGAGATCAGGGGAGCGCGGCTGATGGGGAGGGAACTCTACTGAGCGCTGGGATCGTCTTTTCAAGGGAGTTAACCAAACAAACAGGAGTCGCGGACAGCCTGACTGACGGAAGGAAAGCATGTATATGAGAAGTGGGCAGGGATGGGGGAGGGGAGGTAAACAACGGCGATAAAGACGCACAATTTAACGGTGTTGATGTCAACGGCGATGGGGAACGAGTCCTGAGAGAAAACTCTGCCCCCAACCGATCGCGACTTCACAAAACCCAACAACAGGAGCCCGTAAACGATGTGCTGGGAGTTATCGTTCTAGGGTGTCACGTGAGTGGATGGAGCGTTCCCTGACGGCAAGGAGGGGCCCCAGCCGCTGGCGTCACTAACGGAAGCTATTAAGTGAGGCAACGGTAACGACCCGGAAGTCGTTAGAAGGGACGAGCCCCTTCTATCGCCCATCAGCCGCGCGCGTATCGCCGCATTCATGAGGTCCAGCTACTCCCTGGCTGGTTTATTACTCCCCGACTGGTAGAGAATGGCGTCAACCTTCGACGGAACCTTGCAGAAAAGGGAACGAGCGAAAACGTTCCTTGAGATTAAAAGCGATGTGAGAATGGGTACAAATGAAGATTTAAAGCGAGTTCGAAATGGGTTTCAAAAAAAAACAAAAAACAAAAACCCACCAAGTTTAAAGCCCCATGCAATAGTTTCAATACATTGTGCTAGTGTTCATTGACATAAACAAGCATCGCTGGCGACGTGAAGAAGTTTCAGTATAGTGTCCTAGACTTGTCTTTCAGCTTGTCTGAAATTTGTAAACATCCTTTGTCCTGATAAACGATCTTTGCATTTTGAATGCTTCATTGTGAAATGCTTTATTAGAGGACCTAAGACGACTGATTTCGGCCATTTTGGTAGCCATGTTAAAGAAAAGCTACGCTGTCTCAAACGTATTTATATTAAGCGTTCTGCTGTCTTGTCAAAACTGTGTATGAAGAGTAAACACTGCACTGCCTGATTACGAAGTGTGTATGGAGCAAGCGTTACACTGCCTAATCAGTTAGAATGAGTAAGAAGTAAGCGCTACACTGACTAATCACGTAAAACGTGTAAAGAGTAAGCATTTCACTATCAAATCATGTACAATGTATAAGGAGTAAGCTTTACACTGTCAAATCATGTAAAAACCTGTAAACAGCTTTACGCTGTCAAATAATCTAAAAACATGTAAACGGCATTACACTGTCAAATCACGTAAAAACGTGTAGTCAGCGTTACACTGTCAAGTCACGTAGAATGTGTAAATAGCGTTACACTGTAAAATCACGTAAAATGTGTAAATAGTCAGCGTTACACTGTCAAATCACGTAAAATGTGTAAATAGTCAGCGTTACACTGTCAAATCACGTAAAATGTGTAAATAGTCAGCGTTACACTGTTAAATCACGTAAAATGTGTAAATAGTCAGCGTTACACTGTTAAATCACGTAAAATGTGTAAATAGTCAGCGTTACACTGTTAAATCACGTAAAATGTGTAAATAGTCAGCGTTACACTGTTAAATCACGTAAAATGTGTAAATAGTCAGCGTTACACTGTTAAATCACGTAAAATGTGTAAATAGTCAGCGTTACACTGTTAAATCACGTAAAATGTGTAAATAGTCAGCGTTACACTGTTAAATCACGTAAAATGTGTAAATAGCGTTTCACTGTCAAATCACGTAAAATGTGTAGCGTTACACTGTCAAATCACGTAAAATGTGTAAATAGTCAGCGTTACACTGTTAAATCACGTAAAAAGTGTAAACATCGTTACACTGCCTAATGGCGTAGTGCGTTTACGGTGCAGGCGTTACGCAAGAAACTAAGTACATTTGATCGGATCTTTGGAGGGACACTAGTGCCTGAGCCGGTGCAAAGCGATTATAGAGATCACGAAATTTTTTTTTAAGAAAAGGTTTCCCTTTTCTTTATGAGTCCTGTTCGAAATCGCCCTGCTTACTCCACGTCCGCCATTCGAGCACCGTGGATAAGATAATTAATGTGTTAAAAATTGAATGTTAAATGATAACCGTTTTGGAAGGTGGGTAAAAAAATCATAATTTTTTGCCTTTAGTATTTGAGTTATCATATGTGTCTGACATTAAGTATTTACCTAATGATATTGGGTATTTGCGTTGTCATAGTGAGTAGTTGTGTTGTAGCGTAGTAGTAGCGTTCTGATATTACAGCTTTGAGTTATCACACTGAGCAAGGCACAGAACCATTTGTCTCTTTTGTCTTCTTTCTGCCTCTCTACCACGCTTTCTCTGTCTCTCCTTCTGAGTGGCTGGGGTGGTCCTAGTCAACGAGGTCAGGATTCGGGTCTCATTTCTGGCGCACAAACAGTCTCTCTGGATGCCTTTATTTAATCCTGGTCTATCTATCTATCTATCTATCTATCTATCTATCTATCTATCTATCTATCTATCTATCTATCTATCTATCTATCTATCTATCTATCTATCTATCCTTGACTTCAAGCACAGATAGAGACTGAAGAACCGATGGCTCGAATACCGTAAACCTTCAGGCAGACTTCAAGAGGTAGGCTAGCGCCCCCGCCAAAGTTTCAACATCAACATCAACATTAACATCAACACATCTAACAAGTAGCAGACTAAATACAGCAACACAATAACTAAATAAGAGGTGGGAGCAACCTCCTATTACCAAGCTGTTATAAACGGCTTCAAATAATTGTTCCTGTTTATCCGTTACCGGAATTAAATCCGGGTTTCTACGCCCAGTATAAAGGATTGCGTGGTGTTGTTTACCGTTAAAGATGTTGTTGCTGCCACTTTAGAAATCTGAACGTTATGCCCTCATTGCTGTCTTTTATCGCCGACCATCTGTTACCCAGGGTACCTGGTTCGCTTACAACATCGATAGAGTATGCGCAGTCTGTTCGGGATGATACCCAGGCATAAAAAAAGGCGAAAGAATAGGGTCGGGTAGAGATTATTAGGGGTGGGGAGCATTTAAGCTTAATTAATAATGTATCTAAGCGGATACCACTGTTCTGGGTTGTCTGTACCTGTCAAATTAATTATCGACACCTGGTCATCGATGGTTTTAGGAAAACATCGTTTTGATGTTGCAGCTGTGAGGTTTAGCAGCTCTCCTTACTTTCTCAAGGGTCAAAGGTATCTTTCCCGCTTGCCTATTATAGAACAGAAGGTATGCAAAAAATAATCAGCGAAAAGAATCCACACATCATCTTGTCCAATATCAACTGACGGGTGTTTACAAGTTCAAAAATTGTAATTGTTATTATTTATAATTATTGTGATTATTTGTCTTCGCTGTCTGGCATTTCTAAGATTTGGAATTTGTCCACTTATTTTTTTTATAAAATTGTTCTGTATAATCTAAGATTGAAAGCACACTGAACTACACGGTGATGCTTAATAAATTTTTCGGCTTGATTAGTGCTGTCCCCAAGTCGCCTTTCAGTCTGCTCCTCTTTTTCCTTGCATAGAAGTCATATCTACCCACGTATGCACATCCTCATACCTCCTTTGCCACCCGCCTACTCTTCATCCACGGAAACACCCACCCGCCACCCGAGCGCGCACCCCACACACCCCTGTTGTATACAAGGAGGGTCACCCAACAATGGCCTACCGCAAATACCTAGCGGGCCTTTTTGCTTCTCTGAGGCACCGCTTATCGGGGTAGGAGCATGCCGACTTCAGCTAGCGACGGATTATGCACACCTGTCGAGAACACCTGGGAGGTTGAAGCTGGAAATCAACACTCGCGAAACTACTGAACCGCAACCGGTTTTGTAACGACGTAATGTGGACGTAGCGAGGTAATGCTTGCTTACGTGTGGACGTAAAGGAGTAATGTCTGCCGTGTTGACGTAGCAACCTAAAGACATCCTTTTTTTTTAAAAAAATGTTTTCCATTGTCGTACAGGGCAGATATGTTTAAGATGCTTGTTCTTGCTTTTCTTGTTCTTATTTTTACAGTTGTAAAAAAAAGAAAATTTGTGCGGATGAATGTGTGTAAATGTGAGATCCTCAAATATGAGTACCTCGCGGAGTATCTGAGGTGATGACATTTAGTCAAACATTTGCATAAAAGGCTTCTGGGCACGATTGCATGGCTACTTGTACACTTCACATTTATAATTATGATGATTCTCGGTGTTGCCAAGTATTAGACATGCACCACATTCTAGACTGTGAAACTCTAACAAGCCATTCATAAAGTGTATGTATGTATATAAATATAATATATATATATAAATATAATAGTCATGTACATAGTAAAGAATCATGTATGTATATAAAAGAGCTATAGATAGCTATATCATGAAATACAACGAATATAATAAAAGAATTAGATATATATATATATATACTTGTAGTTGACATTGATCTCCGTTACTCTGTGTGTGTGTGTGTGTGTGTGTGTGTGTGTGTGTGTGTGTGTGTGTGTGTGTGTGTGTGTTAGGGTTCATTTGCCTTTAAGTGCAAATCATGGTAACTCGTAGGATGTACTGTTACGGTTGTGGTGCTGCTGGTATGTTTTTTGAACTGAAGGTAAAAATGTAACATGTGGACGCTTTTCTTCTTTGTGTGTGTGACACGACCACCGCGCAGTGTATCAGTCACTCAATCCTTTCAACACATACACGGAGCCTGACAAATACGTGTTCTTTCACACAAATTAAAATAAAAGAATGATTTGCCTCACGAATCTCTCTACTTTACTAAGTATGAATAAAAGACGAAAACAAGAAAAATACACAAATGAAAAGTCAGTTAAAAAAACGATTCCTACTTCCAGATTACTTTAAAATAATAAAATCCCTAACCTTTGAGTCCTGCCTTTTTGAATATCTAAAAGAATATCTACTCACCTAATCGATATATATATATATACTCCTAAACGCCCTACTGAACAAATTCTTCTTACAATTCCTACTCTACTCGCTTTCCGTCCTAAACCTCTCTCTTCTCCTACCTGACTAACTGCTGCTCGCGCTCTCCCTCACGTCATTTCCTTCACGTTTTTTACATCACTCATACACGTCCTCCGAACAACTGACGTCATTCACGCTCTTTCGTTCTTGCACATTAATCCTTATAAAATTTAAGCTTACTCACGATACACTCAATAACTAATAACAATGATGCCTGACAGTGTGGAGTAAACAGTTCCCCAACTACCTGTCGTAAATTTGCGGTGTCTTCACCATATAACATCCGTAATTTGTCTAAAATCATGAACAGCGACACAGCAGCACAGGGTTGCAGAGACAACCGCCGGTCCTTAAATGACACAAGATAATCTCATCCTTATTCCTGTGTTTTAAAAAATTTCTGTCGCAGTCCTTCGGTCAAATACGCTGAGTTCGCTGTTAAGCAAGGAAATGCACTATATAAGTGGGTTTTTTTAAATTTTAATTTAACTAAGCGCCATGTATATATTAAACAGATATACAAATAAAAAAAGCAGGCATATAATGATCACCCTGCAGTCATTCATACTTAAGACCACCTCACGACTACTTTTGTCTGTCTTGGTGTTCTGCTACCCCGGTTGTCAACCTCATGACCATTGCACTGCATTTCGATCGTAAATTCATCTTCAGCGAGACCCAAATCCTTGAGGTTTTTCCCCCCACCGAGACATACCATCTTCTCCCGAACACTAAGCAGGAGACCGTAGGAAAGACATCTTCACTCTTCCACGTGGCATGGAGTCTCGGTGAGGCGTCTGATCACCTTTCCCTCGACTTTCCTCCGCACCCTGGCCTCGGCTGGACATTCCGCTGTTGGCCTCTGGGACCTCCCAACATCGAGATGCGACACATCTGTAGTGACCAGCAGTTGGCTGCATCGTAAAGATGTGACAGTAGGAGTGGCGCTCATCTTGTGGTGACGTTCGCTCATCTTGTGGTGACGTTCGCTCATCTTGTGGTGACGTTCGCTCATCTTACGGAGAGGTTCGCCCTGATATGTTCCTCGGGCCCTTTTTTTTTCTCTCCTACACCTCTGCTCCCTGTTGTCCTCTCTCCTTCTTCGTTCTTCTTCTCCATCCTTTTCTTGCTTCGGTACTGTCACGTGACTACAGTGTTGAAGCCTTTCAACGGGGCAAATGTCACCGAAGGTTTAACCAAGTTCGACAAAGTTGTATGTGAAGGTCACAGTATTCCAATGGGTTTGGGACGAAAGTTTGAGACATTGGAATTTTGGTGAACATGCTGAATCCGGACGTTTGCCAATATATTGCCGTTACATTTGCCAATACAATGGACTTTAGGGCGGTTCGTAGGTTTGCTGCTTCTGCAATTCGACCGATTAAGAACGGCCTCTAAAAAAAATAAAAAAAAAACAACCAAAAAAACAGCAACAACAACAGCAAAAAAACAAACAAACAAACAAACAAAAACAAAGCAAACAAACAAACTGCCACTGCACTCTGATCATAAAAACCTCACTTACATAGGTAACATCAAAACATTTATGTAAGACAATATTTGTGTTTCACTGTCGTGTTAAAGCATTGAAGTAGTTAGTTATGTGTTGGATTATGCCAGTCTAGTTAAGAAGCTTTGTGCTTATGGTTTGATTCAAACTGCTTTTCTGTGGTTATTTGTACGGTTATAATTTTGTTGTCAGTCGCAACATTAGAGACATTTTCATTGATGAGATTATTATTCTCTGCGATCGCTGTGATGATTACTGGAGTTGCATCAAATATTACTTCACAAGCTGCTGTCAACATTTTAATTTCGCAGGCTGGTGTCAAACAATATATGACATCGGAAACTGGTGTCAATCATTATGATTTCGCAGGCTGGTGTCAAACAGCATGACATCGGAGGCTGGTGTCAAACATCATTATATCGGAGGCTGGTGTCAGCATTTTAATTTCGCAGGCTGGTGTCAAACAGCATGACATCGGAGGCTGGTGTCAATCAGGATGATTTCGTAGGCTGGTGTCAAACAGCATGATATCGGAGGCTGGTGTCAGACAGCATGACATCGCAGGCTGGTGTCAATCAGGATGATTTCGCAGCCATGTGTCAAACAGCATGATATCGGAGGCTGGTGTCAGCATTTTAATTTCGCAGGCTGGTGTCAAAGTGTGCCAAGTTTTCTTTCGCAGATTACGGAACTTACTTTATTTGTTTATTTCACGCTGGCTGACGATTTTGTATTTCTCAAATTGTTTTAAATCAAATTTTTCCCAGTCCCTATGCCTCCTCCATAACACCGCCGAATGGACACTGTCAAGTATTCAGCCTTTTTAGATCAAAGAATTTTTTTAACATATTCAGATTGATTTTATACCAGAAATCTTTTTTAGTCAGATTCTTCAAACGCAACTAGTCAGTAAGTGTTTTTTCTATATCACAAATTCCATACTGATGTCAACCTCCAAGTGTTAGTTGATGTTTTTTCGCTAGCTTTATGGGCAGAGAGAGAAAGGTCTGTACGACGGCGGATGGTTGGAGGGGCAGGGTGGTTGAGAACGGGGAATCGTGAGACTGACCACAGACAGTCCATTAAATTCGAATTTTCTTTGATCGCCATGCAGGAAGCCCCCATTTACGCTCGCCACGGCGGCGGTGACAGACGATTCAAAGCTGGCAACAGCCCCAACCCCAACCTCAGCCCCAGCCCCAAGCCAGAGGATCTCGACCTCCTCGGTTGGCAGGGTGCGGCCAAGATCTTCCTGTCTTCCGAGTCTTTTCAAAGGCGAGAATCTCGCCGTCTACATTTCTATGCTTGATTGGCAGGTCTGGCGCGCGAGGGATCCGCGGATGCCCGCCTCCTCACGACTACTTTCACGTTCAAGTACACTTCCGGTCACCAAGGTGTCGCTGCACTTTCGGGTCACACGGTACATTTCTTCCTGTTGGATTTATTCGATCAGATCTCTCTCTCTCTCTCTCTCTCTCTCACACACACACACACACACACACATTATTTTTAATCTCGTGGATCCGATCATCTGTAAGCTTTCTGAGAAGTTCTAAATCTGTTTTCACTCACTCACTCACTCACTCACATATATGTGCACGCACGCACACACAGAAGCTGAGACCATAAAAGAGAGCTGTTCATGTTCTATCTCTGAGACAGCTATGGTCCCAGACAGGTCACACTCACTTCCCAGTACTTTCTGACACTTGCAGGCGTACCCGATCATGAAACGGGTATAGCTGTGACCTTTAAGTCATTCAGACCGCGCGTGTGCGTGCGTGCGTGTGAGAGAGAGAGAGAGAAAGACAGACAGACAGAAAAAGAGAAAAAAAAGAAACTTTAGCAACGTCACGGACACTGTGATATCCTGGCTGGTGGCGTCAAGACCGACGAGTGGAAGGTTCGAGAACGACCCCGACCATTGCATCACCATTAGTCATGTGTGTCTTGTCGTTCGACTGATGGTCTCCGCTCGTCTCCTCGTGCTTCTGCGCCACGTCACCGCACGTGCATTCCTGATGTGGTCATCAACCAGCCATCAATCACTGTTCGCCGCGGAAAGGCATCGTTGCGGATAACTCTCGTTAGCAGACGAGCGCCTTGTAAATTGCACGTCACGTGACTCTTGACGGTGGCACGTGTCTGGCCTCGGAGTCCATGGCGCAAACAAAAAGAAAAGAAAAGAAAAAAAAGGCTGATAAACCAACAGCATTGTTTTCAGAATATCCTTGCATGGGAAGAAAGAACTTCGGAATAACTAAGAAGCAGACTGAGAAAAATTGTAATAATGTTTTTAAAGCGTTCTGCTTCTCTGGATCCGGTTGTATCTACCTACCTCAAGACAGATTTAAAAAAAAAAGAAAAAGAATGTATGTGCGTGCGTGCGTGTGTGTGTGTGTGTGAGAGAGAGAGAGAGAGAGTTAACATGAAGGCGTGGGCGTGCATGGTTTGCAAACAAACCCGCGTTTGCGTTCGAAGCGCCTGGACTCCGTGAGATCCCCCAGCTTTTTGCCCAGCGACGACACATCCAGCCTGGGTGACCTCCCCTTGCCGGATTAACGCCCGTTACTTGCGCGACCGGCGCCTGCCGAGGTCCCGCATTGTTTCCGACCGCAACCGAGTTGAGCCGAAGTCGCACGAGGTTGACACGTGTCAAGATGGCTGAGATAAATCGTCGCTGTCGATGCGGTTATCTCCCTCGCTGTGGGTATCCAAGGACAAGATTTTTTTGCACCAGCGGACGAAATCCTTAAACAGCCGGACTGTGCGTCGGAGCGTCTGCGTTCTTTAGCGCTGCCGTAATGTTATGTACTGATTTCAACTGAGTTCATCTTTTGTTCTCGCTTGTCCTTTGGATCTGTGTGTTCGTGGTCCTTGTGCTGTGGCGCTGTGTAGGTGCCCCTCACCTGCCACTCATCTGATCCTCTCTTGTCACTCACCGACCTTAGCCTGTCACTCATACTCTTGTCTGTATCGTTTCTGGGGAAGTGCGTCGTCTGACTAGCGACTTTTCAGTAGTAATTGAACATTTGGATCACTAAATACCATAATCCATACTACAAAATATATATATATATATTAATATTAATATTAAAGGTTATTTTTATAGCGCAATATCCCAGCCCGAAATGCAGGCTCATGGCGCTTTACAAATGATACTAATTATAACAACAATAATCATGATAGGGAGAAATTGAAGAAACCAACCAAGACGACAGGAAAGAAAAAGGGATAACGCATACAAACGGGAATAATAATAATAATAATACAAAATTGTAGTGATATCTGATAAATAACTTCAAGAATACGGTACTTCATTATCCAACGAGTCTATGAAATTAAAATAACTGCATAAATTGTTTTTTAAAAAAAAAGTCCTGGCGACAAAAGAAAACTGGAGACCAGCTTTGTCTGGGGAGACTGGCGACACCTTTCACCGGCGAAGATTGAGAGTTTAGATCTGCAATTGCTTGTCATCGGAGAAGTCATCAGAAAGAGCAGATCAAGAATGCTGAGGATAAACCTCCACATGCCAAACAAAATGTAGACAGTTTTGCTGCCTCGAGTCATCAAAAGGTTTAGCCACAATGAACATGTTTCATCTCGCTGTCGACTTCACAAACAAGAAACTGGACTGAGATGAAAATGGCGTCGTGGAAGAAAAGACTGTTAGTCAGCGGATCAACCGAAGCCGAAGAAGTGTAACAAAATGTCACAATCAAGAAACACAGTTCAGCACATCACTAGGATGACGACAGGTCAAATAATGGACTCGAAAATCAAAATCAGCTTATACAAATAACAAAATCCAAAGAAATCCGGAGAGCTAGTCCCCTCAAGCCGGTGAGAGAGAGAGAGAGGGGAAGATGACAAAATGATTAATGAAACTGTGGACGGAATCGTATGTAAACCAAATCCTTGGGTGTCCTGTGGGCCACTTCCTACACGACTGCCTAGCCCACCAGAGCAGAGCAGGAACCTGACCTGCTGACACACCAAAGAATTAAAACATCTTCGGATCCCTGGAATGTCTCCAGCAAAGGACAAAATTTCTCGAGGTCTCTTTCATTCCCGTCTGAGTGTTAGAAGGAGAAGAAAATCTGAGTGATTGCGTTCAGTCGTGTCTTTTGCGATGATGCTGATCATCTAACGATGCTGTTATAAACTGACCAGAGGGAAGAGTGCCGTGACATCTACCTTTTCCATCGACGAAGTCTTGCTGACGCTGGGGGGGGGGGGACTGTGGTCTCTGTGGGGAGTCGGTGATCGTTCATGGATGTCTTCAGGAGATGACTCAGGGTGAACCCAAAGTCGGCCTTGGTGCGCCCGTTGTTATGTCGTCATTCTCCGCCAGTAAGTGCGTTTAAAGATAATATACTGTCGTCACCAGATAACATTATTGCTGTTTAGGCAGAGTGACTCCTGAGTGACAAATGCCATCTTAACTGGCTACCAGGAACTGTAACCCCACAGTTCTATGGGTGTGCTTGCCAGAAAAGAACAGAGACAAGCAAGGCATGTTGGGAAAAAATGGAACAAATAAGTAAGCGAACATGATAAGCAAAGTTTGACAGAGAAGACCAGAAAGACAGGACAAAAGGACCAGATCAAGAAATGGCGGTCGGAAAAAGGTCCGCGACCTTCAGTGATCGTCGGAATTGACCAGAACAGCAAGAGCTGGTGGAAAAGATTCATGACAAACAAGGAAACCCAGTGGTCGAGTTACCCACAAGTCTGTCGCACCACCACCACCACCACCACCCGTTTTGTGTTTGCTTCCAGTAACTCCTCGCCGACGACCTTCGACTCCTACAGACACTTGGCTCGTGCCGTTGAAGGCAGCGCCGTTTCGTGGCGGTCATTAATCCTACCCAGAAGCCAATTTCACGTCTTTGTTTTTCAGACCGCTGTCAGACGACAGGGCGTCCAGGGTAAGGGATGGGAGGGGAAAGTTTGTGGTCGTGAAGGAAGGGGGGCGGGGGGTAGCCGTGGCACCTTCTCAACCCCAGACGGTCCGAGGCAGGATATTGGGTTTAGAAAGTCGAAGGCCAGTCTCCGTGTCGAGAGGTCATGGACTGTTGGGTTTTGGCTTCCTAGGCCCAGCCGCTCGTCTGCCGTTACTCGCCATTTAATGACCGCGACATCCAGCCACGTGCGGGTGCTCTCATCACCAGGGGCAAACCACTCCACCGTTCAGAGGCATCAAAGAGGTTTCCTCCCCTTACTGACCATTTCCAACGCGCTGGCCATGTCTAATGTCTTAGCCTTGTAAGCGGAGCTTAGACCCACTTCTGGTAAATCAATTAATACAAGGAAATATTTATAGTTCAGACATGCATGTCCACGCGGAAATGATCGAAGAGTGAACTAACAACGATACAGAGTCAAATGTGTGATTACAGAAAACAGTTTTCAGGTTTGACATTTGTCTAAACCTTTTCCTGGCTTTATGTTAGTTTGTTATCTTTTGATTTAAATCTACACCATTTGCCTGTATAAAAATACCTCCGACTTGTTGTCGTTTCAATAAAAATTTGTGTCCGATGCTCGCGGGAGTATATACGTCACCTTTAACCCACAAGACTTTTGTTTCCTTTGGACTCGACGCTCGTGTTGATGATGTCGATGGATTTGATAATGAAATAAATATTATTAGTACTTAAAATAGCACGCTTTTTTCATGGACGGGGAGTAATTTGAAAGCAGGCATTGCTAGCAAAAAGCAAAATTTGTACAAATGTCTAAGCGGCTATGTTTGGTGATTTCGTTTGATATGGTTGTCGTGTAAAAGTTTAGGAACAGTGTTAACATCTTTCAGAAGATTCTAACTGAAGAAGTTTTAGCAGTGGGAATCGGTCTTCAGTGTTGTGACACTTCTTTGTTTCGTCTGGTACCCGTTGAACTTTCTCTTCAGTGGAAAGATAGAAGCATCGTCAGGATTTGATGAAAGGAACCAGAGGACTTGTAGCAGGCTGCATGATTGTTCTCAAAATCTTAAATCTGTTCATTTAGTGTAAACAGAAATGCAATCCGTGAAGTCGAGACACAAATGTTCTTTACAAAATATAAACATAAATGCTGTTCATAAAACTTTAACAATAAAGTTGTCCATAAAATCGCGACATAAATGTTGTTCATAAAATCTAAACAAACTTTTCCGTCCCTAATAAAGGTTTTCTAAGTTTAATATATTTATTTTTTGAGCTGCGATTTAAATGGAAAAAATTGCGACAAAAAGTCGAGGGAGGCTGAACTTATAGCTACGTCGGAATAAGTTACGTTATACGGACTTACACGTTCAAAAAAAATTTTTTTTTTTTTTTTTTTTTTTTGGTAGCCTGACTCACACGCAGCGACAGCTCACATTTGTCATGAGTCTGCTCACAGTGCAGGGTACCGTAAACCATGTGTCGGCAGTCAGTTCAAAGAAATCCACCCGACTACCTGACACTTCTCACTGTGACCCACCCGCCGATTTTTCCTCATCGGGTACCTCTCCAGCACTCCTCCACACCCCACGAAAGTCAACAGATAAAGACTGTTAAAGGGCCTGTGAGAGATGTCCCAGCTAAAACGTCCTGGAGAAGGTGGAGAGCTGAATGAACAATCCACCTTCTCAACTGTTTGAACTTCCACCGTAAATTTTCAGCTTTAATGGCCACTGTACCCGGTGTGGTGTTTTAAGTTTTAGCCGGGTAGGACTTGAGCTATGGAGGTTCTCAAGTCTTCTATCCCTTCTTTTTCGACCTCGCCTTAAACGAGGGTTATCAAGGGTGGGGTGGGGGAGTGTTGGAGACTTTCTGCACGAGCGGTCAAAATGTTGGACACAAACACACGGGTGTTCGGCGGTTTCCTCTCATTCATTCAGTCTGTCAGTGTGGCTGTCTGTCTGACCCATGTACCGCTCTTCAAATGTCGGTCCCAGGAGTGGGAGCAGGGTGACCTGTCCCGGACACGTTGACCGACCTGACAAGCCTCTGGACAGGTTTGCATACGAGGCCTTGAAAATAAGTCTTAAGTCTTGAGTCTCAAGTGCAAGCCGACTTTTGCTAAGTTTGGTCTGAACAGTCAACTTTGCCACTCGAGACCGGCGACTTAAGACTCATTTTCAAGATCTTACATCCAGACCAGCCAACGGATATTTTTTTTTTTTTTTGGAAACAGAACTGAAAAACGTGAGCTTAACGTTAAGTCCGACTTAAGACCTCACATGCAAACTAGCTCTGGTTTTACCTTTTTCTGGCTTATCACTGGGGTCAGCGAGTTTAAAAGCACTTCAAGTTGAAGGTGTTCTCATGTCTGTCAGACTAGTCCTCCAGACAGAGAAAGGGAGAAAGAAAGAGAGAAAGAAAGAATGAAGGGTGTCGTGACTTTTCTCCCAGGATTTAAAGATGTGGCCGATACTGTTGAGTCCAACAAAGTCGACTTCTTTCTTCTTCTTTTTTTTTAAGGTGGTCTTATACCTTGCACCTTTGGATCGACGATGCACGTGCAAATAGAAGAGCTATCTCCACTTTTGTTTTAAACGTAAAGCTGACCACCGCACATTTCCATCTACACAGTGAAGACCAGAGACTAAAAAAAAATTGAAATACTGCCTGATTCGACTCGTGGTCTTTCAGAGTAAGGTTGGTGGGAAGGGGTGTGTGTAGTGCTTCCAGCACCAGTGAAAGCTCGAGGGTCTGTCGTTTGCTGTCGGCACAATACACGTGCAGCCCGGCAGGCAATGTCCTTTGTCCAAGATTTGCCAAACGGTCCTCGTCCTTTGAGTCCCACGGACTCCTCGTGGCCCCGGGCCTTGTTGTGGGTCTCAGCCAGCAGGTCCCTCCCGCTCAAGCGGAAGCAGAGTCAGCATGAACATCAAAAGCTCCGGCATAATGCTTCGCCTGTTTTTACCTGGCGGGGAGGTCGAAATATGCATGAAACGGCGCATTCACTCACCTACCTCCCTCTCCCCTTTTTTTCTGGAGAGAGGTAGGGGTGGGTGTTGTAGTCGCGGGGTGGATCTGAAAAGAAACGTGTTGCCGTGAGATGTAAGGGTGGGGGTGTCACGGGTGGCTGCTTTTCGGGTACCTGACGGAAAGACCCCAACCAACCCCAATATAAAAAGTGTGTGGAGGAATTATGAAGAGAATAAAAGAATAGTCTCTTGTGGACTCACGTCCTAAAGTTTTTTTTTTTTTTGAGCGGTGGTAGGCCCTTGCCGGATTCTCTCTTAGCTTTTATTCTTTCCCATCTGGACGGCTTCTGGGACCCCAGGGTCGGAGCTGGTCCAGGTGTGCCCCCGAAAAAAAAAAGCACCAGGAGGACGGTTGAGAAAGAAGAGGTAGCGAAGAGAGACAGAGAGATTGTGCTACGCACCACTTTAGCCGATTCTGTAGTCTGCCGGTTACAAGGCCTGGGTGGCTTAGGAGAGGTGGGGTCACGGGGTTACTGCTTGGCGCGCGGGGATGAATGCCCCGCGACGAATGAAAACCTATTGGCCAATGATGAAGTCATACAAACATGAGCCCAGCACTGACACGGGCGGAAAATGGCCTCCCAATGAACATTGTCTGCATTTCGCTACGCTTTGAACGCGGCCCTTGGAGTGTGGTGGCATTCATAATACCAGTGTATTTTACTTCATCTCAAACCCATAGAGACCTCGCCGTGAGAGAGAAACACAGCCCTACGATGTGGGTGTGGGTGGAGTGGGGTTTGTGGGTGTCTGGAGAGGACGGGTCTTTGTTCAGGCTGCACCGATGTCGCACTCCGAGATGACCTTTGACTTCCGCGGTTCCTACTGGGTTTACCTTGCAATCCAGCAAGAACAGTCTTAGGAAGTGAGAGTTGTTGTTTTTGTTTTTTGTTTAGTTATTCTTCATTCTGAATACAGAACATTCGCTAAAAGTGTCCTTATTTAAGTTCTTTAGTGAAATTTTTTTTATAGACATGCTAAAGTAATGATAAAAAGTAGATATGTAAACCAGACACATAGAAAGCAAATTGAAGGACAGGACAGGGTGTTGATACGTCTGCACGAGAAGGACTGGACTTCCTCTAATGTATGTAATACCAAAATAATGTCACGACTGTTACTAGAAAAAATGCACGAGGATTCTTCTATCAGTAGTGTAACAAAAACCCACAAAACAATTAAAAGTTGTGGTGGTAACGCCGCGGGTCTTTTCGATGTGGCATTGATTACACAAAAGCAACTTCCGGTAACGACAGAGTTATCGTTTCTAGACGGGGGGGGAAGGAGCTCGTGGGCTGAATGAACGCCGCTCAGCTCTGGGCGCCCGCATACGACCAGCGGACTACAATGTGTCGCCAGAATTAATGGCAGCTGTTGTTTGTCAGTCGACGATGATACAGCACCGTTACTTGCAGTTATTCCCATACATCTCAGTGCTTAGATTTCCACCCACAGCTTCATCGTCAGCCTCGAGATTTCGCCGCGGATAAAAGCAAGCAGTCGCCAGGATTACAGTTTGTCATCAGATCGACTACCTGCCCCGGGGTTACAGTTCAAACTTGGTAGGTTGACAGTTTGTCACCACCTTGTAAACTGGACAAGATTGCAGTCTGTGGAGTGGAGATGTTCGGTGTTTGAATACTCTTCTTCAGCAATTCAAATATCCCTGCATTATACATTATCACAGTTTTTTTTTCTCTTTTTTATATTCTCTTTCATTTGTTGATTTTTCTATCTACAGATATATAAAAAAATCATGATTACTGTTATATTTTGTTACAAAAAGAACAGATGTTGATAATAAAAAATAATAAAAGTGCAAGAGGGAATATATAAATAAGAAATTGTGGTTGGCCCGAAAAAGAATATGGCTTTCGATAATGACAATCAAAATGTGATAATTGTGATAACTGTGATAATTCATTGAAAAATTACCTACCAGATGACACACAAAAATCTACGTATAGTATATTAACCCACAACAGTATCACAACATAACAATCCTCCAAGTAAGTTGGATTGTTCTCATTGGTATTTTTCTCCGTCTGGTCTAAGGTCACCAGATTGACGAAACAGAGAACAACAGCCTCGGGAGACCTGTTGTTCCTACTTCGGTTTGTTTATTTATTGCCTGTTGTTACCGTCTGGTCTAAAAAAAAAAAAAAAAATTATTCACCAAGGCAATACACAGTCTTGTACGGGGTCAGGGTTGTACGCACACATATAATTATTATCGCTCCATGACGATATAACCTAGTGTAGCGGTTGTGAACAAGTCATCGATGCTGGTGGAAGCATCCGAGTGAAGCGTGACGAGGGTTGGTGGTGATGAGAGCAGCTCTGCAGGATTTTCTTTCTTCTTAAAGGGGTTTTTTTTTTTTTTGGTCTGGTTTTGTTTTGTTTTTTAACGCCTGTTTCACACAGAGTGGAGTCCATGCGAGACTTTTTCGATTTGAAAACTCTCAGGTGTAATCGCATTACCTGAGAAATGAACTGAACTGGAGAGGAAGAGCGTTAACTGCAGCTGCTAGGCGGTAGCGACGAGGGGTACCGTACTCCTTGTAAAGTAGCGGCCAGGGACATGGCAAGGATCGGCAGGTCGCTGTTACACTTGATAGAAATAAGTTAAAACATCTTGTAGGTACACGTGGCTTCACTTACTGCTTTGAGGTGTGTCATGAACATCAACCCCTTTAGATTCTGTGGCTGCTCGAAACTTGTAACACAAACATGACCGGGATGTGTGTGTGTGTGTGTGTGTGTGTGTGTGTGTGTGTGTGTGTGTGTGTGTGTGTGTGTGTGTGAGAGAGAGAGAGAGAGAGATATGTCTGAATATGTTAGATGACAGAGTGATTCTTAGAAAGACAAATGTATAAGAAAAGAGTTTAATAATAATAATAATAAGAAGAAGAAGAAGACGTCACTATACTAAAACTTTTTGAATTTGCAAAAGAACTCTTGGCTGGGTTGCATGTGCAGCCGGTTTGCACGGTCGTTGATTACAAGGAGTCCCACCGCGTAAAACAGAAAGCCATCAGAATCGCTTCCCCTTGGCTCCTGCGGCGCTGACAAAAGCTCGTGATGGACAGAAAGGAAAAGAAGAATAATGAGTTCTGCGCACGTGCGTCTCGCCTCAACGGCATCCCCCCCACTACCATTTCTCCTTCCTCCCGCTACCTCCCTCGCTGACCAGACTTTCTGTTTTCGCAATCACGGAAGCGACAATATCCTCTCTCGTGGTTCTCGCCCCTTTTGTGTCGCCCTCCAAATATCCCGCCACGTCTCGCAGCGGGGACAGGCATGAGCTACATTCAGCTCTTGTCCTCGCACCTTCGCTTGCAGATTTATGTCTATGACCCTACTTTTTTGGGGCTTTTTAAGTGCTTCGAACTATATACCGTTTCCATTTTGTTGACGCCTTCCAGACTGCTACTGGAAAGCCACAGAAAATCGTATTCAGTAGCTTAGGTAACATCTCCTATAAACTTTTACTTTGTGACATCTTATCTAGCAAGCAGTGTCACGTGACATGTCATTGCTTATGTACGAACATGGATGCACCTCAACAGCAGAGACAATGGCTGGTACTTGTCGAGTAGGGGTGGGCGATATCCACCGATGCTGGTGGTATCTGAATTCCACTTCAGACCTCCTCCTCCTTCTCCCTCCTCATTTCCCCTGTCTCCAGGGAGCACCATCCACCCGCCGCTGCTCCTGAAGTGCCAGGCGCTCACCGTCATCCACCCGCTTAAATAAAGGTTTGGGGCGGAACAGATGACGCGTGGCGAGCCTCGATCGAGGGTTGGGAAGCGGAAAAGAAGGCTTGACGCCCGGGGTGCCAAGCAAACGCCGCGCACCAGCGGGTGTCGGTTGTTACAATCGCCGTTTAATCGCTCCGGGTACATAACCCGTCCTAATCCCTGCATCAAATGTCACCTGAGCTCAGTGTTGACGCCGAGAGGTGTGATACGCTCAGCGCGTGGCTTTCCTTTTTTTTTCCTGTCAACGTAAAGGTTTCTATGGCCCCTGTGTGGGCCCTTGGTGGAGTATCAACGCCGCCATTGTCGGGGCTCCTGAGGGCGCATCCTTGTTCGCGCTCAAGCAGCAGACTAGCATCTGCAGCGAGAAAAACTGGACACGGTTGTTTTCCTGCAAACAGTGCATGTCATGTCACGAAACACGCAGGTGCGTTGCATGTTTGTTTCTTTTTTTTCTCTCTCTCTAAGTTCCCCCCCCCCCCCATTGTTTGAGGCAGCTTGCTACGAGTCAGGGAGGAAAAAAAAACCAACAAAACGTTTATAGGAGATGTACCCCAAGGATGTTATACACAATCCTTAGGACCGTTTCTTGGTTTTGTCCGTTCACATGCTGGCTTCGCTGACTTACAGCATCGTTGAACGTAAACTTCGACTGTTAAGGGTCACAGGAATGTTGTGTGGAGGATAAAAGACGATGAGGCATTGACGACAGCCTCGAGACGGTCGCACACGCCCACATTACGTAAGTCTGATGATAATGGTGATGGTGGTGGGGGTGGTATGGGGGAGAGGAGGGGAGAGGTAACGGGGACATCGGCTGGAGAGGGTATGGACGGGTAGGTAGGGGTGGGGGGTGTGAAACAGACGACTTGATTACACAAGACAGCGGCCAAGGGGACGCAACGCTCCGTTAGGCGGCGTCATTGTCTCTTCATAGCCGCAGCTTCCTCTCCAGGGCCTCGGTACCGGCACGGTAATCGCATTAGCTCGCCTTGTCTGGGCGGGAAGGCACAATCGCCGACCGTTTTGATGGCCAGCGATTGATAGCTCCGGCGTCAGCGTGCTCCTGCAGGTGCACGTGCAACAATGGCGACAAAATTGGCCACACTGGTCCCTCATAAACAATGGCCGCCTTCCAGCCGTAGGACAATCGCTCCCTCACCCAGCCTCCCACCCAACCCCTTCTCGCTACCAACCAGTGTGGTCGTCTCCCCGACCCTCCCCCCTCCCCCTCCCCCCCAACCTTTTTCTTCTTTAGTTACGCTGCTTCATCCATGCACTTGGGAAGCTTAGCAGTTGCTTCCCCCGTAAGTCGTCAGCGTGCTGCCCCCTTGATGGAAATGAGTTGGAGCTGATTTGCATGTCTGACTGCACGTGTCGGTTGAGAAGAGAGAGAGAGAGAGACGCGTGGTGTGGACGGTGAGGAACGAGGGGTAGGGGGCGATCATTTTGTTACTTGGCGCGATCGATCATTCCAGAATTTGTTGGGGATGCGGGGGGGGGGATGTTGGGATGCTTCGGCGACAGAGGGCTACCCACTTCGGCCCGGTTAGGGGCCTGACAACTGCATGACCATACCTTCAGGACTGCTTGGAAACCCCATTGGGCCCGGACTGTTATGCGACCTCGGGTCACTCCACGTGAACGGATCGTGATGTGACCTCAGGACTCCATGGTAACGTAACTGTGGTCAGAAGTACGAAGTGAACAGCCTTCGGTCGAGTGAACCAATTGTCTACGTATTTTAAGTTTTATCTTTTAAAAAAAAACAGACACTAGGGGACATGTGGCGGCGATGATCAGCGCACGTGCTGCTGTGTATATTAGTTTGGTATTGTTTGTTTACACGCTGCTGACATGAAAATTGTCAGATGTTGACGTGTGCTTCAGGTTCCAAGATCCCTTAAAGTACAAAGGAGCAAAAAAAAAAACATTAATAATAAAGTAAAGTGCAGAACTGTTATACGTCTTAATCTTGCATAAAACCTTTGTCAGATTTAGTCATTGACTCCGAAGGACTTTAATTTGGTCACAACTTTTATTATGTGACTTTCTCCACATCTTATAAATAAAATAGAATGTGTGTGTGTGTGTGTGTGTGTGTGTGTGTGTGTGTGTGTGTGTGTGTGTGTGTGTGTGTGTGTGTTTTCTACTCTTCGCCAAATTTTGAAGGAATATTTCTGCCGTTCGATCATAGACTGTGTTAAGATGGTTGTCCTGGTTATTTTTGATGTTCATTTTCTCCGTTCTAAAATGTTACCTATGTCTTTAAAAAAATTAATAATTAAAAAAAAGCTACTCGGAAGAAAGAAATGTCTGTAGGTCGAGTGATCGAGTCACTCGGCAGCTGGCACCACCGTAAGTTTGCCTTCACCACAAATCGTCTCCGCCATCCCTCCTTTCTTTGATCTACTCCGCGGAGGAGCAGCGCGCACTGACAGTCACCCAGACCACGTGACCGTGAAAAAATGCCGTGGATAAAGTCAACAGTATGTGTCTGGTGAAGGCAGGAGAGACAGAATGAAGGGATGGAGCGTGCACTTCTATCTCCCTGTCGCAACAACGATGGAGTCACAGCCCCCCCCCCCGAGAACGGGGGGGGGATTGGAGAAGGATGCGGGTGGTGGAGGAGGGGGTTGAAGCGTGGGCGTGTGGGGGGGTTGAGGTGTGGCCAGGTGGGGGTGTGAAAGAGTGGGGGTGGGATCGGTGGCGACGGCGCATGGTCGTTGCTCAGATTGTCGCTGTCATCTGCCGGACGGCGCGAGACGCCAGGCGTACTAACCGAGTGAAGCCGAGGAAAACAAATTCTTCATTAGGAGCTCAGCGCCTGCCCACCGCCTTCTTGGAAGCTCGCTGGAAGAAGGGACGGCGTGGAGAGAGAGAGAGAGAGAAAAAAAGGGGGGGAGATGGCGGGGGGGGGCGGAGCCAGCGAGGCCCGAGAAGCTGAGACGTGGAGCGGAAAAGGAAAATGGTGGCGGAGGAGAAAGTGTCGACGGCTCACATGGCGCGTGGTCACAGCTGCTGACAATGGAGTCTGTACCCGGAGCCTGCTTTCAGCGCCGCTTTCTTTCTGTTTTGGTTTTCTTTATTTCCTTCATTTTATTCTTCCTTTAACTCTTCTTTCTGTTTTGCCTTTTCTCCTTTCTTTCTTTCATTTTATTGATTCATTCGTGCATTCTTTCTTTCCTTCCTTCCTTCCTCTTTCTTCCGCCCCCCTTTATTTTTTCTACCTTTATTCTGACATTTTCTCAGTTTTTCTTTCTTCTCTTCCTTCTTCCATTCCTCCATTCTTTCGATATTTTCCTCCCGTTATTCCTCTTTCCTGTGTTTCATTCGTTTTCTTTCTCTGATTTCTTTCTCCATTCATTCGTTCTTTCTTCCATCCTTCCTTTCACTTTGTGTTCAGGTACTGCCCATGTCCTGTGGTCTTTAACACTCAGGTAATGTGAGGAAGCCAACACAAAGCTCACATCGCCATTTTACCTGTACTCAGTTGTTTCTCGACCTGTCGCTGGTTTACCTGGAGCCTCAGTCGTAGTCAGTTGATTTTTTTACAAATTGAACGAATTTTCTTCTCATTTCGTTTTCTTTTGATGTCGGTGCGACGCACAAGTTGGTGTCGTCGCCGGTGAGCATTTACTTGCCTTCACTCGGGTGCAGTCCGTAATTTTCTTCCGCAAATTAAAGGCCTACCTCGGTTGATCTCTGTGCTCGATGATAATTTTCAAATTATTTTAATTAATATTTCTGCCAGATTTCATTGATGTCTCTTCAGTTTAACGTTTCTAACATTGCAAACATAAAAAATGGCAAAAAAGTAGAAGACTTTAAAAAGGGGGAGGGGACTTTGTCGCCCAGTGTTACATCGACAACAGCTTCATGAATATCAGATAGAGGATAACATTATTAACCCTTGTGTTTGTATGTTTGTATGTTTGTATGTCTTCATTTGTGACAACGTTTTTTGCGTGACTTGGGGAGTGTGTGTGTGTGTGTGTGTGTGTTCGTGTGTGTTTGTGTGTGTTTGCGTGTGTTTGTGTGTGTGTGTGTGTGTATATATATATATATGTCATGTGTGTGTGTGTGTGTGTGTGTGTGTGTGTGTGTGTTCGTGTGTGCTTGTGTGTGTTTGCGTGTGTTTGTGTGTGTGTGTGTGTGTGTGTGTGTGTGTGTGTGTGTGTGTGTGTGTGTGTGTGTGTGTGTGTGTTTCGTGTCTGTGTGAAAAAAGGGGGAAGGCACACCTTTGAGACACAGGAGTTGTTTCTATAAATCTTTCTTTCTTTTTTTCTTTCTTTCTTTCTTTAGTTGTTGGTTCATTTGTTCTTTCGTACATGTTCATACAGGTTTTCTGAACTGTCATTTGACCACACCTTATCTCAAACCGGTAGAGATCTGTGTCTTGCTTTGCGTTGATGTAAATAACGTTTTTTTGGGGGGAGGGGGGAGAGCCGAGGGGCTGTCACAACATTTTAATCTGCCATCAAGATCCTCTGTTGGTTTTTCTTTATTATGAAACCTTTTTGCTGTTCTTTCTCTGCATACGGCGCTTGTTTACCGTGGCGGCTGCTTTGCCCTGGTATCACCTCAGTTGCTGGCTCGGTGAAAAAAAACAACAAACCTTTCCCCTTCCCCTCCCTCCACCTCCTACCAGCGAAAACAAAAACATTGACCCAGCTTTTAAAAATACCGACGAGAGCCCTTTGATTAGTTGGTTTTGTTGATGGGAAACTGCTCCCCCCCCCCTCAAAGAGCCCACGGAATCCCCTCACATTCAGAGAGTGAGTCCTGACATCCTTGCGAGTGTCCCAGGTGTCCCAGGTGACCCACCAATGTCTGACCACTGAGTTACAAGACCCTTCCGATGAACAAGCCTTAAGTTAAAGCCAGACTAGGGGAGGGGTCTGTGTGAAAGATGCGAGAAGGGGTGGGAACAAGCGAAAAAGATGTGACTGCAGATGTTGGTCGACTTGGTGTCAAGATTCAAGATTCTTTTATTAGGTCGCCCTCCAGGGGGGGGGGTATTGAGAAATTAGGAAATATCCATGCATATTCATTCACATTCTTATCATTATATATACAGTATCTCTCATTCACATATACTCAAAAATCATCCACTTATTCTTTCCTTTTTCCAACCTCTTCGTGTAAACTTCGATATGTCATCGAGTGAGTAAAGCATGTGAGCACATGTCAACTCCTCCTCTTATCTCCAGCGAAGTCTTTTGTGGTAACTCAAGGTCCAGAGGGGGGTGGGTGGGGGAGAAGAGAACTCACAGTCAGGGGACGGTGTCACTGTTCGCGGTGCATGCTAGTTACTAGTCCCAACGGACTTCACAGCAGACCGTTATTCACTTATTATTGCTTTCAGATAACAAGCTTACCGGTAACAAAGCCGAAGAAAAAAAAAAGAAAGTTTACTTCCAATTCGGCTTGGTAGCCTGTAAAATGTAGGATCCAAGCGCAAACTTCTTGAGGGAGAGGTTTTCCTAAAGAATTCATCTCCGTCTAAACAGTATTTATCTTTTGCCACGAAAAAAAAACCAAAACAAAACAAACAAACAATCGAGAATGATAACTGTTTTGAGACTGCCGTGTTTTTTTTCAATCTTAGATATAGATAAAAAAAAACTATATATTATATATATTTCCTTATCAAGATTATTATTATTAATTTTTTAAGGTTAAACAGCGAAGAAAACTAGTGTCAAAGATCAAAAAAACAAATGAATAAAACTTGTCTCTAGGACTAATTTTACGCGGAGGCGGACATGGTGAAAGACCCATCACCGCAGGTGAATGTCTAAGAGAACCGGTGGCTTGGGAGCGGCAAAGAAGTTTGAACTCAGTATGTTGACCAAAGTTCCAATGTGTGTGTGTGTGTGTGAGAGAGAGAGTATTGTCAATACAATGTGACTTCGGAGATGTGATGCTTTGGCACTTTGCCCAGTTAAGAACTGTCTTTACACTCAGGGAGGCTCATAGCCCAGGTCAGGCGGGGAGGGCGATCAGTGGCCCACAATGCACTGGGCTACAGTGACAGTGAAACAAAAGCCTCGACTAATCTGCCGTGTTTCGCTAGAGTGGACACGCTTCACTGCTTCCCGACATCGCTGACTGCGTTTTGCATCAAGCTCAGGCTCACCCTCCTCCTCCTCTCTCTCTTCCTCCTCCTCCTCCTTACCCAAGCTCTCCTCCCTCTTTCTCACACATCCTACAAACCTTCAACAGCTTCCTCCTCCCTCCCTCCCTGCCTGCCCGCTGGCCGGCCGAGTGGCCTTTTGTCACGGTTTGTCTTTTGTCGCCGGCTTACTGCGAGTCGTAATAGGCTTTCGCCACACAACATGGCAACACATTAATGCGCGCGATGTAGTTCCATGAGAGCCGGAGTAACAGAACTGGCGGCGGCTGCCGTAGTCTCTTTGATGGCGATGTCTGGCATTGTGATCCCGATTTTTCTTTTTTCTTTTTTTTTTAACAAAGTTTGACAACTTCTGCTAGTATTTAGTGCGGAGTTGTCTCTCCTTTCCTCCTCTACATTTTGACCAGCAATTTTCTGTTGTTTTTTTTTTTCAAATCTCTCGTTGTCCGTGATTTCTCTCTCTCTCTCTCTCTCTGTGTTTGAGTGAGAGTGTGCGTGTGTGAAAGCGAAAGAGAGAATGTGTGTGTGTGTGTGTGTATGTGAGAGAGAGAGAGAGACTGTGTGTGTGTGTTTGTGTGAGCGTGCGTGCGTAAGTGTGTGTGTGTGTGTGTGTGTGTGTGTGTGTGTGAGTGCGAATGAGTGTAGAAGATGCGTATAGTCATCATATACGAGATGGGACTGAACATCAGACCTGACAATTCTCAATGCAGTGTTGACATCCGGGTATTGTACCACTGCGCCATCGGGCTACTCAGGTTAGCTTTACATCAAACAGAAAGCATTTTATTTAAAGTCACGTGGTAGGAAGCGATTTTTGTGCATTTTGTTGTACTACTGACCACCCGGTGACGAGACAAAAGGTCGAACGGGTAGGCGACTGGCGATACCTCTGATCTTTTGCCGCGGGGCCCGAGACCCACTCCATGCCTGTCATATTTGTACATCGCTCCATCGCCTGAACTACTTGCTGCGAGTGTACACTAAGCCACCAGTCAGTTGCCTGGAGCCTGGCCAGCTCACCCGGGTCTCCTGGGAAACTAGAGCCCTATAAACGGGTCTTCTTATGATTATTAGCGATGTAGAATTACCTACGAAACTTTAAAACGTCTGCCGCAGACTCGTCGGCTTATCACAGGCTTCCTGATCACAGTTGATAGGTCGGGATGTTGAGAGAGAGAGAGAGATGGAGGTACTCTGCTAGAGGCGAAGGTAGAAAAGATGTCTCCGTGACAAATTAATTAATTTTACATGTTCTGAGTCTACTTTTCGACACGATTCTATTGCCTTGCAGGACCGGTAATCAGTGGATAACAGGGTGGTATGTTGTCCCCCGCCATTTTTCTGACACAAAAGGAGTTTTGTTTCAATAAAGGTTCGTCTTGCAGGCTGTGAAAGCAGACGACAGGACTGGGTAGCTAGGGTGCTCGCTCTGTTAACAGGCCCTGCAACGGATGAACCTCACGGCTTTCACAGAACTCCCCACAGGCTGGCTTATAGGACGAGAGCCGTTGCGACTGTAGCGCCGCCTGGACACTTATGAAGCTCCTGGCAGCCCACCCGCTCCTCCACCCGCCCAGGACGCGACCCGCAAAGCGACGTCACTCACATAAACACTGATCAGTCGCAACAGCCGCTCTCGGCGATGCGCTCTCGGGTGGGATTTACCTGCTCAGAGTCGTGTGCGGCGCGGGCCTTTGAAGTGCCGCCGGGCCCTCCGCCCGCTTTATCGAGGGGCGAGATGTATGGGACGTGGTCAAACTCGCCTGTGTGTACCCGACAGCCATTGCACCTTCGCGCTGCGACGATACCCCGTGATTTACGGGTGGCTTGCGGACAGGGAGCAAGCTGTTTTAGACTGCAGCAGCGAAGTGCGTGGAGTGGCGCTGTACCCGCAGCCCCACAGACTGGGTCGCGGCGGCTCTTCCACCTCCTCCTCCCCCTCCCTCTCTCCCTCCAGGGTCAGTGTCTCTATACGTGTCTAACATCAGTTCTCGATGGCGTAGCAGTCGCCGCGGTCGTCTTTAAATAGATCTTCGTCGCTGCTGTAATGAGTTTTTCATTTTAAACTTGGGAGCAGGGCAAGCAAGATACCCGTCCTTCGTTTTACGAACAGCCCTCGAGTTACGAGGAGTTTCATACTGTGTGAACACACCGTGTTATTTTATTTATTTATTTATTTTGCATAGACTCGGACTTCGACCATCGCCTCACTTGACACATTATTCACCTCCAGTGTCATTTTGTTGAAAAATCTGGGAAAGGGGTGGGGGGGGGGAAATGTCAGTGTAGTTTGTTGATGTATGTTATGCAATCGCCTAAATTGTGTTCCACAATTTTACGATATCGGGTTTGTCGCACCCACCCGCCCTTAGCCTCGTTACCATGTTTACTTCCGGGGGCGGTGTGCAATCAGCCAGCGCAAACGCTCTCTAGAAAATAAAAGTCAGTAATCGACGCGAGGGCCCGTAAAGATGGCGCCGCATGACAGGCAGCGGTTAGCGGTCGGGTGTGCATCATTGACCTGCGCCGGGCAACCACGTGACGACACGCGTGTGGGGTGGGTTGATGGTTTGTGGGTGGGTGGGTGGGTGGGTGGATGGGTTGTTTGGGGGCTGGCTGCCATAACTGACCCACTGTACGAGAGGAGGTGACTGCTGACCCTATAATGCTTGGAGCGGAACTGAGAGAAAATTTAGCTGACCTCCGAGCTGCGATGACGAGTGACATCCATGACCTGCCTGTCTGGCTGGCTGGCTGGCTGGCCCTCTGGATGTCGCTTCTTTTGTCCTGGTGCTAAGGGCTGTGCAGCTGAGCGATGATGTCGTGAAGATATTTCAGTGTCCTGAAAGTAATCGGCGAATTAGAAGACGGCGGTTGTATGTTGGATTGTATGTGTCCGGTTCGAGCTCCAGCTTCGTCCTGCAGGTCTTCTTTGGGAGGAGCGAACGGGTTATTCGGGGGGGAACCTGTGATCTTTGGAGACTGAAGAGAATTTCTGGTTCATCGGCTCTAAACACAGCTTTAGATGAGGTCGGCACAGATGGTAAAGGATTGTTCACTCTCATGATGATCTCGCTCTGAAGAACTTCCTCTGAGGCACGTCAACGTTCTTCAGCTACGTGCTACGTCACACGACGATAGGCCTTTCAGTACGAATGTCGTGGGTACCTTCTGTGCAGGAGATGATGATGATGATGATGACGACGACGACGACGACGATGATGATGATGATGACGATGATGATGATGACGACGACGACGACGACGACGATGATGATGATGATGATGATGATGAAAGCAAAGCCGATAGTTTAAAATAGTGAAGGATAATACTAGTTCCCAACCCTCTCTCTGCCTGCCATACCAGTTCAATCCGGGGTTTGATCCTTCGACGCCATTTTTTTTCGGCTCTCTTCTCTGTCTCTCGCTCGCTGGTGGGCGCTGTTGTCTTTGATCACGCCGTGACATTCCAGACGAGGCCGGGCGCTAGCAAGAGACGACGGCCGCAGCTTCTTTGTGCAGCACTTGTGGAAAAACAATATTCTTGGTGGCTGCCAGCAATTTGTCAGGCGATATTAAAAGTCGCCCGCTCCTCCAGCTGACCTCTTGAGGCATCAAGCGTGCCAAGGGCTCTGCTGGCAGAGGAGGTGGGGGGATGCGAACACCACGCTCTCGTCTTTTTGGGAGGATCTTGATGGTAGAAGTGGGGAAAGGAGGGTGTTGATGCTGAAGGTGCAGAGGTGGTGGTTGTTGCCGGGGGTATGTGGGGATGGCAGAAATGGAAGACGATGGTGGTGACATGAGTTTGTCTGTCTGTGTATGTGCGGGCGTGTGTGTGTGTGTGTGTGTGTGTGTGTGTGAGAGAGAGAGAGAGAGAAAGAAATAGATAAGAGGATACGAACAAGTGATGGATGCAGGTACCCGTAATGAGGTTGAAGAAAGTTCCAGCACATACCACACAAAGAAGATGCTGGTTCTACATAAGAGGACAGCAGAAGGAGAGACGATGAAAGAAAGTAGGAGCGTCGTTGGTAAAAAAGAATACGCGACATGATAATGGTATGATAATGGCATGATGATGGTGTGATAACGGTACGATAATGGTCTGGTGGCCCGATGATGGTAGGGTGATGACACGGTGATGACGACGCGATGGTGGTGTGATGATGTGATGATAACACGACATTGGTGGGATGGTAACGCGATGGCATGATGATGACTTGCTGCTGACATGATGGCACGATGACTACGATGATGATAGCATGATACTGGTGTGATGGTGACATGATGATGGCGGGATGACGGTGGCAGCTACCAGCAGCGAGAACAAGAAAGAAGGACAAGTGTGGGATGGGTGTGATCTGACATCGTGGACCATGTCCTGGCAGCGTTCAGCAGCATCGTCATCGCCAAACGGATCGGAGGAGTCAGCGTCCTCCTCGTCTTGTGACGACCGGAATCAGGAAGCTGCTGGGAGTTGAACAGCTTCGTCCTCCTCTGGATTCCCTCAGTCCTCACACCCTCCATATATATATATATATCCATCCTCTTACTTCACCACTACCCATCCGACCCTTTCATAGGCCCCCCATGACACACACACACACACACACACACGCACACACTGCCAATTGATCCAGCCCCTTCCGGGAACATTCCTCCTTGCAAAGATTTCTCAAGATGGTGGACAGAGTCGAGCTGAGCTTTGTCTTTGATTTTTTTTTTAATTTCGGTTGGAGGTTACGTTTTGTGTTTAGTCGCCTTCTGAAGAAAGTGCGAATGTTTGTGGCACTCTCGTGGTCTCAGTCTCCCATTGTGCTTTGCTCTTCTGTCGAATGCGCATCGCCGATCCCAGATTTTAATAAACTGCCGCAGCTTGTCAATATGGCGGCCGCTCTTTCGTGCTTGTTCGCGCCGCAACGGGGACCGTGTAAAGGGTAATTTGCTTTTGCTGGATCGTCACGTGCCTGGGTGGGGGGACGGCCTTGGTGAAGGGGGTGAAGTGGGGAAGTTGGGGGAGTGGGGTATGGTATAGTTCGTATCGAAAATTAAAGCATCGAAGCTGCTACCAAGTAGTTGAAATCTCAAAAAATGTCTAAGGCGTGGTCATCAAGCAAACTGTATTTGTCTAAGTTGAAAATTACAGATCAAGGCAGCTTTAAAAAAAAAAAACCTGCGATGCTTGAGAATGAGACTTGGAGGACTGCTAAAAAAAAAAAAAAATTTTTTTTAAAGCGGATGGCGGATTTGTGGCCTCAGAGCGTGAAGGCAGAAGATGATGGCCAAGCTGATGAAAATTGAGATGTAAAGGCAATTTTGCGGACAACAAGACTTCAATAGTTTTTTTTTTACCCAGCAAAAAGAAAACCCAACAGCAATGATGGAGATGGTGAGCAGTGTCTAGCGTTTCTCTCTCCTGACTAAAGTCGTAAAATCATGGTCTGAGTGTAGGATTATCTTCAGTCAAGACTGACCAACACTAACAGCTGTTAGTACTTGCAAAGTCCAACACCGACATAAATGTTGATACGCAGCCGTTAGAGCCTTTCAGGAGGCTGGCTTATTTTAAGATTAAGCATTTCTTCTTTTTTTTATTGTCAGTAGAGGATGCGATTTCTGCTTTATTTCGTCGGGGAAATCCGATAAACTGCTTCAAGAGCCGAAGGGAGCCCAGTTTTTAATATGGCGACCTCTGGTGTGTCTGTGTGACGCCAGCCTCCCCTTCTCCTCCCCCACCCCACCCCACCCCCACCCCCCGCGGGTTGGTGTAATTAACGAATCGGAGGCTGATCGAAGCCCGGCTCCCAATATTGCTTCTTGAAGCGCCGCTAGCAGGCGGCCATGAAAACTTGCTGTCGGCGAGGAAAAAATACGGCGAACGTCAAGTTTGTGGCCCAGGTTCTTGGAGTGAAATTAAAACTGGCAGTCGAGGCTCTCAAACACCTTTTTTGGGGCCAACGTCCAGCCCCTGCAGGACAGCCCAGCTTGCATGTCGCTCTCGGGGGCCATTGAGCTGATCGGTGGACGTTTGCGAAATGCACGCTGGGAGAAGCAGACCGGAAGTAAGGGGCTGTTTTTCAGACGGTGTTAAATACCACTTTTCTGACTATGGGTGACTTTTGAGTTGAGTGGAAATTGCGGGAAAGACGACATTCCCAGCTGATATACATCTTGAACTATTGATATGATAAATGTTAAATAACACATGTAAGAAAATCCAATAACTGGTGTATATGAATCCCAGACACTTAATCCCCAGACACTTAATCCCCGACACTTCATCCCCAGACACTTAATCCTCAAAATGAAATTTCAACTCAAGAAATTATGAAGTAAATGAAAAATTTAATTGAAATTCAAATAATTATTTTCATGTAAACATCAAAATAAGTTTGACAATTAAAATAATACTTAACTTCAACATTGGGGGCATTTTTGAGGATTAAGTGTCTGAGGATTAAGTGTCTGGGGATTAAGTGTCCGGTCACCGGTGTGAATATATATATATATATATCAGTTATTGGTTTTATATTTAAATGTGTCTATGTATGCTTGCGCGTGTGTGTGAGTGTGTGGGTGTGAGTGCGCGCGTGTAATTTAGAAAATAATGATGATCTTTTGCTAGCCTTGTAACACACATTACGAGGTAATTCCCAAATCGTTGCAAAGTATCCTCTGGAGCCAGTCTTCCTGTAACATTCCGCACTGACCCATTCATCGGCAGTCGGTACCATCTCAGCTGCATTCAGCGTTAACCCATCATTCAGATGTTCACGGAGATGATTCCCTCGTTCACAGGTACACAGTTATTATCCATATTTCAGAGGCTGAGAGCGATAATCCATCGCTTAATAACGAACGGCGATAATCTATCGTTCAAGGTGAGAGAGAAAGAGAGAGAGAGAAAGGAGAATTCTCTGTGATGTCTGCTACGCATCATCCGGACAGTGAGGCTCAGGCTGCTGGTCAGACGACAGGTTGCAGCGTCAGCAGCAGGGCGAGAACTTGAACTGTGGCGAAGGTTGTTAAAAACCCAGCTACATATATAGTGAGACGATTTCGTAAGGTGTCGTCGAAAATTGCAAGCGGTGTGATCACAATGATTTGTCTAAAAGTTTCACATCAAAACACCGTTTTCATCGGATGACGGTATTCACAGAGATTTTTTTTTTTTAGACAAATTGTTTTATTATTTAGTGGCAGCAACTAAGGTTATATCACGGCAAGGCAGTCAGCCCTGTAAACAAATGCCACATGCAGAGAAAAAAAATTACCGTGCCCGAGACGAGATCTGAACCCAGGACAGCCAATTCTCACTGTTTCTTCTCAATATCTCTCACTCGCTCAAGATACAAGACACAAAGTACATGACAGGTTAGACAATCTTTTCCGTCACGTGACCTCATTGCCGCGTTTGCGTTCGCCTTTCTGTTTTTTCCCTCCGCCTCGCAGTTTTCACAAGCCGCCACACCGATGTAGCAGTGCAGGTGACGGCCGTGGTGGTTGTCAGATGATGCCATTAGAGCGGCGCGCGCGACCTGTTGCCAGTGAAAACATAGTTTTCCGGTTATTGCCTCCGATTGTTATCTCGAAATTCATGTCCCCCGGATGAGACGCTTTGTTGTGGGTAGAATACAGTGTAGGGTACAGTGTACCCTGGGTTGTTACATACCGTGAGCCTTGTGGTGCTGGGTGGTTTGTAAGGGTGGGGGTGGGGGTGGGGGGTTCGCTAGGTGTGCCGTGCCTTGTCCTACAGTCCTTGTAGCTCTCTGACAGATTACGTAACTTTAGATGATAGTAAGGTCTGATGATGATGATGACGACGATGATGATAACAAAGCTGAAAAGTTATTACATCTTGACTCACACATACACGCGCGCGCACACACACACACACAGAGCACCTCAGCAGTGCCCTGCTGGATGTGTCAAGATGAACATGTGGCGATGACGGTTGGCGCGGACGGGGTGTCACCCCCAGCTGACACCTGCATGGTCACAGTACTCTCCCAGATACGCAGCTCCTCCTCCTCCTCCTCCTTCGACCCGTGGTACCCAGCCCTCGTAACAGGGGAATGTAGCACCTGTACCGTCATTTATCACACGGCCCTTCACTCCCGTCTGGACGGCACTGAGGCCCCGAGCTTGGTGTCCGTAGTGACACACTGCCTGCCCTCACCTCTGAGCTCTGTGTCAATCACCTAGTGTCATCCTTCCTTCTACTGTTTTGTCCGCCATTATTGAACTGATTTGGGACACTTGCACCTTGGTTTTCCACGACGGACAGGGCAGTCATACACTTAGCTGCAACTGCAGTTTCGGTCACCTGCAACTGGGAGTCACCTGTTGTCACACGCAGGTTCAGTCACCTGCAACCATAGAAATCACCCGCCCGCGCACCACTCGATGTCTATAGTGTGAACAATCGACAGACACATCTATGTTGACTGTTAAAATGCTTTTTTATTCATTCTTCCGAACGTTTTGATCGGTTATCTGATGCCACTTTGTTATTTTGTTTTTTTCATGAGTAGCTTCATGCGACTGACAGAGCGCAGCAGAGGCTAGTAGACTGTAGACAGAGGTGCACGTGCAAACCGTTACACAGGGAGGGAGGACAGGTGACGGTGGTTACGGACCATTTCATGCTGGTGGTGCGGCTGGTGCAGTATGTACGAATGGCATGTGAATCATGTGTCAGTGTGTTGCTGACGTAGGTTAAAAATTAAGCGTCGCTCACACGAGAGACGACGAGAGAAGCCGAGACACGACGAGATTTCACGAGACTTGGTTAGAACCACACACGTTTTGAGTCTGTACGATTATTGCATATCGTGGTTGTCAGTTTTCAGCAAAACGGCAGTGAATGGAAAGCTTATCGCCTTAGATCACTAATTTTTAATTTAAAATATGTCTAACCGTCTCGAGGGATAGCGAGCTTTGCAGAAACCTTATCCCGCAGATAAACCCTCGGACGCAGACGCTATGGTGGGTGTGACGGACGAAATCCCCGGAAACATTGCCAAAGATAAAGTCATCGCCTCGTGGCGATAATGATGGATGAGGTAAAAAAAAAAAAAAAAGACTTGCAACGGTGGATAATTCATGTCAACACAAGAACAGAAAGATAATTCCCCAAATTAATATTTTTGGAGTGGAGTCTCCAGTTCCCCATCGATATTTAGGTGAGGGTTGGGGGGAGGATGGAAGACAAACACGCTTTGCCTACCTCTGACCGGTTTTTTTTTTTATCACTCTAGGTAGGTGATGATGGAATTGGTATCTAATGTGTCATGTTTGTAAACATACAAAGTTGGAGTGTAACTGCCACGCAAGAGGAAAAACAGATTTGCAAAGTCTTAATGTGCCACAGCTAGATTGTGTCTCATCAGGACAGAGGACAAGACATGGTGGGAGAATATTAACGATCATTGATAGTTTTTTTTCTGTGTTGAGATGTTGATGATTAGAGGAAGAAAAATTAATAAAAGCTGTTAGTGCTTATGATACTGGCAGAGGTTACCGCGAGTGAACACTGAAATAAATGGTTTTAGAGGAGCTCAAATATTTCAGTTACTGTACAAACCGAAATCAATGTGTAACACTGAAAACACATAAAAACAAACAAACATAAAATTTTATTGGCGTTAAATCGTTTTTTCCGTAATGCAAAGCCGAAAACGAGGTGCATCACAATTAAAATAAAAAAATTAATAAATAAATACTGGAGTTATGTCATTTACTTCAGTTATTGTGAAGCCAATAACAATGTGTGTAGCACAATTAAAAATAAACAAACAAACAAATTAAATACTTTCTATGGCAACTCAAATGTTTTAGTTACTGTAAAGTCGAGATCACTAAGCAATACTAATAAATAAATAAATGAATAAATAAATTAAATAAACACACTAGCAGTTTGCTATACGGTACCCAGCCTCCCCTTGCAGGTAACTGAGTACAGACACGTGCGAGGTCTGGATCGGTTTCCGTTGCACCCAGCAGCGCCACCCGCTCTGCCAGCGAATCTACCCGCTCACTATGCAACATATTCTTTCTTCTCCCACCCAACCACCTTCTCTCTCTCTCTCTCTCTTTTCAAAACCACAGAGTTGCAACCGAGTTGCAGAAACAGAGCCTCATTCTCTTCTCCTCTCTGTTTCATGCATGCGGTCCGGCGAGTTTCGACCGCAACAATATTGTTGTTTGATGAATAGACAATTTCGTTAGAGTCCCTCGGCTTGGGGTTTTTTTTTTTTTTTATCAGGTCTGTTGAGGAGTCTAGGGTGGGCTGGGTGGATGACTGCTTTATTCTTTCTCATTGCGGGCTGGTGAATATTCCTGGACCGATCTTGCAGTAAATTCACCACGACACCACTTAAAACACACGGCGGTGCTCGGTCGGACCTGGAAAAGGTGGGGGTGGGGGTGGGGGTGGCAAGCTAGCGCGTGCCGGGCGCATCTCATGAATATTCATCGGGCGTTTTTGCTATTCAATTTTGAGGCTGGGCCGTGTCGAAACATTAGTGAGAGGAAAAAAATTATTAGCTTTCGGGCTGCACGGTTCAGTTCCAGATCTTCATACCGCAGTCTTTCTCCTGCATGGCATTCTTTTTTTTTTTTCTCTCTTTCTCTCCGACAGCAATTTCTACGGTAACAACTCCCTTCATTAAGTGGCTGATAGTGTGCTACGTTGCATCTAGCGAACGCATTGACATGTGCGCGCACGAGTCCGCAAACACACACACACGTGCTCAAGTGCGTACACATACTGGCACGCACGAGTGCACGCAAGCGAAAACACACACACACACACACACACACACACACACAACAATATTGCATACGAAGAAAACACACGCACCCATGCGCGTTCACAAATAACAAAAGTTCATGCACATGCACACACACACACACACACACACACACACACACACACACACACACACACACACACACACACAGAGTTTGCCTTCTGTGCACTTAACAGTTGACAAGTCTGCTTGTGTCGGCACCTCTTGTAAGGAATGCTTTGTCAGCTGCGTGTATTGTTTGTTTCCCTTGTTATTACTGTTTATTTTCGTGCGTGCGTGCGTACGTGTGTGTGTGTGCGCGCGCGCGATGTTCGTTTTGAATCAGATGGACTCGCTGTTGTGCACAAAGCGTGACAATACTCTGTGTTTAAAAAGCAAACTTGCGGTGATTGTATCTAAATGTTGCCCCAATAAACCTACATTGTCGCCGATAGCAGGCGTTCATCGGGAAAGTCGATCTGTATCATCAGTTGCGCACCCAGTGCTGCTAGCAAACTCATTACATCGCGCAGCCTGCGCACCCGTGTTGTCCCAACAAACACCCGGCGGTCCAACGAGCGACAGTCGGACGAGAGAAAACAAAGTTTGAGCTTTTGGGCAACCAACAGAGCGGGACGACGATGTGAAGGCAGAGAGATCGCATTCCGCTGAAGCACACCATAGGGTAAAGACGAACAGTTGTACACTTTTACGAATCCGTGCGGGGTTTTATTTTTTTAAATTCTAATGAAGAATGTGAAGTGAGTTGGGGGGGGGGGGAGGTAGGTGATTGTGGAACTTTCTCGAGAGGTGGAATTCTGACGAAGTTGACAGAAAATATGTCAATTAAACTTGAAGGTCTACACAGCAACATCACACGTCCAGTGCAAGCAACACATTCGTTCTCTTGACCGCTGCAATCGCTCTCTCTGTCAGCCTCAAGGGAGTTATTTGGACAGATGTGTGTGGTGCAGTGGGCAAGGCAGCCAGCCCTGTAAATAAATTCCACATGCAGAGAAAGAACAGCGTGCCCGAGACGAGATTTGAACCCAGGACAGCCAACCTTCACTTTATTGGTGACAGGCGCTAACCGTTACACTACCGGACCGCCCCCGAGGGTGCTGTGTGTGTGTGTGTGTGACCGAAAAAGGGGAAATCACACCTTTGAGACACGGGAGATTGATTTTATAATTTTTGTTTGTTTGTTTCTTTCTTTCTTTCTTTCTTTGTAGTTGTTGGTTCATTTTTTTCTTTGGTACAGGCCCTGCCATACAGCTTGTAATTTTCTTTCTTTCTTTCTTTCTTTCTTTCTTTCTTTCTTTCTTTCTTTGTAGTTGTTGGTTCATTTCTTTCTTTGGTACATGCCCTGCCATACAGCTTGTCATTTGACCACACCTTATCTCAAACCATACATAACCACACAAACCATATCTACACCGTAGACAGTGGCGTAGGACCCAGGAGGGGGGAGGGCACAGAAAAAACACTGAGGAGACAAGAATGTGAACGTCGTTCACTGTCAGCATGGAGTTTCCCACAAAGCCGAACATCTTCCTGCGCCACTGATGGAGTGTAAGCGTGTGAACACACCTCACTCAGCCGATTCTCAAACTGTTTTCACTCTACAGTGTATGCGATAATTAAAGTTGCTAGAATTACTACATTATCTTAACTTTGATAACAATCTTGTCGTGGGGTCTATTTGCAGACTGTACGGTACGAAATGCAGCGCGTGCCTGCAGCTGATCCCGGCGCACGAGTTGGTGATGCGAGCCGCCGGGTGTGTGTATCACCTGCCCTGCTTCACGTGCGTCGCGTGCGGTCACCGCCTGCAGAAGGGCGATGAGTTTGTCGTCAAGGATGGACAGCTCTTCTGCCGCCTCGACTTCGAGAAAGAATACACACTCATGCCGCTCAGCCCCAAGAGTAAGTCGTGATCGTGACGTCACTGAAGACCGTAACCGGACAAATAACGGACAAACGTTTGACCAAGTCTGTAAGTGTTTTCTTGACTGTTGTGTACAACTTTGGCCAAACTTGGTCGAACATTCGGCCCTTGTTCGTCCGGTTATAGGCGGTCTTTACACGGCCAGCCTGTTCATTCAGTCACTAAGGGAACTGTTTTATTTCTTTCAGTTATTTTTCTTTCATTTAATATTTTTGTGTTCTTTTCGTTTATTTCTTTCGTTCGTTCTTTTTCTCTTTTCTTTCTTCCTATTCGAGAAGTGAACTACGTAATTTATCCGGGCCATCGGAAACTTCTGTATCTGTTCCTGCATATTCATCAACACGGTAATTGCGCACCATTCAGCCTTTAAACTTCAGTGAGTGTGAGGACAGACAGACAAACAGACAGACACTATTTCCATTTCCTTAGTTCTTGCATGACTTACGGTCTGTCGTCATCAAGATGACCGCGCCAAAAATAAATAAATAAATAAAATAAAAACACAACACTAACCATTTTTTGCATTACGTGTGCTGGCATTACGTTTTTCTCATTGCTTATGCTCGCATTAGGTTCTCCACATTACATTTTTCGCAATATATTTTCCACGTTACATGTGCTGGCACAATAGTTTTCGCATTACCTGTGTCAGCATTACATTTTTCGCATTACATGTGCTGGCATTACATTCCGGGCATTCGTTCTGGCAGGTGACGCCAGCGACCTGGGGTATGAGGAGGACTGTGGAGACGCTGGCAGCAGCAAGGGGCCCAAACGGCCGCGCACCATCCTCACTACGTCACAGAGACGCAAGTTCAAGGCCTCCTTCGAGGTCAACCCTAAACCGTGTCGGAAGGTGAGCGGGTCAGCAGAAATGAAAGAAAGAAAGAAAGAAAGAAAATCGTAGCTAATTGTTCGGTGAAAGTTAGAGTTTCTCAGCCACGTTATCGAGGTTCAAGATCTTGTAGAACAACAAACGTTCATCGTACAGACCTGAATACAGCAAAAACGAATAAAAGTATCAAATATAAATCAAACCATTTCGTTCTTTTGCTGTCAGTCAATCTCAATATCAGTTACTGGCAAGACAAATGCGTGCCCTCCCTCCCAACACACAATCCCTTATCTATATAGTTCTTAAATGTTCAGGCAAGTTTATAAAACAGTATCAGATAGACTTTTAATGATCACATGTTCAGTACCAATGACAAATATATCCAAGACCAGTATATTTACGTGTACCTGTGAATGAAGTCATAAAGTAGTCAATATTGAAGTATGCTATACAGTCTTGATCGTGCATCACAAATGTTGTACATCAACAGGTTCGGGAGTCACTAGCAGCGGAAACGGGCCTCAGTGTGCGAGTGGTGCAAGTCTGGTTTCAAAACCAACGGGCAAAGGTATGAACAATGCGGCTTATGGCTTTCAGCAAGTTAATATCTTTAAATAATTCGGTTAGAAGACCACATGTCTTTTTAAATTCTCAAGAAATTGTGCGTGGGGGGGGGGGAGGGAGGCGGATACACGAGTGGCTAGAGCGCTGGGGTCCGAACTGAGAGGCGCTCCGGTTCGATACCCGTGCAGCACAGCTCACTTTCCCCAGTCGACTCAACTGGCGGGAATGGGTACCTGAGTCCAAAAAGGGTTGTGGGAGGTAAGGAAACCTTTACCTCTATTCTCCAGAAATACTCTTTTCCTCCTAGAAGCAAACAGAGATGCAACGTGGTATAACAACCTCCATGGTACAACAGTGCCAACCGGCATCCCTTCGCTCTCTCTCTCTAAATTTCTTTATACCCTGGTGGAGCATAAAGGACATGGATGGCACAATGTCATTCGTCTTGAAGGCTGAACAAAAAACATAGCTGAGCGATCGAGTGCAAAGAGGAAGAAGAAGAAATTATTCAAATCAAGGGGAGTGATTATTATGTCTGTTTTAAGCAAAGGGCAGCAACCAGAAAATTGACTAAGAATTTAGTCGTTAGAAATATCCAAAGCAACAAAAGTATTTCGAAGCACCTTGATGATGATGATGATGATGATGATGATGATGATGATGATGATGATGATGATGATGATGATTACGAAAATTAATATTAATAATAATAATATAAGACAGAAACCACTGTCTTGTGACTTGATTACTGATTCTTCGAACGCGAACATCACAAACACTTCAGACACCCAGGATTGTCATCGTTCACTCGGGTGTTCCAGCCTTAAACTGCTAGGCTTCAGCAAACGGGATTCGGGTGGAATAGCGAGCGCATACCTGCTGGGCAGATGCTCACTAAGGTGTTTCCTTGCTGGGCAGATGCTCACCTGAGCGATACCTGCCACCACAAAAAAGGTGTTGCGCCGCACCGAGCTGTTGTTGCGTTGTAGGGCGCTGTCGTCGCAGCCAGTTTGTACAACCTCGCAAACTGACGATCGCCTTGTCTGAGGTTTCATCGAGTGTTTGGCCTGTTATCTCCCTCCTTCGTTGGGGGACTGGGAAGAAGAGGTGGGATGAGGAGGGAGCGGAAAAGATCGATTCTTTCCGTTAGAATGTTTGTCTGGGACGAGGTGTGGGTTATCAGTCTGCACGGTTTGCCAACGATCCTGGATGTGAGAGATTTGGTCCAGTGGGTGCATGCAGGGTGGGGCCAAGGATGGTCTTTTTTTTTTTTTTTAAAGCGATGAATAATATTTGGGAAGAATATCGTTTTAATAGTGTGGCATTTGCAGGAAACTTGTCCTCTGGTTGTAAGTTGACTTGCATGGTGTAGAAAGTGGGTTAGGGTTGGACAACGGGTAATGACGACTGACACTGATTGCTTCCCTTGAAAGTCTATTATTTAAGTCCACACATTTTGATTAGCTCCCTTCAAAGATCCTCTGCAGGGATGGTTACCTGGATAATTTTTCGTATGTAAGAGAAAAAATTTTGTGAAAAGCTTTTGTCGCAGACGATGTTTTCTTTACCACTTAATCATTAACATCTAATTGTATCATCGCTAATCAGTAACATCTAATCGTATCATCGGTCTCTTGATCGTGTCACTTTATAAATTTGATAGAAAGTGTCCTTAACTTGGTGAGACTGATTTCATTCTGCATATGTGGTGTTGAGTTTCTGACCTGGCAAATCAATCGAGCATAAATGTCGTTCACGGCAAGTGAAATCATCAAAACACTGCTTGACGAATTGTTCTGTTGCCATGGTAGCAAGGGCCAGGTGCACAACTCGTCTCTAGAGCCGTAGTTATGAAGCGAGGGTAAGGCTCTGCCCTGGGGTAACATGCAGAGAATTCAAGAACAAGCGACTTGGTTCCAAAGTTATAAAGCGGTGTCGAGATCTCGCAGATGTTGTTTTACCCCTGGAGCAGTAGTTATAAAGCGGTGGCAAAGGTGTCATAGGAAAAAGAAACATGAAGTAGTGTCCACCAAGTCTCAACGCTGCCTTCTCGCTTTTCCTTTAGTTCCCCACTTTGCCCTGGGGAAACGACTTATTCTCGTTTCATAACTAAGTCCTCATGCGCTTTTTGAATGGTTAACACGAATGTTTTGCATTAACCATCCATCAAGTGTCGCAGCGACGAACGACAATTCTGGTACCTGGACGAGGGCAAACTTAGATCTTCAGGGCGATTCGAAGTTTGCGATTGTACGGAAATGCAGTTGTGTCCACTGTCATTGTACTCATTATACCTGACTCACTGCCACACAATCTGTTAAACTAAACATCACTTGCGTTGATCCTGGCAGAACATGGCAGATTTATTACCTTTCTTTTATCTCTTTCTTCTCAGGTAAAAAAGATGGCACGAAAACAGAACATCGAAAGCAACAACAACAATAGCAACAGCAGCAACAACAACAGCAGCGGTAGTGGCGGTGGTGGTGGGGGAGAGAGCAAGAAGACCGGCCAGAAGGCCGGCCAGAAGCGAAAGAGCAAAGAGGAGGACAGCGACTCTTCCGACTGCGCTATGAACCCCAGCAGCAACGACAGCGGGCTGCCGAGTAAGTCACGAATACAACTATCATCGCATTGTTTCCTTTTTGCGGATATTGTGTAGATATGGTGGTCTATTCACATGTTTTCTTGCCTTTTAGTTCTTATATATATATATATATAAATACACGACTTCAATAAAGGAGAAAGAGAGAAACGATAAACGTTTAAAACATCTTGTCCTTCTGCGATCTTTCAGGCTCCATGTTCACCACCCAGGGTCTAGGCGAGTCGGTGTACCCGGACACCCCGATGGGACTGGATGACAACGTGGAGGGACTAGACCACATGCTGCTGGGGGAAGCGAATGGCCACCCCAGCCTGGGCTCCATGGGCCAGATCATCAACCCCATCGACAAGCTTTATTCCATGCACACTTCTTACTTCAACGGCGAGTGACCTCAACTCGAACAGCAGATGTGGTCAACTATACGGGACACCTGGTGAAATACACAACTCAGGACTCATGCACTAAGTGCTGCTGGGTTGTGCAGAGGTGTTTTGGAGAAACAATCTTTAGAAAATTCTTCCACAAGGAGCTCGATGACTTTCGGCTGAAAATATCAGCGACTCACAAGCGCTAGTGAGAGTGGACTTTGCATACTTTGGACTGCAGCAGACTACCCGTAATTAAGCACACCTTGTTTGCGACGGTGTGTGTGTGTGTGTCTTGCTTATAAACATCGGTAGTAGTTAAGGGAAGTTTTCTGCCACCAAGAATATCTCGTGATTTGTAGTGACACGAGTATGTGCTTCTTGGAGTAGGATCTTTCGACTACGATTTGCATCACTGATTTGATTTGTTTGAACGAACTAGAAAAGGAAATCAAAGCTGACTGAATCTGAGAGGCTGTGAAAAACAGTTTTTTTTTTCATTGACCCGAAATCATGTGGTGTTCTCTTCCCTGATACGCCATCGTTTGTATGATACCTCCTCTGCTTGTTGGGGTTATAAACACTAACCGAAGACCCAGAAGGCTGAGAGGGGGAAATTCGAATGGTTCGCCCATTTTCCTTAGAACTCAGAAACTCTTTGATGTGGAAAGTAAGACTTACATTGGCAGCAAGACACTTTGTGCGTGGAGCAAAGACATCTTTTGTGGACATGGATAGTCTTGCTGCTCCGGCTTCGGGGTTGTGCGTTTCATAGTTGAAGGCAGTGTGGAACATAACAGGGAGGTGATCTGATGAATCGAAATCATCCTGTTCCAGCTACCGCAGTTATTCCAGAATGTTTTCATACTGGAACACAATACGGACACAATACAAGATGAGTGACGCCTGTTTTTCTAGCGCATGTGTGTTTAGGTTCACACTCACCAAAACCCCTTTTGTCAGTGAACTTTGACACAATGGAATTATCCTTGACACTGTGGCATTAAGCGATGATGTGATAATGACGAGGAGGGGAAGGCATTTTCCTCGATAATCTGAGACTGGTAGCAAACGAAAAAGTCGATTAACATGATGAGATAAAAGCGATTCACGCGCCGTGACATGCCAGCAAGTTAACATACTTGTGTCTCGTGGTTGAGAACAGTATGGCGTTCAACGGTCACATGGCTGTAAACAACCGAAGCATGAAAAGGTGCTGGTGAGACAATTTGACGGCTACGGAAGACTACTCCACAAAAGTCTACACCAGGCAGTGATGGTAGAGTAACGGTTACTATGGTACATGGGTGACTGGGGGGAAAGAGAGATAGGACCATCCTGGAACAAAAGAAAAATCCAGGAGGCTTTGACTCCTGCGGCACCCACCCGACTGCTTACCCGGCCTGGCGACAGTCGCTTTCAGTCTCCAAGGGACGTGCTTGGTGCTTCCCCATAAAATTCGGTCTATGATAGCAACTGTAGATACCCTGTGACATCAACTGTGACAGGGAATCCACGCATTCCATTGGTGTCCAATTTACTCTTACTTAAAATGATCATCTCTGGCACCATCGTGCCCTTTCGAAGCCGGAGACCCTTAGGTTGTTCCTTTTTTTCAATAGGGTGGTGGCTTTTGTTAGAAGTTATGGGCAGGCTGCAATATTATTATTATTAGCTGGTTATTTTATAGTGTCTTCCAAACTGGCGAGCTAGTGCAGGCTCTGACTGCCGAGAAATCTGTCATACGGAAGTACGCCCTCAACAGCATCTGTTTAAAAAAAAAAGTAAAAAAAAAACATAAAACAAAAATCAGAGTGAGGCTTCCATTTTGTCAGCGACCAGCTTGCCGTGTCCAACCTCTCGCTGATGGAGAATCACGGAGCACGACGGAGCTTGGTCTCGTACAAGAAGAAGACAGATGCACGCTGTACAGAACTATCGGGAAATGTACAGCTAGACACCCATGAGATGTCACGCACCTGGAGATGCACGACATGCTACACAGCTGAAGACATAACGTGCCAGACAGCTGGAGACCCGCAGCTGGCCACACAGCGACCTGGTGTGCCAGGCAGCTTCTACACAGCGCAGACCCCATGGCAGACATCACAGCTGGAAACTCCTGGTGTAAGCGGGGTCCAGACGCAGCTGGAATATGGATTGTCGTGTCACATTGTTTTTAACACAGACCGCGCAGGAACAGAAGAATGCCTTATTTATTGCTGGTTTCTTGGCATTCATTTAAGGTTAATGTCGTCTCCACCGCCTCACTGCACCACACGTCTGTCTGTGAGCTGAAACTAATAGTTAAAGACCCTGACTGGCTCTGCTTGAAGTCGACGCCGCCATATTGGAACTCGCGAGGCGATGCTGTCACGGTAACGGGGATGTCCTGCGACTGTAATTTTCGTAAACCGTCAACGTTGCATGCTTATTATTTTCTTGAACTGCTTTAGTTCTTTGTTAAAAGCTAGTTTTTTTAATGACATTACGAGTGGTCATATGGCTGCGTTGTGGCTTCAGCAAGTTCATTTACAGCAGGGTCTACTGTCTCTACCCAGTAGTTCTGGATCAGCCATGATGGCGGCGGTATTCCTATCTGGGTCCTAGAGCGCCGTCTATACGTTTGCACAAACGTAATTTTGAGTGTAGCATAGCTAAGAAAATTCGTTTCCACATTTTTTTTTATATATGATGATTGTGCAGGGTGGCTGCTTTGAATTTGTCTATTCACAGGTAGCGATATTAGCTGTTTTGTTTGAAGTGTTCAGGTATGTACCGCGTTAAAAAGCTTTTATCAGGGTTTATGCCCCTACCCCACGTCCACCCTTGTTTCGTCCCCGTGGTTTTTATTCAAGCTAGTACGAGTCCAAGAAGCAGACCCACTTCTTCTAGGAAGAAAGATATGTGTTCGGTTGCCCTGTTGTTTATCGAAAACTGTATCCTTTCCCAGATGCTAGTCTCAAAGTGAAATCTACGAGGCGAAAAATTTCCGTCAACTTTTAAACATTTTTCTCCCCAGAATCAGTGTTGATAATTCCTAGCTGTCATTAATAATGCTGCTGCCTAAACATCGGTGCCAAAACTGTATCTAGCTTGACCCAAAAGGCACAGAGCTCCAGACAAAGTGACAGATTCCGAGGAAGCTAGAGAATGTTAACAAAGGTGTGATCACGCGCCTATTTCCTTGATTCCTCCACCCCCCACCCTCGATTACGTGGAAAAATGTTTGTTCCTCGTGATGATCACGAACGTCAATGTTAGCTGTTCGATTGGCTATTTTTAGACAAGTGGTAGGCTTTTATTTTTGTTTGTTTTTGGCGAAGTTGACTTCCTCGTCCCAGTGTCAGCGGCCAGGAAGCGTGAGAAGCCTCGCGTGTTGTACACACCCGTTCTTCTAGTTGTCGTCAGCAAGTGTGTCGTTGTTGATGTGTATTGCCCCCTTCCCCAAATGTGATTTGAGAAATAAACTATTTGCAACTGAAGGTAGCTGGTTTGAGCGCTATGCACGCGCGCACATACATACACACCCACCCACACGCAAGAACACACAAGTATTTCCAGCATACACATAGTTTCAATAATGACAACTGTTTACTTCACAATATCAAGTAGAATCAAATTCCTAACAAATGATCGATGGGTTGATGCAGTCTTTTTTTCTTTTGGCGGATCTTCGACTAGTTCCTTTGAAACTGCTATGGTGCGAACCCAAAATAGCAAGATAGCTACCGCTCAGTGTTGGTATCAGTCTGTTCTCATCCCACAGATAATTAACAAAATAATTAATAATTAAATCACAGGCACCAAAAAGGAGCAGAATTTAAGAAGTCGCAACAGTAAGAAACGGTAAGAGGGCGAGAAATAATGAAAGACAACAACAAACACGTAAACAACCAACACCACTAGGCCGGGCCGGGGTCGTCAAGTTCTCCTGTACGGCTCCATGACGAAAATGTCTTTGTTCTCAAACAGTGAAAAACAGCCGACGTAATGGGTGCTCCTAGTGCGCGCGGTCACGGCAGGCCAGCGAGGAGATCTGTAAAGCGCTGCTGGGGGTTGTCAATCTCCTCCATCATGCCTGCAACACGTCAGCATTGCACATGAGACATGAATACGGAACTGCTAGCAGAGCACTCGCTGCTACAGCAAGAACTTGTGGCGTCAATTAATTCAATCTCTTTTTCATAATTAACAATATTTCTCGATATTACACTAGTATTACATGTCAAATCAAACCACCAATCTCTCTCTCTCTCACACATCCTACAATCTCTTGGTCACAATAATGAAACAATGCATGTAAACACACACGCACGCGCGCAAACACTAATGCCGCCAGTGCACATCACGTGTTAGAGGAGACCCCCCATACTCGCTGCACTGGTGCCGGACCCCAGACTCACCCACAACGTCGAGAAACTCGTCGAACGACTCGCAGGGCAGCAGTTCGTCCTCAAACTGGCTGAGCACTTGGTCACACACCTCCAGCACCGCCTTGTCGTTCATGCGGATGTAATCAGCCAGCACCGAGCACCACTGACTGTCGGCGGCTGTTGGTATCTTCTACACACACACACACACACACACAAATGCGCCTGGATTTAATCTACTGTTTTTAACATTTGAGTAGTGGTTAAAAGACCAAGACTAGCCACACAGGTCATTATTACAGACTTCCCAGCTAAGTAACCAAACAACGAAACAAGCCTCACAGCTAAATAACTAACCAAACAGCCAGGTAACGAAGGGTTTGTGTGTGGTGGGGGAGTAAGGGGAGGGATTTGTAATTTACGGCCTGCCAAACAAATTAGGCTACATCACAACCACGCAGCCGGCCCTTGTAGAACTGTTAAGTGAAGAACTCAAAGGTAAATAACACGACCTGTGGGAAGTCAGGCGAGTATGGGAGGCCGGTGGATGTGTGGGCGGGAGCGGTGGCAGAAGAGAAACTGAACAAGAGATTGGAGCTTACAAGCGATGACGCCTGGTGTTTGAGGTGGCTTCAGAGTATCAGCTGACACTTCCGTCGTGACTTAAGAGACTAGCAGCCGGCCAGTGCGCGCCGTCATCAAAAAGCCGTTAGCAGGCTTCCCACAATGCACCACAAGAGAGGGAAGGCAAAAGCTCGGAGGTTCTGCTTTCGACGCGAGTTCCACGGCCTCCAAGCTACAAACTCGCACACGTCTTTCAAACACTTTTCTGAGACACTGGCTTTGTCTCTCACCAGAACCCCGCACCCTCTCCTGCACCCACCCTCAAAGAAAATATAAAGACCTGATAAAGTGAGGACAAAATTAATTCCCAAACCCGTCGACATCTACTAGCGGCCTGTTCGTACTCTCTAAGCGCTTGGTGATCCTAGTCTATACCGGCAAAGACCTCAGTCTAGTCAGTATAATTACAGTCGCAGGATTAGACTACACACAACCAGCGGAATCCAAGCAGGCTGTGGGGTGAAGAGCAAAGGTTACGACGATCAAATCGGTGACGTAAGCATTTATTACCGGCAACATGGCATGTGACAATAACGCTCCCCCCTCCCCTCGCCCCAACGGTTTCCTTTCAACCCTCCAGCTGAGTCACTGTCTAAAGAAAGGGTAAGCTTGGAGGCAGAGGTGCATCTTGGGATGGGAGTTCAAGAAGGAAGGTGTGGAGTCAGGGTTGGGGGGGGGTGGAGGGTAGACAGCGCCACAGATGTTTCAACACCGCCAGCTACCCATAAAACTGACGTACACGCTAACAAGTGGCCCCTTCCGCCCACCTCCACAGCCTAAAGCCCCTGCACCCTGCTACCCGCTTCCTCAAGCACCCGGAGTATTGTTTGGCGCAGTGCATAGCCCAGTTGCTGCGTGCCGCTGCCACGTCAGATAACCGTCAGGTTGCCGCCAGACGTCCGACAGGAGACGGCGACTTATCAAAGGCTGCCCGCTCCTCCCTCCGGCCCGCGGCTGCCTGCAAGTGCGCCTCACCTCACCTCACCTGACGCACGCTGGCCGGCCGAGGGGTACGCGTCATGCTGCGGTGACCAGACAAGACCGACTGGTACAAAAAGGAACGCGTGACCGGACCGGCCAAAAAATGACAGGGCAAGACTTACTAACGGCCATGAGGGACTCATCTATGACGAGGACATCCTGATCAACTCATGAAGCGAGTCATTAAAATCCTTCTCTACATGTTCTACATGCAGTACTGCAGCCATGACGACGATGCAAAACATGCTGCCTCTGAGGAGACATGAGTGACAACAGGATTTCATATTGTGTAATATTATTTGGAGATTAGAGATCACCACGATATTTTACACACACACACACACACACATACAAAAGCCATGTATTACCACGACGCTACAGAATCCCATTCCAAGTATTAGGCGACATTACAAATACGACAATCTAGTTATTACTGCGACATTACAAATACGACAATCTAGTTATTACCGTGAGATTACAAATACGACAATCTAGTTATTACCGTGAGATTACAAATACGACAATCTAGTTATTACCGTGACATTACAAATACGACAATCTAGTTATTACCGTGACATTACAAATACGACAATCTAGTTATTACCGTGACATTACAAATACGACAATCTAGTTATTACCGTGACATTACAAATACGACTAGTTATTACCGTGACATTACAAATACGACAATCTAGTTATTACCGCGACATTACAAATACGACTAGTTATTACCGTGACATTACAAATACGACAATCTAGTTATTACCGTGACATTACAAATACGACAATCTAGTTATTACCGTGACATTACAAATACGACTAGTTATTACCGTGACATTACAAATACGACAATCTAGTTATTACCGTGACATTACAAATACGACAATTCAAGTTATTACGATCCCAGAGTTACCGTAAATTTACAACCACTCCAATTCCGGAATTACAGCAATGTTACACATTCCAGCCCCAGTGTTACCGGGACATCATATATACCCAAGTCACCCAACGTAACCGCCTCACCATGCCGCGTGTCCCGACACCTGCACGGTGTACCCCGGGTAGCGACTGACCTGACAAGATGGGCTAAGCCTGCAAGTACTGGTCGGGGTGAGGCTCCTACACGACTGTTGATCCAGTTGCGGGACGGTAGCAGTGGGTGGGTGGAAGGAAGACGGGCAACAGGTTGGATCGGGAGGAGAATAAATACTGGGGTGGCTGGGTGGCTGTTATTTTTTTTTTAAATGCATAATGAGGCCGTGGTCTCCATCTGTCAAAACATCTTTTAATGGAAGCTTAAAAGGGTATCGTTACACGAGACAAGTTATTATACAACAGGACATGCCCTGCCAATCAAAGCCTACGCCTATCTCTGAATCGAAGCAGAAACAAAAAAGGTAACTGCCCAGCTCTCTGTCTCTAGTTTTTCAATAGCAGCAGTCGGCTTCCTGTTTCTGGTCTGATTCCGAGTTAGGCGTAGGCTTGGCTCAGGGAAAGGGACCATGGTGATGGGACTTGACAGCCACACCGGGAGGAGATTTTGGGGTGGTGGTACTTTTTTTCCTTTTGGGCTGCGGAGGCCTGACTCGCTAGAGCGTACAGAACCAGCCCCCCACCCCAAACCTTTTCCCACTCTTCTGCTCCTCGCTCGCACAGACGTGCACACCTACACAGGGGCAGGCACTTTACCTGCACACCTGATCTTATCTCCAACACCTTCTCATACATACCATTGATGAACGCATAATCCTACCACAAACACTTTCTCATATACATGCAGTTGATGAACAAAACACACGATCTTATGAATATTGTCTGATACACATGCAGCTGATGAACTGAGCAAACGACCTTACTATGAACACCTCACATACACACTGCTGATAAACTGAGCAAATGGGCTTACCATGAACATGTTCTCATATAAATGCAGTTGATGAACGGACAACATGTTCTTACCTTGAACACTTTCTCATACATGCCATTGATAAAGCCAAAGAAGAGGAAGTACATTTTGTACAGAGTGAAATCCTTCAGCTCCTTGTCAGTGGGGCTGCAACATATGTTACACAGCAATGTCAACAGGGCACACTTCCAACACATTCAAAGAAACTCTATATTTTCTACAGCCACTACCCACCTGGGTCAGAGGTGCTCACCACACCACTAAACTGGACATCAAAGACAATCAGCTAACATGCTAGTATTTTATGATCCGTTTAGCCTACTGCTTGGTTTAGTCTTCTAGCTAGTGCCTAGTCATGCTGTGAACCCAGCCTCTGAGTTTCCAGTACAATGTCAGCAGCACAATATCAGGCTACCAGCTAGTTTTGTTCAGCTGTCCTGTCAGTCTCTTCCGACCTTTGCTGACAGAGAAAGAGATTTTGAATCAATTTTCTTGTGAGGCCAATAGGAAAAACTTTAGCCAAACTATTTTTTTCCAAGAAATGCTCTGAAATCATACTCGTCCAAAAGCTACATCAATATTTCAACAAAAGATTCTCATCTAGTTTGAACAGCATGCACACGTGCATATATACACACACACAAACACGTGTACTTGGGCACACTACTACAAATCACTCTCATCACAGGGTAAGGAGTTGGGGAGGAGAAGTGCACCCATCACAATGTCCGAAGTACAGTTGGTTCATTCCCTCAATACAGCGGATAACTCCTACAGTTTTCTACACCAAGACCCTACAAGGATTACTTCCCCTTCCATCTGTAACCATTAATGGAGCCTTTTTGTCCCATCCACTCCCTACTCTCCCACCTATTTCTATACATGCACTTTCACTGACAGCAACAAAGAAAAATTTAGACAAAGACGTGTCCAAACATGCCCACAATCAAACCTGTATGATTTTTCTCTTTCTCTCCCTCTCTAGTGCTTTCAAAGATGGGACAGGAGAGCCAGGAAACTAGCATACTATCTTGTTTCAGCCCTGCAGTGTATGCAGAGTTTCTTAATAACTGCAGCAGAGCCACTCACGTCTTGGCGCCGATCTGTGATGTCACACGCAGGTGAGCTGTGATCAGCAGGCGTTCCAGAAACTTTGCTCGCACTTCACGCCACCTGGTGGGTGGCAGTATATGCATGGCCAGCACCAGGAAGTACAGCACACCCTCCGTCTGCAGCCAGAGGAATTTATATGACATAAGTTTGCCATGCTTTCATACTCATGACACAGGTTTCCCATGCTTTCAAACTCATGATAAAGGTTTGCCCTGTTTTTAAACTCAGGATGCAGGTTTTTCATAACATAGCATACTTGTAACACAAAAGTGTCCCCCTGCTACTTCTAGGTCTGGTCCATGAAGATTTCTGGGACTTACAAATAAGATTTTCAATGCCAGGCTTTACCTGTGCTTGGACTTACAATTTTGCAAGATAACTTGTGAACCAAGCAGCGCAAATAACATTTCAGAAAATTCCCAGCTGCTTCCAAATACCTGATATCTCAGTTTGTATCTCACTCATGAAAAACAGACATTATTAATGTTGAACAGTATTATGTTGCATTGGAAACAAAATCACAAGACTAATAAAGAAACATGCAACAACACAAAATATCTCCCTGCTCAGTATTTTTGCATATTTCACAAAATGTGTAACTGTCCAAACTGAAATAAAAGTTTGGCAAAATAGGAGAAAACTATTAAATATATTAAGCTATCATGGTGCACAGATATATTTAGACGCAAGAAATAACAGGACACACACCCCTTAAAGATCTCACCTCAAAACAGTTCTCAACCCATTTGGTCTTGGGCATGTCCAAGAAGTTGGCGATATTCTTCTCTTCTCGTGTGTATGCTCTAGTGCTGTGCAAACACAACCAATGAGAATTATTTATTGTACAGCCATCGCCGTCTTCTCAATTCTCTAGGTTTTAAATGAGTATATTAAATGCCCAAAATGAAGTGCAAACATACTGATTTCTCTCTATTTTTGCATCTGATGGAGATAAAATATGAAGACCTATCAAGATTGACAAAATATATTTTTAGAAAATAAAATGCACAGGTGTTATAAGACTTACTGACTGACTGGTAGGATGACAAAGACATTAAAGAATGTTCAAAGGATTGCTGCCACTCTTCTTGAGAACATTAGGAGATGTGTACTTTGACAAGGTGTTGATAATATAAAGAGTGATGACACAAGGTGAACTCTGATTTATGTGTTGATGATACAAAGTGAACTCTGAGTTACATGTTGATGACATGGTGATGACACAAGGTAAAGTGAGCTCTGACTTACGTGTTGATGACATAGAGGGTGATGTGCATCATGAAGGGCAAGAGGTGTATGTTACTCTCTCTCCCCCCGCCACCACTGTCCTCACTGAAGGAGCGCTCCTGGGCCAGACGCAGCAGCAGCAGCTTGAGGTCGTGGATGTTGAAGGTGTAGGTGATGTCCCTCACCGCCGTGCACTCTTGAAGGTAGTTGTTATGCCTATGGTCACAAACAAAAAACTTGCAAGCTTGCTTTTGGATGTCTTGCATGAAGTCATCACTGAGCAGCCAACTGCACTGGTGTTCTTCACAAAAGCTCTTCTGCTATCAGTTATCATACAGATAGGGAGGTAGTAGCTGATGGGAGGTTATCTATTGTTCAGTGTCAGTTATAAAAGATTATCACAAAGGAAAATGTCATAGATGGTCTTATATGAACACATGTTAACTCAGTCAATACAGACAAATCCACGTATTTGAGCTGTAGCTATGAAGATGTTTGCATCTGCAGGTGCAAACTGTATCAGAAGAGTTAATATACACAAAAAAATTAAGGAATTTGTACAGAAGACTGACACATGTGAGTCCTTTTACCTGCAGTGTGCAATGTCGGACGGGGTGGGAAGAACAGAAATATTACTGCTTTATTTCAGTCTAGACCACACAAAATCTCAAAACTCACTGCAGGCATTTTGTAACTGCAGTTACACAAGCATGCTTGACTGTGGGCATCCTTCCATGACAGTATACAGAGGATTTTTCAACACATTTTTAAAACTCTCCACTGTTCAAAGAAGTGAGGAAAATGACTGCACATAGACTTGCAGTATAATATTGCACACCTCTACTCACTCACTTTGCTAACAATTTAAGCAATTTTTATGATTTTCTCAAACCACCCACTTTTGTAAAAATAAAAAAATGGCTGGTGAGAAAGAGTGATACTTCAGAGCTCACAAAGATCTGAGATCGCTTTCAGCTTATTTGTTATTTCTGATCTCAGTCCTCTGTGGTTGCTTATAACTTTGTTTATGAAGCTGACCTATATGATCTCAGTGTAAAAGGGAGGGCGCTGCCTTCAGGAGCAGCAACTCCTACAAGTCCAACACTCAACCACATGCCTACCTTGCCAGACTGGCAGCAAACACAGACTCTTGAACCTGTGGTCCCCACATAGGCAGCAGTCCATTGCACTTGGTGTTGGCATTCTGCAGCGTTGCGCTCTCCCACTCTTCACGGCCACGGGCATGTCTGCAACAAATTACAGGCCATAATACTTCTCTGGATGCACCCACTACCCATAAATTGCTGGCAAAAATACTTCTTTGTACGCACCCAATACCCATAAACTGCTGGCAAAAATACTTCTCTGAACTGCCCCTAAATTCAGTTTTCACAGCAACGAGACAACTTACAGCTTGTCAAGAGAAAAAAATGATGCTTAATGAATGACCTTCATACCTGACAGCTGCAGTGTGGCAGTCTACGTGTACAACATTGAAGTGGGAGACGGTGGTAAACCCTTGAGTTTTACGTGGCTTGTTCTCAAACTCATCCAGATTGCTCCGCTTGGAGAAGGTGTAAACGGCCAAAACCTAACAAAAGAACTTTCTGCATTCAAACCTTGCCATTCTACTAGATATTTACCAAAACAAGTCAAGGAGTGTAGCTTGAAGAAACAGACCAGCATGTGTTTAACAACAGGCAATAAATGATATTGTTCATAGTCAGCTGTTTCCAAACTTCACAGAATCACCTTCGCCATTAATGAAGATTTACCATTTCATTTAAATACAGGTTATACATCAGTTAAATACTTGATATTAAAGAATGGTAAAACGTGAAAATATAAGAACACGTGTATCTTTTACCTTCTGAGGCTGATAGCGATATCCTTCACGACATATACAGCAGGTAAGGCCTGTTTCTTCTTTCAGGTCCTCCATTTGTTTCAAAACAGAACTCTTGACGGTCACCTGTCCTTTCTCGTTTGCCTGCACATAGGCACGCAGGTGATCATAGTTAAAAGAATGGGTGGTGAGATAGATACACTAGAAGGGACCCATTCAACATAAACCACAGCATCTTCAACCGATATAATTTCATACTATCGTTAAAAATTAGCTCTGGCAGAAATGGTGTTGACTCTATGTGTAGTGGTATGGATTGGTGCATTGTAATATGTCAGGAAAATAATTTCTTGAACCTTCAATTCAAACCTGCTGGCATTTTCTTTAAGAAACTTTTTTTCCCCTCAATCTGAACTGATAAGCGTGATAATTTCTTTAATTTCAGTTCTTCTCGAGCGAAGTAATTAGGCAAATTTTAATAAGAAATCTACTGAACAATGTTTTAAAATTACAAATCATTGTCAAAGAGTAATCATTTATACCTGGCAACATCCTTAACACCTTATTCTAGACTAGAAAATAGAGGTCTCTTTTATCAGAACACATGACTGTATATTTTCTTCTCTCTGCATTATCAGAGTAACATTCATTTAACTACAGCTGCTGACAAGACCAGTCCACTTTTCATTCTCAAAACCTAAACATAGGCATCATTGCTTCCCTTCATCCTGCTCGAGGAGCCCACCCGTACACTAGAGCAGCTAACACACACTGCAATAAAACACCCACATAAGCACAAGCAAACAGTTCATCAAGAGATCAAAGCCCCAACGTGAACATTCACAAAGCGTTCAACTGACCGTCATGCCAAGTGCACCCAGGTGTTTCTTGCGAACAGCCATGGCTAGTCGCTTTTTCTCAGCTTTAGTTTCCTGTCGCACATCTTCTATCTGTCAAACAGAAATCTTGATGTAGCAGGCAACAAACATGAGCACAGGAAAACCTGGGATCAGAAGGACTGTCTACACAAAACTAAGTTGTGTCTTTAACAGTGGACAAACAGTTGTTTACCATGGATATAACAGCTACTACCAAGAATGAATTCCTGTCATTGTAAGCTTCAGCTGAACCTCATACGAGTACAAATATGCAAATAAACCTCAAAAACTGGTAAGCTACTTTGATCAGGACAAAAAAAAATGATCCATTCCAATGATGATGATTATCAGCACAGATTTAGGTTTAGGCTTAACAGGCAGGGAAGAGATACCTTCCAGACTTGCAACAAAAGAATCTTTGAGAAAGTGTTATTTTATGGTTATAAATTTTACAGTGACTTAAATAGTATGAAGAGAATATTAAAACTCTCTAAATGTTAAGATCCCATTATGACATTCAAGAGATATGAAAAAGCAACTTGACAGGCTGATAAAGTACTTCACAAAACAATCTCACAAAGCAGCTCAACAGCTGACAGCACGTCTACAATGCCAAAAACTGACCTTCTGTGCGGCAGCTGCATCCTCTTTGAGTGCCTCCAACAGGTTCTCGGCCAGTGTGCCCACATGTTTATCTGATGACACTTGCTCCAACTTGTGCAGGATTGGCACGCACCTCTCTACGATCAGATTCTGGTGAGAGGGAAAGGTCATCAGAATAATAAAACACCTGTAGATAGTCTTATGGCTAATCTTACATTCCTCTTATCCCAATCAATTATTTAAAATGTTATATTGTTCCCTTTTCTCACATGTCCTTAAAACATTTCAAGTGGAACCCACAAAGAATGTATGATTTTGCCAAACTTCTTTTTTAAAATATCTTAGGTACTGTGTAGTAAGGTGGCCAAATTCAGTCTCTTCTCTTTCTGCATTAAGAAATTTTAAAGCTTATGATAACTAATGATCAAAATTCAAAACTTATTTTCCAAAAAGCACTAAGTGAAACACACAGTTTCAGACTGTTTCAGGACTCAAAGAGTGAATTTAATTTATTTATATCATACAGGATCACAGCCAAGTAGGCTGCACTCTCCATGCTAACAAATGGTATAAACACAAGAAAAAGAAAATAAAAAATAATGCTAGCTATCAATGACCAGCCATAATAAACAAAACACAGAGGTTGTACCTGTGTGTGCACACACACTTGTTTGTGGCTGCTTGTGTGTGTGGGTGGGTGTATGTGTGTGTGGTTTTTTTTTAAATTTCCTTTTCTTGTGTGAGCTTTGTTATTGTTATTTATGGTGCTGTAATAATAATAATGAGGATTTATGTAGCGCTTTTCCAAAGATTTGTTTAGAGCGATTTATATAAATGATATATAGACTGAATCATAAACAACCATGTGCCCATATTGGCATATAACCAACATGCCCCTTTTACTACACACATTGAAATAAAAGTGAAAAAAATATGTACAAAATTGCTGTAACCTGAATGAGGTCTGATTTCTCTAGTCAAAGAATTCTGTATCAAACTTCAATGGTTTCAGAGTAATGCATAGCTCCATAAGGGCAACTGTCTATGATCCTGCCAACAGTCTAGGCCAAGAATATATAAAAGAAAGCACAGGCTTACAATGGTTCTGGAATGCTTGATGCACAGTCCTGTCAGAATGCGGAGAGCGTAGGAAAGGGAGGGCTTACTCACAAATTCTTTCCACACTTCTGAGTCAGTCCTGTAGCAAGCAATATCAACTGTCTACAACAAGTCAGTTATTTAACGGGCTTTCAAATCTCACTAGTACTTCAATATACTTCAAAAATATTTCAGAAACATTTATGCTAGCACAGAAGCAAATTAAGCTCCTCTAATATTTTGCTCTATGCTAATGCCTGCTCAAAATCCATTAGATACAGATGTGCACAAGAGGAAAGCATTTTTTTTTACCCCTGTACTAAAACATTTTTTGTAAAGAAATTAATTGGTTTCATGCAGAATAATGTTTAAGTTGCAAGGCATTAAGGCTCTTTAGGTTCTTGGAAAGTTCAAATTTTGTCAAGGGAAAACTGCAAGTAAAGTCTGGCCATGCCAAAGACATTGGGGCACTTATCTGACTGGAAAAGACGGAGAACAGAACACTTACGAAAGCATGGTTTTGATTTCTGGAGCATGCCTGAGAATGTAGTCCACTGCCTTCTGAACCACACCATGTTCATAAATGACGTCTTTCAGCCTCTCTCCATTGGCATTGCTCTGAAACACCATTTCGTTCCGTTAGACACAGTGAGTAAGAGGCAGAGGGGTGCGTGCTCGTGCACTTATACCTACCTATGCATACATGTGATTGCAATGTAGATAATTCATCTTCATCCACATACATGCATACTTGACAGAAAAGTGGTGACTACCCAAACTAAAAAATAAATAGTAGGTGTTTTCATTTTTGTACCAGATGTCAGAGATGTGCTACCAACCTCTATTCCACTGGCAATGACACAGAAGCAGTCAAGATGGATTTGCTCGTCTTGCCCGTGATCTTCATCAAATCTGACGACAGAACAACAGCAGACCAATCACACTTTCACCTCTCTTCTGACTCCTTCAAGCTACTACAACATTCTACAACCAGTTATTGGGGTCAAGCACGAAAGAATTTCCAACCCACAATTTTAATCCTTTCTATCAAAATTGCTCAAATTAAGAAGAAAATAGATGAATGGGAAAACAAAGAACTCACTTGTCAAAGTCAAGAAAGGGGAGGAAGTGGTTAATCAACACCAGCATCTTATCAACGTCACCAAATGCCAGGAACGGGATGAGGCGCATGAGGGCCTGACGCACACTGGGAGTAGACTGCACAAAATGGCTGTTGATGCGGTCCAACAGCAGCTTGAGCTGTTCTTTATCTCCACACAGCTTGGAGAACTCCTGCAGGAAGCCAGCAAGAGCAGGTTATCGGGCTTCAATAATCACTCCTAAGCATGTACACCACACTTAATCATGCTGTTCACCATTTACACTACACTCTAATTGTTTTATAATTTATTGTTTGGTATTTACATTGCACAATAGAGACTGCATGTTTTGCTAGTTTCAAGGCACTGGTACCAGTCATAGAAACATCACTAAACTTCTAAATAAAGACCCAAAATGTGGGAGGAAACTAAAGTACCTGGAAAGAACCTACATAGGTACAGAAAGAATGTGAGAACTACCCACAGACAGTGGTCCCAGTCAACCTTACAATGAAATGATGTCGATTGAGGATTTACTGTAATCTTAACTGCACTATGCTGGAAGCAATCTACATTAACTACACTTAACTACCCAAAAATGAAATGTTCCTTGGAAATTCTCTTTCTTCAATATTTACTAGATGTCCTAACTAGATGCTAGTTATGCATAGGTGCTACAACTTTGATCCCCCAAAATTACTGCCCCTGGTCAGTGGGACTTGCAGATCCTGGCTGCTAGAGGCCCTTAAGTACCCAGGTGCATGTGCCCTAGGCTGCAAAAAAAACTCAGCACTTTTTATCAACCACCATGCAGATGAGGGGAAAGCCGGGAGGGCATTTGTGGTTGGGTTGTCTGGTAAGTAGTGAAGAAAAAATACTTCTAGGAAAATTTCATTTCTTAACTTTACCAGACAACCCCACAATTTAGGAGAATAACTATCAGGAGGCAGACTCTGCTAAAAACCACACTTGTTGACCCCCAAAAAAACCCCAACAATTTCAGGCCGTGGCTTGCTGTGTAGCTGACCGTAGGAGAATGGACAGACAGATCATGGAGGTCAACAGACAGATCACAGAGGTAGAATGCAATGAAGCAGAGATTGAGATCCACTTAACGAAGTTCCTAATATTAGTCAGAGTTCTTTTTGCACAACTTTTTACAGCGGATTTGGGCTTATGCACCCGGGTACAGTGGGGCCACCAACTCCCACTGATCAGGGGCAGTAATTCGTTTGGTTGAAGAGCAGTTGTAGCCTCAAAGCTTCTAACAGGTCATCTGGTAAACTTGATGAAGAACTCCTATAATGCTTAGTGGTTAATCTACATTCAACACATATTTTCCTACTCAGTATTACACTGCTGTGCACTTACACTGTACTGCTCAGGAGGCTGTTCACTGGCTTCCAGCAGGATGACCTCCAGGATATTTAACACCTGTTCTGTGATTGTCTGACCCTTTACAGTTCCTCCCTCTTGCTCTGCCCACAGTGCCTGCACATGTACACACACAGATATATATATATACACACAGAGAGATGTAAACACTCTCATAACACACACACACACACACAGATATACACATGTATACACAGAAATACACCCCCACAAACACACACATTCTCTCTCTCACTCTCTTGCTGAGAAAGTATGCTCCTCGAAACTGGCTTCACATGACTTGCAGATTCCATGACCTTAAACAACATCCATACAAACATTAACATGAATTTCCTTCTCATGAATAAAAAAAATAAGAGATGATCACTACCATGTCAATGAAACCTTCTGAGATCTAAAACATCTGTCATCACCATATCAAGACAATCAGGTGCAAAGCTGTGGACAGCCACCCATAAGCAGGGTGTGCAAGAAGCATGGAAAAGCACTACCTACCAGGTTCAGTGCTCCCAGCATGATGTTGACTGTGTTCAGCTCCGGTCGGATCAACTCCTGACGATTCACTTTGACATTTACTGCAAAGCTGAACAGCTTCAGCAACACGCACATCAACTGGCGTCCCAAAACAAGATCCCGTACAGACGCCAGCCTGCCCAAAGACATAAACGAAGGTTTTTGTAAGTTCCTATTGGTGCTGCTCAACACATCTTTAAGATTATCTTAAGCATACATTCTTTATAAAGTTTTATTTCATGCCACAATATGTTACACCACTACAAATAGCAGTAACAAAGCTCACAGAAGTAAGAAAGAAAAAAGTAAAGAAGCAAACAACACAAACACACACACACACACTGTCAGTAAATTGCCACCAATACTCATTAGATAGAATGTTATTCATACAATGCCCACAATAACTCAAAGAGAAAGGTATCTTTAAACCTGGCTTATTATTATCACCATGAACTGGTTTTGCTTCTGGTTCAAATAATAAGAACCCATTTGTTGGCATTTAATCCCCTTTTTTCTTCTTTTTTTTCTTAACAGTAATATTTAATAAATGATATACACAAGTTCATGTATATATAAAAATATTTTGGATTAAATATTGGCATATTAAAGAAATACCAAACAATATAGGGCACTGAATTTCCACAAACTATGATTGCTTTTTTACAATCCATCTTAAGCATACATTTGCTAAGTCATGGTCTGACTCCTGTATTCACAGCAAATTGTGCTATGCATCTTTTTACCACACATTCAAGTTTTCATCACAAAAGCTTTGCAGCCATTGGCATTAGCTGCATGTATATTTATTTTTTGTTAGTATTTGTACACCTTGGTGAATGGCTTGCACAAGAAAATCATGTGCATGTTGTCAAAATATCTGAGCATGTCCACTATCACGCTGCTCCCATGTTAGAAAAGGAATCACAAGTCTTCATGGTCTAACACAGCGTTTCTCAACCTTTTACTTGTGATGCTCCCCCCCCCCCAGACGAATAAAGGTACGTCCGCGCGCTCCCCTTAGCCACTAATACCTATATGAGATATGAGAAAATGACCGCCTTTGCGGCCCCCTTTTCAGCAGCTTGCGCCCCCCTTGGGGGGCGCGCCCCCCAGGTTGAGAACCGCGGGTCTAACATGTATCATAACAGATTCCTCAACAAGGAACTGGAGACCAAGACTTGATTTTTAGAAATTTTAGTGTCACTGGAGTTTAGAATTGTCCATACACAAGAGATGTGTCCATACTTAATATGAAGAGTTAGATCAGGTTACCTTGAGTGATAGTCAGGGCTAACCTATTTTACACAAAATTCCAAGCTCGTGTAATGCTTGGGTGAACCATTTTTACAAGCAAATTCATCAGCATCCCCTGGCAGATGATTTTACCTTTGTAGCATGACTGGTAATCCACCACATTCCTTCAGCACAGCTGCCATCTTGAACACAGCCTCCTTATCAACATCCTCTTCTGCAAAAGTGGATTGATAAAACATTTAACATAGCAGTAATAACATTTCATAATTAACCCTTGAATCTGGACCTTGACCATTGACTGATACCCAGGTACAGACAAATTTCAAGAAGTTTTAAAAACTCATAAAAAATAAATAAGACAGGAAGATAAATCAATTATACCAAAAAATTCAAAGAAGGGGGCAGGGGGAACCCATTCCTACCTCAGTCCATAGTGAAAAAGCATGTTCTTATAAATCGAAAGGAAATTAGGTACATCCAATTATCTCTCACGATGGAAATTGACACAGGCTTACACACAACTGATGTTCACTATGATGTCTACTTCTGTATTGTGGATTTTAATGGCCACACAACATATACACCATGTAGAGATGATTGAATACAACTTAAACGTCAGAAATAGGCTCAAAATTGGTAAAATGTGTGTGCCTGTGTATGCCCACTGTTTTTCAAAAGAAAGGTACACCAGGAAGACATAAATTCAAATCTTCAAAGTAACATGCTCCTGTTTCCATGTGGATCGCTTAGTTAGATGATTGGATTTAATCCCTTCTTGTTTATATAGCTCTGGCATAAAAATTATTAAATTACTGAATATCTACAGGTGGGCACTTGCACTTGATAACTGAAGGGACACAACATATTTGTCCTCCCTGTACTCAAAGAGCTAAGGCACTCTATAAGACATAAAAAAATCATGTTTTTTTAAACCTGGAAAATATTTTACAAAAGATTATTTTAAATGATGAACAAAAAACAAGCAAAATTAGACAACACGCTCACCATTTCCAGAGTCCAGAGAGTTGACCATATCCTCTGTGGCATCTCCAAGCAGGCCACGCATGCGGTACACTACAGGCATTGGTTCACCCTGCAAGTAATAGAAAACAACCTCAACACCTCCCATAATGATCAGAGAGTAGGTCAGCCTGTTCCACTATCTGCAAACTCTACTTGACTTATCCAGCAGCAAATGCAAATAAACAGAACAAAATCTTAAATAAAAATTTTGGCACCCAGCTATAGAGCTCTAAAACCAAGCCTGTTTGTCACACTCACCTCTCCATGTTCTGGCATCCAGACCTTCTTATATACATCTTTGACTGGAAGATCCAAGCTGATGATCTTCTTGTTTACCAATAACTGCCAGAAAAGAAATACAGCCATTTTTATCATTAAATTCTAAAATGACTGATACCTTCATATCTCTATTAATCTTACAGCCTTCAGTCTTCTTAACTTTCTGCATAATCAGCATTTTATTTTCCAATTGAAAACATCAGAATTGGTATTTAAAAAAACAAAAACAAACAGCAGTTCATCACTTTATCCTTAAGACTTTTTTTGAGTGATTTATCAGAAAAATATGGCCAGAAATAGTTTACCTCCATTCCTGTGTCATCTTCAAGCAGTGCCACAAGTTCACAGTCTACACAAACAAAACGAAGAAGAAATTAATTATGTCAAGGCCATTAGAAATTTAAGAATGCTGTTTTAATATATGTAGAGTGCAGTTGTAAACATACACTAGTACCTAAAAGGAATCCATCATATTGCATAATATTCTACAATATGAATGAGGATGGAGTGTGTGTGTGGCAGGAGGGTGGGGGGAACTGGTGTTTTATGCGGAGCCAGCATAAGGCTATATCACAGCAAGACTGCCAGCCCTGTAAACAGATGCCACAAGCAGAGAAAGAACAGCGTGTCCAAGACAAGAGCAACAATATGAATGAACCATCTGGGAATTTAAGATCAAAATCAACCAACTTTCTTTATTTTAGGCACTAACATAATTGCCCAAAGAAACCATTCAAATTCATCAACATGAAGTAATTTATATGGCACAAATAGAAGTCAAATGCATATGACCCAACAACTTCAAATTAGCTCAGATCAGTACTGAATTTCTTTGGGTCTCTATTAAAAATGTAAATCTGAACATCGGGAACATTAAACCCAACATTTTCAGTAAATGTCTTGCAGCTAAGAGTAGTATTGATAAACACTAAGGATGGTTTAGCATGGAGGACAAATGATAGTGGACTGAAAAACTAGCTCACACCACTGCTCACAAATCAACATAACCTAATGGAGTCAATTTCTTCCATCCCAAACTTTTAATGGGCACAGCGGCCGAAAGCAAACACACTGATGCGAAATTTTGAGGAAATGCCGTTAAATATTTAGATAAACAATCGAATAAACTGGAAGTGATCTTTTAAACAACGTGAGAATTTAAGCAATGGCTGTTAGGGACGCTTTCGGACGTTGTCTGTTTAGACTATCGGCCGCTGTGCCCAGTAAAGGGTTAAAAACAAAAAACAACCAACCCTGGCAAATCTTGTTCTTAATGTCCCGCATGAGTGGACCCAGTCCTGGTTCACTGGAGCTGTATGGATTTCCCAACATTCTGCCTTGCAGAAAGTCCTCCTGCTGTGGGTCTTTCTCCAGAATCATGAAGAACTCACCAACATCGTTCTCCTCCTAAACATAAGAGCAACTGACAATTTGCAATTTTGCTACATCATACAGCTACAGCTGCTCTCATCTACCTCATACAGCTACATCTACTTGCATCTTAGCTCGCACCGTTACAGCTGCTCATGTCTAGCTCACACAGCTACAGCTGCTCTTGTCTAGCTCACACAGCTACAGCTGCTCATGTCTAGCTCATATAGCTACAGCTGCTCATGTCTAGCTCATATGGCTACAGTGCCTCACGTCTAGCTCATATTTTGATGGACCAAACTTATGAAATTATGGAAGGTGAGTCTGCGTGGGATGATGCATTACCGGGTAGATGATGCTGCAGAGACGCTCAAATATGAAGACAGGTGAGCGGTAATCATCCAGTGGGTACTTGTTGACAGTCTGTACACAGACAGACATGAATTCTTTTGTCTCCGACTCTGTCCCTGAAACACACATTCATCCATACCATTGTGTTAGAGTAAGATCTCACAAATCTGTTTTTAACTCTTTCCTAACATTTCGCATCTGCAGATGCAAACACCTTTATAACCAACGGCTGTTCTTTCCATTGTCACACGAACAGGGTAGTGTTAAAAAAAACACATCGTGCTGTGCATAAATGAAACAATAAGCAAGGGAAGAAACTGCTAGTACCTTTAGGAATTATTCTACTATGATGATACAGCCATGCATCAATCTTTATCCGTCCCATTCATTTCTTTTTTTAGTTTAGTTAGTACAGCAAGGAACACAAATGAAACTAGCACCAGTTCATAAACAAGATAATGCCACAAAAAGAATCTTTTACTTAAAAAAAAAATTGTGATAGGGTTCTCCATCCCACAAAAAAAAAAAAAGGTAGCAGAGAACAGAGAAGCCACATGGGAACAAAAGACATAATAGCCACAAAATCTCAAAAGCGTACCCACCCTGACCAAACACATGCACACATACCACACAGGATACGTCTCTTCAAATATGAGCAGTTAGTCAAATACTCAGCATACGAAATAAAAGGAAAGAACCTAAGACAAAAAAAAACACAAAAAACAAACACACAAAAAAAGAGAAAAAAATGCACAGGATGTCTGTACCTGTAGTCAGCTCCTCCAGCAGCTCCAGTAGCCTCTCCTGTGTCTCATCAATCAGCTTGGTGCGCTGCACAACCAGTTTGCGCAGGGAGAGATAACCATTAAGAATGAAGCCCACTAGCTTGTTTTTATAGTAGTTTTTGATCCTGTCATGCTCCACAAACTGCCACAAGAGTTCTGTCAGAGACTTCAAGGCATAACCTTGAGCCAGGTCGGAGCTGAGAGTTGTCTCTTCTAGATACTGAAGGTGTTCCACTTCCTGCAAAAAAAATATTCTAGAGGTAATAAACAAAAAAATGAAACCACCCTTCAGCAAACATGTGTACCTCCAACAATGCTACCCTGAGCAAGCATCTTCAGTGACATGCATGAGTGCTTTTGAGCACCACCATCATATTCACCCACTCAATCCATTTAAACCAATCAAAAGTTACATAACCCTCCTAAACTTTCTCCACCTAGGAAACTTTCCCTTTTTCCATCCCACCACCAGCAGAGCTAGTTATGTCGTCCTCCAACTGGACGCACACTTAATAAATGTCTCACCTGTGATATGAAAGCACACTCACCTGTGTTATCAAAGCACCCAGGCGTTGCAGAACCCCTTTTATAGCTAAGTACACCTTCCAGTGGGCAGGTGCGATCAGTCGTTTGTACAGTCCCAGGAATTCATTTGCACACTCCCCACTCTTTCCAACCTGCTCTAGACACCTGAAAACGAAGTCAACCTGGTTGTCAAACACTGTCTGCAAACATGGATAGTCTACAATGTTGGCGGAAGATGAAACCAAAGTACCAGACAAAGAATCTCTTCACTGATTCCTGTTTTATGACTAACAGCTCCTCATCAAAACAGACCTAACACCTGTGGAAAGTTCTAGATACTACACACACACACACACACACACACAACCTGCACAAACAGGTCACGACTGCCTACCCGGTCAGCATGTCAATGACCTCCTTGCGGTGTGAGGACATCTGAGAAACCGATTCGATGACGCTGCAGGCAGTCTGGCGGGCAGAACGGGAGGATGGAGAGAACATGGCCGTCTGAAGCCAAGTGGTCTGCGTCAGCCGCAACTGCTTGTCTGGGGTGTGCCACATGCGCTGGCGCCAGCGTCCCACGTACTTCTCCATCAGGAAGTAAGCCCGCACCTCCTTCTTTTCCTTGAGCTTCTCTTCTCCCTCCTTTGTCACTAAAATGCCAAGAAAAAAACGGAGCAGACTTGACAAGTATGCAAGGGAAACTGCTAAATACTGCTATGACATTGCCATGTGTCACTTCAACTAGCAGATGCTTGCATCAAGGTTTGTTGGTTGTGTTTTATGCCGTGCCAGCAAAGTAAGGCTCTCTCATGGCAAGAGAGTTACACTACAATGAAAGTAGACAGCGAGAGTCAAAATTTTATTTCCTGTATATCACTTTGAAATGTGTTTCTGTTATGTGTAGGAAAATACATGAAAAAAAACAAAGAAAAAGTAAGGTTCTATTACTTCTAGTAGCAGATATACACTACTTCAAAGATGCGATGTTGTGTTTTCATCATATTTTGAGAATTTTTCCCCCAACTTTGCAAGCTCGACATTTTTTATGATAAGTGAGGGTAACAGACAACATTTTGCAACTACAGGTCACTCCTAGTTCAGACAAACAAAATGAACAGCTCAGTTAATTTTAAACACGATTCAAAATAAGCCGAAATGAAAAAGTTTGCCTATGTGATTTCACTTGAGGAGCATATTTGAGGGCTTCACAAACAAAGAGTAATGCACTATTACACATCCAAAATGATAAAATCTACAGACAGTAGCAAATATTTTGTACTCCATTTTTACCAGGTGTACTAGTGTCCAAATGTTTTCTATCTGTAGCCCCAAAGTTTGATAATTCTCTAATTTGTTAGGTGGGGGGAGCATGCTGAGTATGAAAAACAGCACAGTAGACAAGATTTCCAGGGTGACCTTTTAAACAAGGTTGTCTTATTTTTAAAAATAAAATACATAAAAATTGCCCAAAATATTCTCTCCCAAATGTCATTTGCAATGTTAATGCTATATTTTTGTTTCTAGTATACTACATGCTGAAATTTTTCAACATGAGATACCAAACAACTTTGGAGAGTCCTTACCTTTGGCTGGAAGTCGCTTCTTCCAGTTGTTAAAAGAATAATGAGGGTCTCCTTCCAGCCACCCCCGAACATCCATGTGGTATCGTGCTGGATGGCTTTCACATGGCTCCAAGTCTTCCTGTAACACAGCAATAAGCAAGAAACATGCTCAGGTCAAAAAATTTAGCAAGCTGTTCTGTTTCAACCATTTCCTAGGGTGGGCATACTAAGGAAGACAATGCCAAAAACAAGCATACATACATTCCTTGACTAATACCAACATTTGTGCAGTTATGTTGGCCCATTAGTGCTGGCTGTTGGGTGGAACAGCTGAACAGACAAAGTGGCTGGAAAATCTTACCACTCCAGCCTGTCTTAAGCGGCAATGGTGAGCAGGTCCTGCATGAAACAACTCGTCCAATCCTTCATGTTTGCCAACCACTTCATCCTCTGTCCACCTCAGCATCTAACCCACCCCACTTTCAGGTACCCGCAGGACTGTTTCACAGTGTCATGCCAGGTCACATGGCCAAACCTGACAAGCTTTTGCTGCTTTCCTGTTGCAAGTAGGGGTTCCTGGCGTCCTAAGAGAGTGACGACCATGATGGTTTTGGGGCTCCATGTACAAGATTTGGAGTGGCCTCCTGAGGAATTTGATCTCAAATGCCTCTATTCTCTCCTGTATTGGCAAGCAATTGCAACTGTACAGCGAGAAGGTAACTATAAGGAAGTTGTACAGCCTGTCATTGATGGTAAATCTGATGCTGTCGCTGCACCAGATCCCATCCAGCCCGGCCATTAGTGTTGCTACTGATGTGAAATGTCTGCCATATAGCTGCCACCTTTGGAAAGGGTGGCCTCCCAAGTACTTAAAGCTGTTCCCTCCTCCAGCTGTACTTAGTCCAGATGTTTGCTTTGCTGTTGCCACAAACCATGACATTGGTCTTGTCAGTGCTGCTCTCCATTCTATATTCATTGGCACTATCAATCTATTGGTAAGGTCTTGCAGCTCACTGCTGGTGTCTGCCATCAGATCTGTTGTCTGCAAGCGTAGGTTGCATGTAGGCCTCCTACTGAAGGACATTAAGGTTTTATGGTCATTAAGGGTTTCTTGATGTTTTTCAGAAAGATGTTAAACAGTACAGGTGAAAGAGGCGCCCTTGACAGACATCAACTGTTGTGTTAAAGAAATCTTCCATTTGGTTACCCAGCAGTACTGTGCTCCCTGAGCTCTTGTACATTGCTTGGATGACTTCAACAAAGCCTTCTTCGATGTTGAATTTTTGCATCACGTTTTCAAAGTTTATGAAATTGTAGCAGAGACTGACCTGTCTTGGTGTTCAGTAGTTGGTAAACCTTTTAGCTGTGATCTTGTGCCATTCCTTCCTATGGTCTGGCATTGATCCAGTTCTAACCCTATCTGCCTTCTTCCCTTTCCTGATGGCACAATTGTACCTGAAAGTTGCTTTCTGGTTGCTTTTTCCTTTCTTCAAGCCCTCCTTTGGTCACAGAGATTTAGGATGTCATTTGTGACTTAGGGGTGTCTCTTCTTCCTTTGTCATTTTAGAACTTCTTTGCCTGTTAAAAGCAGACCCTCCTTTATATTCCAGAAAGGTTATCTACATCCCAGTCTACCATGTTTTGGACGGTGAATTTACCTCCTTGGGTCTTGAAGATTTCTGAAATGTTTGAGTCTCACAGTTTCTCCAGGTTAAAACAAATTAAACCAATTTTTGAGATATACTTCTAAGTTATGATCACGGTCTGTGTCATCCCATTTTCTACACCACATGGCAAACACAGCTCATACTGCCCCATGTTACAAAAAGGAAGAAACAAAAGTGGATACCTTGTGGCTTCTCGAACCAATGTGATTTGGATCAATTTAATTTAAAGAGGCTTTTTATACCTCACAAAATATACATACTAGCAATAATGGCTGTGTTGGCATGAAAAGTTCTGCCCACATTTAACACTAGTCAACTTGACTGACCTTGTTTTTGCCTAGGAAAGTCACCAGGTCCTGCTTGATGAGCCCTTGCAAGATGCGGAGGCATGGCAAGGTGATGCTCTCCATGATGACAGGGCTTCGCATGTGCATGCCCATCAGGAACAGCCTCATCACTAGACATGGTAACAAAGTTGGTTAACTGAGACTAAAGCACACGATATCAACACACCAACTGCTTCAATGCAATATGTTTGCATCACGAATAGCGTTAAGACTAGATTTTATTTATCCCAGAGGCCAATCACTCAGCTCTATAGGGAACCGAGGGATAAGAGCCATACACCATAACAACAATCAATAATATCACCACACATGCCACACCAGACTGATCCTTGTATTATCACAATTCATTCACATATGGTAGTGTTCAGAAGTGAAATGGCTGAAACAACAAAAAATAGTCTCAATCTTTTGGATCAACAGAAGCTGATAGAACTCTCCTGATAGGACATGCCTATCACAACACAGAACTGCAGGCTCCTTTGAAAATTCCTCTCACTTTACAAAAGGCCAATTTGTTCTAAATTAACAACTGAAAGTTGGAATATCAATGCCTGAACTCGTTTTGAACAGTCTGTGGATGTAAGACAGATCATATCACCATAACTAATGTACATTAAAAATAAGTTTCCATAAAGGAGCTTTAGGAAAGGAGTTTTAACTGCCAAGCTGGCTGTTGACAAGTACCTCCAGGAAATGCTTACCACATCGTACACGTTGTTCCCAGCAAGAGTCTTCCAGCTGTAGTGAACTAGCCAGTAGCATGATTTCATGTCGCACAGAAGAAGCCTATCAACAAGCAAATAATTTGTAATAAACACTTCAAAATTACGAGTTATAAAACGCATCATACTTCTATCATTAGGAGCTGAATTGAACTTGATTACAGTGGACACAGAGTTGAACAGCATTAGTAAAATATAAATATAAATTTGGAGTTTAACCCTCTTGGTTCGACAAGCCACGATCGTGGCTTTGCCGGGTAGCATGGGCAAGGCGATTTTCATTACTTTTTATTGCAAAGTTCAAGTTTTCTCTTTTCCAAAAATGTCTAGGTTTCTTGGTCTAATGTTTATCTCAGAGCAGCAATAATAAAACACAAACTTCACCCACTATCGTCTTCGCAATCTTCAGTTATAAGCCAGTCATTGTAATGTTATATTTTTATCTTGAACCAAGAGGATTAACTGGGGTTTTTTTTTCCATAATATGACCATTGTATTAAGATCTGTGGCTATTAAAACAACTCACAATATCTGGATTGGACTGATGTCCTTTGACAGCGGCTGTAATGCGGGTCATGATCAGGTTGTTCATCTCTTCAGTCGCACGGCGGTTATCTCGTGTCAGCAGGCACAGCAAGGCTCGGACCTCCAGTCGCACAGACAGGGCTCCATGTCGAAGGTTGTACTCTATAAGCTGTTGAATCATTCCCTAAGAAAGAAATTTCATGGCAACAAAAGCATTAGCACACCAACTGTCTTAAGTTGGTAAGTGAAAACTACATCATGATATAAATAACTACTTACAATGTGGCAGGGTAAAGTGACTGCCAGACCAAGGGCGCCACCCTGTTACAGGCTCAAAGTTATTCTTTCCGAGACTGATACTGTTCTTGGCTACCGTGATCATGCTGAGGTCATGTAGGATAACCAAAATAAAACAGCTCTGGAGTATGGTTTAAAAAAATAATAAAATAAACTGAGCATATAGAAAATACTTTGAGGTCGCTAAGAGATTTCAGTTGTTTACCAAATATAAACAATGTCTCACCTGACTGCACAGGATCTGCCGCATGTTGGGGTTGGTAACAAGTGCTCGTAACAGAGTAATGCAATGTTCCACAGCAGCACTAGCACATCCGAAACAGTTGCTAGCTTTGCTAAAAAAAGGGGGGAAGGGGGGAAAACCATCACTTTCAATGTGACAAACGAAAGAAAAACAACACATGTAAGCTCATGATTTTGTAGTGCAGCCACTCAAAGTTAAAAGCAGAAGAAGTTAAAAACAGTAAGAGTAGCAAATAAAAGGAAATTTTTTTCCAAAATGTTCATCTTCAGAGCTCACCCTTCTGTCTCCCTCCTTGCAGCAGCAGACTGGAAAGATGAAACCTCTTTGGCCTTGACACTAGGCAGGCCGGGAAGTGACCCTTGACCTTTAACACTCACAGCTTCTCTTTGTTGGTGGTCATATTCAACCAGCTCTCGACGACAAGCCATCACTTTCTGTACAAAGTACAGAACATGCCTACAGTCCAGCCACTATTTGCTTTTGTTCACTGAGTAGGCTTACCAAACATCTTAAACACATTAAGAATCTGCTACAAGCTCACCTGATTTCCTAACCTGCTTCCAGCGCAATTTAAATTTTATACAGAAATAAACTCTGATGGAAATAAACAATCATTCACACTGGTAGATCCCTACCTGTTCACAATGTTTAACTTGAGACTTAAGGTTGCTGTACCTGAATGATTTTACTGAGTTCATCGAATGCTGACTTGCACTCGCCACAGTACTTCTGGGCCAGAAGCTGGATGGCCTTGTTGACATTGCTGGCTGGTACTGCACTGCTTTGGTTGTTCATTTCATCCTGCATGAAAAACAGAAAACTTGATAAATTGATATGATTGAAAATAAAAGAAGAATTATTCTCAGGATCTAGAAGGGATTCCTTTTTTTATAGGAACATTCATTTTCTGAATGCTTTATGGGTGGAAAAGCATTTCCATGTGGGTGTAAGATCTCACACATAAACTATGGACCTATTTGTTTGACAAGGAATGTCTATAGTCTGTCAATGGAATCCCTGAGGCATAGGTGTAACCTACCCGCTGAGATACTGCCAGGCGGTCTGTGCTGTGCTCTGTCACCTGGATCAGGAGAGACTCCAGCATGGGGCGGTGGGTCTGCAGCTGCTTGTAAGTGCGATCAGCTTTTTCAAGCAGTGCATTGATTGTGGCAATGGCCTGAGGAAAGCAGAAAAGTAGAGAAAACACACTGCTTACTGAATCGTTACACACACTTATGCATGACCACAAACTTTTTTTTCAAAGCATGTCTGTTTTAACCTTTTAAAAAAAAAGCTGACATCTTTGATGGGAAATAGCTTAAATCTACCCTGTATTAGGAAGAATGGAACATGTCAAAGTAAAATATACAACTATTTCCAAGGCTTTTCTTACTCTTTTTCTGTCTTCCTCATTTTCAATGGGGTCAACAGCACAGCACGGTTTAGCCAGCAAGGTTAGGTCAAACTTGGCGTACTTGCAGAAACCACAGGCGTTGCACAAGAAAGGATCTTTCTCATCATAGTTGATGGCTCTACAAAATGCATTAATAATAATCAACTGTAGGCTTGAAGCAGACTAGAATAAACACTGTAATTCATTCTGAAAAGTTAAATTATCTTTATTTATATCTATACATATGAAGCTTTTTGCAGTTGTCCTTATTTGAGCTCATAAAGGTTATTCTTTATTTTATGTGACATGATCTTGACATGCTGGTCCATGTTGTTTCAAGTGCTGTGTTGCCTGCCCTAACCTGCACTTGTGGCACTGGTAGACATTTTCTCCGCAGTTGCCGCACACACCAGGTGTGGCTGGTACGGAGGCAGAGCATCGAGGGCATTGCAGTGTTTCTGTTGTGGCCTGAAGGTTATCATAGAAGTCTGCATACTCCACCATCAGGTTGCATGCCACAATTGGTATGGGAAATTCCACCTGTTGTTCACAAACATTCTATGCAAACAACATTACACTAACAGCTCTTTACTAACATTACACTAACAACATTAAACCAACAGCTCTATATCAACATTAAATGCAAACATATAATCAGAAAAGTCATTTTCAACCATGGCTAGTGTGTGTGTGTGTGTGTGTGTGAATGCAAGTGACTAATCTGCTTAATCTCCTTAATTATTGGGAGGGGAGAAAATAATTTCAATCAAGAAGCATGGCAACAATTTCAACAGTAGAATTAAAAGCCTAAAACAGGACTCTAACAAAAACTAACACTGGTGATATATTTCTTTTCTCACCTTGACATCCGTCTGTCCAGCTGTAAGTGTCACCTTTCTGGCTTTGTGCCACAATCCTGGCCTGAATACAATCATTATATAAATTTAAAACTACATAATCTCTTTTTAACAATGATTGGAAAATCTTATGGTAAGTTCATTAGAACTTTTTATATGCATTACTTTACAGTACATTAATTCAGCAATAAGCATGCAAATAAATAAATAAAAATAAACACCTGTTTTTGAGTTCCACTACAGCCTGCACAGTGCGATTGTTGTAGTAGATATTCAATGTTCGAACCTGAAATGAAACAATCATCTCGTGTTATTTATTTATTAGAAAACAGCTTGTCCAGAAAGTATAAATATGGTTTTGGGTGTGTATGGGAGAACCAAGGGGTTGGGGATATTAAATTGTTTCCGAAAGAATTTAACTTGAGGCTCACAGATTGTTACGAACAAGACTGGTAAGATTAAGGTAGTCAAAATTTCTCCTTCTACAGTATATTTAAATTTAAACATTTCTCGGAATGTGTACCTTTCAGACACTGAATGTCCTGGCTTTAGAAATGAACTGATCAAGTTTAGATTAGAGATTTGAACTTGAACTACCATAACTCCCTTACTACGCTCGGCAATAATCTTTGCAATGTCCATTCTGCTACAACAATGAATCTGAGTAGCATTTTGTATTTATTCATCCCAGATATACAGATATTCATGAACAATAGATCCCCAGAAAGTTCCATAAATACTCATCCTGCTTTAGGTTTTCCATCTAATGTCAGACAGTAACCCAAAATTGCAGAGATTTGCATGTTTTCTTTATAAGGCACTTGCAAGGAGAAACAGGATATGCTGCACTAAAGAGGGTGTGTGTGCATGCATAGGTGTGTGCTCTACTATGTGTACTTGCAACAGAACATGGGAACTTGTTTTAATAGGGACATGGTATATTTCCTTGACTCTTATTTTTTCCACTTATTTGAATATACGAGTCACCTCTTAAATAACTATGCTATAATGCTAGGCCTAATTAATAAAAAGTTCGAGTTCTTACTCACCTATTAATTTTATTTTTGTCAATGACTTTCTTCAGACTATCAAGGCAAAGTAACAGAAGAAACCTCTGACTAATTTTATTCCTGTAAATAAGCCTCTCTAACAAATATCCAAAGATTTTGTCAAGGTAACTTGGTTAACAGGTCTCACCATTTTGGTCCGCTTGAGATCCGAGATACGGAGAGAAATTTTTGAGATGGTATGGCTTCCAACCAGTTTGACGATGTGCGTTGTGGTGGTGTATTTTGAATCTACCTTGATGGCTGACAGCTTCAGATTCTAATAACAAAACATTGATCAGCTGTAAACAAGTGCACAGAACTTGAAAAGAGAGCTTTCCGTTTTAATTTTTTCCTCCCCGTTTACAAAAAACTTTCAAAACCTTTTCAAAGTCTGTCAAGGCATTCCAAATAGCAGCAGGAAATCTGTGCCTATTACATGTATGTCAGTCTGCTGCATTAAAGCTACGTGGTTGTACTTGAATATAGGAATAAATGTATAGAGGTATGGATTTGCAGGAATAGGTTTATGCAATTATGGATGCATTTACTAATGAGAGATCGGATAGAATGTGAATGCAACTGTATCAGTGCATTTAGCCATGGTATATATATATATATACACACACATATACACACCACTACAATACCTGTCAACTTTATAAAGAGGAAAGGAGGAGAAACCAAAAAAATACTTGCAACAATTTTTTTTTTAATCAAACAAACAAAATATGTAGATCCATGAACACACAATGTGCAACAATACTTACGGTGTAAGGGACCTCAGGGTTGTTGCACACCAGGCATGGATCACTCTCCAAATAGTAGCCATCAAAGTCTACCAGTCCTTGCAGCATGCTGCGATATACAGCACAGAAATGTGCACACATCAAGCACCTGCTTTCAAGCATATGTCGTACATTTAAAATAAAAGGCATTCAAAAATGATTTGCAATATTTGTATTTGGAAATATTGACTTTCAACAAATGTTTACATTACCCCAATTTTGAAGGCAGTTTTAATCAGTTCAGACAATCTCCTAAGTAGCAGAATTTATAAGCAGTTAAAAATGATATAAGGAAAGATTAAGAGGCTACCTGCAAGATAATCTTAAAAGCTGAACTCACTTATAGATGGAGGCATTGGGATGATTGGCTAGGACATTGTTTTCTGCTCGTAGCAGAGCAACAGCTTTCTCCAGGTACTCATGCACCTAAACAAACACACAAAATCACTTTTCTTTAAACTATCAATTCTGTGCCAAGAGTACAAGATATATGTGAGACCTTGGTTCACCTAACTGGCTTGAGGAGACCGCTCTTTGTCATTTTGTTTTATCTGCTAGTCTACATCACTTTGGTGTCTTCTACTGATCTCGGTTTTTTGTTGCACTGTTTACTTCCGTTCTGCATTATTCTTCTGTGTTTCTACTTATAGATATCTTCATCCATTAATGGTAACTGCAGCCTGCTCTTTGTTTGGCCATCTTGTCTGCAGTTCCTTATTACTAGTCTGCTATCAGTTCATCATAAGCTCTCATTTACACCACAGCAAAAGTCGTAATACACAATATCGCTCAAGAACACAATAACTGAAGATACATGATGGTTTGTATATGGTAATTGGTAATTTGAATGGTCTGGTTAAACTCTCAACATTTCTTTTCTATGAGAGTGTATACTTTATTGTGGTATCAGAAGAGGCATTGGTCAATTAAGTTCAGAAGATGTCAGTTTTTCCTTCCAATTATCACAGCCTGTTTTAACTGACCGCCACCACTTTGGCGCCGTTTCACCCTTTTCTCTTCTAAATGTGTTACCTTTTTCTCAGACAGATTAGGCGTCTTCAAGACAAAGAATCCCAGGAGGTCCACAAACTGTGCTGCTTTGCGTCCAAACACCGGCAGCTCCTCCCACAGCCCCCACAGCATATCCATCAAGGCCTCCTGCTGAGTGCTGCTGGAGTTTCTGCATTAGTAACACCCATAACATTTCCCACCTGTCTGCTAATCAAGGTCATATTTTACACTGCAATGCAATAGCACAATACTTGATGTTCTGCTAACAGAACCACATTTTATACCACACTGCGATAGTGTAATACTTGACATGTTGCTAACAGGACCACATTTCAGTCTGCATTGCTACTGCCAGGACTAAATTTCACCCCACTGCTAATAACAAGGCTACATTTCCAACTGCTATTATCAACAAAACTACATTTCAAACTGCTAATAATAAGGGTACATTTCACACTGGTAATGAAGCTCATAGGACGAAAGAAGGGTAAGACAATGCATATCTTCAAATCAGCACATACAACAAATTTCTGAGGCTTTTAAGAATCATAAGAAGATTGACAAGTATGAACTGATCAGCTTTTAATTCCTTTCAGCATATTGTAAGGCATGCTAACTGCAAGAAGATAAGTTTATAAATTATCATGTAAAAGTATTTTGCACAGGTCAGATGCTGAATATTTACTGTTGTACTCTACAAAATTGCACTCTTAACTCTTTGCCCATGACTTATCATGTCGGAGGCTGGATTACCACCTACCTATAGATTTGCAGCACCAAGGAATGAGCCAGCCAACGGTTTCCTGAGGCATTCGACTCCAGCAAGAAAGTGCGGACAAACTTGATAAGGGTGGCCCTCTCAAGAGTGCTAGTCAGCAAGTCAACAAGCTCTCTGCTCAAGCTCTCGTTAAACCTCTGTGGCTCCTCACTGCCGTCTGCTCAACACACAAATGTCTTAGATATTCATATCAAAGGTAGTGCTGAAATGCATATTACTTAGTGACAATCTATATTATTCAAATACATCAATCATTTTAAAAAAAATCTTGTACTACAGAATAAAGTAGGTTGAAAAGGGAAATCAATAAGCAAAGAACAAATCGTAAAGTTTATCGCGTTTGCTTCATGAGCTGTCTATGGATTAAATCAAGAAAGTTTTGTACTCACTGATTACACCCACACTGTCATCTCATAAGTTCAGATGAATAAATTAGTAGTCAATGTAGTTGGGAGACAGATTATTACAATGTTAAACTCTTTGAATTTTCATAAGCTCTAAAGTTTGTTTCCTGGTAAAATTAGGTTTCACTGAAATAGTTCCCTTTTCCTATGTAAATGGGTGGATATTAAGGACCTTCAGATCCCATCTCCTAAAGAAAGGGAGACTTTAAACCAGTCATCTCTTAAAAAACCAGATTTTTACTTGTATTAGAGTGCAGACGAGAAAGTTTTCTCTTTCACACACACATAATTTGGTATTCTTGCTAAATAAAAGGCAACTGATAAAAAGCAGTGAACAGATATTCAGTTTACATTTATTCTAGGAATTATCTTTCAAATTATCTCTGAAAAGGAATGCAAATGCAGCTTTGTGTGGTTATAAATTACTTTTATTTGTGTGAGAATGCAGACAAGAAAGTTCTATCTGTACTATATCAGATAAAAAAAAAACTGCATTACATTAATTTTCTTTGTGACAGCAAACTGACAAAGTAACTTCTTGCTTTCACGAATCAGCTACAATGTAGTTACCATGCAAAAAGCTACTAAAACATGAAATATGTCAACAAATTTTCCATTACAAATACACAATGCACCATGCAAGAACATGCAGACTGTTTATCTTGGCTTATCCAAAAAAGGGAAACAAAGCAAATTGTGATAGCTCTTGACATTCAGGCCTGATCTTCCAGCCCTTAGAGACTTAAGTAAAAATATTCACCTAAGTGCACATTTTTAAATGTTTGAAACACTTAACATTATAAAAAAAATTAAATGACAGCTATTATCAAGGGCAACAGGCAACATAAATAACAATTAAAAATGAGCTATATTTATATGGATGATGAAAGACCACCATGTGATGGTAAATAAGAAAGGAAGTTGGGAGGGTGCTAAGTGCTAAAAAGATGTCGCCTAGGAAATGGGAGGCAGATAATCTTTTAAAAAAAAATCCTTGGTTGTACTGACAAAAACTGAGGAAATTTCGAAGAAAGTCCTTCACAAGGCTGTGTACTGATTAATCTTTCACTGCTGTGTTCACCACTGACTGTGCTGACTCCTCAGTAATGTCTTAACATTTCTCTCATTGTATGGCCACCACTGCTGGTTTGGCATGAAATGTCCATGACAAGGTGGCATCAAAGCACCAAGGAACCTTCTACCAAAGGCAGTACTACTACTATAAAATAACTTCTGAACCAACAGGTATGACAAAGTAAAATGATCACACAGAGAAAGAAATAAAAATTAATCAGTAAATTTGAAGGGATCTCTTAAGCAATCAACTATGGTGTGAGGTGATAAGCAAAAGTCTAAAGTCTTTTTTCCCCCATTTCTTCAAAGCCTGCATTTTGATGACCTAATGAATCTACCTACATGGACACAAGCAACAGAAACATATTTCTGAAAAATTTGGCAGCTACTAACTTTTCCTTCGATGAATTGGAGTAATACCTCCGAACGAAGCATGTTTGAGTATCTATACTTTATCTGCTTACAAAAACTATCAGCAAGGTTGCAAAGCTGTCATTGCAAAGACTGTTTACACTGAAGCTCTTTTCTATTAAGGTCAAACAGATTTGATGGCAAACGATTTCAAGGCCAGTAAGTGATACAATTACTGGTCACACTAAATGTGAAAATAAAAATATGAAAATACCTGGAGTCAGAAAACCGACACACGACAGATAAAGCGAGGGATTGTCATGCCAAGCATGTCACAGCTCTTTACCGAAAACATAAAAGACAAAGAGACTCCAGACAAAGGGCCAGTTGTAGCCTGACAGTCTTTCCATCATGAAGAGGCAAAGAAGAATAAAGAAAAGGTGAGGTGAGCAGCGTCAAAACACGGCTACTGTACCTTTCAGCCCTGCTTGCTTCTTTTGCTTCTTCGCCTTAGACTTACTTTTCTGTGAATCTGAAAAGACTAATGAGGCATGCTTTACTTTAGCACTCAGGGCCAAGTGTAGCACCATCTTCTAAACAACTTGCATGTTAAAAGAATACTCTGGCTTAATAGGTGAGGTTCTGCACTAGAATGCAAGTCAATTCTATGCTAGAATTAAGTCACAACTTAAAATGATAACTAAATTAATGTTTTATTTGTTTTTAATTAGTCTTTTAGAAAATTTGGAATAAATATCTACTTACTAAAAATAATCTTCTATTAATAAGAACAAACATTCAGTTCTTTGGCTGTTTGGGGAAGAGATTTTTAGCTAAAGGCAACAAAACTTATCATCATTTGGAGGTTAAAGACCTTGGAGGGGAAGCGTTTAGAACGGAATGTTGTAGTTTGTTGTTGCCAATCACACACACATATCCACCCATACAATTACATATAATAACCCATATACATATACACAATCATACACATCCCCATGCAATCATACACACACATCCAATCATATACACACCTATACATATAAACACAATTACACACACATGGATATACACAGAATCACCCATACTCACACACACACACACACACCCATACACACATGGCTAAATCTGTGCATGTCTGTTGTCTTTTTCTACGTCCCACAACTCACAACCACTATCTCACAAACGTGAGAAGGATCTCCTGGTAAAGCACAACAAACACCTTACTTTTCCTACTCAACAATATCAGTCTGTCCAAACAAGATTTTGTCAGCTGTCTGGTACACATTGCTTATAAACAAAATTATCAACTGCAAGATGACAATTCCTGCTTGCACATGATTTTATTTTTTGTATTATAATCTTTTCCCGTATCACACGTTGATATTTTTAGCCATCCTCACATGATGCCTGTTCCTGAGATGGATTAATTAACCCCCCACCTCTTAACAAAAAACAAATACCAAAGAGAATATATATATATATATAGAGAGAGAGAGAGACACACACACACAAACACACATTTGAATTTGAAAGGACAATTTGAGAATTTGAGAGTAATAGGAGAAAATGCAAGGAACAAAATAGCTGAGCTAACCCTCTTGGTTCAAGATGAAAATGAACATTACAATGACTGGCTTATAACTGAAGACTGCGAAGACGACAGTGGTGAAGTTTGTTTTTTTATTATTGCTGCTCTGAGATAAACATTAGACCAAGAAACCTAAACATTTTTGGAAAAGAGAAAACTTGAACTTTACAATAAAAACTAATGAAAATCACCTTGCCCGTGCTACCTGGCAAAGCCACGATCATGGCTTTTCAAACCAGGAGGGCTACAAGCAGAAAGAATATCCAGCTGAGCAAAGCGGGTCATAACTCTAATGCATGATCCTGAAGTTGACATGATTAAGACACTGGCTCCAGCTGTGGATGACAGACAATATGCAGCCATTGCTGTCTACCATTTGATTCAATAGTTCTCCACATTAAGTACTGGTATCACACACCTCAGCATTAAAGAGCTGAGTTTAAGCATCTTTCTGGCAAGAAGCTGCATAGGTCAGGTTTTCTTCTTTTTTTTAACAGCCATGGTTACTAAATTTAATATAAACAGATTCAATGAATGTACAGTAGGGGTAACATCACTACAAAACTTTATCAAGACACTGCATATCTTCTTTTGAAGCTTGCAATAGGAGAACTTTTAGAAGCAAAAAGCAGTGAACAAGACCGTCTCTGTGTAAATAGCAAAGTAGCTGGGGGGAGGTGGGAGACCAACTATCACACAATTAAAAGCTTGGCATCTTTATATATATAAAGAAGAATAATTTTGTTATTTATCATGTCACTAAGCAAATATCTGCCATTTTCCTGAGAAACTATAAATATACAGCATGTCTTACATAATCCAGAGGCTTAGACATAACCTGACAAAATGTTTTACATCCATTCTCAAGATTTAGGGAAATATCACCAGTAGGGGCGTTCTAGATACCAGTTTTAGACACATTAGCTTTGTTGAGGCCTCCATCCCCTTACAAATTTAAAAACAAGCAAAAAGAAAAAAAGTAAAATTGTATATATCTGGAATTATCAATTGAAACTACTTTCTGTGTGTCTATATATATATACATAGAGAGAGAAGGGGGGGGAGAGAGAATTTATAGATATCTTTTCTCTCTGGATATGGACTACAAGGACTTACAATTGAAATGATCATGGATTTTTCACACCAGAGGATAAATTCAATTGCTTTGGTTTTCTGGGCAGGTTAGTTTTACATAACCATACCAAGCTATAATGGTTTCCATTCCCTTCTAGGCCCAAATTCTGAAGCTGAACGCCTCTGTACCTTGTATTTATGAATTTATATATACACAAATATACTGTCACACTCAAGTACAGACACACACAATACATACATATACAGTCATGCGCCATGGCATTTCGGTCAACAATGGATCACAAATATATAACATTGGTCTGATAAGACTAAAAAGGAAGTAAAAAAAATATCGTATCTTATCAGCAAATGATATTGTAGTTGTTGTAATGTATTGCATTATCCATGTGACTAGTGACAATGCTTGTGTAGACAAACCGCACTGTATAAAACTACAGCAAAGACACGTACAGTACATAATAGTTGATAATTATAAGAAAAACTACATTTAAATAAGTACACCCTATGATGTTGTCAAAATGAAATCACCTAACAATAATAAAAAAAAGTTCATCTGTATAGCACAATAACCTGGCCAACAGGCAAGCTCACTGCACCGAACAGCATTCGCAAAACACTCAGGATGATGACCAATGAAAAACAATATGCAGACTCACTGCACTCTGGTAGTAAAGGGGGATCGCTGCAGATTTAACAGACACGTTGCCAAAACTCTCCAGAAAACAAGGGTTTGGGTATCAAAAGAAGCAATATCATATTAAACAGCAAAAAAGGTTGCCTAGCAACACATTTCTCAGACCTTCTCGCAGTTGTTAGGTGACGCATGACTGTACATGCCAGACAGCCTGTTGCTGGCTCTTCTCTCTCTTGTATACCTCTCTCATTCTATCACTCTTATTCTTACACTTCTCGCTCTAACATGGTATTGTCTAAAGACAAAATTTCCAAATAAATTTTCAAATATCTTTTTCTAAATAAAAGTGGAAGGCACAGGTAATTTTTTTTAACACGCTGATGATAATGTGAATGGAAAGCTCCAGATATTGCAAAGGAATCAAAAGGTTGAAGTGAGAATGTCATAAGTCCTGCCATCATTAGCATGTATTATGAACACAAGTTGTACGAGAATAAGCAGAGAGAAAGTCTGAGTACAAACTCTTCAACACATACAATGACCCAGGTTTTTTTGGTAAAAACAAATGTTCTTCTGTTTAAATCTTTACAAATTTATCTGTCATAAGTTTAGTCAAATTAGATGCTCAGTGATGTAAAATGAAATTACAAATTATGAGAGCAGATGAACATGAAAGTAAATAAAATAGACCAATCAACAGCCACAAGTATATCGAAATAATAACAATGCAGCATTTCCTAAAAGGTGACGCCTAAGAGAAAACTAGCATGCTCCCTAAAGTGCCCTTCACAAGGTGCATTGTAGATGTTAGTAACTTTCAAGACAAACCAGGCATCATGTAAGAGATTAGGACTTGGTCCAGAGTCAACGCAAACAGGCAACTACTAGTAAAGTGTACCAGCAAGAAGTGCCACCTACAAGCAACTAGCCCTGACATGCATACAGGCAGTCATACCAAGACCCTTACCAGACACACCATAGCTAAATCTGCTTTTAAAAAAGTATTTAAGACATGCATACAGCTCATCAGAACTACACCTTCATTCAACCTGGACTAACCTTCATCTTTACGTGATCGGTGTCGAACAGGCGAGATGCTGGACGTGCTTGAGGAACTTTCCACTGACCCCTGACCCTGACCTTTGGTCCCACAGATGGCAAGCTGCAGAAGGCTCAGAAGCGTGGGTGCAACTCCCTCATCCAGCACGATGCTAGCGTGCACAATGTAGGGGAGTGTGTCTGCAATGAAGTCCCGGTTAGTTTGTCCCTGGCTACTGCTAGCACCAATCATACACCACATTCATAGCTTATGATGCAACAGTTCTTTGCACCAAACATCAAATATAAGACATTTAAAATACACCAAACAAGACACCATTCACCTCTGTGCTGCTGGCAGTACATCTGCCAGTTGTATGGCCGAGAGGAGGCGATCTCTGAGCAGACCTTCAGATGCTCAATCTGAAAGAAGACACAATTTAAGATGAATCAGGTGAATTCAGTTCCTGCTTGGTGTTTTGTGTCTGCTGAAAGGCATGGATAGACATTTACATTCCAAGGTTTGATAAACTTCCCTATAATCCATACAACATTTCTACTTTCTCCTGGTCTATAAAATGAAGAGCTATGCATTCTAAACCCTGTCACATCTTCATAACTCACTATTATGCTTTTAAAAAGGCAGCAGCACCATGTCTCAAGCATGTAGAAAGTAAAGCCATACTCTCATGCTGCCTTTTACTATTCCTGATAAATGGAGTTTTCCAGTCACAAATTCAGGTGAACCTTGAATCAGCAGCCTTTTGCTCCAAAACTGAGCACACTAAATACCAGACTGTAGCAATTCTTCCATGGACACAGAAAGCATAAAAATAAATCTACATCTCTACCTGCCATCTTGACTATCTCTACATGAAAAAGATACTAGTGGCCAATGCACTGGCATGGAAGACCAAGTTCTTGCCCAGACTCACCAGGCTGAGAAGAGTGTCGTAAGGCAGCACAATGCTGTGAGCTGCAAGATCAAGTGACTGATCCCAGCCACCATGAGCACAGATTGTCCTGGCTTCGGCCAGGTGAGACTCCACTGCATGCTCATCTCGCAGCTGACGATACTTTTCTTTGGACCCACAGATGAACAGCAGCAGCTTTTGAAGGCAAGACAAAGAGAGGTCGAGGTCATGTATTAACCTATTACACAAAGTAGCAATCTTCACCAATGTTGCTGGAAAGTACTGCCTTAACACAAATTAACTATGCTCAAATTTCCCAGGCAAATTAAGAAGCAGTCAACCAAGCACCTCTTTGGGGTTTTTCTTGTTTTTTTTTAAACTCACCTTTCTCACCTGCCGCTTCACAAACGGTGTCTGCTGAGTCATCATGTACTGGTTTAAAAAAAAAAAGGACCAATTAAAAACTCTGACCACATGATGTTTATTTATAATCTCTGTCTCTAGGCAGACAGTAGTTAAAAAAATGCATATACATTCTAAAATGAAATAAAACTAACAAATTCAAAATATTTTAAGTGGAAAATGGAAAGACCAGTACTTATGTCATTATGACAACGTGAGAAAAAAAAAGGTAACCAAATAAGACTAAGTTTGAAGACTGAATTCAGAAATCTAAAATAAATCCCAATGCCAATCACAGACATCTCTAAATGATAGCAGCAGCAACTTTTACACTGTTCTTTTGAAAGTGTCTTTGACCACAATTTCACATCTTCTGTCTTGGAGACATGGTCCTCACCTCAGATAGAACAGAATGCCAAGAAGCATCAAACACAGCAGCTGGTACCTTCTGACCTGACTCTGCAATCTTCTTTAGCTGTAAACAGAATTGTTACATTTTGTTTGATCTTACTTCAAGTGAATAAGAGTTCTTGTTTCTCCAGCTTTGTAGTGACCCTGTAGATCACAGATTTTGCATATCAAGGATCGAGTACTATTTAAAAGTTAATTTCTGGCCGCAGTATTCTCCACAGTCTACGAAGCTTTGTGATGACGACTACCTGCCACAGCTTGAAGCTGATCTGTCTCCAAACAAAGCCATGACCAGGTACACAGGTAGTTTTGCCAAAATGCAGGCAAGGATGCTATCTGTCCACAAGCTCACCTGGAGAACTAGTTGTGTATGACATGTTTTCTTGCACATTAACAAGCATTATTTGCTGCAGAAAATTTTTCTTGCGCTCTGGAATGAGCAACAGCTGATTAATGTCTATTTGAACAAAGATCTACAAGGTGTACCCTACGTCCAAAAGTGCAAAGAGGCAAACCTGGTAAGGTAGTCTCAACACCATTTCTGTCAGAAGCTGTGGATACTCCTCAAAGACATCATTAGCATGGCTCTTGACATACTGCCGCAAAAAGAAGGGGGACATATCAGGGGGCGGGTGGGATGGGTGGGGTCTCAGCAGCTGACCAGGAGTAGCTGCTGCCTCTTCCTGCAACGATACAAAGCAGTCAGTACCCATTTTTAAAAGCACAATCAAAGTGCAAAATTAATGATAACTGAAACCACTCAAAGCTAATTAATGTAAATGTAAGGTAAATGCAGTCTATTTGATGCTGTTGTTGTTTTACTGGGTGACCTTCAAGCGGTGTGATGTGAACATGAGGGGGGGGGTGTGTGTTTGGGGTGGGGGGGTTGGTGTTTTATGCTGAGCCAGCAACTAAAGCTATATCACAGCTGTGAACACACGAAACTATGTGCATGAACATGAATGCTTAAGGTCACGCTCTTTAATTTCACTGACGATTTTCTTCCTCATTATTAACAATTAAGCCATCTGTGAAAAATGTTGGCTTCATCCAACCTTTAGGTAACAAACTTTACTTGTACACATTGTTTTCTTTTTTCAAAACATTGTAAAATATTAAATTATGTACATCTTGTCTATCAGCAAAGACATCTGGCTTTACCTCAGGGCCTGCAAACTGGTGCCAGAATGGGAGAAGGCTCTTGAGAACCTGCAGGCAGTAGGGAATGGCGCCACAGGACAACAAGGCGGTAGCCATTTTGCTGCTCACGAATGAGGACTGCCAAAGAAAGTCAGATATTATCTGCCCAAAATGTTTTTGATGTAATGCATCTTTCAAGTTTGAAATATCACGATGGCATATCTCTTGAGACCACATTCTTCATTCAAATTTTGACAACAAAATTTCTATTTTGAAAATCATCTGAATTTTAGTACATTATCGAGTTTTAAAAATGTAGCCATATAAAGAATACAAGCATGGTACAACATTAAGCACGACTTAACTTCTTTTTCTTTCTACTTTATCATCATCTTGTCAGACTTATGTCTGTTGCAGTTCACTCTAAAGGGTTGAAGCCCAAACAAAAACCCTCACATAGTGTACCTCTCCTGAAGACCTGGATGAGCCCCGGGTTCGGGACAGAAGAACACTGACGAGTCGCAAAATAATCAGCTTTACTTCTGTATTCTTAGTGCGAGTGGCGATGCTGGCCAAATCCTAAATATACAGACACCTTGGTTATTTAACAGCAAACATTATACATTACACACGTAAAACTTCATGTTTATGCACATCCATGTATACAATGGTCTTTTACACATCTAAAACAACCAATGTCATTCCATCAATAACTTATCAAACAGACATGAATATTTTTGTTGGCCCACCTTGCCAGAGAGGTCCAATTCAGTGATGATGGCGGCCAGAAAATTGTCAAGAATGGCCTTATCTCGGTCCTCCTCGGTGTCCACATCTGAGGTCAGCATGAGCAGAATCTGCATGAAGGGTACTGCCCCAACTCCTCCCACACTGCACACCTCCGGCAAGTACTGTAGCATGCGCTCCAGCAACAACAGTCGCATACTGTGTAATCTGTGGGTATATGCAACCAGGTGCTTGTAAACAAAAGTGAGCAGAAGTTGCACCCAAGTCTCATATATCACAACTTGTACATCCCCAACAATGTTTTTGAAAAAAACAAATTTTAAAAAATCTGGCATACATAAGATGGTTTGAACAGCTAGAACATTAATCACCTGCTAGTCAAATCACTTTCTCCATCTGTCTCAAATGTCTCATGTTCAGGTGGGGCAAAGCCGCCTGTTCCACCAACGCTGCTGCTCTCACTGCGGCCACCGATGCCAGGCAGGCTCTCTGGGGGTTGGAAGCCATATGCACTGCTGCGCCCACTTGTGGCTGTCAAATTAAGTGTACAAGACTTTTAACAAACTCAGTTGCACTTGTGCTGGTCCCATGACCCAATCACCACTATAGCCTTGCTATAAACACTGTGTGCTCACTAAATAACTGAATATATATGAAGATATAGTTTGATGTATTTTACTATTATTTTAGCATATTATGATGTATTGCCAGCGAACTTGATAACCAAAGAGGAGATTGTATCACCAGCAAAACCATTTTGTACATGATAAAATGGTGCACACAAAAATTTCCGTTTGACAGAAAGGCAACAGTATTAAATCTCACTTGCACTCGGTTTGTATGCTGTTTTTATGGAGAAACTTATCTTCAAACCTACTCTGACATGACACCTCTAAACCAAGCAATCCCTGACCTGATATAGAATCTACTGCGCTTCCTCCACTCTCAGAGCCGGCACTGCCACCATGTTCAGCGGGAGACGTTCGCAGTGTTGACCCGTCTGTTGCTGCATTGCTGCCCACTTCATCATCGCTGCCTGGGGCAGAGGCAGTGGTGTCTGACAAGGGCCCTTCTTCTAGCAGCATTTCTCCTTGAGAGGGCTGGGCCAAACCCAAACTCTGAAGACCCATTCTTTGGCCCGACTGAAGAAAGATGTGGTATTAAACTAACACTGTGATATCCTTCTTAGTGCTGTCTGGAAATCTATAGTGCACAGTCATAAGCAGCTAAAATGAGATGACTTTTTTTAAACATGTCAAAAGTTTAATTCAACACAATTTGTTTGGATAGTTAAATCAATCCTCAGGCAATCAAATGTTTTGTTATTTTGACGATGATTTGTGAGGGGTTTCATTTGAGTGTTGGGGGTGAGGAGAGTAAGGAGTGATGTCAAAAGGTAGACAGCAGATGGTGGTGACTAGATCAGTGAACAAACATCATCTTTAAAGGTACTAATGTCATCTTTTTTATAAAAAGAAAAAGATAAATCAATGATAATACACTACAATGTACATCCCCGTTTCTTTCATCAGTTACTGTTGCATGTTGCTTTCAGACACTCATCCATCTCCGAACCCAGCCATTCAGGGACACTTCAGTTTGAGAAATTTATGCAGTCACCTGCCTATCCATATTCTTATGTCTACTCACTGTCAGCTAGAGGCTTATCTGTTATTTTCTTGCATATCAGTGAACGCACTAGCAATGCATTATTGCTGAAACTATGATGTGTTTGCAGGTGATATGAAACATGGCTACTTGATAATTTTGCGAAATTTTCTGATTCTTGTATTGCAGCATTTTTTTTTTTTTGGAAGGAGTGTAAGTTCAGTAAGCCTACTCTATATTTCCATCAACCCGAAAACTATTAGAACAAGGTTTACAGGCAAGAATTATTCTATTCTCAAATCATCTCTACTTTCAATAACTTTACATTCCTATTTCTGTGTGCTGTATCTGATGTATGAGAAAGTGTTTAAAATGCTGCTGAAGGCTTGTGCACTTAAGAGTCACTACCTCCCACTTGGGTGAGTCATAACCTCAGTGCATGAGTGCTTTATTCAGACCACTTCAGCTATCCATCTATTCGTCCTCTCTGATTATTCTTTCTGTCCATTTTCTTGGTCAAAGCCTCACCTGGTCCTGCAGGCTGAGAGCTATGGCTAGTTCTACCATAGTTTCATCGTCAGCATCGGGTGGTATGTCTACTATGGGAGGAAAGTTCCGCTCAGCGCTCCAAAGAGAGTCCAGAGATGGAGGCAACACCCTACCCTGGACCTCGTTTTCCCCTCCTGTGTCCAGCACCATTGGTTCTACATTCTGCCCAGAGACACAAACATCAAATGTCCATGACTACCTTGACCACAGGTGAACCAAATCTGCTTCTATTTACAACACATCCTAACATTTCATGCATGTATTTTCTAACCCTCAACAGTTCTTTCCCTGATTTTCCCTTATTTTCCCTTATCATGGGCAATAAATCTGTAGTTCCTTTTTTTTTAAACACAGATATTATGGTAGCCAGGAAGAAGCAATAATCTACTCAGCAGCTGTGATGATCTTCAATGTTCCTTATTTTTGTTCTAAATGGTCCATTTTAGCAAACGGCAAATTGTTCAAATGTGAAGGAATCTCTGATGGTGAAGAATTACCAACAGGAGAGGCCCAGAAATGACAATGACAAGGATTTTGCAGAGCTTCCAGCTTAGTACAATTTTTTTATGATTGTCTGAGGTCCGATAAGATAAAACAATCATTTCTGAATTTTTTTTAAAATCCAGAAACAGAGGCCAAATATTTAAACAATTTTGTGAAGGTGATCTGATCGATAAAATATTAGGGTGAATATGGGATCTGTACTGCAAGAAAACATATTTCAAGTCCTTTCAGCACAAACATATTTAAAGTCTCTGCTGCACATTTCACAGAATTAACAGATAGCACAATAAAAAGTATGTGAAAATATTTTTTTAAAGCACACGAAAATTAAAGTAAGAATCAAGCAAGTAAAATGTAATGCATATTTTGTTTTCATCTAAAAGAATGCCTTCCAGCCATTCACACTTGTAACTTGTAAATTTACAAGTAACTTGTAGACTAAGTTGCACAGAGACAAAGAAAAGGCATTGTAAAGGGAGAGCACACAAATGTAGCACACTAAAACTATGACCTCTCCACACCATGAGATAACAAATATAAAAACAAAAAAATACATCTCACCACCACTTCATATGGTTCCTCATTATCAATCTCTGCTTCTGCTTGGGCTGGCTGGCTAAGTGATGAAAGATCATCAGAAGGGGTGTCAAGTTTATCTCCTTTATCGTCGTCATCATCGTCATCATCATCTTCATCATCACCACCTCCTGGGCCTGAATAAAATTAACGAGAAAAGATTCTGTTTAGGTCTTCCTTAAAAGATCATGTTCCCCCTATGTTATTTGTTATTTGCTACCTGAAGCTGCAAGTACTTGTAATAACAAGACATTACTGACGTCTGTCATGTCTCCAGACCAATTTGCTTCAAACACCTGCACAACTGCACATTTTGTGCAGCGCAATATCAACACCATCTGTCAATATCTTCCTCTTCAAGCTCTTATCCTTGTCTGTCTTTATTTCCTCAAGAATTGACTTCTGTAATTCTCTTTTGTGCAGCTGTTCTCAACAAACTCCTACAGTTCCCTAACACTGGAGCACAACTAATACTCCAAGCAGCCAAACCAGATTATGCTAAACCTATTCTCAGTATTTTCTGGCTTTCCATCCTGGCTCACATAGAATATAAACTTGATACAATCGGCTTTAGGTTCTTTAGAGGCTTTGTTCCTTCTTATTTCTCTGATCCCCTGACTCATTACACTCCAAGCTGGCTTCTCTGATTTCCTAACTCACTACACTCCAAGCTGGTTTCTCTGTATTTCTGCAGATACTACCTTTCTGTTCCCAGAATCAGGATAAAAACATTTGGTGAACACATATTTGCCCATTTAGCATCTTGTTGGAACTCTTTCATGTGATACACCACCAGCTGACATAGCTGACAGTCTTTCAAATGTACCCTTGAGACATGCTCGTTCAAGAAATATCTGGAGTTTAAGGTCATAAGTTTCAGTCTGGCTTATTGTTCCGTATCATCTGTATGCTCATTTGTAGTATCGCTTTTACCATTCCTAGTGTTCACACTTGATGAGTGCTCAGACCATAACTCCAATGTTGTAGTACAGCACAGAGCATAAAATCTTTCTTTCATCCTAAATGAATCTACACCAACCCAGCACAACTACAAATCACTGACATATCACATAGCCTCAATCCTCATTTAAGATGATGTAGTGTTAATTACACTAATTAAAATATCACTACTCTACTCTCTGAAATGATGATAATTTTCAAGTACTAGCACCAGATGTAACTCAATAGTTCATATTAATGCCCACTTATCTTAAACAAGACTCCACAATCATATGTATGAGGACCATGTACACACCTGGAGAACTGCATCTCGGTGGCGATGGGATGAAGACACGACGGCGACGATGGCGAGGGCGGAGAGCTCTTATCATAGCATGACAGCAAGCAAAGCTTACTTGTGGGTCCTAGAAGGTGAGGGAATAACCATAATTACTGACTCAAGTTCTAAATTTCTTTAAGTTAAAATGTTACACAAGTTCAGGATGAAATTTATAACAAAAATTTAATACAATGGCAATACAACACAATTTATTTTTTCATCTACTGGCTACTTACCTGCTTGTCTTCCACTGCAGATTCACGAAACTCTCAGCTCTTGTTGCTCAATTCCTCCCTACATTTTCTATATTTGTCTTTCCTCAGTCATTAGTCGTGTTGTTTCTCCGTCTGTCTTTTGTATATTGTCCATGTCGCGTTCTTGTCTCAAGCACTAAGAGCATGCCTCTTTATGAATGTATGTGCGATATAAAACACCTGTTTATTATCATTATTAATCCTAGTGTTGTAAAATGATCTCTAGTTTAATAGAAGTCACTAAATATGCAACCCTATAGCAGTGAAAGTGGTAGGACAAATACTATGAAAATTTTGATTATGGTAATCCATAATTTTCCAGTCACTTACTGGACATAGCAACAGCTGAACGAGATGCTTAGTTGCTGTGCCAATGTACTGGGAGTCACAAAGCATGAAGGCCTGGATGATTCCCACCAAAGCATGAACTGTGGCTTCAATGTGCGCCAGACCTGGAAAGTTTAAAATAAAACGATTAGCATAGATCAGCAAAATCCTCTTCAAAACTGCACCAATAAAAACGTATGTACCTTCAAAGGTTACATTCAAAGCCAACAAATTCAAGAACAAGCAATTTCAGAACAACCTTGTATGAGAAGTAACTTTTTTTCACGCTCCCAATCCCTTGCCTTTGTCTTTCTATGGTGTCATGATTCACCACTATGCAACCTGCATGCTGTTGCAGAAGTTTTTGTGTGATTGGTTGTATGTTAAATGTCTGTTTGTTAGTCGCACACACAAGTAGCTCATCTCTACACATCGAAATGTGCTTTAAAAATCATAATTATCAAGGATAAATATCAAAGTAGAACAGAGACTGAGGAAAATCCTGAGATCAAAATGAGGCCGTGGAATATGAAAGATGGAAAAAAGAAGAAAGAAGGGATGAGTTCTACTTTTTTTTAAAAGTGGAGAACAATTATTATTCAGAAAGAAAGAAACACAAAGCATTTATATTGCAGTTTATTTAAAAAATATTGATTGCGATAAACAACCCCATTGCTTAAATTCTCCTCTATCTTGGTTTTATTATCTCTCACCTGGCAAGCAGACAGGTGCCAACATGGGATTTGATGGCTTGGCTGCATGCAGCTTCCAAAAGGTACTCATCAGCTGACTGGTGAAGTGGCCCTGCTCGATGGAGTCAAGATCAAACAATTGCTTTTGCTTCTTTTCTGATCCTTTGTCATTCTTCTCTGCTTCCAGGTCAGTTACTTCTAAGGCTGAAAATTGGAAAAAAAAAACCTACCTACAGCTAGCATGCCCAGCAAAAGCAGAATAAGAAATGTCAAAGCATGTGATATGCATTTAGCTAAAATAAAAAGCCCATGAAACCCAAGCTGTCATAAAAATGTCCGAAATCATTTGATCGGGCCCACCAAAGCAATCACAGATTTTAGTAAATCCATAAGCTTTTAACATAGCAACATAAATGCATATTAAGTGAATAATAAAAATGACATAAACTCTGAGGGACGTGAACTCTGCCATCAGGAGGAGCTATATGAGTAGTCATGATTATTATTGCTTTTGTTATTTACTTTAACTGCAAAACCAAAAAGCTTTCTCTATGCTTTTCATAGTGGCAGGTCATGTTTTTCATGCACTCAATTACGAAAAGGTGGATTGTGGTAATTCAGAAGACAGCAGTGCCAGGCAGGCTTGGATTGTACACACTGATAAAGTGTTAACATTTATTGTGAAACTACAGCTTGACCTAACAGAGCAGGCTAATTTCTAAGTAGATGTTTGTATGGTCCACAACTGTTGCTATAAATATCAAAATGGCCCTTGGAAGAGGAAAGTTCCCCGTCCCTGCATTAATGGATCTTTATTTAGAAGGATGTAGGGGAGAAAATGCATGCTTGAAGATAAAACGTGATTCATTTCACAATATTGTATACAGTATTTCACAGACAATTTCACAGTATTGTCCCTTAGTGACCCTTAGTGACCCTGTCCTGACCATACGCATGCAAAACGCATGTCTGTATTTACTTTGTGCATGAGCAGGCGAGTCTGTTGCAGAAGTAAGCATGTCTGTTATATGCGAACATGGATGCATGGTTGTTGGTGATTTAGTTAACTTCTGTACATCATTTCAGTAAAGCTTTTTGAGCAAATCGTTGGAAAAGCGCTATGTAAAAGTTCATTATTACTATTATATGGTGCTCTAAGACATAAGAATGTGGAATAACCCTGCACTTTACAAATTTTGAAAAATGAAAGAAGTCTAAAAACCTCGGTAATTTCCCAGAATTCCTCCCATCCATCAGTTACCTACTGTCTGTGCTAGAGACTTCTTACCCTCCACTCTGCTGCCAGATTCAGCAAACTTGATGAGATTGGTGGGTCTGGTGACAGCCACGGACCGCGCAGTGACCACAAGGCGCTGGAAGCTCTCAACAGGCATGGCTGGGCCTTCCTGTCTCAGTCGCTGAATCACGTCCTCCAGCACTGCTTGGTCCTGCAGTTGACAGTGTCAAAATAACAATAATGCTAGGACATCCTTTCGACACAGGACTGAGAAAAAATATTACAGAACAATACTAATACAAGAAAACGAACTTGCCTTGTGGTTGTGGTAGTCACATCTGGTGGGAAATAGAGAGGCAAGCAAAGAATGAACTTGCTGCTGTACTGCTGGCGGCGTTGGCAAGGTCAGCAAGGTCGTTGCCAGTTCCAAAGCATCGTCACGCCTTTTTTGCTTCGATAGAGAAGAATGAACGACGCTTGCTGAATGTTATTTTCCACCATCTTTATCACTTCTTCTCTCATTTTTAAAACCAAGATAAAAGACAACTCTAAATAAGGGGCAACATTTTCATTCTGCTCATGCAGTTAAAATGAAAACTGAAGTGTTAAGAGTTCCTTTTAGATCTACGATTTACTTTTCTTATTAATGCTATGTCAATGGTTAAGTGTCCTTTTAAGTGTTAATTCACATCATAATTTGAAGAGGCTACAGAAGCAAGAGATTAACGTGCACAAACCAGTTCTTGTTGTGTGAGGGATGGGGTCATGCCTAGGTCAGGCACATTCACAGTGGCAAACACACCATCCAGCACCTCCAGACCACTATTCAGTAATCTGCAATGCAAAGGGCACGATGGATAATTCTCAAAAAGGTGCTGTCAGGTAACAGGTGACAAACATCTTCCAATGAAAAGAACCTTAGTCTGAAAAGCATAAAAAGGTTGACAACAAATGGCAATCGTTCATGCTTATGAATAAAAGTGATGTCCCTTAGCCTAGCTGCTTGTGGTTGGACTTGTGTTTGTCTCATTGGATCTATTTACTGTTTATATTTCAGATCTGGTTTATTTATCTGCTTCGTTTGGAGTACTTTTTATGCCATCCTTGCCTTTCTGGACTCTTGTGCAAATACTTGAATTGAGACAGACGACATTGCACTTCCTTATCACTGTGACACCACTCATCCAAGATTTCTGTCTGTTAGCTGTATCTGGCGGTGGCTCCAGTGAGCCTTCACTTTGCTCTCATCATCAATCTGTTCACTTTGCTCTCATCATCAATCTGTTCACATTGCTCTCATCATCAATCTGTTCACCTCCAACAGCTTCTCATCATTACTGTCACACCTTCCTAAATGACTTCACCATCTGCAGACAGCTATCCTTTGCCAATGCTGTCACCAACTGCTCTGTCTATAGCAATGGCTTCAAGCCCAAGTACACAAGGAGCACTGGTGAACTTTGCAGAGACCATTACTGATAAATCATGCTGCAGTTGACGCTGCCTCATCCGAATCTGACCTTGTCAGTCCTGATAGTGTTTTCTCTCAGTGTCTCCTTCATCAAACCATAAAAATGATAACTATGAGATAACTCTTGTCTGTGACGATTACTTTCCTTCGACTGTAGATGTGTTTTCTTATTGGGAAGTAGGTGGCGGTGCACTGAACACCTTTCAGTCAACAAACTTTTAAGTAAATTTTGTAAAGCACTGTAAGTATGACTCTGGTTGGGGAACAATACAAGTTTGGTGATTATTATTATTATGGAAAAAAGCTATGGTACAAATCACAACATACAATGACCTTGATATGTAAACCTCTGAATTACTCACTTGTCAGCTGTGGTCATAGGCAAAGGAGGTGAAGGCACTGCCTCACTCTCCATTCCAGATGAAATGCCTGAAGATGGTGCTGATGCCTTCGAAGGAGCTGTGGTTTCTGGAAACTCATCTGGTTCTTCAGGCCATCCAAAGGCCTCCTTGGTCTTCACATACAGCTTGATGGAATCAACCATTGTCACTCCAGCAGGATCTCCACTCGCTCCAACTAGTGGCAATGTGGAAGACCACCAAAATCATGCATGGCATAGGGCTAACATTTTCACAGATATTACAGCCTAATAGTAATCAATGCTATTTCTGTGGCAGCAACTAAAATAATGGTGTGCTCTATAGTAATCAGCACAATATCCTTTAGGACAAAGCATTAGACAGAAACATTTTCTTGCTACCTTTCTTTCTGATCCACCATAAGAGCCATGTTGGCACTCTGATAAAATTCATAACATTATAACTCTTCTAAGAAATTATGAAAATAAAATCATATTTAGAAAAAAAATGGCAAGAAATAGTCAGCACATCTGGGCATGCAAATATATAATAATAATGTGATTTTTATTGCTCCTTTCCTCACCATCAAAATATATACATATATACCCAAACACACATATTTAGGTGCACATTTTTACAAGAAGTGTAAAGGAATGCTAATAAGAAATTAATACCAACAACCAGAGGCAAATGATCACCTTCTACTATAAGAATGCTTCCTCTTACCAAACAAAGTGACCTTCTTGTCAGCAGTCAGCGACTCCTCCCGTGTGAAGGGCATGTCATACCAGCGAGCTCTATTTAGACCCACCTTCAGAGATCAAGACAAGGCTTGATGTAAGCATCCTAGTGCATAATACACTTTAACAGACGATGAATGCTAAAAATAAAATGTTTTTAACAGTTTAGATGTGTACTGTGCACCCAATGCCTAGCCAAATGCAAAATGCTTGTTCTTCTCTCCTGTGATGATCCTTGATCAGTCATCTTAACTGCAGTGCTTTAAATCCCAGACATCACATGATTTACAAGAAGTTTTATAACAGCCAAGGATTTTTTTAAAATGAATGGGTGAGGCAAGCTTTTTGTTGTTTTTTTCTAGTAGCATACATTATCACTTGTTTACAAGTCAGACTGCCTACCTGCTTGCTTCGGCCAAAGATTTCCAGGTACGAGGGGGCTTTCTCCACACTTTGCATGCCAATCTGAATCCGCAGCCCCACCATCACATTTGATGGGTTAGTGTTGACAATCTCAATGTTAAAGCCTGCAGGCTAATAACGCAAATGCACAGAGGTGCGCACACACACACACACACACAGATGCACATGCAAACACGCACACACATACACACACACATGAAATGTCAATAAATAATACTTAGTATTTTGCCCTTTCTATCTCACCCTCAAATTTCCAAAGACCATATCTGCTTGCTCAGTTGTTCCTTTTGATATTGTAAATGTGGTCTCCCCGTCTACTCAGTCTCTCAGTTACTTACCAACAGGTCAATTAACCACAAAACCATGTACAGGTATAGCATAAACACAAACATCTAGGAAGCTTGGTGCTATAAAAGCCAAAAGCCCTGACAGTACCTTGGTGCTGGCTATGTACATGCCAGTGGTGTTCAGACGGTGTTTCACCTGCTGAGTGTTGTACACTTGCAGTATATCATTTCCACCAAACTGCAACAGGATTTAAAAATGCAATGCAATGTTCACAATGCACTATAATTATTTTTATATCACTATTTTTATTTTGTTTTTTAATTGATAAAACACTCTGCCACAAAGAAACACATCTGTAAAAATTACAACTTGACCAAGTAAAGAAAATCCCTTTAAAGTTTGCTCAAAAGCTAAGAATTGGACGGAGAACATGCAAGTGCACAAATTCTGTCATTATTGTTAGTGCAAACAGGATTAGATTCTCAGGCAGTCTGACCCTCTAAAAAATACTACTAAGAAATAAAGCCTTGCGTTTGAACTGAAACAAAAGTCTACACTGTAGCTATCGTGAGGGAAAGTCCTACAATAATAAGCAAGTCTCACCTCCACATCGTTGCTCTGTTGACAATGTTCAAAGAAGTCAATGGGAAAGTTAATGCTGCCTGCCTGGCGTCCTGACACAACACAAAGCAGATTATATAGCCAACATCCAATGTCCTGACAACACAGGCTATGTAGCTTAACATTCAATCTCCCGACACAAAACAAAGCAGACTATGTAGCCTACATCCAAAGTTCAGTACTGTCAAATAGTAAAATATGTTAGGAACTATTTGCTAGCATCTCTGGTGCAGGGAAAAAAAAATCTCTAATTAAGTCTCCTTGTGGAAATTACCTTTAATAGATTGATGCTTAAAAAGTATATATAAGTATCTCTAAAACCTTGCCTTCTGCATCCGTTTCACTTGTCAATGAACTGGTCACAAAATAAATTAATCAGAAACCAAGAACAAGCTAATCCCATGCCACTCTGAAAGCAGTATCAGACCCTAACCAGAGAAAGATGCTTTACTGAACTGACCACGGGCATGCCTCTCACTCAAGTGTTCTTATGCAGCATTGCTCTTTCTTTCACCTGATCTGCCACTGCTTCTCGCCTGATCTGACACTACTCCTCACCTGACTTGATGTTCTTTTTCTTTTTGGAAGGCTTGAGGGCTGCTATGGGGCTCTGAGGCTGAAGATAAGGCGACATCCAGTAGTTTGTGGTATCCACATTAGCCATGTAGATTCTCAGGCTGCCATCTTCACACAGCAGGATCATGGTTGTACGATGCTGTTAAAAAAAATAAGGCTTCAACAATCACTTCATCAGCTACACACATGGAACATGACAGCACAAAGATCAAACAATCAGAATGTGGCCTACAGAAAAGACCTGGCATGATAAACAAAATACAATAAGCTACCGGCATATAAAAAACATGAAGCAGTGTTGGATGTAGAAAGCTAGGGGTTACCAGTACTGATTACTGCAGAGGACAACAATAGGTCTAGTTACTCACCTGGTCTGAGGCAGAAGCAATGTGCCGAATAGCAACTACATCTTGAATCTGAAAAGAGAAGAGTACCTCTAAGTCACTAGACTCACTTCGGCAAATCGTCTTGTCTTTATAAAAACAAAAAAACTTGGATAAAAATTTATTGCTTTTTTATAATTTGATTATCCAAACACTTCCCAGTACTAAACAAATATAATACAACCTTACTTTGGCTTTAGCAGGAGTGACCTTGATCTCCTGCATGAGGATGGCATCAGGTCTAACCATGAGGACAATGGGGTTGCTAGATGACTGGGCAGTACAATACAAAAGCCCTGTGTGACCAACCACTTCTGACCACTGTACCAAGGGCTGACTACTGCTGCTTCCTTTGCTCCCACCATTAGAGCTGATGTAAAATGTTAAAAAAAAAAAAGTTACAAATGATTCTGAACAGTATTTGTCTATATCTATATAAGGGCAACACAAGTGCAACATTTTTTCTTTATAAGCGTTCATGTTGCTCTTTAAACCTATAAGTTCAATGAAGCAAGAATGCTCAAGAAACTCACCATTTGAAGGTGATGGGGAAAAGATTTGAAGCCTTGGACAGATCTGGTGCTACTGCTGCAGCGAAACTCTTGCCTGCAAGAAGACAAAAAAACAGTTTGAATGAAGGAGGGATGGCAAGAATGTACTCAGTTTTCCCCACAAAATTCCTCACACGTTGTTGTGTCTCACTTTGACATGGATTTGTACTTCAACAACCGCAAAGGAGAAGAAAATAGTAAGTAATTTTAAAATTCTAATGTATATTCTAATAAAACATATATTTGTTTGGTACTTTATGTCTGTATATATTGTGTAAATAATTTTTTTTGTTAATTTCCGACCGGCGCAATTCAAAAGTTCTAAAACACTTACAGTCATAATTCTTCATTTGATTTTAGTACTCAAAGGCAAAACCTATGTGTCTTAAAATGAACACCAAGAGAATGTTTTAAAAATGCTCTTTAAAACGGTGTATTGCTGATGGTTGTCTTTACTGTAGGTTAATAAATATAAATTTTCAAAGCTGCCGGTCGAACTTTCTACCCAGGGTATTTGGTAGCCATTTTCTAAACAGAAAGACAGGTACCGTGGGAAAACGCAGAAAATTACTGTCAAACGTAAAAACTACTTCATAAAAAGAAGATCACTCGATAGAAAAATGAATCAACTATCGAATTCATTAATTTTTTTATCCAAAACAACGCATTTTATGTGTAAAAATGCTGCACACCTTTCGTCTCGTCCAGTCCGTGTCGCAGCCAACTCATAAAAGAGACCACATCTTGGACTGGGTCATACATCGACCTGATGACCACTTAGTCCAGTCAGTTGATGTTTCCCACGATCTCTCATCTGACCACTACTCTGTTCTAATCGAACTGGATCGCAAATGCCCATCATCGGCGCCAGTTTTCAGACCCACTCGCCCATTACAAAATGTGGATAGACTGGCATTCAAAGCACAGCTGCAGATGGCGCTCCTCCAACCACCTTCTGCCGAGCAACTTGACTGTGTTTTGCGTAGAGTAGTTGATGACCACGCCCCAGTGTCTCGACGTCTGATGCGCCAGTCTAAATGTGCGCCTTGGTATTCACTCATCCGTGTCGAACTCCGCGACCTGAAGCGCACGCGCCGGCGAGCTGAACGTGTTTGGCAGAAGACTGGACTCGTCATCCACAAAGAAATTTACAATGCTGCAAAGCGAAGCGTTGCAAAATGCATTTATGAGGCTAAAACATATCTTCAGGGCCAAATAATTAATTGCACCTCCTCCAAAAAGCTTTTTGCGGTTTGCAATAAAATGACTGGATCTCGTACAGCAACACCACTGCCTACTGCCTACCCTGCTTCACTGCTGCCGCAAGTTTTTAGTGATTATTTCACCAGCAAGATATCGGACATTCGTTCATCCTTAGACTTGGTGTCGGCGCTTGACAGCATTTCCTGTGATGTCCTCCCAGGTTGCTCCATGACCAAGTTCCTACCAGTCTCTGAGACCGATGTGAAAGCGGTTATCCTAAAAGCCAAACCAACAACTTGCAAGTTAGATCTGATGCCCACAAGCCTTCTGCTCGAGTGCCTAGATACTCTACTTCCTGCCATCACAAATATTGTAAATGTTAGCCTGTCGTCAGGTGTTTTCCCATCTCTGTTCAAAAATGCAGTGGTGAGGCCACTTCTTAAGAAATCCACGCTTGATGTCAATGTGCTAAACAACTACCGCCCAGTCACCAACTTGTCTTTTCTCTCTAAGATCATAGAGAAAATAGTTTTGACTCAGCTCTGGGCCTACTTACAAGAGCACCATCTTATCCCACAAGCTCAGTCGGCATATAGACCTTTCCACAGCACTGAGACCACTCTTATCAAAGTAACAACAGACATATTATCTGCTCTCGACAGTGGTGATGTCTCTCCATTAACCCTACTGGACCTGTCTGCTGCATTTGACACAATAGACCACTCTCTGCTTCTTCACAGACTCCACACCCTCTACGGGATTTCTGGACCTGCTCTCTCATGGTTTAACTTCTATCTCACTGATAGGACCCAGACTGTGGTAGTTGACGGTCAGATATCTCGCCCTGCTTCACTTCTCTGTGGTGTTCCCCAAGGCTCAGTACTTGGCCCAGTTCTGTTCATCCTGTACACTAAACCACTTTCATCATGCATCCGGTCCCACCAGGTTTCTCATTAGTCCTATGCTGATGACACGCAGCTTTACTGTTCTACTCCACTGGCTGAGTCTCACTCTGCTATTAGCTCTCTAGAAGCTTGTATCAGTGATGTCAAAGGCTGGATGGTAAAAAACAAGCTTAAACTAAATGATGATAAAACGGAAGCCCTCTTGTGCCATAGAAGAAGACATCAACCTTCACTAGTCAGTCTGCCCAATCACATCAAAGTGGGCGACAGCAACATCACCTTCACGTCATCTGTTAGGAATCTGGGATTTATTGTCACTGATGACATGACCCTTGATAAACATGTTACAGCTGTCTGTCAGTCTGCCTACTATGAGCTCCGTAAGATCAGTGCCATCCGTCACTTTCTCTCTACGTGTGCTACCAACACTCTTGTCTGTGCGTTTGTTCTTTCTCGGCTTGACTACTGCAACTCCTTGCTGGCAGGCTGCCCCTCATCCCTCATTCAGAGACTCCAGAAAGTACAGAACTCCGCTGCGCGTCTAGTACTTAGAGCAAGGAAACGGGACCATGCCACTCCTCTCGTTCGTTTTCTACACTGGCTACCCGTCTGTTCTCGCATTCAATACAAACTGTCTGTGCTGAGTTTTAATTTCTTCGCTGGCTCCTGTCCTATTTCTCTGAACTTCTCATCCCTTACTCTCCGGCCAGACAACTCCGCTCTTCCTCTGACAACCGTATCCTAACTGTTCCTGTCACCAGAACAACAACCTATGGTCACAGGACTTTTGGCTACTGTGCTGCAAAACAATGGAACTCTCTTCCTTTCCATATCCGCCATCTTCCTACAATTGAATCCTTCAAATCTGCACTGAAAACGCACCTCTTCCTTGAGCATTACTCCTAACACAGTCCACAATGCTAGTCCTTACCCCCCCTTCCCTCTTGCTACTTTACCCATCACTATTTTCTCTGTTCCTGTTACTTGATGCCTTTTGTTATCTGTTTTGTCGTCAGTACTGTCGTTTTCTTTCGTCCCCTGTGTTCTGTATCTACTTAGTCCACGTCCCTTCCCCATTTTAAGCGCTAAGAGCATGCTCTCTATGAGTGTGAATATGCGCTATACAAATCTTCATTATTATTATTATTATTATTAATGCCCAAATGTAAGGACTCACCCTGGCTGTAGCTGAAGAAGACGAGCTGGAGAGCATGTGAGTAGTACACGGACACTCCCCCTCCTGCCACCTGGCCACTTACATCCTGAAGAATAAAACTGTGTTGTCTTATAAGAACTTCAACACCTGTTGAATGCTGTCAAAGGCAAACTGCACAGGCTTGTTCATTCTAACAGTGCAATGTTGCTCTTTTTTATCTCGATGTTAAAATGATATTTTCCAAAAAGGAAGAGTTGTGATCTTCACTAAACTATTAAGTCTATTCTGTGTTCTTTTAACAATAACTTTTTCAGAACAACTTAGCTTCAATAGCCAAAAACACTCCTTGTCTATCCTATTCTTCTTTCTACCTTTCTCTATTCTCTACACACACAGACTTAGACAACACACACACGCACACACAAGAACAGAAAATTACAAAAAATAAAGATGAAGAACAGACGGACCTTAAGATCAGAATGTCGAATTTCCAGGACACTGGTGATGTAAAATGGCCCATGGCGAGCACTGCTGGAATCATCCATCATCTGAGTATAGATATAGCCTGACGATGCCATGATGACAATGAACCGTCCCTCATCATTGAAGAGGAATGTAGCATCTCGAATCTTGCCACTTGGAAGCAGGAAATAATACTGAGGACTGATGGCATCTATGGCCAGATCGTAAACCTATAAAAAAAGAAAAAAAAAACTGACGACATTTTTGACAACACACTTATTTACTGTGGAAGAACACAGTAGAATCAGTGTCTACATTCTGACACAAGGAATGACCAACAGCTATCTTTTTGATCAAAGTGTCATGAACAGATAATGGAGTGCTTTTTATCATGAGAGATGTAGCCTGAAGGAAACAACAACTGAAAAAACAAAACATGTTCAAATCTACACATACTAAGACTAAATAATTAATACAGGTTGGCAAGCTACCCACCTTTACAAAATCTGCTGTAACGATGGCCAGTTCAGTCTGGGAACCAGGTAACCAGATAGCCTGTTGACATACAAGTAGATCACCAATTCTGTGTCATGGCAATCTCTCTTACTTCTTCCTAAATGTCATTTTCTTCCATTTCCCTTCACCAGCAATAAGTGTATTATTTGTGTCGCAGTAATCTCTCTTATTTCTGTCAATGTCATTTTTCTTTTTATGTCCCTTCACCAGCAATAAGTGCACTATTCCAGCTAGAAGTTCGGAGAACCATCAGCGGTTCCTGTCACAGCCATCTCTATTGGCACTGATGCACCTTAAATGTTAAACTAGTGCTGACCTTGATGATGAAGTTGCCAGTAGCCAAGGAGGGATGAAGAACCAGGTGGTCAGACACACTTCCTGAGCTGGTGAATGTCAGGACATGGCAGTCCTGCAAACAAGCATCACCATTCCAATGTTACAAACATATCAATCTCTCATCGTCGTCTTCGTTGGTCCTATTTACTCTAACTCCAGATCTCTTCCAGATTTTTTAGTAGTTAAAATGTTTCACAGGTGAAAAAGTTTTCTTTTTTTTTTAATAATCTTTCATGGGTTTTGTGCACCTAGGGGAGAGGATCCAAAAGCAAAGATAAATGCCTTTCAAAGGCAAAAATCACTGCCTATAAATCTGACCACGTCACAACTGTTACAAATAGTCACACTGGAAGAGAAGTTCTGGGGAACCAAGGAGAACCTAGAAACAACAGCCCTCTTCATCACTAAAGGAAAGATCAAAATCTAACAGGCATGGTCCTGGGAATGCCAAAAAAGAAGAAATTGGTATCTCTTCAATCCTGAATGAAAATATTAAATAATGAATGAAACTATCACAACGTACACAGCTTTAAGTTTCTATGACTAATAAGACAAATCAGGTGTAGCTTTGTCAATGTCTAGGACTGAAAAAAAAAAAAAAAAAAGAGGCATGGCTTTATGTTGTCACTGTCTTAGACTAGCGATGAGAAGGAAGCATTTATACCTTCAGGCCGCACACAGCCAGGAAGTCTTCATTGCAGGGATTTCCAGTGATGGACAAAACGGTGAACGGAATAGGTGCTGAAGACAGCCGCTGCAACAAAACCTTCTTGTGAGAATCTGCTTCTATCAAACGAAAATTGTTTTGCTATGCTTTGCAGAACATATTTTATTGTTCTGCACATCAGGTAACCCCAGACTGAAAGGTTCTAGAATATTGTTCACTCAAAATACACTTAAGATCATGCCTCTGTAAAGCTGTCAAACTTCTTGTTTTTGAAGAATAACAAGAGGTGTGATGTGTGTTTATATATGTGCAAAGACACAGTTGTAAGCATCTTCATATGCACATTTGCATGTGTGTGTACATGCACATATGTGTATGAATCCATGTGTGCATGTAAATGGTGGCAGGTGAAGGTTGCACAAATAGCTCCAAATTGCTTGTACTGCCTCTAAAATATTCTCTTACAGTAAGAGTCAGCTTCTTTTTGCTGGAGTCAGCCTGTTTGAGCAGCGCAGACAGCTGCAGGATGGTGATCTTGCCCTTCTCGTGGCTGACAGCCAGGTGCTGTCGCTTCCCTTGTGGAGAGGACAGCACACACATTGCCACACGGCGCAGCATGTGAGCCGTGATAAGCTGCCGAATTGTCTGCCCCTGGTCACCACTGTAGTTCATCCGCACGTTCTCAAAGGCTCCTTCTTGGGAGCCTAGAGTCACAGTCTATGAAATACAAATAAATTTCAAAGGTTAACATGACGTGGTTTGGTTTTTTAGTTTTTTGACTGTCTTGGTGTTGTTGAAAATTGATACTATTTTGTGATCACTCTTACACAAGCTTTGCCATGATTTTCAGGTTTTGATAGGTCTTAAAAAGCTGTAAGATTTGTAAATATTTCCGAAGACTCTTGTCTTTTCTGCCTTGAATGGGTACACATATTTCTGGTGAAAGAGCTCACAGATGAATTTTTGCCTATGATGAGCTACCTCTGCTGCTCCTTTTTCTGGGTGCCTGTGGCACATCTTCAATGCATACTACACTCTCTGTACATATTTTTTAATGTACACTACACTATCTGTACACATATTCAAGGTAACCAAGTGTAAGAGGTTGAGTGATCAGTTAATCATTAAAAAGTTTTTTTTAATAGGCATGAAAACTAAAGAAGCAAATCCAATCAGCTGATAGTGACAAATGATGTAGTGCCTAAAGAACCAAGTGACAGATAGTAATTTGACAGATTTCTCACCATCAGCTGATCAGGGGTGCTCTCAATCTTCTTGGGTTCATTATGTAGTTCACTCAAAGCATGCTGTGCTCGACCGGTGCTTCCAATGGGTGAATTGCTCTGGTAGTTTTCCGTCAACGGAGGCACAATCCATTTTAAGATTTCCAGCACGGTCTCAACAGTGTTTGATTTTTCCTATAATGTAAACATTGGAAAGATCTTGTTAGAACAATCACGTTTTAATCTATCCTGCTTGATGTCACTGGCAAAGACAGCATCCATCTTGCAGAAATGTGTCTAAATTTAGAACAAAACAAGGTGACCAAACAATGCCTGGTTTGACTATTTGGACTCCTTTTGTCTCATATACCAATTCTGCCCATAAGCGCAATGGTTTACACAAATGTTCAGACATGATAAAGAGCTACATCTGAATTCGTCATATTCTTCAGAATTCATCATACACACTGTACACCTGTCTTTGGCCCAACATAATTCATACCAATAAACTGTTCCTTTTCCTTCAATGTAAGAACATGCACAAACCTACTAGCTGCTAACTTCCATGCACAGAAGTCTTGGTCAGTATCTCCAGCTTGTGCAGGAAAATAGGTATGATAAGAGCACTCCTACACATCTCAACTGTGCAGTACATGAATGGTGAAACTCCTGTTTACTTACATAATTGCTTATTAGCTTACTTGCTTATTTACTTACTTACCATATGAGAGAGAAACTGAGCTTTGTTCCCCTGAAAAGAAAGAGGATAAGTTGTCATTCCTGTTTTGTAACTATTGCCTTTTTAAGTAAAATTCTTGAAGTTGATCCTTTTATATGCTGTTACTTACATTCCTTCCCACCAAACTATTTCCTAAGTACCTTTCTTCTTCAGCATTGTTATCAATATCAAGTTAGCTCAAACTCCTCTGGTTGACACTGTTCTTCACTCTTGTGCACCATATCAGAAAGTACAGAACTCCGCTGCACGTCTGGTGCTTAGAGCCAGGAAACGGGACCATGTCACTCCTCTCCTTCGTTTTCTACACTGGCTACCCATCCGTTCTCGCATTCAGTACAAACTGTCTGTGCTGTGTTTTAATTTCTTTGCAGGTCCTGATTATTTCTCTGAACTTCTCCTCCTCTACGTCTAAGCCAGACAATTACGCTCTTCGACTGATGACCGTATCCTAACTGTTCCTGGCACCAGAACAACAACATACAGTCACAGGACTTTTGGCTACTGTACTTTCCATAACCGCCACCTTCCTACAATTGAATCCTTCAAATCTGCACTGGAAACGTACCTCTTCCTTGAGCATTACTCCTAACACAGTCCACACAATGCTCGTCCTTCTTACCCTCCCCCTTCCACTCTTGCTACTTTTCTACCCATCTTTCTCTGCAGAATCACTATATTCTCTGTTCCTGTTACTTGATGCCTTTTTGTATATTCTTTCTTTGTTTTTTTGTTTGTCGTCAGTACTGTCATTTATTCTTCCGTCCCTCATGTTCTATCCATTTGTCCATGTCTCTTCCTCATTTTAAGCGCTAAAAGCATGCTCTATGAGTGTGAATATGTGCTATAAAAATATTCATATATCAGAGATTCTGAAAGCATTAGCACTGTTCACTGATCCAAGAACAAAAATTAAAGATGGTGATCATTTAGACACTTTCCTTCCTAAACTGCTTTCTGTTTTTATAATATTTTATCACTTCTATTAAGAGGTGTTCCTACCTAGTCTGAATCATATTTGTCTTAGACTTATTTAAATCTTGTATTTAAAAAATCATGCAGAATTCTGCCACAACATGCATGCAACAAGTACACAAATTCAGGAATATAGGATAAACAGGCATACAGGATAATCAGGCCAGAAGGAGGTGAGACACACAGAAACTTACACGGCATAAGAAATGAGTACCAGCTTCATAAACAAGACCTGAAAGGGAACAGATGCTTACTTCAATCTGTTTCTGGAGAGTGTCCTGGACTTTGCTGGCCTCCTGAAGGCTTTTTGAGTTGTCCTGCTGTTTGTCTTCAGCACAAGGTGATGAAAGTCTGCGCCGTAGAGAACTGTGGTGGTGGAAAGTGTCCAGGGCAAAGGGAGACTGACCCATGGCTGATCCACTGGAATCCAGCCCATTCTGGGAAGTCCGTTTTACAAGTGCCTTTTTCAGAAATTTAAACAAAGATTTATTATAATGATTATTTCCCTACTTCCTAAAGTATATTAAAGCTTAAAAAAAGTACTTGTTCACAACAAAATGTCCAAGCCACCAAAACAGGAAATTTTTCCTAGTTTTAGTAAGGATGAAAAAGTATACTGTGCCTTTATCCTATCAGACCCAGTCAACGCAGTGTGATCGGCCAAATGAGTGGGATAGGGAAGACAAAGCCGCTACCCATCTCTGTGGCTAGCACCACAGCTGTGGTCATCAAGCCCAGTACCTGACAGGATCCCAATGTTGTCTGATGTGACCAGTGACGAATGGCATAAAACCGATCCCGCTTACACATATGTACACTATGTGAATGTACTTGATCAATGGTGATGGTATGGCCTGGTCGACAAAGTTTTATTTGTAGCTGCACTTCTTTTCTCATTGCCTTGAACAGAGTGCAGCTCTGCTTTGACAGTTCATGACAAAAGGGAGCTTTGTGAAGGCACCAGGTGACTGGCAGACCAAGGGCATCACCTTGAGTAAAGTGTCAGATTTGTTTTATTCTGGAGCTGGTAGGTTCCCTGTCTACTGAAATGATCATACTAGGCCATTGGTCGAGTAGGTAAAGCCACTTAGCATACATTGCTACACTAATAAAAATTAAAACATTAAGTTCCATGGGTCCTCACCTTGCAAGAGCCATCCTCTTTAGCTCCACAGTCACAGAAGAAAGAACCAAACTTGGAATAGGTCAAGTCATGGTCCTTGTGGCATACCTTAGCACAGACAGTGCAGACTCCCACCCCATCCACCATTTTACAAGTGTGACAGTGGTACCTTCAAAATCAAAAACCAGACTTAGAAATTCTGTGGCTATGATGTTGATACCCTGAATTTTGGTTTGCAAGCAAGCATTTGTAAGCGTCTTGTTTCTTGGAAATTATAAATGCTCCCATAAAACATGCTGAGTCAGGTGTTAGTAAATGTGTCAGATTGTGTGTGTGTGTGAATAAGAGGACTGTCTGAAAAGTAATGGGACTGGTGTCACAATTTCAGTTCCAAACAACGAACTATGTGATTTGATTTCCCCTTCAAAACAACAACCCCCCCCCCACCTCCCAAGTCTTATGCACTTTTCCATCCTACTCTGCCATGCTTCCATGCACTGATGATGGAAAGATTCTTCTGGGATGCCCCTCAGCTCTGTCATTATGGCTCTCTTGATGGCCTCCACACCTTCAAAACAGGTCCCCTTATTAATACCCCTGAGCTTGGGGGAAAGAAAAAAATTCACAAGGAGCAAGATCAGGTGAATAGGGAGGTAATTCTAGTATGGCCATGTTCTTCTCAGCCAAGATCTGCCCAATGCTCTGGACATTGTGAGCAGGTGCACTGTCATGGTGAAGCACCCACAATTTGTCCGGACACAACTCTCGTCCAGAAGTGCATAGAAGCATGGCAGAGAAGGATGGAAAAGTGCATTAGACTTGAGGGAGATTACTCTGAAGAGGAAACCATACAGTTTGTTGTTTGACATTGAAATTTTTTTGACACCAGTCCTGTTACTTTTCAGACAGTCCTCATATGTATATATCTATGTGCACACATATGTAAAAAGGGAGAGATGAGAAACAAAGATGTGTGCAAGTGTGGGTACATGCATGAACAGGTCTGGTTATTTCTATGTACACTAAAGTAATAATATTCACCAAAAGTGAGGTCCAGTACTTACCAGTGCTGGTTCATGAACTCTTTTTGGGTGATGGTGAAGGTACACAGCTTGCTGTTCAATGACTCTTCATCCTGCACGTATACATTAGCTGGCTCTTAATTCTGCATATAAATACACTCCAGTGGCCTTCTTTCTTGTTGTACCCAGTAAACACTAGGTAGTACCACCTGACTGTTACTGTTGATTCCTAATTCTGCATGCACACTACTGTACCCTCATGAGAGTGATGTTTCTTGGCCTTATATGTCTGTATTTGTGGTTTTCTATGGGGACCTGTTGTGAGTTTCATGCTTATTATTTGACATGTGCTTCGTTGGCACTAGCTGCTTGTTTGCGGCCTTTGGGTTTTCATCTACGGGTTTTCTGTTGCCCATCACCACCTGCCTCCTCCAGCTACTGCCATAATGGATTCTCTGTGCGTTTTGTTGGTGAGAAGGTCACACAATTGATGTGGTGTTGTCTATCCTCTCTGTTATCATGGAGATCCTAGCTATTTATGGGTGATTAGGTCTATGGACAAGACTATTCTGAGGATTAATTGATCTGCTTTTATCACATTAATAATGACTTTGTAGAGCTAAACTACAAACTGTGATCTGAACACTAATACCTTACGTCCTAATGTGTGAAAAGATGCTACACCACTGCATTTACAATTCTGGACTATTTTAATCAGTTGAACTGATTTAGTGCTCTTGCAAGAAAAAAATAGAAAGGTCTTCCATGATATCTTTTTTTCTGCAGAAGATTATAGCAGTGATTTGACAAACCATAAAGCCCCAGACCAAATGATACACCTAAGCAAATGGATCCCAATGCATTATAGATGATGACAAGTTGAACTCGTGTCAAAAGTATTATATTGGTGGATTTTCACTACTTCCATATGGTTTGTGAACTCATGGCTTGTCAAAGAAGCATTCCACAGGTTACCCTATTAGCAGCAAAAAACAATTTACACCTATTTGATCCATTCTATGATGAGATCTGCAGTGTTGATTACAGGTTTTTTTAAAATATTATCATTATTTGCAAATCACCATGAGCTTACCCATAGGGCTGGGATATGGCCTTATATAGGTGTACTTTATTATTATTATGCTTTATCATACCAAACTAGTACCAGCTATCATACCCAGCTGTTCCGTATTTTCCCAGTTGCCATATTACACTACCACAAAATGGCTTACCGAATCTTCGCCTCCTGAATCCTCATCGTCCTGAGCTGCATCATCAGCCCAGTCACTGTCCCCATCAGCGGGCAACAATGGCTCCATGTCCAGTGTGGGAGAAGCACAGCTTCCTCTGTCAACACAAATGAGATCATTTTATTTTGGATTGCAATCAGTATGCCTCCTCAGTGCCATCACAATGTTCGTTTCTCAAACTGACACCAACATTCATTCTGCTTAGTAAAACCAGACTCTAGAGCTCAGACTGCTGCAAGAATTCATGTTTCAAAGGGGAACTGTGGCCTCACCTGTCACTGCTTCTCTTGAGTGCACCAAGGACTTCCCCAATATACGAAAGAAGACATCCCAGCGTCTCCATCAACCCAGGCTGTAAAGGCATACCACCATTATTATCATTGCTCTGTTTGGCAGATACATAAAAGCATTTCATATTGTCTTCGATAAGCTAATCTTCATCTTCTAATGTCTCACTCAAAAACAGAGAGAATCAACACTACAGCTTAAAAAAAAAAAAATGATAGTGCTACTACTTACAATGGCTGGTTTTCCATTCTGAAGAAACTGCTGCCGAATTTCTGGTTCAGACAAATGTCCTTTACTGAAAATGAACACATCTGATGACAGGTCTAGTTCCAATGCAACAGGTGGGTATAGTGAATGGTGTGTACTGTGAGGTGGGGTGAGGTGGGAGGAGCATGTGTGTGTGTGTGTGTGCTGGTGTGACAATGTGTACCAAGTTTGAGAGTGCAGGTGTGAGAGTGTGTGCAGGTGTGAGTGTATGTGCATTTATTTGAATGTGAAACATCTCCCCACTCACCATATGTCTAGCCAAGACGTAGCAGCTTGGAAGAGCTGGATGTGTCCTAGCCCATTGCCAGCCACAGCCAGAAGATGCATGATGCTCATCAGCTCAGGAAAGCCAGACAGTTCGCCGCCACATTCTTTCAGCAGCGGGGCCCCCATGGGGATAAGGGCTTGCAGCAGCGTCATGGCAACCTCCTCCCCCACCAGACTGAAAAGAGAACAAGAGGTGAACATGCCCTGCCTTTGTGTCAAAGTTTAGGCTTAGTTGACCAAGTATGCTGAAAACAAACCACATGCAGGTACCACCTCTCACCTTGCGCCCTTGACAATGAACAGTATGAGGCTATGCAGCAGGCAACGGTTCTGTTCCACGGTGACTTCTTCTTCTTCATCCTGCACGTACAGAGCCACGTATGTATATGAACATATGTACAGGTTTACAAATACATGCATGCATACATATGAACATACTGTCATGTAAAGAAAATATGCAATTAATTTTTGAGGAAAAAAATGTTGTATCACTACATACAAAAGAAAAATAAGCAAGGCATAAATTAAATCGTAAATCAAATTATAAATTTGTAATCACTTTCATTTATTTCTATGACTTTCATTTATCTTCCAAAAAGAGAGTATAAAACAAACAAACCTGGGGTGAGTGGAAGATTTTGTAAAGTAAAGACTGAAGTACGGTGTAATCCACCTTGCTCAAACCAGATAGGTGACAGCACAGGTTCCTGTAGCTTTTATCACTCCCTTCTTTGTCAGCTGTTGAAAAACAATGGCTTTATTTTGATAACAGTTACACTTGGACATTATTCATCCATCAGCTAAGCACCAAAACACCCTATTTGTTTTTTAAAAGGGAAGAAAGAAAGGAAGACAAAATGAAGAAACAAAAAAAAAAAGTCATCCGTAGTATTAACACATACTCAGCTGGAAGAGTTTGTTGAAAAATTTCAGGATCCTATAGATGAAAGTTGCTCCAAGGCCCTCTCGTGCAACAGCCAACAGCAAACTTGTCAGATCTGTACAGGGCAAAACAAAGATGGTTAAATAAAAAATAAAGGAAAAATCACCCTAACCTCAAACCTATTTGGCATTTTCTTAGAATCAAAGTTTTCTTACATGATTTATGTAACGATACAAAATGTGAATGCTATGATACACATTTTAAATTAGAATAAATTAAAAATAGCAAGTGCCAAAAATCCAACCTGCGTATTCTTTTACCCATTATCATCCTTGCTGTCATCACCAGTTTAAGCATGGCAAACAGCATTCAACTTTTAAAACTTACTTTTTATAAGCTTTCTTCTAGAAACCTGTTCGCACGTGCATGCACACACACACATCCATATGCCTAAAAATAAACCAGCTAAAAGGACACACCACCAGTTTCAGAATAAAAGGTGTCCAAAGCATGAGCTCCAGGTAGGGTATCCAGCGCTGAGTCAAGGAACAGAACACACTGGTGTAGAATCTTCTCATCCAAACCACTGTAAAGCCACAAATGGTTGTCATTCAACAATTACAGTATGACATGACATGACAAACAGTGAAATCAAGAATAGTAGCAGCAGAGGAGAGGGTGCCTGTAGTGCAGAGGGAGGGGGGAAAGAATGTGTGAAACTGCAAATACCCTCCATCACTTTTTAAAGACATGTGGATGAACATGGGGTAAAGTTTGCAGAGAAAACCCACGCTTGTTATCACTGAGCTGAAGACTGAAAGGTCTAAGGTTCTGAACTCATGTCTAAACATCCACTTCTCCGGATGTGACATCAGTCTTTCTCTCTGGGTACTCTGGGTTTCTTCCTTCACTCAGCCTCTCATAGAGTAAAATCAACAACAGTTGGAAATCAAATAAACCAACAATGTAGATGTCTGCAAGCATGCTCTCTGTACTTTGCCAGGCACTCTCACATGCCCAAAAAAATCTCTAATGGTTTGAACTGCCTGTTCTTGATGCTTCCACCTACCTCTCTGGGTCAGAGTAGGTGACGATGATGTCATGGCACACTGAAATGCCTTGCTTGTACATCTGCTCACTGAACTGGTCACCATCCACTGGACCCAAAAACTTCTCCAGTGCAGATGTCACCTTTAAGAGCACATATTAGATATGTATTAGACAGGTCTTCCTCCAAGCATTAGGAAAACTGTCATCAGAAATCATTTGAAACTTAGAAAGTTTAATATATTTTTACAAACAACCCTTCACAAACATAAATGCTGAGACTGAAATTTCTCTAGTCCATTTCTAAATCTTTAGACTCTAAGCACTACCATTAGCACTTCTCTCTTCTTGATATGACCTAGACTCCAGCTGACAAAGCATTTATAGCCACCAATCTCTTATGTTCTTGTCACGGTTATCAATCAGAAGTCTGACTGCCATCCCAACTCACCGAATCAGCCAAGTATTCGGTGGTCACATCTAGCTGCAGAGGCAACAAAACTCTCATGAACTCACGGTTGACCCCACTGTCCGGACACCAGCTGCAAGGACAAAAAAAATGTTTTCCCTCAGGTTCCGCTAGTGGACTCTGCTAAATTATTTGTTTGAGTAACATGGGTGTGAATGGGTGTGGTAAATGCATTTGTGTCTGTGTTTTTGTGTCGGATCATTGCTGCTGTTCAGATAATCGCCACTGTCCTCCATTGCCTGGGGAAATTGTTGCAAGGTAGCAGCTTGCAGCCGTTGGTGCCAGAAGGAGTCCAGCAGTGGTGTTAGTAGTGCTTCACGAACATAGTGCCAGCTGTCTACAAGCATCAAGGGGCAGGTAGCCGACTGGCACTGCCATTTTCCTCCACGAGAGGCAAAACTGACCATGTGCCAGGGGCGTATAAGGAGAATTCCGAGAACCGCGACTTTTGCCTAAGGAATGGACCCTGTGTCCGGGCTTATGTATAGAGATATGACACTGTCAACTTTTAATATTCGTCATTCTATGTTATATATCTGATTTCATGCTAACCTTTCTGTTATATAATAATTTGTTACTGTTTGAACAACTGTGCTGTCAGTTGTTGTTGAGATGAGTGGAAGGCATTATTTGTGCAAGCATGAGGAATTGGGCGAGTGGAAGTAAAAGGGTGGAAGTCACTTCTCCCCGCAGTTTTGTCACATAGTTTTATTGTCCTTAACATTTTTGAACTTCTATCATCATCATGATGTGCATTCGTCCACACCAGAACATAAGGGCACTTTACCTTCACTTTCTCGTCTTTAAGTTCTATGCAGATTACTAGGCAGAAGATACTGTTCCCAATTCGTCAGAAAACATAATAATATAGCCAAGCTGCTACAAAAAGGGAAGCCAGACAAAGAAGCACCCTTGTGACTTTACTACCTCATGTAGTTCTTATAAAGCCTTATATCAGCAGACTGTTGCCAAATGCAACAAGGGTTTGCTAGTCATGTAGATCTTATAAAGCCTTACGTTAGAAGACTGTTGCCAAATGCAACAAGGGATGCCAGCACGTGGCGGAGTGAAGCACTGATGCAGAAGGTCCGCTGACCTGAAATAACAGATACTGCATTAGCACAATATTTATGGGTTTATTCTTCCAACAAAGCATTAATTTTGTAATATGCACCTTCAAATGATCTTAAAAAGACATGATTTCATAGACATTTTTTTAAAGCTTTAAGTTTATGCATCCCAGTGTTTTATAATTCAATTTAGGTTTTTTAATGTGAAGGAGTTACCTGACAAGGTGACCATGTGAGCACTGTGAATGGCGTCCATGTAACTTTCACAAGGAATGTTGTCATTGGCAAAAGCATTACGCTGAAAACATAGGGTCACATTTATCAATGGTCACAAATCATGACGTGCACTTCATCTTTTGCACATATGCTAAAATCCATACCCACAAGTAAACTGTCTTCAGAAAAGTCTAATAAATCTCATGTATGTTACACATTTCTGACTTAATTGATGCTTGAATGGACACTTCTAAAGTCAGATGGTGCTTTGCTCACACTTTTTTCAATGTGAAAATCTTGTACCAGTGTGCAGTGAATGGGGAAAGATATCTAGAAGTTCCACCATGAATAGCATAGCAAAAACAACAAAATATTTTGTAACACAATTGCATGAGATAAAAGAAAGAGCTCTCCCAGCAACAACCATGTGTGACAAAATTAACTATGAAACGTTTGCAGTAACACTCTCCTGAATAAGAAAGGAAAACAAAATACAGCCACCTACCCAGGCACACGCTGGAGGAAACTCACTGGCTGAGCCAGAACACCACTTTTCCACAGCATTCTTGACAGGACTGGGGAGGAGGACCATGACAGCACTGCCCAGGCGGGTCCACTTGGAGCGGGCAGAGGCAACACTCATCACTTGGCTGTATGCTTTTAGTCGCTGTGGCGTCAGGGTTTTGTCATCAGACTCGGAGACCTCAAGTAGCACGCAGGACCTAATGAGCAGATGTGGTAGCATTTTAGAAAATGCCTTATAATTATATTTCACCTTCTTCAAGTTTATCTGTAAGACATTTTTCAGGAAAGCAGGGGGTTAACTGAATGACCTCCAGAAGACTTCATATTTCCTTATGCCAGTGACAACAATTAAGGGCGAAACAAAAAAATATCCGCAGCCCTCTATATGTAGGTGTGTGCATGCATACATGTTTGTTTATGTGCACGCATGCATGTGCATGTATACAAATCAAACAACCAGTCTAATGATTCATATTCAGCATATTTAAGGTGACAGCTACACCAGAACGTAAACTCAGTTGTTCAAAGTTCCTTTTTTTTTTAAACTTTACTCAAGTACTGAGTGCTCTAGCAATAATTGATTTTTACTTCACAAATGTGCTGTATGCTTCAATCAGTGGGTACACTGCTGGCATGAGATTGATGGCTAGGTCAATGGTTTGCCGAGGGTCACCTTCAGACTGGAACACATGAAAAATCATCATCAGTGAATGCAGATACAATATATAAGGGTAACTATCATCAAGGCATCATCACATGGCACCTTATTTTAAATAATGAACAGGAAACACAAACACAATAACAGAAAAAAGTCTTCCACAAATCTTTCCTCAATTTGTAAGTAAGTTTTCTTCTACACTGTGTAAGAACCATTAATATAAGATGAATATTGTTTGTCTAAAAGCTACACATTCTATGAAAAAACAAATTTGAAAACGACATACTTCATGTGTGCCACATAAACTAGTTATTATGTTCACCTTGACTTAATGCCCATTTGTAAACAGAAATATCACCATGGAAAAGACAAACACAATATTCTAGAAGAACAGCACAATCCCAGGGTGACTATTATCTCCTCCTCACATGGCAATAAAATACATTACAAAATGCTCTTCAATAATATGCCAAAGATGTGCCTAATGCTGTACTAACATGACTGATATGGCTCTGTTGCAATGTCCAGACATAAATCCATAAAATGTAAGAGACAAGTAACATTCTCAGATTAAAAAGCCTATCATAATACTGAGTGCATCAAAACGTTAAAGTCTAGGAATGTTAGCTACTTTAATGAAATCTTGTCTGTAAAAACTCCTGCCCGAAACCTTTGCTCCTCATCTGACTCCCGCATTTTATCCCTCCCTCTCACAAAGACAGTCACATATGGACAACGGATGTTCTCCCTTTGTGCTACTCAGCAGTGGAACTCTCTACCACATCATATTCGCCACTCAGCATCTAAGGCCGCTTTCAAACGCTCTCTTAAAACATATCTTTTTACAAAATACTATTCCTGACTTGTACCCCATCTCTATGTTGTCCAGTGTCCCTATGTGTACCTCACTGTCTACTGGTTGTTATGTTTTCGTTCTATCAAATTGTACTGCGCAGAGAGTGCGATCTATCCTTTTCGTGATTCTGCGCATTATAAGTTCACATTATTATTATTATTATTAGAATGTGATTGAAAACACTGAATCTAGCAATGTTTATGATGGAATACATACACACACACTCTCTCTCTCTCTCTCACACATACACTCACTCACACACACACACACAATCCAAGTCCTACAGTTGATAAACCCATCCTAGTTATACCTGTGAAAGGAGAAATCTTAAGATGTCACTTACGGTGTCCTGGGAGAAGGCATCGTCCAGGGCAACATGTACTTTGGCAACAACTGCATCAAGGATGAGAATGCTGGAGAGACCAGGTAGCTCCTTTCTGGGCAGAACTTCTCTTTGAGTTATCACAGGAAGACTGGCCATCTGTTAAAAACAATTTATTGGTTGTCAAAGAATTCATGTTCTATATGCAACATCAGCTAGTGACAGTGACCATTTCTGTTAGCTCTCTGCCTACAAGAGACATCATTAGAGAAATTTATATTTACTACACACACCTGATAGGAAAAGAATGTTGTGTTAAAACAAAAAAAAACTATAAACCCACAATAAAGATATACATCACTCCCACAGCATTTTAAAGAGCATTTCTTAACCTTATTAAATAAATGCTGACTTTGTGATAAATATTTTCTTTTGTTTTCTAGTGGTAAATCTGAATGAAAGAGCATAAGTGACTGGAACAGAGATGCAGTCATATTTGTGACTGCCATAAACTACCCAAAAAAAATTATTTACACACTATATACAAACACGGAAAAATAATTCTTGAAAAGACTGAAGCTTTATTCTCTTGTTTAGTTACTTATCACAGTACGATGTATTTTGCAACACAACTAAACTTCAAGAAAATGCACGGGTTGCCGCTAACGCAGCATGATGAGTATCATGTTTTTTAGCACAGTAAATGGAGTGTCTGTGGCACCAGCTGTATCTCTTGCATTTCAACTGCCTGTCAAAGCTTTTTCAAAACATGTGCTCATGACACTTGCTTTGCATGACTTTTTCTTGTTGACTATAAACAACACTTATACAGTGGAAAATGATTTATTCCCGTCAACTTTACCATTAGAAAAAGGAAAGAAGCACTATCATTCGATATGGATACACATAATTACCTGATCTCTGAGGAATTTCATGGCCAGTCCTAGATCAAAGCTGATGTCGCTTGTGGCTTTGGTGGCAGCATTAACTTGGACATCCGCTTGCTGAGCAGTCAGGCCTTGTTTCAACAGGAAGTCCTGCAGTCAAAGTGCACACAAATAACACATGTAATAGGTTGTGTCTTGACACTGTCATTAATGCACATTGAAGCAGCAAAGCCAAACACTGAGAAGGTGCCCTGAAAATGCCAGGGCAAGCACAACTGATTTTTCCACATGACACCATACACAAGAACTGGAGTGTCACAAAATAAAACACAGATAAACCTCTTATTTATGGATCATTATGGAAGAGGGTAACACAACACCATAAGGTTAAGGTTTTGTTTAAATTATTTAACAGATCATTCTCCCATTGACCAGCTAGAGTAATGCCTCTTGACTTAGCCAAGTTACCTTGAGCTTACAAAAGATAATATCCTTAGAATTAAATATCATGGCCCCACTAGATTATTGTCCATGACTGAAGAGCTAATCATCTAAATCCTACCCACCTTCCAGTCACACTCTTTGGTCAGCTGAAGATGCTCACCTTAACCCAGCTGGAGAAGACTTTGTGAGAAAGTCTTGGAACCCAGCGCAAGGTGTGAAGAACATGGGCGCTGTCCATGGAGAAGGTGCCAGTTCCCAGGGATTCCACATAGTTGACAGAGGGAGGCAGGCAGGCCAGCAGTCGCCATACCAGCAGAAAATGGTAATGCATGGCTGAGGCATCCTTCAATTAAAACAGAAGTCATGCTCCTTTCTGATTTTGTTCCCCTTAAAAAATACTAGGTTCCAAACATTTTACAAGGAAATCCACTGAACAGGGGACATCTGATTATGATGCCTATGCAAATATTTTGAACTTTTCAAGACCATCAGTTGTTAGTGTTTTACGCCATGCCATCAACTAAGGCTATAATACGGCGAAACTTTTCAAGACAGAGTTTGAACCATGGCAGATCACTCCACTCTCAAAATGATACATTTTAAATCCATATGACACAAAAGTTCAGCTTCCACGGTATCATTAATTTCATGACAGTAATTACATTTGAGCTTTGCAGATCAAACAAAACTTCAATAGATTATATCATGTCACATAACAAATGTAAGCATATTTGTTAAAATTATCCTTAAAAATATTCTTGGTTCATACCAAAGGCGACAGCTTGGGTTTGGTGACATCACAGCATGATCCTGCCATGAGCAGTTTGATGCAGGCATCATACAGCTGTCCGTAGTCCACAGCATCATTTGACAATAGGCAGCTACTTGCCTGTAAACGGACACATTCGGAAAAAGCAAGATATTTAAGATTCATTAGCAAAAAAGTATTTACGTGGCTGATTAACTGGACACTCCAAGTGAAAAAGTATTTTCGTTTTTGGCTGTGCAGAAGAAAAAGAGCATGACTAAACACAGCTAGGTGGAGAGAGGGAGTTGTTGGTATTACTGTTTTGCTATCTTGCTAATTGTATATATCTTAGGGCATTTACACAGCATAGTTAATGTTATGGGACAGCTAACTCGTTTCTTTTGGATGTGCCATGTGAGGCCTGTAAAGTGCAATGTTGTTTCCTGCTGTCGATCATGTTCGCAGTACTGATTGCCTGCATATCTCTTCTTTTCTTTGTGAAGTTTGCCGCCTCTACTAAGGACAAGGTTGCATGCAGGTGGTCAGAGACAAACTGCGGCGGGAAGATTTATGCTTCGGCCTATTAGGTGCTCTTATCTTTAGAGTGATATAAGGTAAGGCTAGATAGCTAATAAAGTAGTGTGCTATCCTGAGTGAACTGGTGACATGACACCACTACGTTCTTCTGACGCCTATTTACACGTCCCGCTGCACCCATTAGTGGTCCGCTTCTGTGCTTGCCTTCAAGGCAGAGTTATTTTTTCAGTTTGCCATAAGGCATTTCGGGCTGGGCTTGGCACTGGATCAAGAATGCGGTTTTTCGCCTGTTCCAGATGAGGGCCTAGACAGCAGGGTCAGCTTATTCAATGTTTTGCCCCTACACAGCCAAATCGGCGCGTTAAAAAAAAAGTCTGACCTGGCCTAACTCGTGACTCTACTGACAGAGTCGGGTGATTGATTCAACCACTTCTTCAGAGTTGGTACATAAGCAGAATAATGGGCATAAGATTTCAGACACGGATCATTAGTGTCTCATTACCAGGAGCTCTCTAGCGCTCTACCAAGTCAGCGGTCAGCTTGTTTCTGATCTAGAAACAGAGAGTACGAAGAAGAAATTAAAAGTGCTGATGTAAGTACTGACTACTTACCAGCCCATCTATTCGAGGCACATCTTGGGTGTTAATGTCAGGTGGGCCTAAATTATAGAACCTGGGTTTCAGGGAACCCACTGCAACAAAAAATTGATATTTTTTCATCCTGTGAGCAGTTTTCTATTATAAATTATATTCAATGTACCATGTAACCACACCCCTTTGCACAGCTTAAAACAAGTTTCCTTACTGTTTTAAATTAAATATAAAGTGTGGCCTGGAAAATAGTAGAAAGATATACAAATTATTATATCCATTACCTTTTTCTATTTTAAGCCTTAAAAAAAACGACATCACTGGACATTATGATAAAGTGAAAATTTCTTTAAAATTTAATTTAAATGTACCATCTGGATTCTCATAGGAGACCAAGCTCTTGCGAAAGTTGTCTTCCACTTCCCGACAGGGAAAAAACTGTGTTGTGCGGGTGACACCAGTGGTATCACTACGACCCTGTGGCATGGTGTGGACAGTGAACAGATTCCACTGTACTTGGTCAATGAGAGCAAGAGGCGGGTCATAGAAATAATGCAGCATGTACTCGAACACCAGCATGAGGCGACTCAGTACCAAGGGCACAGTCTCCTCCAGCCGTCTGCAGCAAAAGAGGAATCACGCTTTGTCTCAAATCATTTACCTTGTTTGGCATCGACATACAAATAAGAAACAAAGCTGGCCTGTCACAAAAGCACACACCTGCATACACATTCAATCTTTATTGTTGTGACTGTTCCTGTTGCTGTGACCACAAAGCAAGCTTTTATAGCAAATTTTCTTCGGGTAGAGCCCTGCGCCTGATGGGGGCCCTGCACTAACAAGTGGACCATTGGGTTAAGACCCGTTATGTATGTTGTGCTGTCTTCCAAAGGCCCTGCAATTCTATTTGCCCAAGGCCCCGCATCCCCCTAGCACTGGCTCTGTTTCAGGCCAAGATTGTATAATATATATCTCCTCCCCATCTCCTCCCTAACACTGCACCTTCTCTCCTCTGAGCCACACTGAACTACTGCTGATGTATCAGTGCCTTCTACGTGATATGTTTTATTTTCATGACACAAGAGCTTTTGAATACATTCTTAAAAAAGACCTAAAATTTGCAGCTGAAGTACAGAAAAAGTGCATACAAAAAGAGTGTAAAAGTTTCAAAGTTATGTCATTGTCACTGGCACATTTATGAAAATTTTACAAATAATTTCTGGAAGTGTTAAAATTTAAAACTCACCTCAACTTTAAATAATTTTTTTTTTTTACCTTTCTTTCCCCTTCACCAAATCAGACACCTGATATTTTAACTTAAAACTAAACATTTGTAATAACTTTCAATAAAATGGTCTCTTATTCACAAACCTACTCTTATGCCCAATAACCATAAAACACTATCATAATGTATGCACCTACGAATACCACACAAGTGAAGTTCCAATACCTGACTACCCTGATACACCATCGAGGGAGCCCAGACATACCATCAAGAGCACCCAGACATACCATCAAGTGAGCGCTCAGTATTTCAGAATCCACAGATGCCATACAAGTGAGGTTTCAGTGTCTAAGCACAGTATTCTAGCACTAATGGCAGACACATACACTGAAGCACGCAGGCAATAATTATCAGCTTAATCAGCTTATAAGAGAGTCTGAGAGTTACCACTAATACCAATCAAGAAAACAAACAGAAGCCACTTTCTGGAAGCATTTCTTTCTTTTTCAGTGCAGTGATGAGCATTGTCCTATCTCAGATAATAACAATATCAGGGTGAAGGCCTTTATTAATTTTTCTTTAAAGTGCAATTTGGTGTACCTTGTGTCCATGTTGGCCACATTGGTGATGGTTTGGGTCATCTGGATCAGCAAACCTTTCCTTTGTGTTAGCTGCAGGCTATGGAACAGGAAGAGCAGCACCTGCAGATGCTCCACGTTTAGATCTGTAATCATTTAATCAAATAATCACTTTCCATCCATACGTAGACAACATATGGCTTTGGTACTGAGATTTTTTTAAAAATTATTTTTGGTTTTGCTAGTGAGCTAGGTGAGCCTACAGCAAACTCCTAATTACAATATAGTAAGTAAGAGCAATGAGCATTACTCTTGAGATACTGTCATTACATGAGCTTATCATCATCATGATGCCATTTGACGAAGTGAAAAAGAAAATACGCTCTGTGCAAGCTGGGTTAGCTAGATGGTGCCAGAGACTACCAGCATTCCAAGCTTCAACTTCCTTACCTTCAAACTGCTCGCTGCGGTTGTCAAAGACCATGATGGCCGACTTGAGGGAATTGAGAAATCTTGACCAGATGGTCATGATGATGGCGTCAGCATTGCTTTGTACAGACCTGGCCTCTCGTTCTTGCTGCTGTCGCATCAACAGGACTTCTACCAGCACCGCCAGGGTGTGCTGGCTGACCATGAGAGGCCAGGAGTCAGCCAGGTTGGCCATGGGGGAAATTCCCACCCCGAGCTGCTGTAGCAGGTGATCCTAAAAATCAACAAGTACACAGCCACATCAAAACCACTCCTAGTTTTCTCTTACGCTCCCCAAAAAGTATTTTTTCTACTGTTTATGTGGTTCCAAAACAAGCTTTTTTGGTGACTAAATTCCAAAATCTTAATAAGTGTATTAATGTCCAAAGAATCTGTATCTTTCCAATCAATGAGGATTTTTAAAAAAATTATTGCTTTGGCAGCCTTAAGAGGCCAGCATCTTACCTGCAGCACCTCTGATAAGCATTCTGTGGCAATGAGACTGTGGCAGAATTTGGCTAAAGCCACTGAAATTTCATCATACACTTTATCTGAAAGGAGGAAAATCAAACAAGCACAAAAATTTAAAATTGCAAATGTCATAGAAATTATTATCCCTAATAACATGTTCCAGGCAAAACTATCCTCTTTGAATCCACAACTCACACAGATCTATTTTGCTGACCGTTGGATGAAAAAGACCGAAATAGAAGAAACATTGTCCTAGTTGGCATGTGACTGCTAACATAACAGGACCGACAACAAAGATCTCTAAGCAACAGGAGATGACATTGTCAATTATCTAGAGATGATGATGTGTGTATCAAGAAATGATGACACGCATCTGTCAAACATTTATCAAGAGACGACACAAATTTCTTCAGCTTACTCCCTTCCCTGGCCCCCAACCTCCCAGAAACTTTTCCCCCTGCAGATGGTATAATAGCATCCTCTAAAAGTTTAAAAAAAGGGTGAAACATCCTCATTGCCATCCAGAAATAAGACTACTGAGACACTGCAAAAACAATGTACAACCATAAAGGATAACATGAATGAAAATGGTTTGCTTTATCTCAGACACCAGTTCACAACACTTCAGCATAAAACATGGACCTCTTGAGCAAGAGTAAAAGCACCTAACATCATTGGTGATGATGCAGAACAAAATAACCATCAATTCCCATCATACAATGCTGTTTGCTGTTGCTTTATACAGCTCAAGGTCACATCTGCTGCACAATTTTGCAAAATCCAACAGTAGGATGGACAGGAATAAATGCTGGAGAAAACATACAAGCAATATAAATAAGGAAAGTGGATCCGACCATTCTCACCGTGTCCTGTGCGAGTAAGCTCTCGGTCCAGATCACGAACAAGGCAGGCCAGACAGAGAACGTGATCTTCATTCAAGGAATTCCTAATGGAATAACCGTTTAGAATCAGGAACAAAAGCAACAGCCACATACCTACATTATTCTGAAAGTTTTTGTCTACTACAGTGTTTAACACCTGATTAAAAAAAAATATGTAAAGTTCAAAAGTTGTCAATGAAAAATGCTAGAATATGACATTTGTTAATTCTCTTTTCTGAAAAGTAATATTTTGCTAACGCGTGATTGTGGGCTGCTGTTAAATGCTCAAATATTAATACCACCTCAAGAATTTGTTCTCCAAATTTCTCACATCCTAGTTTGCAAAAATAATTTATAAAATACAATGATAAAGAAACAACATACAGAAAAATAAACTCATGAAAAAAAATTATAAGCCTTGTTTAAGGAAGAAAAGTGTATACAAAAGCTTACTTGAGAAGTTTGCGAATGTCAGAGTCTGTAGAGTTAATCAAGCATACGTTCATGAAGCTTAGGATAGTGGATGCCAAGGTGATAAACTGAAAAAAATAACAAAATAAAAAAATAAAATAGCAAACAACTGGCACTGCATTACCTTCCCCTGACATATTTTCACGCATATGAATCCACATGCACAGGAAAATACATTTTTCATGACATTTTCTTAAAAAAATATTACTTTTATTAAATAATTGTTCTAGGTTGCAGTTGCTCATATCACCTCCTGTAAAAGCTAGGAATACACAATGCCCATACCCCATCAGGTTCTCGTTTGTCAGGCACCAAGACAGGTGAGTCTTCTGAGGGTTGGCGACTGCGTTTTGTGTCACCTTGCACTTCTAATCGTGGGGCATCTGGTGATGTCACAGGAGGTTCTGTTGGTTCTTCTGGAGACAAGGTTCCTTCCAACCATTCACCAAGAATAGGTTCCGAGTCGTCATCTGAGGGCATTTCAAAGAAATCCTCTTAATGTCTAAGATCAGAGTCCATTTCATGGAGTTCAAACATGGTGCATGCAAGACAGTGAATGTGTGGCAGGGGATGGGGATGAAGAAGAGAAAGAATGGTGTTTGATGTCCAGCCAGCAACTGAGTTATATTATAGCAGTACAGCACAGCAGCCAGTCCTAGAAATAGATGTTACAGACAATGAACAGCATGTCCATGATGAGATCTGAACCCAGAAAATCCAATCCTCATTGTCTTGCTAACAAACACTTAAAACAGCTGCATTACCTCGATCTTTTGGCCACTAGAAACTGAGGTATTTTCTCAAAGCCATCTTTCTACTGCTTATCACCCCCCACCACCTCTCTCTCACTGCCTTTCCTTTTCTAGCCCTTTTCAAGGGGTCAAGTAATTGTTCAACAGCTGGGTCAACCAGCGTATGTCTGCTGCACCACATGGCTATCAAACCAGCTAGCATGTGCACCTCTGACCATAAACACCAGTGCTCAAACCACTTGACTAACCATTATTCCAGTGAGAACATACAAACAAGCAAAAAACAAAAAGATGTATGACAACTGACCTTCCTCACTGCTATCTTCTGTAGCGCTGAAGTCGTCTTCATAGAACGTATTAGAATCTGAGGTACTGCTGCTGCTGGTTTCTGCTGTCTCTGAGCCCTGTTTCAAACGCTTTAGCATCACTGCCTGGAATAGCATCATGCCACAGAGAAAGAACACTTTAAGTAAATTTCTTTTCTATAATTACTTCGTGATATGATCATAAAGTTACTCTACTACCAATACAAATGTTAGCCACAAAGGAACCTTCCTCTCTGAAAATGAACTCAAAAGAAAGCAAGGTATATCCTTCATGCCCAATGACTTACCGTTGAATTCTCCCCACCATATCTTTACAAGGCCTTTGTGCCAGAGTGTGCCAGTACATACTGGCTTTTGAATTCATTCTTAGGAAGGGTTGGGGAGGGGAGAGATCCAATATTTCCATTAGTAACAGAGTAACTTCTTTGGTCATGTCATTAAACTGAAGAAGAAATGGACATACATGCTTTTATGATACACTCAACATATATATATATATATTTTGCAACCTGTACCCATCAACAAGATATGATCAGAATTTAAAATTAAAAAAAAAAAGTTTGGAGGATGCAGAAGACTGATGCCTAAAAATCTAAAAAAGATGAAAGAAGTTCCTAATTTTACCCTTTTACCATAGTAACTAAAAAATAAGACCAAACTACTCACAACCAATTGCTGTTTTTTTACCTATTTCCACGACACTCTAGCCTGCCAAGATGGCTTAGGAGTGGAACCAGGTTTCTCTGACTCACCTTTCTGAAAGAAACTGTCACAAGATTGAAAAGCAGGTCAGCTAGTCCGATAGTGGCAAGAAGTTTGCGCACACGATGCCATGCTGACATGGAGGTCAAAATCTTGATTTCCAGCCCTGCCTTACTTTCTGTAGCTGGAGTCTGCAAATTTTCATGGCATGGTTTCAGTACATCATAAGAGCCCAAAGAATAATCTTTAAAAAAACCTGTTCTGCGTTCTTTAAAACACTGGCAATATTTACTCGACTCAGGGATGTATTCAAATTTTCCCTTTTGCTATGAGGATATGGCCTTACGTCTTTTTTGTATTTCTTTTTACACACTAAAAAATTACTGGAAGTGCAAGACTGACCTCAAGATCTCCAAAAGAGCCTTCAATCTGAAGGTCATCCAGAAGTGATGTTAGTAGCTGTATGGCATTGGAGCCAAGGGCAACTGCAGCTACGCTAAATCCCTGGTGTGCGCTACACAAATATACATTCAGTTTGTGAGAGCTTCCAGAGAGCTCTAGACAGTCCCCACCCCGCCCCCAACTAAAAGTCTGGGATTACGATATAAAGATGATTATAAAGATAAGAACAAGAGAAACTCCCTGAATAATCTACTGTAATCACATGTAAATGTAATTAGTTTATCCATTTTGCAGGTAAGCTGTCTCTGTCTATGCTTATCTGGTTGAGCTCTAATGTGTTTCCAGGTCTACTTAAAAGAGACACATTAAAGACCAACCTGAATGATTTGCGTTTTTTGCAGATATCGGTAGATATATGCGATATAAACCTAACCTGTAAATTTCAGCCTCCAAAAACCATCCGTTAATTAATTATCCACTAGCAAAGTACGCGATTTGCACCAGCGATCAACGAGCGGCGTTAACAGTGTACTACGTCACACTAGTGCACCATTCACAACATTGGCAGCAGTCAAAATCAAACAGAGCGAGAATGAGCGACAGTTCGGATTATTCAGACGTTTAAAGTCTGCATTTCTCGTGCTAAAGTAACAGTTTTTCAGAACCACGAGAAATGCAGACTTTCAACGCCCCAATAACCCAAACTGTCGCTCATTCTCTCTCTCTGATTGGTGTTGAAGGCTGTCAATGTTGTGAATGGTGCACTAGTGCACTAGGACTCTGTTAGCAGTGCCTGTTGATCGTAAGTGCGAATTGTAGCAGATAATTAATTAACGGATGGGTTTTGGAGGCTAAAATTTACAGGTTAGTCTTATATCGCCTATATCTACTGATACATGCAAACATTGCAAACCATTCAGGTTGGTCTTTAAAAATTAGTCAAAATGTAATGTGTTTTATTATAGTTAAATAACATTTTCCTCTGACTTCAGTGTTATATGAGAAATTTTCCCCCAATGATTCACAATGACTGTAGCATGCAAAATGAGTTGGGGACACTTTCGAGTTAGTGCCACTTTCGCTAAGATTTTATTGCAGACATTTCTACTATCACTGAACCCCAGTTGTCCAAAAACTAAAACTAAAAAAAAATTCCTCTTCTACCCATGTTAAAGAGCTGTATTTGTTAAAAAGCACATTATTATCAAACCTAAATGTAAAACACTCTCAGAAGAATGAGATTGCAATTCAACATTTTGTCAGTATAAATGACAAATATTTTTAACAAAATGTATGGCCATACCTCTTGCTAGAGCTTGGTCTTGTGCCAGTACTTGAAAAGTCTTTGGGTTTGTGAGTGGCACCTTCAGGGCCTGGACGTTTACCTGAGTCTCTTCTTTCCAGTATCACTGCTGGAGTCAATGACAGGATGCCCTGTAAGCCTTTCATCAGCACCCATGCTGCAATCAGGTTCAGGTTTTGGGCCACCTGGCAAGCAAATGTAAGCCAATTCCATGCTTAACAAAATAATGACCTTCCTATTTACAGTCATCAAAATAATAACCTTGCTATTTACACCAATTATGTGTTACAAATAAAAAAAGATAAATATAAAATATATCACAGAATACAGTTATCTCTCGCAATGAAATGTCCATATTTAGTGGTAAAGTATAAGTTATATTACACTTTAGTAATGATGTACAAACATCTATAGCTAGTAGCGAAATATAAATATGAAAGCTAATGGGATCAAGATCCAGGACACACAGAAACAGATAAATGTATACAAGTTAGTAATAGCAGACTTTCTAATGTGTGGAAACTTACATTTCCGCCAGCACGAGTAGAATTGCGAACTGCCACTGACACCGTGTTAAATATTTCCAGCTGAAAATAATTAAATAATAAAGATGCAAGCATATAAAAGTTAGAAAGAATATTCATACTGTTTGTATCTCTCTGATTCATCAGGTTTATCATATCCAGGAGAATGCCCTTATCTGTAGCTAGCAATTCACAGAAAAATGTCAGCTGAATAGCAGATTCTGACGAGTTTAATCAAAAAGTAACTGTCTTCATTAGTACATGTACACACACGGAATTTTTCTCTCTTTCACCTTTCCTAGACGATTATAACTGCGAGTAACATTAAAGAAAGGTGTCAACATTCTCTGTCTCATTTATGCAGGCATGTACATCGTCCAACTTCAGTAAAAGCATTGAAGGTAAACAGATTTTAACATTTGCTGAATTAAAATAATATGGATGCTGCACATCTGAAATCTTCCAGTTCAAAATGTTCATCTCTTACAATATTTTCTTACAAAAGATATTGCACAACACATGCAAGAGAAAGACTGGGAGAGATGACAATTTAAAAAAAAAAACTTGAGTTGGAGAATAATCTTACAGATTTCTGCACAATGGCTCTCCCATAGCCTTCAATCTCCTCATCTTTACTAGCTGGCTGAGCAGCTGTGGCTGGTTTCACCATGTTAATGATAGTATCGGCAGTGGCAACAGTAACTGCAGCATACAGGCAGCTTAGTGTGCACGTCACAATTTTTTCTAGCCGTTTAGGTGTGAGGGGCTCCAAAACAGGCAAGGAGTAGGCCATCCACACCACCGTTATGTCACTCAAGATTGGCTGGTAACTGTAGACAAAGACATACACAACAGTAAGACAGCCATTATGCACGCATTTGCATGTGTCACATGCAGGCCTATTTATGCAAGTGTGATGCAAACAACCAACAAAGGTTATTGTAAAAAGTATTTACATAAATGCATAGCTAGTGCAGCTCAGTTTATGGGGTTATTATAGGCACCCTGACAATCTAAAAAAAAATACAAACCCTACAAGATATTAAAAAAAATAAGTATTTAAAATTTTATGCTTATATAAGCAAATATATATATATATAGATACACATGCTTAAGCATTCAACAACAAACCCTCAAAACTTTATTTGAAAATCATGACTAAAGTTAATGTATTTGGAAGGCAAGTATATGGACTTTCATGTGCCTATAAAATGTTGAGTTTTATATAGCTTGTGTTCTTTATTCTTTAATAGTTTTAACTGATCAGGGGGCCAAATAAATGAAAAACAAAACTGAGTGTTAAAAATACAAACATTTTACATACATTCTTTTCTGAAATCATGCAATCATGCATGCTAAAAGTATACTTTAATATATCCAAATAGTGCACGTGTGCAAAAGTAAATCAATTTATCTGGATGAAAAGAAAAAAGAGTACCAAGATTGTAAGTAATGCGCAGGCCATTACCTGTTTCTGGTGGTCAGGGCCTCGGACAAAGTGGCAGGCAAGAGGAAGGCAGAGCCTGCTAAGGCCTCCTTGTACCTCTGCTGGTACTTGCTAAGGAAGAGCAGCTGTGCACAGGTGTCTACTAGAATGTTGGCCCCATTCAGTTGCAGCAGGCAAGTGCAATTTTTCCGACCAAATGCTGGAATCACTTCTTCAACCGTCTCCACTCCAGCTGCAGGAAGATGGGTTTCTCTTTCACTGCCTTGTCCTGTGTCTATACCACCATCTGATTTGGCAACCATGACTGGCATCACCTGGTCAAAGACCGACGTCATCTGGTCAAAAAGGTTGCTGCCAGTGTCCAGTCGAAGCAATTTTTTTTCCTTCTGTTCTGGGTGCTCTGTGGATTCTGTGGAAAGAAATTATGTCATTTTTTTATTCTGCCTACCAAGCTGGCTAAACAAGTCTAATGACAATACTAATATTGCTTTCTAAAAACTTGCAGCCATTATGCAATACCATACTTCAAAGCCCATACAAGCCCTTCAAAGGAATGCTCTTCAATGTAAATTTACATGTTCACACATACACAAGCATGCATGAGGAAGTTCTCAGTATGGTTAAAAGCAAGCCTCTTGAGCTGTCACAATGGTAAAGCTATAAAAGTGTGTCTGCATCAATAATGTCAATAATGATGGAATTAACACAAGCTTTTATCAAAGTTTGTGTCCTTGCCCTTGAAAAAAAAGTGTACAACTGATTTTGCTTTGATTCTTTTTAACACCTTTTATCTTGACTGAGCTCTTTTTATCCATATGTAGTCTGCACAGAATCACTTTGCTTTTTTCATTTTTAACAACTGTTTAGTGTAGTAGGTTCAAACTGCCATGGATAACAGATCCTATCCAATTTTTTTTTTTTTTACATTAGCCTCTTTTACAAGCCAGAGCAAGACCCGACAATCTTCACATGCTTGGAGTGTTTGTAAGCATACAACAAGAGATCAAGCATAAGACATTCTTCTCTTCATCCCTCAGGTGATTTCAACTCCATGCATCAGGAATGCTCGTTTTGAACATGTACTACTGAAATACATCCCTTGTTAACAATGCCCAGTAAATCAAATGTAACAGCTATCAGACACAGCCATTTAATTTCCTGCAATGTTAAACATTCATGGTAAATGAGGCTGTATCAGTTCTGTTGAGGAATAAAACAAGTTACCCCATTAAATCATCAAGCTAGTGGTATGAACAAAGGGGTGATGGCGCTGCACATTGCTTGTGCACATGGAGTCTATCAAATTGTTTTCTTTGAAAACTTTATAAAGTTGTTCAATTGAACTGAGAAACAGTGAGCCCACAAAATCCTCTGATGTTTTATGTCATGAATAAAAAGATTTTAATATATGCAAGGATGTAATTTTTGTTACCTTAAAATCTAATAAAAACAGACAAGATCTGCATGTTAAAACCTTCAAGGGCTTCATTATGAGTAATCTGGTTTGTTGTTTGTTGTTTGCTTATTGCATTTCAGCTGATGCCTCTTGCTCATTGTCTGATATGACTCTCTCACATTATAAGAGTTCCCCTAAAATTCTGGGTAAAGTGTATCATACTTTTATGTCACTATAAAGACCTACAGAATCCAAACTATAAGCACTACCATTGGGTATGGGAATAAAACTACAACCAACTCTGCAGAAAGCAATGATTGCAAGAATTAGAAGACTTAACACTCCAAGTTGTAATCAGTGCTACAAATATTGCATAATTTTAAAAAAATTATGCCATAAATCTATGTGAAATAGCTTTGTAACGTTTATTACACAGCATAACTTTACAGCATATTTGAGTCAAAATAAAACAGTCATAATTAAAGAGTTTAACAAACCACAAAATTCCCAACCCAAACAAACACCACACCAGCTATCATGTACAGAACTCTAAATCAAACCAAACAGTCAGCATTAAAAATAAATCTGGCTCTGAGGCAAAAACAGTTCAAACAAAAGGCTGTGAAAATGCAATCAAGAGCTGACTGTTAAGAACATGCAGACAAATTTTCAGTTTCATTGAGAGGGATCAGGCAATTTTGGAATGTAATATGGCATTCGAGGCTCACCTTTTCGTAGTCTAGATAATTTGGTCACTGTAAAAAGAAGCCAGTATGTACCTGGTACTTGGTGGGGCAATAGGCATACAATCAGAAATAAATTCTGTCAAATGACGAGGTGGCAATATAATTTTTATCTCCCTTACTTACTCCCTTACATCTATTGAGTGAGAACCACTTTTTTTTTTTTATTTAGCTGTACTGTATATTAACAGCTTACACTTTGTTAGCAAGATGCTGCACAGCAGATGTAATCAATGTGATAAAAGCTTTCCCACATGCAGCTAGATTTATGATAGTGCACATTTAAAGCAGACATCGCTTACAAAATGACCAAAAGCTATTACAGTTTGTAACCTCACCAGTGGCATCTGCATCCCCCCGAACCACTGATGGTTGCTTAGAGGCCTTCAGCATGGAAGAAAATGTAACAATATCTGATTTGCTTAAGCAGCCATTGCCTTTGCAAAGTCCCTGGATCAAGATCATCAGGTATTTCTGGAACAATAAACAGGAAATTACTTCCTTATCCTGACTGTAAAAAAATCAAAAGCTTTTTTCCCCCAAGATTTATGTTCTTTTTATTAAGCAATGTGAAAACTTGTTTACAGAATACAAAAATAATACTTACAGGGCAATTCATATAAATTTAACAACTACGTAGTCATAATCTACAGATTTGGCAAAACTGTATGTGGCATACTGACCGGTTCTAAGCAAAATAAGTTATTAGCAATTGGTATAACAACACTTAAGGTCTTCATGAGTAATACAACATTATATTCTTTATTTCATAATAATGTGTACACAATTCCAATGCTTGTTGTTGTCTTCTCCCATTACAAAGTCAATAACAGATTACACAATCAGTATGCTTGATAGGTGGTTTTCAAACAGCAGCACAGGAATAGAACATATATTTATATATATAAATTGGTGTGAAAACAATACACAAGTAGTAATAAAAATGTGTGGTATTTTAAACAACTTTTTAGTACTGAAGGTCAACAGATTAACAACATTAAACATTAACAAGAATTCATGAACAAGAAATGTTATGAACAGATCACCTGTGAAATGGTGCAACTTTCGGTAAATGACTGCAGCCGCATGAGAAGGAAGCGCAGGAGCACCCTGCATGCCGAGGTGACCTGGCCAACACTGGATTTGGGCACTATAAACACAAAAGTCATCAATGACATTGTGAAATAATAATAGCAATAATAATGATTTGACACACACACGTCCCTCACAGTGAAAGCTTTAAGCACATTGCAATGGCAAGGAACATGTCATCGTAAAAGACCCCAAAAATTTTAAGAAGTTAGCAGATAAACAGACCAAATGCCAGAGCCAGTCCTTCAGAAATGCGACATAGCCAAGGAGAGCTCTCTGGGAGCAAATGTCTCATTCATCTTAAAGGGTTTCCTGAAAGTTTAGCTAAGCAATTGTAAATAAGAAAAAGAGATCAATAAAAACAACCAAAAGACATGAGAGGGGTGGTGAACAGAGGAACAACATCCAAAAAAAGAGAGAGCAAGTGGGTGGTGATGAGTTCAGAAAACAACGTGAAGTCAAAGGAAATAGCCATATTCAGAAGAATCCAATTGAACATTGATTTATCATACATACCACTATTAAATTCCAGCAGCACAACTGCTAATTATCAAATAAGCTATTAAAAGTATTACTAAAACTGTCAAATGTGTGAAAGCTCATCAGAAGTATGGTTTGACACAAGGAAAAGTCACAACTAACTCACCACTAGTGTGTTATACAGGTATAGATCTAAGAACACAAACTGGTTCCAGGGACAACAGCTTGATCTTTAAAGTTTTATTTTGATAACGTATGCACAATTAACCAATCAACAAAGGCCAGGAATATGAATCATCCACTGCTGCTATTACCACAAACTGCTACAACTGATATTGTCAGTGTTAGCTTCTATACCAAATGTGTTGATTCTGCAACAAGTTACTGTCAAAGCCTGTTTTAGGACTTAGATGTTACAATAATGGATCAGATACAAAAAAGAAAGATATAGTAAAGACGTAATATCAGAAATACCTCAGCATTAAGAAAACATGAATGAGTTCTTGACCCAGGACAATAAAAAGCATGACAGAAGGACAAGATCATAAATACTAGGGATACAAGATGCAAAATTTCTTGAGTGCACACATAAAGTCATACTGACACTGGAAACAGAGGGCCAGAGTTACGGAATCCATTCTACAAAGGGGAGCAGAGCAAGGAATGAAGCATGGAGTTGTGTGCCATTAATGAACTGCCTTGAATGAACTAGAAGATACTGATATTCCAGTTTTTGCATTAGGTTACAGTTAGGTCTAAGATTCCCAGTGTACTTGACTGACTTTGTGGTATATCTGTTGTCCAATCAATCTTCATTTATTATTATTATTATTATATTATATACAGAAATGCAAAACACTTGTCTGGTACTTTTGACAAATTAACCAAATAGAAGGTCCACCTGAAAATTCTGTTAACTTCCTTTTCGATAGCATTCAAGAACAATGTTCTTGACAGCTACAGTCTCAATTATATTGTTCTGCACATTAGCGTCCACGGCCAAAGTGCAACTGATAGTTGACAATCAAATGGAAATAGCCCTTATAGCCCAGACATGCAAATTTGTTCCAGCAGTCTGTATAAATAATACCTCCACGTTTAGCCTACTACTTGATTAAACTAGTTAGGGTGTCTATTGTTCTGTCACGTATTGCAACTAAAAATAAACGTTAAATGCTGAAGCTATACTTGCCATCGTGGAGATAAGGAGCACTAAACAGTCTACTATTTATTTACATGTTATCAATCAGACCGTTCCTTTATATCCTTGAAATATTCTCTGTATGTTCTCTCCAGGTCTCTATGTTCTTTGTCTGTTTCTCAAAATTTAATCATGATTTCTCATCAAAAAGAAAACTCAGGAAAAGCACTCTTTCTCTTGTTTTGGCCCTGTAGTCTGGAAAAACTTACCTTTCGCTGACTTATAGATACTACAGACCATTTCAAAAAGTCTTGAAACCATCATTTTTTTATTCTGTGTACCAGTCCAAACAGTTACTTCCTCTTCCCCCCAAAACAAACACACAAACACAATTTTTTTTTCTTTTGGTGAATTTGTGTACATATGTTTGAATGAATATATTGGCTGATTGCATGACAGGTGTTTGAGCGAAAACTTGTTTTTCACTTGTTATTTACATCTGACTGTATGACTGGATAGACAGAAGCATTTATTTTTGAGTGTTTCTTAGTTATTTTTTTAGTGCCATGAGATTCGACAAGTGAGAGAGATATGTACATATAAATCTTCATTATTATTATTACCTAACCTTATACTGTCATTTTTTTGTTAATCAAGAACCCAGTCCTTTTTTTCCATACTCACTGGAACTGCATTCTGCACTCAGAAAATGCGCTGCTAATGCCACAAATGAAGAATAGAATGGTTCATAATCTTTGTCATGCTGAAGGATGTCCTTCTCACTGCAAAGATATGCAATAATAACAATTTATAATGTCTCTTTTGTAGGCTCTTCAACGAGATCACCTTTTTTTAATGCATGTCTGTTATAATTAAATGCAGCAAAACGAATCTGGTAGCACTTTCGAAATCCGTATATGTATCGATCGACATTAATACTTCTTTATTATTATTCTGTCCGCTTTAAAGTTCGGATAGAAAGATGCAGTCGCTAATGTTATGATCACAAGCTGTAAAAGCTGGGCCCTAAATCGCAATCTCCTTTTTTCTTTATTATACATTCCGTCTGACATCTCCTCTATCTGAATCAACAGCATGACAATGTGTAAAATTTCGAGTCTGTCCATGTTTAATAGCAAATTTTATTTTTAAAATTCAAGAGTATTTCCAGTAAACGGGGTCCCGAGCCTGTCCTCTGAAGGCGAAAATCGATAATGCCAGACGCTTCGTAAACGGCTTACAGTACTACGAGACGCAAAATCGAAATCACCGAAAAATGTTTATATAAATTCAGCACAGTGCAGCTGTGTCCTCCACAAGTAGAAGCACCTAATTTACCTGCGTATTATAGCTTTCGTAAACTCTGGTATATCGGTTTTGGGGAATGACGAATACGAAGCCGAAAGTAACGGTTTTATTGCCAATGACCAAGGAAGTCCTGTACCAGACGCCATTTTTCTCTTCTCGTTCAGTTGTCGCGATCTTTCCGAGAACAGGGGCGCCTATCACCACTACAGTGAGGGTTGGCTGCCGTGGGTTCGGATCTCGCCTCGGGCACGCTGCTGATCTGTCTCTGCATGTGGTATCTGTTTACGGGGCTGGCTTCTTTGCCGTGATATAGCCTTCGTTTATGATAAAACACAAGTTCCTCCCCCGCTTCCGAGACCTGTCTACTAAGAACAACATCCAAAGTATTTCAAAAGTGCTGCACACAATTAATTATTATAAAGCTTGTGAAAATCCTTACTTATTAGGATTATTCTTTGTTGTTAATTCTTATAGTTGGTACTTTCAGAGCTGTTTAAAGAATTTTGTTGTCGCCTATATTATTTTAGAGGTCTTTCCGATTATGTAAGCTCAGGTACTGCTAATGAAGCACGTATATTCTAACACACCCCTCCTACTTCTCACATGCGCCTATCTGACCCATCTGCGAGTGCAATAAACGTTAAGCGAAGAGACATCACCCAAGCAACGCATTTTTTTTTTTAAATATCTACGACACAAAACAAATTTTTACATGGAAATCGTTTCAGATGGTCCCTATGAGAAAGAAGGTCGTGTTGGTGTTAAAATGTTTATCTCCCCCTTCACTGAAAACGGTCAGCTTCGCACCACGGAATTATATAATGTAACTCCGTGCTTCGCGCACTGCCATTTGACTGGTTGACCGTCTCGTGGGGGATATATCACCTAGTCAACTACGTTAATGCATATTGAACATTCTTTGGAGAAAGATCGACAATTTTAGTAACCGGATAGTACCGTCAATGTTCAGGATTGTGTGTGGAGAGAGAGGGGGGGGGGAGTACCTTTTGGGGTTTGTTGGCATATAATGAAGATGTGAAGCTTGTCAAAATTGAAGCCTATATGGCATACACACCTGAATAAAGTAAATCTACACAATCAAAAAAAAAAGAAGGTAAAAAGACCTTTTCACAGAATTAAGTGGTTACCATATATACCATGCAGCTTCTTTCTACATATATATATATATATCGATCGAGAGTTGTCTTTTGGGTGTGTGTATATGTGTGTTTGGGAAGCGGGGTGTTAAATAAATTGAACCCAAACCTCTGAACACTACTTCTTTTTTTTCGCGAGAGATTTGTGCATGAATGGTCATGGTAGTTATAAGAAGAAAAGACAATCAATCCTCTTTGTGCTATTTGCACATAAGGCCTCAACCAGAGCCCGCCACTGATGTCGATCGGCTGAAACCCACTCCAGGCGACCCCATGTCCAGCCTTTTCCTTTCATCTCCCTTTCCACTGTTCTTCTCCAGGTTTCCTTTGGGCGGCCTCGTTTTCTTCGGCCGTCTGGAGTTCATCGTATGGCGATTGTGGAGAGGTCTGCTGTCTGCTGGCGGAGCACATGTCCAATACATCGCCAACGCCTTCGTTGAACCTGTGTGGTGATGGACTCGGTTTCAGTTCTTCGGTGGAGTTCTTCATTGGTGATGGTGTTTGGCCAAAAGATGTTAAGTATGCGGATAAATATATAGGGCACCTCTTAATCATGTTAAAATTAATTCCTTCCACTTTTCCTTCATATCTTTTCATAACGGTAATATGACAAAAGCAAGTTAATCTACGGTTAATCTGCGTGATGTCTTTCTTATACGTTTCTTTAGAGTTTACTATTTACTGTCTGAAACGTGCAGTCTAATGTCAGGGTCATTACCATTTATGTACTTTTTCTCATCATCATATTGCAATTTTTGTATAGATACTTCACCCATGACAGTGCCAGTGCCAGCGGTTACTTGTCCCAATGTGTTATGCTGGATTATAATGATTGTATATAGGGCACTGCAATTTGTTAAGCTGACATGATTGTAAATAAAATGTTGAAAATAAAAAAAATATATAAGGGGTTATGGTAAGCTGACACAATGCAAAGGGCATGCAAGAGAATGTAATAATGTAAAAGCTAACACTTCCATGTATCCTTGGTATTATTTAAATGTGGTCCACCTATTTTTCACTGTGATTCTTAAGACAGTTATTTAGTCATGTATTCATGCAGCCAACATCATCTCAGGATTCCCAACTTGTTTAAAAAGACGTTTTTATATAATTAATAAATTTAATATATAAATATATAATTATTTTCCCTAATTATTTCTTCATCATCTAACTTTTTGTTACTGTTATTTTTTAGGAGTCTTCAATAGAATAAGCTCAATGGGAAGATGATATGCAATTATCAGATGAGGATATGCATTACAATTGTCTGGTTGACTACCTATATAGTCTGCCCTACTCCTGTTATGAAGAGGTTCTGTTTTGATGTATAATGGGATGCATTGTCTACATAGGTATCTCCGTTAGCGGTATTAGGCATTCAGCATTGGTTTAAGAATATCGTGCTTATTTCTCAAAATTCTTATATTTTAGTTTACTGAAAGTTACTATTAACTGAAGAAAAGTGATTTTTATGGCACTGATAAGACACCAGTATAACACCAGATATACCTCCCATGAGCATTACTCATAACAATAATCCACATAATTCTAGTCCATTTCTAACCCTTTCTTTCACTTTTTTTTCATCTGTTGACTATTGTTATTGCTCATCTTCCTCTGCAGATTCATAAAACTCTCAGTCCTTACTGTTTGTTCCATGATTCCTCTTTGCCTCTTCTGTTTGTCTTTTATTTCTGTCTGCACAGTTGTTTATCCTTCCATCCTTAATAATTGCTGTCCATGTCTCATCCTTAATTTGTCTCAATTATTGAGAGTATGCTCCTTCAGGAGTGCAATCATGTGGTATATAAATCATACATTTATTATTATTTATTACTATACGCATGCTTAATATCAAGTACCAGTAGGCTTTAATTCACCTGGAATGCTCAAAGTGTTGGCCTTGAAGGCTGTGCACTGTGATAAACCTAAAAATTAACAAATGAAAGAAGACATCATACAGTATCATGAAGAGATAAGTACCACCACCATTCATGCACATTTACTAATCACATTTACAAAGATCTGCTCATTTTCTGCTCAAAGATCTGTACTCAAAGAGATATTTGCTTTTTTATTGGTCTCTATAAAAGGTTTCTCTACCACTTAAAAAAAACAAGTTCAGTTCCATGCACAATGCTACACTTTACAGAAAGCATGCATCATAAAATGGCTGCAAAAAAAAGACAAATCTTCAGTTCTAAAACAAGTCTTTCACAAACTATTGTCTGTGGTGCAAAAGAGTATTGGATATCACTACAATGTAGTGACATTTTTTGCCTTCATTAAATAATTTTCATAGGACTGCATTATAAGTTACAACATTCTCAGGCTTGTAGTGATAGAAATGTTGAGGTAATATATGAGACTGTTTTAAAGTGATATCGCAGACCCTTTTTCTGATAACATGATTCTCTATCACTTGGACCCCTATAATCATTCTTTTAATTATTCACAGAAGCACATTCGAAACAACTCCAAGGGACCAAGGTAACAAATATTCTATACAAAAATTAACATTTTTAAATCTAGGATGTAAAATCTCAACATCTATCATGTGTTTTGTGTTAATGGTAACAAAACATTTTTGAATGTACACATTTCCTTGCTCTAAAGTATAATAAGTTCCAATGTGGTCAAGGTTCTAAAGCACAGTGTGGCATTCAAATCATCAACAATAAAGATAGTAGCACCCTGAAAATAAGGCATCAGACAAGTCTTCTCGTATAATAACTGTGATAAAAAATTCCTAAAATCAACAAACAGTTCCAAGTTTATGTTAAAAAAAAATATTGTAAATGCTTATAATTGAAGACTAAGCACACTGTAAAAGATCTTGTCATTTAAAAAGTATCTCCAGATAAAGATGGTAAAGGTAAGAGTTTCAGAGTGAGGGAAGCAACAAAATCACAGAAAGTTACATCAATAATACTAGCTCTTGTCTGCCCATAACTTTACTCAAACGTCACATTTCCAGATATTTTCAATTTCAACACAAAATGGTTATTTTCACTGTCCAAACTAACCAGAAAGATTCTACCATCTTCGTTTATAAATAAACTATCACTTGATTAGTTCCAACAAAATTCTTATTTTTAACATCTGTCTTGAATATTAAAAAAATCAAGACTATATCGCAAGGCTCTGTACAAAAACAGCATGAAAATGAATGACAGCTCTTTCAATCCACAAACAAGAATGTTGAAGCTGATATGACCAGGTGCTCAAAATCTCTGTATTTCATGAAGAATCAAGCCTGTTATATGATAAAAATGTAGGTGTATATTCCAAGAGCATATAAGGTGACTTTTACAAACATGACTAGCAATAAGGCACAGAGAAAATTTGTTGTACCTATTTTATATTTAGAGACAAATTCTACGTTTAGCAGACAACTGTGATTCTGTCTTAAGGTACAGATGTTTCAATGTATCGGCTATATTTTAGAAACTGTGTATCCGCCACTGTGTGAATGATCCTTAACTCCACTGGCATGCACTAAGTAGCTACAAAACCTACTCATTGATGTTTTACATGCTGATAGTCTATGGAAAAAAAGGCGGTGGGTTAACATTCACAATCAAATGAGAAATGGCAGCAACCTCGATCCTTTATACCTAACCAGACTCTTCCTGTAATAACAATGTACTTTGTTACATGCATGAGTTCATTTTCTTATGTTAATAAGCTTTTTCTCTTTGTTTTTTTTTCCTCCTTAGAATAAAAAAACATTGCAAAACATAACATAGGGCTGCTATATTCATTTATTTTGTTCACAGTTATGTACATCTACAGACATTTACTACTGTTCAAGTTTTTTTTTTATCAAGAAGTGATGGGATACATAAAATATGCTGGATCCTATAAGGGGATTTCCCCCTAATAGTTATTTTATTATCTCCAATCATGGATCTATGAGTGCAAGTGGATTAATTTCACTCCAGTTTTCATTTTTTTGTGTATACACACCAGCAGACCTATGGCCAGCTGACGTTTAGTTTAACAAGATATCTATGCTACATTACCTGACTACAAAAACGAGTCACCTACAAATATAATGGACGAATTGCTTATGAAGAGAGACATCAGGCAGAGTCAGCATCCAGTAGTCTTCTCTTGCACTGGTGAGCTGTTATAAGATTGGTGTCTGTGTATTTTTAGCAACAACCTCATCTTGGTAATGTTTCTTACAGTACAGTTGTCCCTCTGCTTGGGCATAGTTTTGTAAGCTGCAACAAAGGAATGAGAAGATAAAGCCAGAGATTAGCAAAGTTCATTCTGTATCCGTCACTGTCTCTTTAAAGTTCTTAAATTGTACTTTGGGAAATTGTTGGAAAGGACTGGGGAGATGATGTTGTATGAAAAGACAGAAACTATAAGACTGTATATATATATATATGCTGGCAAAGCAGCTGGCCCTATAAATATGTGTCACATGCAGAAAAAGAACAGTGTGCTTATGATGAGATCTGAGCCTGGGACAACGTGCTGGTAACAAGCACAACTGTTGCACTACTGGATTACCCTTCCAAAACTGTTGGGTGAATGCTAAAGACTGCTACAAATACAAGACAGAAGTGACAAATATGATGAAATGTTTCAAGAAATGCCCCCATTTGCATAGGGTTTGCATAATAATTATTTCCACCATGAAGCACTATATACAGCAGCCAGCTAAGACTATTTATATCCAACAAGCTTTTTTGGATATCATCAGACCTGTAGACCAGCTAATATCACAGTACTGTATTAGCTGCAAGCGTCATATGCTACTTCTGTAAAGTAGGAATGGATTCCACATTACTACAGTCAACAAAGTTTTCTTTCCTACAACAATATTTATGGTTACCTCGATTAAGGGTAAAAATACTGACTTGAGAGACATTTTGCAGGTATGGCACTTGAAGCACAGTTTGTGAAAAGGGATATTTCCAGCTTCAATCCTCTCCTGGGTATAAACTGTTTTCTGGCAGATGCCACATTTTTCTCCACCACCCTGCATAAAAAAAATATATATACACAAATAATGTATTTCAGTTATTTGAAAGCAGCTGTGCAAATACAAAATGTGCATATATGTGGAGAGTACGAAAATGTGTGCACTAGGTAACTGACTTGAACATATCACCACAAATGCACAGAAACACAAAGCACACATGTACACATGAATACAAAAAGCACATGTACATATGCGTGCAAAAAGAGATGATCCACACAACTTATGCTAGTTCTGGGTCAAAGTATCCTCTTCTGGATTAAAGCTTTCTTGGGATAATATTGTCTTCTGATATTTTTTGTTTGGATAATATTGTCTTCAACCTTTCTTTTCATCATTTCTTTCCTACAAGTCTGTTCATGGTGCATGTTTATAATATTATCAGGAATCATGATGCAGGCAAGATGATAATAACAACTGTTATACTAATAATAATAATAATAATAAAGCAGATTTATATAGCGCAATTTTCAACTCCAGAGTCGACTCAATGCGCTGTACAGTGTATGGGGTTAGTTTTAAAATCACTGAAAAATAGCAGAATTCTTGTAGTAAGATCATCAGATTAGTTTTACAATCACTGAGAAATATCCAGATCCTGTTCAAGAATTTCCGGACTGAACTACTGGAGGCAATCAGCAGTATGCTAGGATAGTCATAGACTGTGGAGTTGTGGAAGCCAGTGAGACACACCTGTCCGCTAGCTGATATAAAGCATGGGTAGTCTTCACACCCCTGTGTATGACCAGCAGGTCACGGCAAGAACCATAGCCCACGACAAGCATGACTGTCCACAGTTCATGGCGATGGACGAAGCTACAGTAATGTGGGAGAAGTCTCATATTGTAACTGCTTGGTTAATACTTCTTTCTATACATAAGAGAACTCGTGATCTAAGTTTTCTAGATCAATCCGCTTAACAGCCACCTACAGTCTCTGTTGTCGAGTGCGGAGCTACATGCAGTGTGGTTGTATCTGTGAGACCTTTGGCTATTCCTGTATATTGCTGATATACTGATATTATACTACAGGATAATCATAAAACATCATTAGGATTCTCAGAGCAAGAACAACCAGAAGCAGCTGCAAATGTTGGAGGCAAAAACTATCTGATGTGTTAAATAACCCAAATATTATTTGTTAATGTTTTCATTTATTTTGTCAAAATTTGAAAAAGTTGATTTATATAGCAACTTATACCACCATCAAAGGCTGGCTAAAACTCTTCACAAGCACCCCCAAAACACATACACACACAAACACATAATTGTAATAATAATGATTATAGTACTAGTTGTTGGAACTGGCTATAATTTAAGCGCCTAGGCCTCCAGGCCTATTTAACATCTCCACTTAAAATCACTTTAATATTGTCTGGGTCTGAGTTTTAATACATTTTGTTAACCATGAAAACTGTAAAATAGTTCTAGAAATTTTGGACAATTATCTATAGAGTTCTTGAAGCTGTTGAGATTTGGTGTGTATTTAAATTTAGTCGGCCGTGAGTTTCAATTTACAGTAACTCTTTGTACCATTTGCATTTAGTAGTGGAACAGTGCCTGATAAATACTTTTAGAACTTCTAGTAATGTGAGTTTGTGGTGGTAAGAAAAATACATGCATATTGATATCCTAGCATTAGTGAAAAATCTTGAACATTTGAATGAGGTAGGATCCTGCTGATTCTCCTTCCCTTCAGTGAGTGGAGTCTTAAGTCCATCAGAATAAGACATATCTTTACATTTGAAAAGTAGCGAAGTGTACTCTTTCTACCAATATATATTGCATCATTAAGATCGGACTCCAGATCACAGGAATCTAGCTGTCCTAAAGGATTATTGATAAAATTGCCTGAAGTGTTTTAATTTTGGTCATGTTTGAGATAGGTGTGAATACATGATAGGTAAAGTAAATTGTAGGTGTGCACTTTTGGAAACTACCAGCTCATGGTGTACAGGGATATGGGAAAATGGATTCTGGAGTCAACTGGTGAAGGCGACCTTTCAGGCATGTGACTCTGCCAACATTGTGGGAAGTCTGTGAAAGGTCAGGGGGTAACATGGCGAACCCATGCTTGTTTCTAACACTCCAGTCTCTACCCACTGCTTACCCAAGCTTATACAGCTAAGCAGACGTTTAAGGTGGTGCTGCGCATGAAAAGGAAAAAACGTTCCTGCACTCCATCACTGCCACACATTTAGCCTTGTTTTCACTTGCAACCAGCAATGGTAATTAATGCCTATTTGTGACCAGTACCTGCCTAACAACATGCCATGCATGCCTTTCGGGAAAAGGCGGTGAGTTAGCATTCGCAATCAAGTGAGAAATGGCAGCAAGCTCCTCCATACCTAACCATACTCTTCCTGAAACTGGTCCATTGTTGCCCTTTATTAATCATTTGTTTTCATTATTTTTGAAGATGGTTTTGTCTTGACTAAAAAAAGAAGGCTAAAAAGATCCTACTAGTATTGTAATGCACACCTGTCATTCACTGCAGTGTGAGTATGCAGGGACACGGCACCCATACAGTCAGCCTAAAATAAAACCTTTGACGTGCTTTGGACAAAGTATGTGTGTGTGTGGGTGTGTGTGAGAGAGAGAGACATAGATTATCACGTCCCCAGTTGAATGCTGTAACATATTACTCATGTAGCTACATATTATGACTGGAGTAACAGGTGTAACCGTGACTTTCAACAGGGTATATATCCGCTCCTCATCAGACTCCCGCATTTTATCCCTCCCTCTCACAAAGACAGTCACATATGGACAACGGATGTTCTCCCTTTGTGCTGCTCAGCAGTGGAACTCTCTACCACATCACATTCGCCACTCAGCCTCCAAGGCTGCATTCAAACGCTCTCTTAAAACATATCTTTTTACAAAGTACTATTCCTGACTTGTACCTCATCTTTATGTTGTTCAGTGTCCCTATGTGTACCTCACTGTCTATTGGTTGTTATGTTTCTTTCTATCAAATTGTACTGCGCAGAGAGTGTGATCTATCTTATTCGTGATTCTGCACATTATACGTTCGCATTATTATTATTATATCCTTTATCGAACCCAGAACCATCTGCATTGCTGAACTCTTTGACGCACAGTACAAGACTGTATTCTCATAATTTTCATAATCAGATAACTGTCACCATCAATTTTAAACAGTTTGTGAGTTCTTAACTTGAATAGCTTTTGTACTTTTGATTTGTGTGTGAGTCAGTTGTTTTAATTTTGTATGTCTTTTTCTTCTTTATATGCTTCTCCCATAAGGGGAATAAAGATTTCATCGTTATTCCTCTCTCTCCTCTCTTTCTTGTTGTGTGTGTGTGTGTTGAAGGGATATAAACAGACCCTTGATCGATGTATTACGCCATATAATGTCCACTGTACTTTCAAAAAATTACAAAAAACAGACTTGAGGAGAAGTCAATAAAACAAAGTAGCAAAATGACTTTCCATTGACTAAAGGGCCATTATGCATTTGCAACTGAAGGCAGGAGAGGAAGAACAGGCAATGTACATGGAAATGGACCTCGAAGTCAAACACCGATCATGTACAAATATATCTGCCCAATGCCATTAGCAGATGGTACATCCTGCAAAATGGCTGCCAAAGTATTAGAGAGATGGTTGGGGGAGGGACATAGTCCTAAAATCTGTGAAACAGGATGCGTACCTAGCTGAATTTAAAGGTTCACACAAGTACAAATAAGAATAATCTTGACTGGTTAATTGGGTTGAACTCAATACAGGGTACTAATTTATTAAAATCTGATTGAATGATCCAATCAAGAACATCTGACATTAGGAATGTAGCTTGATTCTCTTATGTTGTCAAGACTACGGCAATGAGAAAGCTTAAATCATGTTAGACATATTCATGGACCTGACTCTCTTCTATGCATAGTGATGTTTGTAGACTTACTTGCATTTTGGGAACGGGCGGGGGCTATTTACTCAGATTTTGAAAAATAAAATCCCTTGTAAACCTTAATGCCTCTACCAGTACAATACCACAATTAACCGACATGTGCTGTCTGCTGCCTTTAAGACCGAAGAAGAACTGCTGACCATTGTAACGCTCCCATCCACCAAAAAGAAATGTTAAAGCTGTAGAAAAAGCACCGTTTTTCTTGTGCACAAATGAGAACTGCATGAACACAAACATTCTTTTAAAAAGATATTGGCATACAGCCTTTAAGTCTGGCTTGTGGCCAGACAGCCAGTGAATCAACACACGAGAGTTGGGTGGCTGGAGAAAGACCCAAACTCTGAAGAATTTAAAGTAAGCCTCTGAATATTTTGTGCAAAGTTTCGGCCACCGTCGAGACGATACAAAGCTATTTATGTGGGAAAGAAGCCAAAACAAAACAAACCCCCAAAAAATCGCTGTCTTTCTGCAGTGATCGTTGTTAAGGATACGAATGCATCCGTTGCCTTAAGAAATCTGTATAACCACCTGCAGTCACAGTCGCTCTCAACAACGTATTGGCTTCAGAAAGGCTCGGTTGCGCCTATCAACAATACTTCGCTTTGAGAAGGCAAGCGTCTATTTAAATGCCTTTCTCCGTGCTCCAAGGAGTTAAATACCGCGCAAGCCCCTAAAGGCGTCATGATATCGTTCTAGCTTTGAATAGGCTCTTTGTATTGGTTTCCCCTCTTCATTCCATAGCATTAGCGAAGGGGACCAAAAGAAGCCTGCAGCAGCACTGATCATTATGCTAAAACCTTTTAATCTCGATCTGTCTTGATAGCAGCTTCGTTTTATTTTTTAAAGCATTTTTGTCTGCTTCTTAGCGCCTGAATTTAAAGGACACTACTGAGACATCTCGACCTGCATTCTACGATTCGTGTGAAAGTCCACCCTATAATGTAGTTTGCATGCACAGCTACACGCACAAGGCTTCGATCATAACATAATCAAAAAACGTCATCACAGTCTATTATAGGATAACAGACTCTGCTGAAACCGGTAAAAAGTTTCACGTGCAAAGGGCCGCCGAGAGCCAGCACTGGCCCCGGGGAAGCTTACCTCTCTGGGCCCCTTGTAACTGTAATCATTAATTATTTTCCTAGTATACAGAATGATATGCTTACAATTCGATTGTCAATATCTACATTTTATTCAGTAACACAATATAGACTGCAAACGTTAGGACAAGAGCGCTGGGATCTACATCACTACTTGAACATAGAGTTGTTTACACGTGAATGGTTATAGTAAATGAGGAAAAATGACATTGAAGGATTGAGCTTGTAGTACCCTGCTCCACAGAACAAATCCCCAGAGTGAAGAATGTTACGTCAACCTTTCTTTAAAAGAATAAAGAAAAGCAAAAGAAGAAGGAAAAAAATCCAATGACCAAGGCCCCCATCACAGCTGCAGGCCCAGGTAATCCTGTCCCCTTCCCTCTCGTCAGGCCTGCACGTGCGCCAAAATGGTTGGCATATCAGAGCACCTAACACACTGGACCGGATCGCAGGAGGGTTCATGCATTCTTTCCACATCAAAAAAAAATGTGCTGCTTCGCGGTGTAAGCAGGCTCTTGACTTTATGATAAAAAATTCCATGCGTCAGGGCCCCTGGTAAACTCTGGTGAATTAATGGATTCTTTAATTGATGCTTGCGCTTCATATCTGCATGCAGTACCGTGAATATGAGAAAAGTAAAATCCACTAAAACATTTTTAGCATCCATCAGAGCCTTAAAAAAAAAAAAAAAAAAAAAAGTTATCTCGTTACTCCTCCTTCATCCTAGCCGTGCAACCATTTCGTCTCCCAAGATTTATTAATTGTTTATTGATTTTACTTTGCACTGCTTTTAAATATATACCGATTTCGCTGACTACACATGCCTTTATACGGCCTGTATAGTCCTGTATACCGAAAACTCACTCGACTGTTCGTTCCCTTTCTACCTGAGCTGCGTGCCTCAGAGCACCTGGGTATTTGCTATTGAAGGAAAGTGTTTACTTGCACCGATGTCTGTGAATCAGCATGGGTTCTAGGGTGCGAAAAATCACGTGGCAGGAAGCTGCCAGATGAGTTAAAGTGAAATTTACTCTCTCTTTTACGTGACGCTGGCAAACCCAGGTTGAAAATACATTCAGGGCCATTTTTGTCCGAGAAGTTGAGTGAATGGTGTACACAAAAGGACAACCCGATCGGTTCATACATATCCACGTACGACGTGGATCGAATGATTTGTCACACTCTCATTCAATTTATGCGAACTGTGGGGTTGCAGGCATTTTCTGCAGTATATCAACGTATACCCTGCTGTATCTACCTGGGCGCTCACTTTTAACACCACTCTATGTTTGTTTTCGTACGTGTTGTCTGGGCAGGTAATGAGCAAAGCTGACGCACCGTGTAGGAATCTAAACCCGCTGACGCCCTATTCAGCTGAAAGTCAGTTTCATAAGATTAGAACCATAAACCTCGTTGCACTGACGTTTTTGCAGGTCCGTGCATCGCTGCATGTCGATCCTTTCGGTGGCAGAGAACATGCAAGATGCAACGATGAGGCATCGTTTTTCTGTGACCAGAGACTCTACTTCTATTATTTTTTTGTTGGGGGATTTCTCTCTCTCTCTGCAGAACGCTGGTTGTCTATTCGATTATAAATAGTTTTTATAACTTATAAATAAATACTTATAAATAACTTACAGATTTATCTTTAAGACTGCATGTGTAAAACAAATGATGGAGGACAGACAACAAAACGGACAGACAGGATGGCTGCATATGGATAAACAAGCCAAGGAATGATAGCAATTAACAGACAGGCAAGCAGACAGACCTGTTAACAGAAAGGAAATAACAGAGCACAAACTGAAGAATTATATCGACACAGAACACGAGCCCGATACCCTATAGCAGACGGTCTATAGCATTTTACAAAAGCGAGTTATCCACGCTTGTTTACGACACAGCAAAGGCCATTCTCCTCCGTAAACGCCTCTTTAATGCACAAACACCTCTGATTACCGCTTGTCGAGACCTTTCAGCTATACAACCATCTTATCAAACCAGACGGCGGGGTAACGAAAGGCGGGAGACCTCGTGTTCGGTACATCCGGGCCACTAACCTGAGCTCGACACGCTTCTGGAAAAGCAGAGAGTTTTCTCTGGGAAAGGGCAAGCTACAGAACATTCGTACTTTGGCGTTGTTACCCTCCTCCCTTCCCGGTGAAAAGAATGCTTCCGATTGCCACGGATCTAACTCTACGAGCATCTGTGGTTTTCGCACCCTTCCTAACTGGACATTCTCGAATCCCTCGATCGTAACTAGTCATTTCGTATCTCTCGTAACTAGAGAGCTTTTTGCATTCTTTGTTAAACAAGAGAATAATTTGCAGACCAAAATCAGTTGTATATGGCTCCCCAATGTTTCTGGTACAAACCAAAGATGCTGTTGGCTCTCTCCAACAAGATATCAAGCATGTAATAAAAGCGGTGCAGTGTTAATATCTCTTCATTCTGGTAGGTCTCAACGTTTGTACATCTGTGAGTGTGTGTTTTTGTTTCTTCCGTTAGACGGTTAGAAACACAATAACCACCGCAAATGAGAGTAAAAGAAGGAAAACGTTAAATTCTCTTGTGACCTTCATCGTAAAGCCCAAAGCAACAATGTCACTGGGATCATAGACCATACATTGCATACAACTTCTCTCGGGTGCAGCGGATGAAGGGTAGGTCTGTGCGTGCCAGAGAACTTGGCAACTGTCTAGGAGTGCTCTCACCAATTGTTAGCGCTTGTACAGCCGATGAGCAAACAACAGATTCTCACAAACTGGCAACAGCCTTGGCTGCATCAAGATAACAGTCCGACACAGCAGCAAAGCTCGAACAAGTACCCCCTTAATCGCAGTCAGTATATCGACATAATGCACCGACAATAGCTACGGCTCTTGACTGAGTCGCATACACACAGAGCTGATACACTACCGATTGATTTATATCTGTTGTTGTCTGGGATGTAACGATGCTTGTGTATAGGGGTCACAACACACTTGCGCACGGGGCCGGGGAGGGGTCATGACATAAATGTACAAGGGGTCACTTAATGAGCATAGGGTCACTAACACATGTGCACCGGGGTCAGCTTGCACATTGCAAAGTCAGTCACTTTGACACAAAAGTGATTCTAACACAGTATATATATATGCATCCACTACGTTGGCAAGTCTTATCTAAAATTAGTACCAAATACGTCACAAACAAACTCAACGATTGTACGAGTCTCTCACTCTCTCTCTCACACACACACACACACACGCACTCGCGCATGGACGCACCCTCATGTCTGTGACGTACACACCCAGGGGCCAGTTGCACAACACATTTCTAATTTTAAACACTTTTAGAACTTAACTCTATTTAGATAATTAGTTTAAAGTGCACACCACAATTTTAGAATTTTTAAAACTAAAACTGCTTTAAGTAAGATAAAGTTGTTTATGTTTGACTTTCCGTCCTGTCAGTACAATTTTTTGTATGTTTTTCTGCAAAGAATCAAAATGGCTAAGAAGAGATTTTGCTTCTTTAGAACAGTTTTAAGGTTTAGAAACATATATGTTGTGCAACTGGCCCCAGCTAGGTCTCTATTCACTGCACAGCTACCGGAGAGACTGTACCATGTTACTGATAACTTCGACTATTTTAGTTGATCGATTCAAATGACAGTCCCGACCAGCTCACACTGTCCAAACTATATCCTACATTCCGTTGCGTGTGATTGTAAAACACACGAGTGTTTTTGCCATTTTTTTTTTTTGGAGGGTGGGTTGGGGTTGAGGAATAGGTACACTAGTCTGTCTGAGCTGCAAGTGGCGACAAGTGGTGATAGTGATCGTGCGTCTTCCTGTGCAACTTTTGCCCACCGAGGGCGGGGGTGGTACGTGAACCCTCTCAGCCCCGTGTGTACTAAGCATGACTCAGAATGTAACAGCTGCCAAAACCCGTTACCTCCGCAACGGTAAGCGCCCATCCTCAGGCCCTTTGCGGCGAGTTCTCTATTTCCGCCAGTTACTGGCGTGCTCTCAAGTCTGGCAAAACGCTCTCGGCATGATAATATATGTGATACGCCTTCATACGAAATGGAAGCCACGCCCATCCAGCGAACATTCTTGGAGGTCCGACGGCACGATAAGCAGCTCTCGTGTTACCCTATCCATGAATGTAATGAGAAAATGAGTGTTTTAAATTGTATCATGATTATCTTCTTGAAATAAAAGTAAAACATCATCGCATCCTCCTTTTACTCATCTCACCGACGTCTTTATCATTTTCGTCTTCCCCCTTTTCGCCAGGATTAAACAAGTCTCATATTTCCTTTCTAAGGGAACAAAAAAGGTCTACACAAAATTCTTAACTCACAGCGCCTGTTGGACAATATATACATATATGCATCCTGTTTCCCAACGATTTTATCGACTTCTATACAAAATATTTAGCTGTGCTCTCCGGTCATGTCAATGATGCGATCAATGCATATATATGTTGTTTAAGTGCCGGGCAGCTCACCATGTCAAACTTATTTAAGCAGGAAAAGAATCTGGAAAACAATGATTCGTCTTTCATCCCGTCTCTTCAAATGCAGATGAGTGAAAATGATATACAAATATTTTGACAGAGATATTTACACGCTGTTTACAAAAATTGCCGGGTTAGTCGTGTGCGTGTGTATGTGTCCCACGCAGCCGTCGAGTGTAACGAAAGAACAATACTTACAAACTTGGGAGGCATGTCTGACGATTATGTTGGTGCCTTTAACTGGTTGTTGATTGTTGCTGATGGTTCCGCCAGGTACGACGGGTTGCGATCCTCTGACTGAAAGCAAGTAAAGGCCACGGATGTCTGCACACGGCCCTTAGACTGCCGTCCGTTTGCACACGCCACTGAACTTTATACAGTTTCCGTGCACTGAACGGTTATGTACGGTAATATTGGGACGACTGCGTCTGGTAATTAAATGTTAATTACCGGGTCAAATTCTGTATTTCAAAAATCAAACATTAGAAATTATTTTTGGTGTATTATTTATTTAATCAATCAGTGTTTGGACAACTCGAATGGCGCATATCTGTATTATTCAGCAAAAGATATATAGTAAATTTAGTTATTAATTCTATATAGAATAAGCAAAAATAAAATGAAGAAAAAAAGTAAAACATGGGTATTGTGCTGTCGACGTTGAGCTTATGTTTATTTAGTAATTTAGCCTAGCTGTCACTTATCAGTGCACTCATACAGCTTAGAAGCAGCTGAGGATCGGAAAACACCTTATATAGCCACGGACCTTCATTTAATGCTGCAGCGTTTGAAACCCTTTTCATTTTTTTTATAAGATTATAATACAACAATTAACCAAAATCACGTAAAAAGCTCTATGCTGCTATCCTCTTTATCAGGTACCAGAGTGCAGAAACAGTCACAGAAACACAAAACCTCGTCTTTGATTGTACGTGCTGTATATTTTAAAAACAACAATAACAACAAAATGATTTTTTTAATGCTCTATATACTACTGATGAAAGACTATACCAGGAATTCTACACAATTTAAAAATTACTTAGTACATGATCATCTGCTAAATAAAAATCAATTGAGATCCATGAGACTTATGGTGGCTTGAGTGTAACTGTGTTGGTATGTGAGGTGCCACTATTTTGTTTAGTTTATTACATATGGGAACTCCCAACAACTCTGTTGTGAATAGAAGTAAAAAATAAAGACGTATGTTACATTTATAATGAACATGAAAAATACAGCGGTGCAGGACTTTCTAACTGGCCAGTATCAAACAACTTAATTTTCATTGTGAATATATTATTTACTTTATTTACATTTTTTGAGTATTTCTTGGTCTGTTAATCCATCTTCAGCAAAAGGCCTGCTCTTTAAGACCATCAAAACAGTTGGTTATATATGTGACATGATGTTAAAAGCAATACGTCTTTACCCCTTACCACCATAAATATTTTTTTACCTTTGTTTATATATTTTATATTTATTTATATGACAAATCACACAGGTGAGAAATGATGCAGCACATAACCCTGTGAGACTATATAGTTTATCCTGTCTGAAATCTCACTGGGAACAGCTACTTGAAATATTATATACACCACACCTGTTTTACTCCCTTTTGAGAAATCTGTTGACAGCCTTCAGCTGCTTATGCAAATCAGCATCAGGTTCATCTCCCTTTCCACTGTCTCTTCAACTTTGCCAATATTTCACATGAATGTACCTTGTGAGTTGATTTATCATTTGAGTTCCACCTCCATCCCTGTCGATCAGCTCCTCGATCTTTCTCCAGACACATATACTCCCCCCACCACTCCACTTCACTTATGTTAGTGGAGTAAAAACAAAACCTATGTCCTGTTCCATGTATTATTCCTGTTCTAACAGCAACAATACAAATGTAAATAAAATATAAACATAAAAAATGACTGATTAAAAAGTCTAATCAAAGTAAGCAAATTATACCAAGCATATATAGTTTTCACAAAATTGACATGTTAAAAAGAGATCTCATGATAGAAGGAGAATATCAAAAGAATAATATCAAAATGTGAGTATTATTGCATACAACAAACAATGCACTCTAACCTATGCCTAGAGACAACTAAGATGATCAAAATGTTATGACAATAAGTGTAAATGATGAAATGGTTTCTAACACCATCAAAGATTAAGAAACATTAATTGAAACTCCTCGACACATTCTAGCATAATAAACTTGGCAGGAGGTAAAACTGTACTTACTGTTTGTGCCACTTTTTTTTTTTTGTTTAACTGCTGTGTTGTGCTTGCAAACATTTTTATTAGATTCATGACATTCAGGTTCCTTCTCATTCATTTTGCATTTGTATGGCTTTTTTTTTTTAACAAGAAAAGCAAAAAGTCATGGTTTTTACATTTTAGGACAGTCAAGACAAGAAATGCGTGTGCAAAAAGGCATAGGAATGCAAGCAAGATCAATGATCCAGGATTTCAGTCACACACAATAACAAATTATTATTCTTCATATTCTCTTAGGTTGAGAATGCCAGAATCCAACAAATATCATTTGGCAATAAGTGCTGAATTAAGAGGAAAGAAGAAAGGTAACAAATCTGAGATAAATGTACATAAATAAATGTACATAAAAACATAAATGTAGTGAGATACAAAAGTTTGAGATAAATATATATATATATGAGTAAACAAAAATTATAAATTTAATTAGATGCACAAGTTTTAGATAAATGTAAATATGTGTACATAAAATTTAAAAATTTAATAATGAGAGACACAAAGAACACTACCTTATTTGAACAGAAAAAGTGTCCATTGTGTAATGCAATAAACAAACAAGAACATCAACAGTATATCTTTTTACATAAATCAAAATTTTAAATTGTAGTATAAATTGCACCTGTCAAAACATGAAAAATCCAAACACAACCTGCAGGGTAACAATTATAAGCAGTTCATAACAACATCAGATTTATCACCATATCTGCCATTTCTTCAAAAGATGTACCCTGCTCCATATATCTGTATAAACTAGCACAACAATAAACACTGTTAATTCTATAGGATGAAAGCAACGCATGGTCAATCAAAAATGCACTCCTTGCAAGGCAAAAACCTCATTTTATTTAACAGAGGTTGGTCATAACAGCAGGCACAGTCATTTGACCTTGGACCTTGCTAACAAAAAACTCCTATAGCTCTTTACCAAACTACTTTTTCAATGTCCCTTACTCTTTCCCTTGATCATCAGATGATAATGTACCAGTCGATGTTTGTACTTTTATGAGAGGAAATATATGTTTCCAATGCTTCACTTAAGATATGTTATTGCCTCTTGTCTGGTTATGGGTGAAATAGGAATAAATATTCAGCAAGACTACAATGTACAGTCATAGATCTGCAAACCCACGTGCATATGTGTGCACATACATTTACATGCAGGCATAGATAATAAAACCCATGTTCATGTGTATGTGTATGAATATACATCTATAGATCTGCACACCAATGTACATATGTGTGAACACATATGTATATACTTGCACATATAGATCTGCAGATATGTGCATATGTTTACACTAAACACATATAAGCATAGGCATACATTTATGCACTCACCCCCTCTGCCATATATCATGCATCATAAGTACACACATTTCTATCACAATAATGTTCTTATGAACACATGAAGATCATCACCTGCAAGATTATATCAGTAAATATATGTATGATCCTATGGAATTGTCATTCTTGAGTTTTACTTATTTTGACTGACATTTAAAAACGCTCAGCCTAGTATTAACACAGTTTTGTGACTGATGTTGAACAAAACTCATTCTGGATCTTACATGACTTTGTAACTGATGCTTAGCAGTACTTACACATCATACTAGTTTTCTGACAGGTTCTTAGCAAAATGGTTCAGAATCAGAAGCAGAGGTCTTGGAACTCTTTGTGAGAGACCAACTTGCCAGACCAGAGTCAGAATTTCCATCAGCAGGGATGATTCCATCGTCAAGCTGAAAACGGGTTCCATGCTCTGACAGCAGGTCTCCATCCTGGTTTGCAGAGGCTGGCTTCACAATGACTGTAGTGGTGGTAGTAATTGCATTGGCATGAATGGAGGTGTTAGACACGATGGAAGTGTTAGACAGGAGAGGAGCAGTTTCATCAGGAGCTGTTCCAGTTCCAGACATAGATGTCATTAGAGAATGTTGTTGCATCTTCTTCTGCAGCCGGACATTCAGGTCTTTGACTCTCTCCTCCATCTGATTTATAAATAAACCAAAGAGTTATATTTTTTACCTTTAGTTTATTTTTAGAAGTGTAACACATGGAATGTAGAAACATTTTTAATCAGGTTAATAGCAAAACATGTGAATAAAATAAGTAATAAAATTTTTTGAACACACTTTTATTTGACATACTAAAAAGGGTAAAATATTTTTTTCCTTAGGTCTCAGGATTTTCTTTAATACCTCTAACATACACAATTTTAAAATACAAAAATATGAGGGGCACCCTTGGAAATATTTTAAGATATAGTAATGTTTAATTACAATGATTCTAACAGTGCCCCTTACACTTTTATATTGTCAGTTATATGTATTAAAGAAAGTCCCGAGACCTAATTAAAAAAAATATTTTTCCTTTTTTAGTACATTTCAAGTTAATGTGTGCTTTTAAACTTTTATTGATTATTTTTCATTTTACTTTGTGGATTTAGTCTGTTCTTTGAACTATATACAATTTATGAATATTAAATCTAAAGAGTAACTGGGAGAAAACATATTTTTCTTAGTCTTATTCTGTTTCTTCCCCTCCTCTTCCATTTGATTCTTTGTTTCGTCTGCTTAGGTTACTGCTTCCTATGAATTCTCATACAAAATTAAATTGAAAAAAAATTATTTTGCTACTATGAACTACTGGAAATGATTTAATATCACAATGTCACTGGAAATGAGTAATTGGTGAAAATTTCAGACTTCTAGGAGAATGGGAAGTGGGTGAAAAATCAATAACAAAATTCCAACCAGGCAGACAGACACAGTGAGTGAAATTTAAGTGTGTTAAAATAGCAGAAAACTTGTTAGTGAAACATTGGTTTAAGAAGGCACCATCTAACTGGAAGAGTGGCTCATTTCATGAATGTAAGCATGCAATGAATCACTGCAAAATTATCCATGAACATGAACATAGTAAAAACACACACAAACACACACAGGAGAAATGACCTCTGCAATCTGTTTCTTCAGTTGTTCATTTTCGCTAACCATGCGCAGATGGCGCTCCTCTTCCTCACGACTGACAAGGGAGTCAGTCAGACTGCGCACCTCCTGGCCATCGCGCTGTGGGTGTTTGTATAGCTCCATCATCTGGAAACAGCAGGCTATCTAAGACACATTCTCTGGGTATGCATAAGCAAACATTCCATCAGTCAAAAAAAGTGGTGGAATTAATTTTTGTAGAAACCACACTGATAAAAATTCTGACAGCAGGACTGAAAACTTTTCTCATATTTTTCCCTGTCTATGAAAATTAAAGGAACATCTTGCTTCTCAAAAAAATATATAGGACTTTATCCTCGAAGAAAACAAATTGACTAACTCTAACTGATTAACTCAAATAAGTCCTTGAACCTGACAGTTGAAAACAGCCAACAGTTTTATAACATTAACTGCACGACAAACTACAAAGTCAAGTGATATTCTTTGAGATAAAATCTGGAGTTAAATATGGAATGAGCTGTGTGAAAAAAAAGTGAAATAATTCAAGTAGTTTTGTATGACCCTTTACATCCTGTGCTCTACAGATAGTGTGAAGCCTTTTGAGATAAAATGTGCAGTAAGAGAAATCATAAAGTAACAAAAGCACAAGATAGAGTTCACATAGCTCTTTGCACTCTATGCTCCGGGTACTGAGAGAGAATCTATGATAATATGAGGTAGTAGTTTCTGGTCAACAGCTCACCTTTGGAACAAAGATAAGTCCCAAGGAGAGGAAGCTGCAGAGGATAATAGCAAGAGACACAAAGGCAAAAGTTGCATCCTGCTGGTTACCAATGATGAGGCTAATTGGAGCAGTGATGACACAGAGCACCTGAAAGCAAACACCAAAAACACCTTTCACAAAACAAAACATGAAGCAATACAAGGATAATAATAATAATAATAATGCGAACTTATAATGCGCAGAATCACGAATAAGATAGATCGCACTCTCTGCGCAGTACAATTCGATAGAAAGAAACATAACAACCAATAGACAGTGAGGTACACATAGGGACACTGGACAACATAAAGATAAGGATAAACATAAGGATACCTTTGTGCATGCACGCAGGCCTATATGCATGATTCTTATGTTAACTTTTTACATTTATGATACTGTCTTTTGATACATGACCTTAAAACAGTATGGTTATAGCTTCAAGGGTTTAAGTCAATGCAATAAATTAAGAGCTGAAGAACTTACCACAACATTATAGATGCTCATTCCCACGAATCGCGAGTCGTTGACTTGCTTCAGTTTGACACTGCGTGTCTCATAGGCCAGGAAGATGCCAAAAATGAGCAGAATTCCTTTGTAGCCAAAAAGTACACCTGTAATCAGTGAAAATATGAAAACTGAAGCTAACAACACATCTGTTGTGCTCAGTAAAATAGTAACTTTAAATTTCTGACAACTTACGAGACATCTCAAAATCAACTAAAGTGGGCGAATATCATTAACTATATTCATTAAAAATGGTTTTGCTCTATACCCACCATTGCTGAAAATTTATCTTGCTGAACACTGGCTTATGTCTTGAATATTGGAACCTGTGAAATCATGAGTTATTATTCACTGGATGAAAACATTGCCTAATCCTTTATGTTTACACATACCAAGCCAGACAGAAAGGTTTTCTGAGTTGCAGTGCTCAAGTTGAGGCCGAAGCTGGATATCCTCCTCTGTATCAGTGGGATCTTCTTGTGCAAAGACTTCCATTTCTCGTTTCAGAGGGTCAAGAGCTTGCCATGCACTCAGTACACCAACATCTAGCACCAGCAACACCGCCAACACAGTGTACAGCTCCCATATCTGAACACCCTGCAGAGTATTACTCAGACATGAACAATTCTATCTGAACGCCATGCAGAGTATCACCCAGACAGGTAGAGCATGAACTTATTAAAAAAAAACACACCTACTATAAAAACCAACCTACTATTAATTGAAAAGAGTCAGGCAAACACTGATACCTTAAAACGATTTAAACAACAGGCGACTGTATTTGCAGGACCATGGTGAACATTATGGAGTGAAAATGAAATGTTTGATTATAATAAGAATATAAACAAATTTGGTGAGACTTGCATCCATTCCCGCAAATAAACTCTGTTCTTATTTTACAACAAAATTACAGTTCTAGTGTGGGCTGCTTGAACATCAATATTTTGTTGATCCTTTGTGAGTCCACAGATCTCAGTGTCACCTGCATGCTTGTTCTTTTGTTTTTTTGCATGAAAGAATATGGATCGAGATGCTGATGCAACTTCTGACATCATACTGTGAGCAATGACGAATACCGCAAAAAGTAGTTGAAAACCTACCTTATTACTTCAGAACCAATAAAGATAGGTAGAGAGCACACAGTACTGTAGTGGGCACTCTTCTACCCATTGATGTATTTACCTTTCGGTCTTTTTTGCGAGACGTAGTCAGCTGATGCACAGTCCAGATTTTAGAGAACATACTGCCATAGCTTAGGGTGAAACCAAGAGACAGAACCCATGCACGGATCTGCAACGCGATCAAATTGAAGAAAATAGATTGCATTATTAATGGTGCTATAAACACTTCGCTTTTTAAGGTCCCATGACATATCCGGCAAGAAACAATGCAGTATTTATTTTATTTCGCTGCCTTGGGTTCACCATAAAGTGGCATAAACTGATGTACCATAATCTGATATATTTTACAAGTCCCGCTTCACGCAGGTATTTGACGCAGTAGTGAAATCAATCCACTTTCATTAGGATTCAATAATTTCATTGTATAATCCGTAACCGCTCAGAATGCCGCCCCTTCCTCCAGCTCCCCACAAAGGGAGGAGAGGAACGTTCATCAATGGCGCAGTAACACAGTTAGAGCTCACCGTGTCACTCCACCCGCTTCGCGCTCAGAAGGGGAGGCTACGTCTCGTCCTCGCGGTGTGCGGACCTGTCAGAGTTACCTGACGTCTCGGCAGAACAACCTTTAGAAATGATCCCTAAAAGTATGATCTTAGAACAATTTTAACACCATCGAGTGCCTAGTCATAGCTCAACTCCTGAAAATAATGGTGTTATTTAAGTAATTTCAAAATATTCGTAAACAAATCCAAAAGATTTCGTTAATACTGCTGTCATCTAATTAAAAACATTTAGAGTTCAATTTTAACTAATCTTGTATATTAGTAAGACAGCATTTTAAACAAAATTTGTTTTTGAGGATTTGTTTTAAACATCATAACGATCTTCCCTTAGTTCCTTCCCTTTGTTAGTATGCCTTCATCTATACATACTTATCTCCCTTACCTTGACATTTCTAACATGTCCTGCCACTCGATTCTTCTTCGTGCTGTTATATTACATTTATACCAGTTCTGCCTAAACAGTATTTTATATATATGTATATGAGTGTGTATCTTGCGTAAATAAACTTAATTATGGAAAGCTGTAACCGTTAATTTATACTTCTCGGTCCTAAAATGCGATTTAGTCAGGGCCGCCGAGAAACAGCACGTACCGGGGCCCGGGGCAGACGACCTCTACGGCCCCCTTGTAATTGTAATCGTAAGTTATTTTCCCAGTATATAATAATATACTTACAATTCGATTGTCAATATCTACATTTCAGTCAGCAACGTAATATAGACTGCAAACATATTAGGACAAGTGCACTAGGATCTACATGATCACTACTTGAACATCGAGTTGTTTACACGTGAGTGGTTAGTAAATGAGGACAAAACTTGTAGTAATCCGCTCCATTGAAAAAGTGAGGAATCTTACGTCAACCTTTCTTTTAAAAGAAAAAGAAAAGGAAAAGAAGAAGGACAAATCCACGGACCAAGGCCGGCCCCCCCCCCCCTTCACAACTGCGAACCCGAGTACAACAGACCCGCCTGCCCCCTCCTCTCCTCAGGCCAGGCTTTAGTTTTTGTTATCGTTCATTCTATCGTTGTCACCCTTGTATAAATTTTAATTGTACGGAATTTATTACTTATTTATTACTTACAGTACTATGACTGTATGAAAATGGTTTTCTTACTGCTACATTATGTAATAATTCTAATAACTTCTTTACAGAAAATAAACAGAAAAAATAATTTTTGTGCTGTACATATGGGAGTTTTAGAGAGGAAGCTATTATTCTAGGTTTTCCATAGAAAGCTTTTCGACTCTTTGGTTTATTTCTGTTCTGTTTCTGGTGGGTGTGAAGACAGGAGAGAGCCAGCAGTTGTCAGGGCTCTCTTCACTTTGACCATACCAGATCAAGCAACGTGTTCATTTACAAACTCTGAAGGGCCAATACATTTATTAAATAAACTCAGATTCATCGCATCAAAACAAGTGCCGTATTGTTTATGTACGGTTCGTTAATTTTTTCCTGTTGTTTTCGACTTGGAACTTTCTAAGTTTCCATGTTTAGTATACAGGGATAAATAAGTAAAAGCGTTCCCACACACGTGCATACCTGGCAAACAAGTGGGTAGACATCAGGAGAGACAAACTTTCCGTCCAGTCCAAGAAGAAAGATGCAGGCTAAGCAAGACATGCAGCCCAAAACTGTCAGGCTGTTGATGTTCGGCTGGGAGAAAGCTACGCATCTGTAGTAGAAATAAACGATTTATAAGGCATAAAATCGACGTGTATTTAAGTTTTGTCTTCTTTACAACATTCAGTTTTGAATTTTTAAAGGTATAGTAGGTGTATTTTTTCTGAAGGCTTGGTGCAAGCTATATACTGTTTTCCATGCTTATAAACATCACCATGTACAAAAAGAGATCACAATCGTAACACCATGTTTGTACAGAAATACTATTAATGTCCCATGGGCTGAAACTTTGACAGTGTAGATGTATCCACATACAATCCTGACGTGTACCTGTTGCATGTTGACCTCTTTCTGTGCATGGTGATGTTGGCACATATAGTCATAATTCTCCCGTTGATGTTTCATGATTGTCAAAGCTGCATAATAGTCGTAATGACTGTAAACTTTCTGTAAAACCTGCATAAGTCTCACGATGTTAAAGATCATCGTAAACACTGAATATCCTAATTCTCACTATAACGAAGAGGAAAGTAAAAGCGTCATAGTTCTCGATGATGACGCTGATCGTTGATGCTTACGATGAATAAGAGGATTGTAAAATCTGTTCAATTCTCACAATGATGAAAATGATCAATAATTTTTAAGATGATCGATATAGCTCTCGATCATAACTTTTTTATTTTTATTGGGACAGATTTTGCCACCTAATCTTCACTAGGTTTTCTATAGCAAATCATTTTTCCCGTCAAAGGAAAGGCCTCAGTACAGCGTTTATATAATTTATTGATACCGCGCAACCGTTCAGACTACCTCTCCAGTTCGACACGAGCTTTGATGGAGAGACTACATCTCGTCATCGGAGACAAGAAAAGATGTTCAAACACCCAAGTCGAGATTCAGCAACATATTCGACAAGACGTCCTTACATGTAAGTTTAACTTTATCTCACTATTAATAATTGCATATAATCATAACTGATGTTTAATTTTTTTAAAAGTAAGTTGCAGAGATATCAAAGTTATTGTGAAATTGCATTTTAAATAGAAACCCGAAATGGCAAAGCTGCTTCCCTTGCTTCCAGAGGGCTATTGCCTGAAATTTGTTCCCCGCCCTACACGTGGTGGTGGTATTGCTATAATCTACAGATCATCACTTGCAAAGGACCTGTCTTTTACTACTGCCGTATCGTTTCCTCACACGTCTTTTGAATTTGTACAAGTCTCCTCTTCGACTCCTCATTGCTCGATGCACCTGCTCTGCGTCTACAGACCTCCTAGCGCCAGGAACAAACTCACAGCCTCCGCATTTTTCTCAGAATTCCATGATCTCTTGGATTACAGCAATGCACTCAATGGACCCGCAATACTCCTTGGAGATGTTAATGTGCGCTTCGACAACATTTCTCACCCTGTCAAAATGTCAGAAATGCTGCACACCTTTCGTCTCGTCCAGTCGGTGTCGCAACCAACTCACAAAAGAGATCACATCTTGGATTGGGTCATACATCGACCTGATGACCACTTAGTCCAGTCAGTTGATGTTTCTCACGATCTCTCATCTGACCACTACTGTGTACTGATCGAACTTGATCGCAAATGCCCATCACCGGTGCCAGTTTTTAGATCCACTCGCTCATTACGAAATGTTGATAGACTGGCATTCAAAGCACAGTTGCAGATGGCGCTCCTCCAACCACCCTCCGTTGAGCAACTTGACTGTGTTTTGCGTAGAGTGGTTGATGACCACGCCCCAGTGTCTCGACGTCTGATGCGCCAGTCTAAATGTGCGCCTTGGTATTCACAGATCCGTGTTGAGCTACGTGCCCTGAAGCGCACTCGTCGGCGAGCTGAACGTGTTTGGCGGAAGACTAGACTCGCCATCCACAAAGAAATCTATAATGCCGCAAAGCGAAACGTTGCAAAATGCATTTACAAGGCTAAAACATCATATCTTCCAAGGCTCAGTACTTGGCCCAGTTCTGTTTAACCTGTACACTAAAGCACTTTCATCGTGGATCCATTCTCACCAGGTTTCTCATCAATCCTATGCTGACGACACGCAGCTTTACTGTTCTACTCCACCGGCTGTCTCACTCTGCTATTAGCTCTCTAGAAGCTTGTAATAGCGACGTCAAGGGCTGGATGGTAAAACAACAAGATTAAACTAAACGACGAGAAAACGGAAGCCCTCTTGTGCCATAGAAGAAGACATCAACCTTCGCTCGCTAGTCTGCCCAATCACATCAAGGTGGGCGAAACCAACATCACCTTTATGTCCTTCGTTAGGAATCTGGGATTTATTGTCACTGATGACATGACCCTTGATAAACATGTTACAGCTGTCTGTCGGTCTGCCTATTATGATAAACATGTTACAGCTGCCTGTCAGTCTGCCTACTATGAGCTCCGTAAGATCAGTGCCATCCGTCACTTTCTCTCTACACGCGCTACCAACATTCTTGTCTGTGTGTTTGTTCTTTCTCGACTTGACTACTGCAACTCCTTGCTGGCAGGCTGCCCTGACTACCTCATTCAGAGACTCCAGAAAGTACAGAACTCCGCTTAGAGCCACGAAACGGGACCATGTCACTCCTCTCCTTCGTTTTCTACACTGGCTACCCATCCGTTCTCGCATTCAGTACAAGTTGTCTGTGCTGTGTTTTAATTTCTTTGCAGGCTCCTGTCCTGATTATTTCTCCGAACTTCTCATTCCTTATGTTCCCGCCAGACAACTACGCTCTTCATCTGACGACCGTATTCTAACTGTTCCTGTCACCAGAACAACAACATATGGTCACAGGACTTTCGGCTTCTGTGCAGGTAAACAATGGAACTCTCTCCCTTTCCATATCAGCCACCTTCCTACAACTGAATCCTTCATATCTGCACTGAAAACGCACCTCTTCCTTGAGCATCACTCCTAACACAGTCCACACAGTGCTCGTCCTTCTTACTTCCCCCCCCCCTCCGCTCTTGCTGCTTGTCTACCCATCTTTCTCTGCAGAACCACTATTTTCTCTGTCCCTGTTACTTGCTGCCTTTTTGTGCCTTTTATCTGTATTTTTTGTTTGTCGTCAGTACTGTCGTTTATTCTTCCGTCCTTCGTGTTCTATGCATTTAGTCCATGTCTCTTCCCCGCTTTTAGCGCTAAAAGCATGCTGTCTATGAGTGTGAATATGCGTTATAAAAAATCGTTATTATTATTATAGGTTACCGAACTCAGATCACCCCACGGTGTTTTTAAGTTACTGAGCACAAAAGGTCATTACCGAGCCTGAGTAAATCCTTTTAACTCAGTGGACATAAGTCAACAACACCGGTGTTCATCACCACCTTGTCCGTCTCCGGAAACATACTTTCGACATAAAAACATGTCACTTGCCAGAGAGCGAGGCCGAGTCAACGACGCGGCTCACAAATGAGCGCAAGCACGATTGGTTTGTAACGGTATATTCATTTTCATTATATATTTCCATTTGTTGATAGACCCCGCAACCGCTCAGAATGCCGCCCCTTCCTCCAGCTCCCCACGAAGGGAGGAGAGGAACGTTCATCAATGGCAGAGTGTCGTAGCTAGAGCCTGCCATGACACTCCACCCGCTTCGCGCTCAGAAGGGGAGGCTACGTCTCGTCCTCGCGGTGTGCGGACCTGTCAGAGTTACCTGACGTCTCGGCAGAACAACCTTTAGAAATGATCCCTAAAAGTATGATCTTAATCATTTACACGTCATCGAGTGCCTAGTCATAGCTCAACCTCTGAAAATAATGGTTGCATACAAGTAATTTCAAAATATTTGTCAAAGGCACATAAGATTTTTTTAATACTGCTGTCATCTCAACAAAAAACATTTAGAGTCTAATTTTAACTAATCTTGTATATTAGTAAGACAATACATTAGGTAAAAAATGTTCTTTTAAGGATTTGTTTTAAACATCACAACCATTTTTTTCTTCTCAGTTCCTTCCCTTCGTTAGTATGCCTTTATCAATACGTCATACTTATCTCCCTTATATTGGCATTTCTAAGCTGTTCTGCCACTCGATTCTTCTCCAAGTTTTTGTATTATACCAGTCCTGCCTAAATATAATTACAGTATATATATATATATACTGCGTACATATATTTAATTCCTTTAAAATTGTAAACGTGCATCGTCAAGATTATGACATATTTATGTTAATGCTTTTAAGGGCTGAGCGTGTTGTGAAGGAATAGCCTGTTCACACGTGTTGGTTCTCAGTGGTATTAATCGAACAATTAGCAACGTTTGTAATTTTCTTGTTGATAAAATTGTTTTTATCTCATTATGAACTGTTAAGTACAAGCAAAGCTTACATTCACCTTTTTGTATAAATTCACCTTTTTATAATATTTCTGTACAACATAGTTTATACTGCATTTTCTAAGATCTCATAAAATATAATTTTAAATAAGACTTTTGTTAAACTGTATTTTAAATAATATTCTGGTTTGTTAAGTTGTTTCCCTTGGTGATAGGTTACATTTTTTAAACACTTTTTAAAGTTCAGTAACTAATGTCAAACTTTTATTTTATATTTATCCATGACATCTCACACCTGACAATGAGTTAGAGAAGGTGCTCAAATTAGTAATACAAAATGCAGTCCCCAATCCTTGAAATCAAAATCGAGGGTGACAATGATGATATAAATAAAAAGCATGCATTTTCTCCCTAAATTGTTAAAGTTTAAGTCATCTTTCAAAGTATTTTTCGTCACAAATAAATGAAAGAAACGAGAGTGTGGACGCCTCGTCATTTTTATTATTTATACAGAACGGCACACAACAGTACCTGTAGGATTTGACCTTGTTTGAGACACTCTCAGGCATTCGTCCTCTTAACCATTAAGCCCATGCGGCCTCATTTTGTAAAGCCGGAGCTACGCGTGTATAAAGCCAATGCTGCTGTTAATTCTAGAAAGCTAGATCGAGTTCACTGTGTGCTTGTGTCCTATACTAAAAAGAACTGTACCCCAGATCGTGTAGCTAAGTGAAGCCCTTAGCATTTGTATGTGCGCGCTATGCAATGGCACAAACTGTCCGATGGCGACTACATTTTGCTGGATAACTCCACTGAAAATGTCTTGGATTAAAAAAAAATTAGGATGGCAGCTTTTGTCAAAGATTTTGACATTACTTATATGTACACAAAGCAAAACTGAACTGTCAACCATTTGTTGAAGGGACATCATGAATACAGCAAGGTTATGAGTAGAAGTGTTTCCCTTTTTTCTGCACTGAGGCCACGCACAATTACACATTTGAAAAAAGATTGATCACGATTAGGTGGAAGATCGAAAGCTGGCATAGTGGGACGACCTCGCGGTAGCAAATTAGTTTTAGCACAGACAATTGTGCAGTCTACTCAGCCTTTATTAAAGTAACTGGTCCTGTTTACTCACGTTGCAGATTATAGTAACTGGACAAGTTCATGGAGAGTATCCCGATCTTGACAGTTCAGTTCAGTCCTCTCTGTGCCATCTGGCACATGCGGCGACAGCTAGGGACCTCCATCTGGTTCTGTCTGCTGCTGTTCTGAGGGCTGTCTCGAGTGATAGACCTCTGCTTTTGAGGTCCTTCTCGATGGTTAGCCTCCATGTCTCTTTGGGCCTCCCTCTGTTCCTCTTTCCCTGCAGTGTTCATCGCAAGGTTGTTCTGGGGATGGAGTTCGGACGGATGCGGCACACATGTCTTAGCCATCGCCAGTGCCGCAGCTGGATTGCTTCTGCCAAGGTACACGTCCCTGCCTTGTTTTGCAGCTCTTCATTCGAGATGATGCTTGGCCAAATCTTTTGTATGCGTCGCAAAAACTTCGTTTGGAACACTTCTAGTTTTTTATCTCGATGGAGGCTGTGGTCTTTCAGCACTCTGGCCCCTATAGGAGAACACTAAAGACGTTGCGTTTAAAGATTCTGATCTTTGTGTGGATGCTGAGGCCAGTGGATCTCCAGAGGGGCTTAAGCATTGCAAAAGCTTGGTTGGCTTTGCTGATCCTGGTGTTGACCTCTTGTTCACAGTCACCATCAGTTGTCATCTTGCTGCCCAGGTACACAAATTCTTTTACCTCCACTAGTAGATAGGATTATTATTTGTCACGTTGTTCCTTAGGACCTGTGTTTTTCGTGTGTTGATTCTGAGTCATATCATGCTGGCAGTCATTAATTTTTTCGGACTTTTGTTGAAGGTCTTGGTGCTTATGGGAGAAGTGTCCTAGGTCGTCGGCATAGTCTAGATCCTCCAAGACTGTGGTTAGAGGCCACTGCAGGCCCTGTTGACTTCCCCAAGTGACACGGCGCATGAGCCAATTAATCAATGGCCAGTGAGAACAGTATCGGTGATGGGATGCACCCCTGCTTCACGCCTGTGTCAACTCTAAAAGTTTCTGTCTGTAACGTTTTGGGTGAAGAGTACACTTATGAATGTTTGCGAGCAAGAATGTACATCTACATGTAGCTACGCTTGTGGCTTCCTTTTTCACACAAAAGGCCTGGGAATCAATTCCACATTTAATGTTTTAAAAGAAAGTAATGAAAAAGAAACAGAGAACTTTTTAATAACTGATAGAAAGTTAGGGTGTTCCCGGAAATGTCACCCATCTGCTTTGTCGATCCAACGGTTGGGTAATCCTGCACGAACGATCAGATGAGTTAGTATCCAAGTCCACCTGAACTGAAGATCACAAGGTTACATCCAAGGCAGGTTAATCGTCCGCACAGAAGTTCTCCCGAACTGATGATCGGTGAATTATATCCAAAGCAGTTGAACCGTCAGCACGGACGAAGTTCAGCCCAATTGTTGATCGGCGGATTCTATCCAAGGCAGGTGAACCGATAGCACAGAAGATGTCCACCCGAACTGACGAATTAAAGGAGGGGGGAAGGAGAATTGGTGATTTACGCCGGGCCAGCATGACTAAGGCCATATCACAGCAAGGCAGCCAGCCCTGTAAACAGATGCCACATGCAGAGAAAGAACAGGTTGCCCGAGACGAGAGCTGAACTCAGGACGGCCAACCTTCAGTGTAGTAGTGACAGGCGCATAATCGAAGAGCAACACAACCGTAGATGACTTGAAAGTTCTGACTTGGTATTTGTCAATCCACAGTGTGGAATTTCTCCTTTCTTTGATATAATTTATTAAGACTGCGCAACCGCTCAGACTGCCTCACCAGCTCCGCACGAGCTTTAATGGCGAAACTACAACTCTTCACCGCGGCAGAAAGATTAATGATTAAAACCGATAGATTCATCGAGGCATATCCGATAAGACGTTCTTATAACTAAGGTTAGCTTTATTACACTATTAATAAATGCATATAATCATAATCAAAGTTTGTTTCTTCTCAAATATTTTTAAAAAAAATAACATCTATTGTAAATTTCTAAACTTTCATTTAAAAATAATTTGAAAAGAGAAAATTTTGCATTTTAAATGAAAAGCTGGTCTGGCTAAGTTGCTTCCCTTGCTTATGGGTTACCAACTTCTTTTCACCTCACGCTGCGGTGGTTCTGGCCTGCTAAGCAGAAAAGGTCTCTAAAAAAATTCTTGCAAAGACCGGGTGCACAACTAAAGTCCTGAGCCTGATTAAATCATTAAAAATTCAGTAGAAAGTACAATGATAGGTAGGACATGTCCACCGTATGAAAGAATGGCCGCCTCTCAACAAATTTTTATGGCAAACTGGCATCTAGGAGGAAAACAGCTAATAACCCTAAACCGCGGTATGAAGATGTCTGCAAGAGCGGCATGCGTGCACTTAGTCTTGACACTGAGAACTAAGAGTCTTGCAGCTGACCGGCATGGTGGAGAAGTAAAATTTGGGAGAGACCTATAGTCAACGCCGCGGCTGACAAGCGGGCAGGCGGGGATGAGAGTCCACAAACTCAGAGTTATAAAAATTACACAGCTGTGTCGACTGTAATAGAAACTGTTAAGTTTTGCGCATTGGTCTCCTCAGCCAGCTGTTGCTAATTAGAAAAAGCAAGAGCTATGAACTGAAAAGGGGGGGTTTTGAGGTGACATCTGAAGTTTCGAATGTAGATGCAGTACGTAGCTGCAAGAGGCAAAGATCGTGTGCTGAATCTTTGGCAATAAAAGTAACGTTCTTTGGCATTTAGAAAGCAACTAGTATGATAAGACATTGACAGCTGTATTATAGCCGACTTTTGAGAACTTGATAAAGCCCGCAACCGCTCAGAATGCCACCCCTACCTCCATCTCCCCTCCAAGGGAAGAGAGGAACGTTCATCAATGGCAGAGTGACGTAGCTAGAGCCAGCCACAACACTGCACCCGCTTCGCGCTCAGAAGGGGAGGCTACGTCTCGTCCTCGCGGTGTGCGGACCTATCAGAGTTACCTGACGTCTCGGCAGAACAACCTTTAGAAATGATCCCTAAAAGTATGATCTTACCAGTTAAAGCTCCACAACCTTCCTAAATGCTGTCCAATAGTCTTGTAATACGGGTCACACAGCTCTCAATGTCTTGCATTGAGAAATTTTACATCCCAGGTAAATAATATTTGCTCTGAACTTAAAAGAATCGATGAAGTCAACTATTTAAAGAATTGTTGTACATTCTTGCTTAATTTGCCTTAGACCGATGACTTATGACTACAAAATATAACTCACTTTTTGCATTTGGAGTCGGTTGCCTCCCCTGTTATTACCTCGGTTGACCAATGAGGTTATGTTATTCTATTTCGTGGCTTCTAGCATACCTTTACAGTCATCAGTTCTGTTATTTTATATGAAAATTTTTTTTTTGATTATTTTTCTGAGTATTGTCCCTAGTGTCAACAATACTGGAAATCAGTTGGTGGGCTTAAAACTGATTCTGCATCTTCAATTTACTGACACTGCAATAAGAGGAACCACTACAAAAGCTTAGCTTCAGCATGAACGTTGATCTACGTTCATGGCTTCAGCTTTATATGAAGCAAAGGTATCACTTCGGTTTGAGGATGAGGGAGAACATCATGAAGCCTCAGGAGAGAACATTTTGTGATCATCATGATACAGCTGAACTGCATGCAAAATATGAATAGGATAGCAACTTCACTCCTGATTAACATATAAACTTTACTTTTGTTTTGCCATTATGTAAATCAAGAAAAATTGAACACCAAGGTATTCAAATAGTTCTTTGAATTTTAATTTCATTTTGGGACATCTACTTTAATCAAATTAAAGTGCTGTTTCCTGTAAAACTTTGATAATCTTATGAGACTACACACATTTTTTGTCAAAATGGCAGGTTATTATAATAATTTTAATTGAATTTGTAAAGCGCATTCTGTGTGGATGTTAGCTCGATGAACTGCACATGAATCGACTACACATGAACCAACTGTCAACCATACAAAGAACACAAGTGTCAGGAAACAGATGGAACCACGACAAAAATATGCACTGAGTATACATTAAGTGCATGGATGAAAAACTGAGGAGAGTGAGCAGAACAGTATTCTTGATTATGCAAGATCTTAAAGAAATGGGTTTTTAGGCAGGATCTGGAGTATTAGCAGCTACAGCATGAAGAATATAAAAATTCCATGCTATTCTCTCCCTGTCCTCAAACCAAATTAGCAATAAACATGGCGTGCCAATACTTAACAGCACAGACACATTTAGAGCTTGTTTATTCTTTCCATAGGTATTGAATATGGATAATCCAAAAAATGTTTATGGTATGCCTAAACTGAGTCTTTATGCAAGTGTCATGATAAAATGGCCTGATATTGTGTGCAACACTGCTTTACGAAAGCAGTCATTTTCTCAACTTCCGTTGTATCCTTTATGGTTTATTTATGAAGTTGTCCAAAATGCATACATCCACTAAATAGGGGCTGGGTTCAGGGGCAGCAGCCAAGATAAATGATTAAATACAAGGTATCCTTTAAGTCTCTTAAACTGATATTTCAAATCTTTACCTGCGCTGCCGGTTTCTGTAGTTGAAGATCAGACAGAAGGCACCAGCTAGAATTCCGACTATGGCCAGTGCACACATGGCAAAATATAATGTCTTTGATACCACTCGCAGATGATCAATCACGTGGGTGTGGTCCGGAGGAGGCTTTCCTCCTGAAATAACAGTAATGCAAATAAAGTGGCCAATTCATGCAGGCTCTTGACTGTTTTATAATTAAAAAGAAACAAGATAAAAACAAAATATTCCATGCAGCTCAACCTAATTATACTCTTTACCTCTGTGCAGCTTTGGTTTTAAAAATAAATTAATCAACCATTGTGAATGAATATTATGAAAAATTATTAAAATTATTGACCAATCACACTTCCTCATAGTGTTTATATTTTAAGGAACCATGGTTAAAAAAAAGTTCATGAAGGGAGAGATAGTGAACATATTTCTAGCAAATATGTATATATCAATTTACCAATCCACCTGTCAGTTCCAAACCAGGTGAAGTTGTCTGCTAGACTGTCATAGTAGCCAAGTTTGTGGTATGTGCCATCTGCAGAGCATAGCGTGCAAGCTGATGAGATACCCTATTGGGTTGCCAGGAGTTATGGGACTTTGTTAAGTTGTACTGCACAGTTTCTTGCACAAAACAAGGTTCTACCAAACAAACTGTGTTTTATGAGCTTTTACAAGACTGATTAGACTTGAGGTCTCTTAAGAAATATTTTATAATGTCAAACCTCCTAGTAATCCTAAATACAACATAAATACCATTCTACAAAACCAACATGCTTTCACATCATTATCTTTGGAACACACCCTTTTGCAGATGTTATGGAAAGCAGAATATGTTACTAATATTCGTGTTTAACTGACAAAATGGCCCTGGTCTTTCAGTAGACTTTTTAGGATGCATTAATGTGCTCATAGGTCATAGTTAGGGTCAATTTGAGTTGAATAGAACTGGCACTCGTGACAAACAACCACTGTCTGAGCTGATGAAGCAGATAACTTCTTTTTTCAAAGCAATTTATACACATCACAAATTTATTGTGGGGTTTCACTGTAGATGTGTACTTACTGATCATCTGCTCGATCTGTGTGCGTGCAATTCTGTCACCTTGAGATGAAAATGCCACATTGCCCTGTCATAACAGGAAAACAAATGGAAGCATCAGTTTCAGAAAATAAAGCTATGTCACTATCCCATCAAAGGATTGCACAAAAAAGTGATTCACATACAATGAATGTGCTGAAATATGAAATGAGCTTAAATATTCAACATGCAAGCCAACACACAACTGCATGTACGCACACCTCACCTCCCAAACACGTGTCAGTCTATGCATGTGCCTGCACACACACACACACACACACACATACATGGAAATTTAAAGCAAAGAACACCTACTGATATTCCAAGAAATTTGGTGGAATTCATTGCAGAATAGATCTCCTGTGCAATTTCTTTATTTGAATAGTTAAACTGCTCCAGGCTCATTCCCTTCTCTGCAAGTCTGGAAAATGCATACATGAACTCAGAAAACAGCTAAACTGATAAATACAACAACAAATGAAAATTCAGAGAATAAAAATGAGAATTATGTTATAATGCTTGGGTGCTGGTGAACTCTAGAAACACTAGCAACCAAAACTATAATTATTACCAAAGCAGTCAGTCCTTTAAGCCAGTGCCATATGTTGACAAGACAAAATCTGAACCCAACAGAGCTGCTTAATTAGTGAGATGCACTAAGCCCTTGTGCTACCTGACCTGAATGCTCCACTGTACAAAGATGAAAATCGGTGCTCTACTCTTAATACATGGCATTCAAATCCATCTATAATTTATTTTTACTTGTACAAATTCTTAAATGAAGCAAAACAAAAATATTTGCATGTATGTAGGGACTTACTTATTTGCTGTCTTGTTCAAAGCAAACGCAAGAGCCCAAACGGCATCATAGGCTAGTGGTGCCTCAGGATAGCCAGTAATGAGGCTGGGATCACTTGTGTTCAGCTCTTTGTTCAAACGTTGAGTAAACTCTTGAGGCATCTGCAACCAGCAACATCAAAGTCAGGAGATGGAAGGGTGAAGCCTTGGATTTTAAAAAAGTACATCATAACAGGAAAACCAATGGAAGCATGAGTCTCAGAAAATAAAAATCTCACGCTCCCATTAAAAGATTGCACAATAAAGTGATCCATACACAGTGAATGTGCTGAAATACAAAATGAACTTAAATATTCAGCAGGGGTAAAAGAAGGCGGATGGGTAATTTGTTCCCAGTTGATGGGGCTTGAGGGGAAAAATATCTCTGTCCATAGATCTTTGCATTAGCCTGGTGTCAGAAGATGAAAGGAGCAGTCACAAGGGAGTATTGATGGGAATGATTTCGGAGAGGTATTGAGGACTGGTACAAAGATGCTTTGGTATTTGAAAAGGGTTGTAAGCCATGCCCATCTTGAAGTATTTGCTTCAGTCACAGGCCAAATTACTTTCTTGTCACTTTTTTTGTGATGCACACTTAATTTACAGTTCCATCAAAGATGTATGGATGAGAAACCACCTTTGTTTGTCAGATGAGCAAACACACCTAAACTCTAAAAAGTTAAGCACCTCAGCCTCTATAGTAAAATGTACAGTAGTTTACCATGCCAACATCTGTCGTGGTGTTTTCCTGATGTAAGATGACCGCTTCAGTAGTTAAGTGACCCTCCAGTGCTTCCTCCAGCTGCTCAACTGTGCAATTATGGCGGTCATCTCGCGTTCGATACCAGTTGTCTGGGTACCAACCTATGATTAGCCACACATATTTCTTGCCATACAGCTTTTCCTTGTATGCCTGAAAAATATGAAATATTATATATGTTTATTTGATTACTTAAAAAATGGCTAGACTAAAATACATAACACAATAACATATTTCTGACCATGAAATTTTCTGCAATTTTCTACGAGAGTGTAAGCATCTCCTGCAACACACAGGTCTATGTCATCCCCATAAATAGTGATTCTCCATTCCTCACCAGTCCCTTAATGGTCTTGTACAAATATCACAGCTTATGTCAGACAGCCTGCAAATAGCATAGCATTAAAAAAAAAAAAACTAGGGTAGACATGATTTTGTTATAGTAATAAATAAGCTGAGAAGAAGTGAAGAAATATGAATGGATAAAATAAGCATGTTTACCTGGCAGAAAACACGTCTTGCCATGTCCTCATAAAATACGCCAACTATAATTCGTGCATCTTGTCTCTGCCAAAAATTATTATATTTATTATAGTATCTTTTTCAAGCATTTATGAATAATTTCACAGGTCCAGTGATACACATTACAGATGATTAACTCAGGTGGATGATAACAAGATTTACTAATCAGTTTAGAAATGTTCTAAGCTCATGCCAAACTCCAAGAAATATTCACATATTTGTAATTTGGCAGATATCTTATTTAAAACACATTGGAAAACTGACATCATTATCACCACATCATAAACTAAAGCAATTAGAAATTTAAATTCCACAAGTTTTACAAAAGTTAAAAATTGTCCTTGATTCAGCTGTTATTTTTGTCTCAGAAAATTTAATCATGAAATAAAAGCACCTTATATCTAGCTCTAATGTAATCAACTGCTGGATTCATTTTCTTTATCTTAACAAAAAAAAAAAATGTGAGCAAAATGCTTGAATGATTGATGAAAGCATACCTTAAGGTTTCTGACTGCGTTAGTTGGATCTGTCAGGAAGCTTTGGCGTACAGCAATGTCAATTCCTGCTTCTTTAACACGCTTTTCCAGATCTTCAATTGTCTTAAAAATAAATATATCCTAGATTTGCATCAATAAAAATGAAATACTTCCTAAACTAGTTTGAAACTACAAAAGCATTTAAATTTTATGAAATTTTATAGACCACATTCTGTGCTTATCAGCTGATTCAGGTCATGCCACAATAACTCAATGTCATATATCCAGTGCCAAACCCGTTTATCTTGCATAGCATGATAATGCAGAGGTAAAGCATTTCTCACAAAAACTCCTGGGCTTAATCTTCAGATACATATAATCTTCTCTGGATGTGGCACTTGTTAACTGAACTGACCATTAGAGAATTTCTCTGTCTACTCTAGTTATCTCCCCCTTTATATACACTGCAATGCACAGTAAATTCCCTGCAGTGTGAAGCACTTTCTTATCAGATCAATTAATCAGCTAACCATTTACATTTTACTACACCTAAAAATTTCCAAACCATGCAGTGTCATTTGCAGATAACAAGTTTTGAAACAAGTACATCAAAAAGTAGTCTAGAGCATGAGAAATTGTCCAACCCTACATAACTTTCTTTTTAATTGCCTCAAAACTCACATTCTAAATGTACCATGAACATAAATGTGTTCGATCTAAGATGCATGTTTGGGATGCACAAAGAAGCAATGGCTATAGCATAAAGCCATAAAGCAAGATTTATTGAGATATCTGAAAGGTTGATACAACTGCATATTGTTTCCCCTCTAAGTATAGTGATGGTAAATCAGTCTTCTGTGGCATATTGGCTCAAATAAGCTACAAATATATGAATACTTTTTTCTTGTTGATAACATGTGCTAACATACTTACAGAGGTGAAGAGTTCTTGAGTTTCTTGAATGGTTGCAATCCTGTTCCATTTAAAATGTTTAAACAACTTGACACGAGTTGGGTTGTGAACAGTTGCTGATGGATGGGTGCGAAAAAACATTGGAAATCTTTCTCTGTTTGAAAGTGCTGGGGAACTTGCTCCATATGCAAGCTGAAATCAGTGGCAGAAAAATTACCTACATCATGTTATGATAAAACAAATCTGAATTTTTCCTTGGTTTCCAACACACACACACAAATGCACAGAAAACATAAAGTAATCCTTATTTTTCCCTATTATATTGTTAATATTTACATATTTGTTACCTACCACAATAAGATTCCACATGTTGGCAGCCTGTGCAACAAATGTAGATACGCTAGAACAACCAGAGAGCACCATAATCTTTGTAGGTTTGTCATACAGCAGCTGATACAGCACTTTTGTTCCCAGCCCTGGCATGCACTGTGCACATAAAAGTACATTTTAATCAATTTAATAACTTAGAAATATGCACTTATGTCTAGTTTATAAGACCAAGAGCAAGACAGTTTTCTTAACTCACAAATTCTAATAATCACAAAAAGCAAAATAAATAAATGCATATCAGTACTTAGAAACTTCATACCTGACTGTCATTATATTGCATGTTCAGGTGATACCGAGGCAATATATCTGGGCGGTTGTTGACCATCTCAAGGGCCATCATTACTGCTGGCTTGCAGGCAACTCCCCCTGCCCAACTTCCTGACATGGGGAAGATTCCCCCTAAGGTAAGAGGAATGTCTTTCGAACAAACCAGAGGCCATAAAGCACTTGACAAAATTAGCCATTTTCTGATAGATAATTCCATTTTTACACCTGAAAAAGATAAATAAGACAAATGTAAAGTATTAACACATGTGTAAGAAAATGCAACTCCCCCCCTACCCCAAAGTGAACAGAATCATCAAATTAACTTTGATGGGGTTGAAAATGGAACTCCAGATTGTAAAGTGAAAGATGCATTACGGGGGAAGGTTGACAACTGGCGGGTGGTCTAACAAATGAAACAGTCATGATCAAAAGTCTTTGAATGAAAGTCGATCCAGTTTAGTCAGATGCAAAGAAGTGGTCAATGCATATCAGCAATTTGATAGTTCAGATTCCTAAGACGAAGGCACAGAATTTTAGGACTGGATTCATGACTTCACACTGTCTCATGCTGTATACTATCCTCAAACTACCCATTCCCAACATTGGTGATACTGAAATATACACTTTAATTATCATATCTTATTATTATATTTTATTTAGACCTAGGTATATAGCAATTTTTGTCTTGGCATGATTTAAAATAATATACTGCAATCAGTTGACCAATTGATTTTTTTAATCTGTCACAGCTACACCATATCAAATAAAGCTTCTCAGTTAAAGTTGTATTTTCACTTAAACTTTTCAGCAAATTTTATTTGTAAATTAAGGTACCACACATGTATGCAGATGGATATATCAACATCTTGTTCACTAGATACAATTCACATCATCCTTATTCTTCAAACTCATGCTAGGAACTGTTGATCGCTAGTTTGTCTCCTTATGTTTTGAAGGTATTTTTATAATAGGATTAATAAGTGTTGATTCTGATATATTTCGCAGCATTTCGACGATAGTTTTCCACGACATTGTATCGTCATATTTACTTTGATTTTATGTAGTTTGCTAACCTTTACTCGTTCTTTCATCAATCCATCAGAAACTGCACCCTCAAGTCCTTGATCGAGGATACATTATGAAAATTATTCGAAAATATATTCTTAGGGTGTCGTCTGCATGACAGTTCAAGTGTGATGCTATACGACATTTCTTCGGGTTGTAATCTGATTCAACAACCATATCATGCAATATGTGCTATAAAAAGCATTTATCTGAGATTCCTTTAACATGTCGAAATATTCTGGATGCTTTATTTAAAACCGTTAAATATTTGGAACCGCTTGATAAATGATAACATTGGCTCGCCAAGACTCCAACAGGAAACGGTCAAAGCGCATGCGTCTTAAAATCAAAACACGCCTGAACTTCGAGCTTGTTGTCTGTTGCTGGTGGTGGTATCGTGAGCACGCTGACAATAACAATGCTTTGCACACGGCAGTTACGCCTGGTAGGGTTTTATTTTGATTTGTTGTATTTTATTTGTTAGGTAGCGTGCTTGCTGATAATGAGAGTGTGAAACGTGTGCCTTCATGCAGCACCGATGTCGCAGTGTTGGCATCATGATGATCAAATAATATAACTTCATCTGAGATAATTTTAAAAGAATGAAGAAAAATGCGTCTAATGTAAACAAAAAAACATAGCTTATAATCATTCAGCGACAAAATAATTCACAGACAGTGGAAGCGAAACCTTCACGATAGCATGTCGTGTCGTTTTGCTTTATCTAGAAGCTATATAGGCCTATATAATTATAGTTCCACCAAGTGCATGGGGATCTCGCTCTATCATCAGATGCGATGCTTGCGTGTTTACGATCTTTGTTATCACGGATGGTGTTATGAAGGAATGGAGTAGTGGGAGGTTTTGGGAAGGGTTTTACGCCTGTGTCCTGAACCGACAGCTGTATGTATATGCATGGTGATTATTGCAGCATGGCCACAAATGTTGGTTCGTAATCCTTGGCCTTCGTATACGTGGTAAGTCCAGTATCTCACAAGAAGCGCAGAGGGTTTTTTGTTAAGGTTAAGTGTGGACTTCGCCCAGGGATGTGACGTCATTAAGAAACTTCAAAGTGTGTTAGTCTAGGATCAAGGTACATCAGTGCAGGATATTGACTGGGTAGAGTGAGAAAAACAAAGCTAACAGTTACATTTGGAAGCTATTTGTAACTGTAAAATTACATTTAAGTTATATCAGTTTTGACACTGATTGGAACACAGCGTTTTGTAAGTAGTTGTAACATGTGTCTTATATCTGTGCCTTTTAATAAAAATGGTTTACTGTATTTAACTTAGAATTGTAAAATAGAGATTGAAAGTAAGATGTGCATTACTCTCTCTTTACCCTGACCCATCAGAAGAGAGAGAGAATGAAAAATATATGACTATATATCTATACCATTCCTGAAGTTGGTCAGAGTAGTTTGGTACACATCAAGGCTCACACAAACTGTCTTTTAAAGACCAACCTGAATGGTTTGCATTTGTTGCAGATATTGGTATATATAGGCGATAGAAAACTTACCTGTAAATTTTATCCACCAAAACCCATCTGTTAATTATCCACTACGATTCACACCTGCAATCAACAAGCACCACTAACAGTGTACTACGTTATGCTAGTGCACCATTCACAACATTGTCAGCAGTCAACACCAAAGAGAGAGAGTGAGAATAAACGACATTTCAGATTATTCAGATGCTGAAAGTCTGCATTTCTCATGGTTCTGAAAGATTGCTACTTTAGCACGAGAAATGCAGACTTTCAATGTCCAAATAATCCGAACTGTCGCTCATTTACTCTTTCTCTCTGTTTGGTGTTGATGGCTGCCAATGTTGTGAATGGTGCACTAGCATGACGTAATACACTGTTAGCGGCGCTCATTGATCGCAGATGTGAATCGCGTACTTTAATTGTTAGTGGATAATTAATTAACGGATGGGTTTTGGAGGGTGAAATTTACAGTATGTTTTATATCGCTTATATCTACTGATATCTGCAAAAAACTGCAAACCATTCAGATGGGTACTTATATGATGGTAACATGTATATCTCTGCTCTACATTAGCAGTCAGTCTTACCATTTTATTTCTGCCTGCTTTAATATGTTTGTAGATGTTGTCATCACCTATTCTCAGCGTGTGTCATGGCTAGATTATTTAATTTATTTTCTATCATTTACCCCAACCTTATTTTATTGCCATTACAAAACGTGTAACAACCAAGTCTTCTACTCATCCTATAACCCATAGTTAAATCCATAGCCTAACTTACAGTCCCCCTTCACTTAACAAATTGATTAAATATTCTTTTCTTTCTCCATTTTTTCCAAATAGTATGTTCTTCTTGTCCCATTCTAATGAAACCATTTTAAAATCATTCATTATTTTTGTAATTTCCCTGTGTGTCTTCACCTTTACTGAATTGCAATGCTCAGGGCTCAGGTGAATCTTAATGTAAACCCTTACTGAGCATAGAGAAGCATACTCTGGAGCTGAATTTAAAAAAAAAAGTAGGAGTGGTACACTCCCAGTCATGGCGCATGGATAGGTCAAGGTTCATGTGTTCTTTATAGGTGCACAATAACTGAATGGGTAAATAGGTCAGGTTTAGCTACTAGAGTATGCATAGAGTGTATGTGTCCAGCTGTTAGGTTTATAACTGTTTCAGCTTGGTATGTTTCTTAAGAAGTCTTGCAGATTTTGTTTTTTCATTAGTCCAGCTTACTGGCAATATTCATATTGTGCAGACTTTTTTATTTCCTTTTTTCTACATTGTAGATACACATCTTCAAATACGAGCAAAATGATAAGGGATTTTGTAGGTCTGTTATGTTTGCTGTTTGCCATCTGAATTAGTGACAAACTATAACACATTATGTTATTGATATTAGAAAACAATTGTTCATTTGTTTGTTACACAAGGATTAAGGAAGATGGATGTATCATATGTGCCAATTCATTGCACCGTTTGGTGTACCTTTGAAGTTTATAATTTTCTTTGTGAGTCAGAAAATACATCTTTGAAAAATGATCATGCTACCCACCAGCCTTCTATGAAATTCGCAAGACTATTGCTATATTATTGCCTTCGTGCAGTTTGTTTGGAAATCTGCTCTGGTGTCTCTAAATGGTTCTTTTTCATATGAAAAGGCATATAAAAAGAGTTAGCAAATTTAATTAAACAATTTAACTTTTTTTTAAACCCAAAGCTTTACTTCATTATGTCTTTTGAATTAAAAACAAGCAGGGAATACCTTAGATATAAAAAGAAATCACATCCATGCAATACGGTGACGAGAAGGTTAAATATTCATAAACAAAATCTCTTAATAATAATAAGCATGTGATTTATAAAGTGCATAATCAGGCTCACAAAGGAGCATTCAGCGTTTAAGACAAGTAGAAACATGGACAGAATCAGAAGGTGGAGAACTGTGCCAACAAGTAATAAAATACAAACATAAAAGATACAAAAAGGAATCAGGAAACAATAAAGGATGGCAAGTGCTTTTCTATTCTTGCATTCTTTCTGTCTGCCACATACTTCCTTACGCACAAACCTCTAACACAAAATGTTAAAAAATTTCAGCTTGGGAGACTAGGCAAGTCAGTAAAGATGTTGGATGACATCAAGGTGGCACCTCGAGGGCGTATGTTCTCAGTACAATATTCTCTTCCTCGTCTGCCAGTTCCCCCTCTCCAACAGACACTGGATAAATACCTGCGCACTGTCCGACCTCTAGTCACAAATGAAGAGTTCAAGACTACACAAGAGGTTTGACTGCAAAGTAGTTAGAATCATTAATTTGTTTTGCTTCTGTCAAAAAAAGGGCATGTATCTTCTTTAAAATCAGACAACTGGAAAAATCATGTGAGCTGAAGGCAAGTGATTGTAAATGCCATAATTGAAACTAAAGGAGAATTTAATTTTTTATTTGTTTTTTTTAGCAGGTAAATGGTTGTAGAGGCATGTGTGTGTGTGAGAGAGAGAAAATTTATTTATTATTGAAAAGCTTTCAACACACTTCAAGGGGGATAAAAAAAACAATACAACAGAATAAGGTGTGTACCACAAATTGCATATGTAGAGGCACATAAACATTATGCGTGTCTGAGAGAGAGAGTGGGCTATTGGGTAAACAGATGGCTGGAGATTTTTGTTGACTTACATCATCAAGTCTTTCACCAGATTGTCCAGAAATTTCTAAAGTCAACCGGACCTGAACTTCAGGCCTTTCTTGAAAAAAAAGCAGCAAATGAAACCAACTGGGTAATGAACAGGCAGTTGACTTGTTCAGTTATTCAAGTCTTCTACCTATTTTTGGCTAAAAATTTAGTCTTACTGTAGCAGTAAAATGCTGTTGTACATAAAAGTATTTAGGGATCCTTTAAGTGAAGCATAACTTTTGATAAAAGTGGCGACATATCACTTCTTTTCTGCACAAACCTTGATTTAAATATTCATGTTTTTAGACACAAATGATGTGCTTGAATTTTATGCATCTATCAGTTGTGCTCTTTCTTTCCAGCTTTCAGAGTGGTGGAGGAATGTGGCTTATCTTGATTACCGTGTCCCATTAGTGGTCAACTTCAATCCAGCTGTTGCCTTCCCTCAGCAGGCTTACAGAGGAAAAGATGAACAGCTGAGGTCTATAGAAATAATGTTATATGTTTGGTTTGTATAAAGCCTTCTCAAGTCAGTTTTGTAGCAGTGGGTGACTATTATTAAGGCAAAGAAAGAAAACACTGAATATCAGCAAGAATAAAGCTAAGGCTTTAGCAGTGCTGTTTTTGCGAACAGCAATTTTTTTGTTGCCCTCATATTTACATAAAAAAGAGAAAAAATACATATTTGCATACAAACATCCCACCACGGTCCTAAATTTTATTTTCCTTTAGTGCTTGATAGTATTTTTCAGAAACTATCCTTATTTCATATTCCTTTGCCTTAATTAGCAAATTAGTATGATAAATAATATTTGTTATACAATATGATTTCAGATTTGCTGCAAAGGTAGTTGCTGGTGTTCTGGACTATAAAATCATGGTTGATGAGTAAGTAGTTTTTAAGTGGTTAATGGGTCAATTTTTATGCTGGTAAAAATTAATTGAGTCAACAAAAGTATAAAAATGTCAATATTTATTTAAGTAAATGTATTGCTGGGGCTTATGTGTAACACCATGCATGAAAATGTCACCTGATCTAATATTTACATAGAGCTTTTGACATTTTACTTGCTATATAATTTTCTGATGGCTATTTTGGGGATGCACATTGCCTAAATCTTTAAAATACGAAAGTGTTTTTGTCCTGTTCAATGTCTGTTGAGCGTTCCTTCTTATTGTTACATGACATTTGTATATTTTCATTCATTTAAGATCATATCAACATATTTTCATTTATACACTTAATTCATGTTTTTAGTGGTGTCATCTGTCTGCTGAAACTTATGTTTCTTGTACGATTGATTCTCAGCTGTTTGTAGTTGTTCATTTACAGTACATTTAGCTCACACCTACATAGAGAAATGTGCTTTTACAAATTCTATTATTATTGTTATATTGCTGAAACTAGGAAAAGTTTTTTCTCCTGAGCAGATGATCTTGCATCATGCATCTATCAGTTAATGACAATATCTTTTTTATTATTGTGGTGATAAACTCCTATAGTCTGTTTCACTTTGCAGAGTTTTATGCTAGTTTATTGGTGAATCTCGATATCTATGAGTGATTTTACGTTTTAGCTTACATTGAATTACTATGGCTTATATATAAAACCACATATTTACCTGTGATAGCTCTATGATAACAAACTCTCATTATCACCTGTTTTCTGTGAGATGTACTGATATCTTGTCATAAATGTTTATCTTTCAGTTACATGGGTTTCATATTAGTTGGGTAATCAGATTTCATGTTAAGATAATGTTTATTAACAGCCTGTTTGCATTCAACTTCACTCTGTACCACGTTCTCAGATAGAAATCATCGAACAGGAAATAGACTTCATGATAAAAATGGGTATTATTGAGAAGACATCACTGCCTTACAGTGCACCCATTGGTGTTCTTGATCTTAGCTGATCATAGCTGTAGAGCTGCAAGGGACACCAGCATGTTAACTTCAAGTATACCCATGTTTTTACCTGTTAATATTTAGCCATAATGATTTTTAGAAATACGAATGATGAATGTAAATTATATGCAGTAGAGTCCATCCACACAAAGGTGTAACCATTCACAAGGATATTTTTTTAATGGGTTTTCATGTTTTTTCAGACAAACTTTGCCAGTTGAAACACTGGGAGGCAAACCTCTATGTATGATGCAATATTACCAGATAATGTCAGCCTGCCGTATACCGGGCATCAAAAAAGATTCTCATGAGATCTTTTTGTCAACAAATCCTGATCCTCCAAAGCACATCTGTGTTATTCACAACAACCATGTGAGTAGGAGGAGTGGATTTGATCAAGAAAGACTCTAGGAAACTCATCATGCTATTAACAAAAAAGTTATTGTAGCAGGCTGCTTTGAAATTTGATAGCTTCATGTTATCATTTAATAAGATAGAATGAAAAGAGGAAAAACAACAAAGTGTTTTCTATTTTTTTAAATGCTTCTGGTTCCTTTTACTGTAAAATCATGGTTAATCTTTGCTGGCTCCTGTCCTGACTATTTCTCTGAACTTCTCATCCCTTACTCTCCGTCCAGACAACTACGCTCTTCATCTGACGACCGTATCCTAACTGTTCCTGTCACCAGAACAACAACATATGGTCACAGGACTTTTGGCTACTGTGCTGCAAAACAATGGAACTCTCTTCCTTTCCATATCCGCCACCTTCCTACAACTGAATCTTTCAAATCTGCACTGAAAACGCACCTCTTCCTTGAGCATTACTCCTAACACAGTCTACAATGCTAATCCTTCTTACCCCTCCCTTCCCTCTTGCTACTTTACCCATCTTTCTCGGCAGAATCACTATATTTCTCTGTTCCTGTTACTTGATGCCTCTTGTTTTCTGTTTCATCGTCAGTACTGTTGTTTTCTTTCGTCCCCTTTGTTCTGTATCTACTTAGTCCACGTCTCTTCCCCGTTTTAATATGCGCTATAAAAATCTTCACTATTATTATTATTAATATCAATGGTGGACTTAACATGTAATAATATGCCACTTACATAACATACAACAGGTTAGTAAAAGAACATTTTCACACAGTCTACAGAGAGATACTTTACCAAATAGTCAACACCTAACAGTAGCATGATGCATTTTGGCAGTACTATGAAGCCTTTTATATTTTTAATATGTTTTTCTATCTGTTCTTTACTGAAAATTGGTGGGAAATTGCTCTGCTTTTGCAGATGTTTTCCATGAATGTGTATGGACACAAGGGAAAACCACTGAATGTGTCCCAGTTGTATGAGCAGTTAAAAGACATTGTCAATCAGTCCCAGTTTCCTGCCACTCCTTTGGGTCTTCTGACCTCTCTGGATCGTGACACCTGGGGCAATGTCTATCATGAGATGATCAAAGGTATGTTTGAGTTGGTCACCAGTACGAGGGTGGGAGATAGCTTTTAGCAGAACATCACTTGCCAGCTTAATCCCTCCATGAGACATCTTGAGTATAGCTGCATAGTAACTAATGCATTCTGGTGAGTGAGTGCGATAACTAGTTGCTGTATGAGCAAGTCAGATCCCAGTGCTGGGAGGATATCTGTACCATTAAAATGGTCTATTATTTTTGAGGCTGTTAACTTGATTTGAACACGTCATCAATAACACACTTTCATGGCAAACTAATTCCAAAAAAACAGTTCATCGTAAATGTATTAACCTGTCAGGAAGTTTGAGGAGAGTTTTATGTTTGATTCAAGTTGGTCTTCATAATTTGTCTCAAGTAAATAACATATTGCTGTCTCTGTTAGCAAGTGGCTAGCTAAAATGACACTTCAAATAGGAATAGTATCGAATTAGTGATTCTACCTAAATTTCCAAACATGCATCCACTTATACGCTTTTCATATTTCACTCTTAATGAACAAATAGTTATAGTTGCTGTTATTTCAGTGGAAATCTTATTGTAGAAATTGTTGTAACAAGCTGTTTACAGATGAACGAGATGCTTGGATGTTTTTATTAAATGCTGGCATTAGTGATACTTTACAGCTGCAGTTACTGAAAGGACCACTGTCCTGTTTGCTGCACAGATAAAACCAGCAAAGCTTCTCTGAAGCAAATACACCGAAGCATATTTGTACTATGCTTGGACAAACCAGTCCCAAAAGGGACAGATGTTCAATCATCCATTGCCAGAGAAATGCTGCATGGAGATGGTAAAAATTTGAATTCAGGCAACCGCTGGTTTGACAAGACTTTGCAGGTAAATTCTGTATCTGAGTCTAATAGCTCAAATGTAAGAGAAAAAAGATCATGATGCAAGACTTTTCCTTCTCAGTTAATCTATTACATCTGATTACTGTTCCTGTATAGTGTAGTGCTTAAAATGAATATGTTACACTTTCCAGGTTCTTATTTTTTAAAGACTTTGCAAGGCTTTAACCCATTACGTTTGCTAACTAGTTTATTGTAGGTGCTGATGGAGCATGTGGACTGAACTATGAACACACTTCAGCCGAAGGTCCACCAGTAGCTGCTCTTCTGGATCATGTTCTTGACTTTGTGTAAGTACTCAGTCTTTAATGGCAAAGTGAAAGTATAGTATTGTGGGTGGTATAATTGGTTAAAAATGGTTAATGCTTGATGGGAGGGATTGGTCTGTGTGCATGCATATGTGTCTTTTTACATTTGTAACCTATAAAAATAGAATAAGGCATCTTGTGTGTAGAACACTCTGAAGGAGTAGCACTACTCCTCAATAGGAAAACTGAAAAGACATTGCTGGAATAGAAGCCTTATGGGCCCAGGCTTCTGAGAGCAAGATTCCATTCAAAGTACACCAAGCTGACAGTGCTAGTTTGCTATGCACCAACAGAAGACTCCGAGGCGGAAGACAAGGATGCTTTTTACGATCAGCTCCAGGCAGCCACGAAGAGCGTCCGAGCCAATGATATGTTGCTCATCACTGGCGATCTCAATGCCAAGGTGGGAAGTGACAATACCTGCAGGGAGCATATCATGGGCAAGCATGGAATTGGAACCACAAGGCAACGTGGACATCACAAGACGGGATCACAAAGAACCAGATAGACCATGTCATTATCAACCGAAGATGGAGGAGCTCACTTCAAGATGTCAGAGCCTATAGAGGAGCAGACGTTGCCGGTGACCACACTCTTGTGATAGCCGCAGTTTCTCTGAAGCTACATCGATTGTGAGGAAAACAGGCATGTCAGCAGAGAGTGGACCCAGCCACCAAACGGGCCTTTGTAGTGGAAGTAAAGAACAGGTTCCAGGCACTAGGGAACCAACAGGAGATGACCTTGGATGACTTCAATCGAGTCTTACAGGAAACAGGAGAGAAAATACTGGGCTTCCAACAAAAAAAGAAAGAACAGTGGATCAGAGAAGAGACATGGAAAAGGGTAAACGAGAGAAAGTCAACCAAGAAGATGATCAAAACCGACAAAAGGGACTACATAGAGAAACTGGCAGATGAAGCAGAAGAAGCAGCAGGAAAAAATGACATGAAGACATTGTATAAAATCAATAAACAGCTAAACAACAGGTTCAAAAACAGTGAAGTGCCAGTGAAAGACATGAACGGAAATGTTGTCCAGGGAGAGGCAGATCCTGCTCTGAACTCATTTTCACTCTGCGTCAGATTCTGGAGCAGAGCAACGAGTCGAACACATCAGCTTCATCGACCTGGAGAAGGCTTTTGACAGCATCCACCGCGAGTCCTAATGGAAGATCCTAAGGCATTACGGAGTCCCTGCAAAACTTGTCCAGGTTGTTGCAATGCTGTACAGCAATTTCAAATCTCAGGTGGTCTGTGACACGGAGCTCACAGCCCCCTTCAACGTCAGTACTGGGGCGAAGCAGGGCTGCATTCTGTCGCCGTTTCTCTTCATCCTGGCCATGGACTGGATCATGAAGAATTCCACCGACAGAGAGAGGAGAGGGATCAAATGGACCATGACTATGACAGCAACAACAATGCTGGAAGACTTGGACTTTGCTGATGACATTGCCCTGTTGTCACACCGCCACCAAGACATGCAGGAGAAAACAAATGCTTTCTCAGAAACTGGACATGGGGTTGCCTGGAGCGGATTTCAGTCGTTCGACATCAGTGGCGGGCTCTGGTTGCAAATCGCATGAAGAGGATTGATTGATCTTGTTGTAGCAATTTTAATGTCCAGAGTGCATTTACAGTCCATTGCATAAAAAATGAGCTAGAAAGCATGTTTGTAGAATGCATCCATTAACAAAATAATTTTATGATGCATTTTTTTTTAAGAGGCAAGAATGTGGAGTCGGGACTCCCAGCAGCTGAACCAAAACCTCCCCTGAAGCTAACCTTTAATACCCCATCTAAAGTTTCCAGTGCCATAGAACTGGCAGCGCAAGAAATGGAATCGTGAGTGCATCAGTGCTTATGGCTTGATGTCAGTTGTCAGTATTCATGTTATACTTTTCTAAGAATCTGCAGAACAGATTTTGATTGCAAAGTTTATTGTTTCTGTGATAAGGAACAAGACTTTGATGTTGATATTCTTTTGCCATTTCTGTTACTGTATTTAGTGTTGGTTCTATTTACATTTTACAAAAATTAGTTTTTGGGAAGCATCTTCTTTAAAACCAGTATTTTGTATTATATTCAGTTGTAGGAACCAGACCCCTTACATTCCCACAGCTGGAAATAACTGAATTGGTTACAGAACCAGGTGTTTTCCATCGAACAATAATAATAATAGAACATTTTATATAGCCCTATTTCCAGCCAGGCTCAAAGTGCTGTACATAGATACATACAGGTGCATGCAATATTAGAAATGAAGAGGAACATCATACAACGCACAGTTAGACATGCAAACACAAACACTCTTTTCAAGTATAAACACACTCACACCTGCACACATACACAAAAACACACATGCATGATGATTGCGAAAGTTTCACCCACAGCCTGTCTTAGTGTTCAGCTCGATGCAAGCGGATCAAAGCACAGTAGTCACCATAGCAAGCACTTCCATTGAAGATAAAAAATACCAAATAGTAAAGGACTTTGTGAATAAAACTGACATCAGAGGCAGGGAAACACCCATGGCATCCAGAAGTGGCAAACATGCGTAACAAAGGGATAATAATAATAAATACCACAGTGTGACTGGGGACCACAGGTTTTAAGATAAATTAATCAAGTCACAATCTAGAGATGTAAATAAAGGTCGTCAGGCACTTGAAAATCTAGGCCGAAGAAAATAAAGAAGCAAGACACAGGGAAATTCTGCGACGCAGTAAAAAAAAAAACATGTCTAGGAACAGATTTGCAGCTATATTATTAAGCCTGTCCTGAGGTCTTACACACAGAAACAAAGGGCAAATGCAGACAGCCATACAGTTGGTTTTCCAAGCAGTAGTGCCATCTTGCCTTATGCAAATTACTTTAAAACATTTATGAAAATAATATTGCAGCTTTGGAGGGCTATCTAAAGTTTGAAATGCATGGCTTTGTTATGGAGCTGTTGATTCCAGTTTATCCTTTATTTTATCCTGGAGTAGTTCTGTTCTATAGCCTTATGTTTTGAAGGCAGTGTGTTACTAATTTTTCCATAGCTTTTTTGGTTGGTTTTGCTACAAGATGGTAAAGAACAGATAATGATTTTTCATATCTTGTATAGTTATGTAGTCATTGAAAAGGCTTCCGAAATCAACTTGCAAACTTGCAAACTACCCTATCATCCTTTCCTCTATCTCAACCAATAAAGTTACACAGGAAGACCACTGGAATTTAGCACGGGCAAATTGGAACTCTTTTAAAACACTCTGTGAGTCAATGCTGTCTCCCACAGAACTATTTATCTCACCTGTAGATGAGGTCTCAAATAAAAAAGACTCCACAACCTCTACAAGTCACCCAATGGAAAGTTTCTCCTTAACACTACTGGAGATCATGAACAAAAGCATCCCTCGTTACAGCCACCACAGGAGGCTCCCCAAAGTTCCCTGGTTTAATGAGGATTGCCGAAAGGCAATACAAAATAGGAAAAAGGCACAGAGAACAGTTTTTCGATCTCCCACCCCCGAAAATGTTCTACACTTGAAACGCCTTCGAGCACAGGCCCGTCACATCTGTAAACAATAAAGAAGGCTCTCTTGGCAACATTTTGTTTCCTCACTGACAAACCGTACTCCATCCCGACAGGTATGGTCAGCTATCAAAAAACTAAAAGGAAAAAATATCAATAGAGCAGTTGGGCACCTGAGAGCCGAACAAAATTTGCTTACTGATCATTGAGAAATTGCAAACCAACTGAGCTCCACTTTTGAAATGACAACCTCGGCTTCACAATATTCCACAGCTTTTCAGAAAGTGAAGGCAGGCAAAGAACTAACAAAATGTAACTTTCAATCAGACAACTTGGAATCCTACAACACCAATTTCTCTATGTCTGAACTTAAACAAGCACTTTCAAAGTGCTCCCACTCGGCCCCAGGACCAGACAGTATCTCATACCAAATCATAACCAAACTCCCAGAATCATCTTTGAGGACATTATTGCAGATTTTTAACCATATTTGGAATACAGGAAACCTTCCTTCCGCTTGGCATGAGGCTATAATAGTTCCTATACCAAAACCAGGAAAAGATCCCTCAGATCCAAACAGTTATCGTCCAATTGCTTTAACAAACTGTTTCTGTAAGGTACTAGAAAAGATGGTAAATTCACGATTGATTTGGGTGTTAGAGTCCCAGAATCTTCTTTCCAGCATTCAGTGTGGTTTTTCGGAAAAATTGTAGTACTACAGATCAAATGGTTAGATTTGAAACGTTTATAAGGGACGCCTTTATTAAAAAAGAGCATGTGATAGGAGTATTCTTTGACCTAGAAAGAGCCTATGACACAGTGTGGAGGCAAGGTATTTTGTTGGATCTATTTTCTCTAGGCTTTCGAGGCCGACTACCAATTTTCATCAAAAACTTTCTAACATGTCGTGTGTTTAGAGTCCGTATACAAAATACCTTTTCAGACACCCATGAACAACAGGTGGGAGTCCCTCAAGGAAGTATCCTGTCACCTATATTGTTCTGTATTAAAATAGATGGCATCCTGAAGTCTATTCCCACAAATATGGCTGCCTCGCTATATGTAGATGATTTTGCACTTTGTATACGAGGAAAGCTTCTACCTGATCTGGAGAGACAATTACAGTTATGTGTAAACCACATCTCAAAATGGGTATTAGAAAACGGTTTCAAATTTTCTCCCTCAAAATCTGTGTGCATTCACTTTACAAAACTAAGAGGTCCTTTTCCTGAACCTTCTATTCATGTAAATGGAACAGCACTCAAGGTAGTGGAAGAGGTCCATTTCTTGGGTGTTATTTTTGATCGTAAACTCTCTTTTCATAACCACATCCGTCATCTTCAGGCTTCTTGCCTGAAGGCTCTAGATATCTTGAGAGTGATAAGTAACACAAACTGGGGTGCAGACCAAATCACTTTACTCCGTTTGTATCGTTCCCTAGTGCGTTCAAAATTGGATTATGGATGCATAGTCTATGGATCAGCCAGGACATCATACCTAAAAAGGCTAGACACTGTACACCATCACGGCCTGAGAATTTGTCTTGGAGTTTTCAGAACTACTCCAATACACAGTCTATATGCAGAGGCAGGTGAACCCCCTCTAGAGTTACACCGACTAAAACTAATGTTGTCCTATGTCTCGAAACTTCGAGCTCTGCCCCAAAACCCTGCTTTCCACTCAGTTTTCTCCTTTCAGTTTCTGGAGAAATATAGGGCACGTGAACATGAACAAAAACCTCTACCCATACGAGCTTATCCCCATCTTCAGAAATTGGGAATGGACCCCCAAAAAACAGCACCAATTACACTGACTAGAACACCACCATGGCTACTTCCCACACCTGAAATTCGTTTTGACCTCTCTAACAAAAAAAAAGGTGAAACCCCTGACATAGTCTATCAGCAGCTTTTCAGAGAAATAATCACAGACTATCCTGACTTTTGTCACATATACACTGATGGATCCAAAAATACTGAAAAAAGAAACTGTAGCAGCTGCAGCAGTGCCGATGGACATTTCCACACCACCGCTGACAGCTCGCTTTGAAGGTCATAGCTCCATTTTTTCTGCAGAGTTAAAAGTCCTACTTGCGCTGCAGTATATTCATACATCTAAAGAGAAAAACTTCTTAGTTATTTCAGACTCTTTGTCATCCCTACTTGCACTTCACTCTCAATGTTTAGATCACCCACTACTGGTTAAATTCTTTGAACTTCTATCATTACTACAGAATAACGATTTTGGCATTATCTTTATTTGGGTTCCTGGCCATGCAAATATTCCAGGAAACACTAAAGCTGATGAGGCAGAAAAAAGGCCCTTCAGCAACCACTTGTGGTCCATACAACATTTGCCTCAGATTGGAACGTTTCTGTTAAACTGTATATCTCACAACTTTGGCAGCTTCACTGGGACTCCATGAAGCACAACAAACTTCATGCTATTTTTCCAAAACTAGCAGACTGTATAACACAAGAATTTCTAAACCGACGAGAAAAAGTGGTTATAAATAGACTAAAAGCTGGTCACTCATATATCACTCACAGATTTTTGCTTGCAGGAGAAAACCCCCCACTTTGTCCTTGGTGTAAAGACCCCCTAACCATAGAACATTTGCTCATCTCCTGTTCAAAACTCGCTACATTTCGTCAAAACTATTTTACAGCACAGACTCTTGATGACCTTTTTGCCAAACACTCTTCCAAATCAATCTTGGCATATGTAAAGTCCATTCAGATTTTTCACCTGATATGATAGAACTTATATGTTTAAAAAACTGTTATTTTGTAAAACTAAGAAAAGAGAAATCTATAGACTTGTACAATTACTTTATATCAACCTTTGAATAGTCATGTACATTGTTTTTGCCATGAGATAGCCATAGTTGCTGACTTGGCATAAAACAACAACTAACTAACTAACTGCAAACTAGGTCTGGCACTGATATATGTATTGAAAATGCAAAGTTCTGAACATTTTTGCATTAGTAATGGTGAGGCCATTTACAGTCAGAAATATCTCCACCAATGTTGTCCTTTTACATTAATGCATCCAAATGGTTTTAATTCTCAGTATCTCATTGTTTCTTTAACTAAGGAGTGCTGATCATACTTGACCTGTCACCATCATTTCGTTTGCTGCTTAAGGAACGACGTTCCATATAGAAATTGTTACGCTAACTTGATGTAAAAGACATTATCCAACAATTATTTTCAATGTGTTATAAGTGGTCCAGGTTGTATACTAGTTAAGGCATATTGCAACATATGTGATTTGTTATGTTTGTGTCACAATTAAAGAAAAAAGAACAGATAATATCTATTATTTCTTTGACAGATACAGTATTTCCCTATCTGTTCTCTTTCTCTCACTCTCTTGTTCGTTAATATGAAGATGAATTCTGTTGGTGTAATGGTTTAGCTGGAAAAAATGCGCTGAGAGATCACCTTTTGAAATTACAGGCTGGTAAAGGATGTGCAAGTCACAATATCCAGATTTGATAGTTTTGGGAAAAATTTCATCAAGGCCTGCCGCCTAAGTCCTGATGCCTTCATCCAAGTTGCCCTGCAGCTGGCATATTACAGGTTACAAAATGTTTTGTAGTGAAAAGAAAAAAAAAGATGTTGATTTGAATGTTTTAGGTTAACTTAAATTGTCAGATGCACAAATGGTTGCATTTTGAGTGCTTACATCTGCTTCCTTAGCTTGATGAGGTAGCTTAAAAGAACTAAAAAAAATTGAGACCTAATTTTTTTTCATCTCCTGCTGTGTGACATCTTAACCATCTATGTTTATAGGATGCACAGTAGACCCTGTGCCACTTATGAAACAGCATCCCTGCGCCAGTTCCAGCTTGGTCGAACAGATACCATTCGATCGTGCTCAGTTGAATCCCTGGAGTTCACCCAAGGAATGCAGAATCCATCTCTGCCAGACAAAGCCAAAGTTGCTTTACTTAAGGAAGCCGTGAAGGCACACCGAAAGTACACAGATGAGGTATATAAAGTTTGAACATGTCCTCATGTTTAGAAGAAAGTTGTCAAGCATATGACTTCTGTTTATCAAGAGTTTTACACTTTCTTTCTCACTCCTACCATCATTAATTCTTTTTTAGGAACAACTGTAGAAACTGGAAGAGTTTCTTATGAATAAAACCCCCCAGCTTATAATGTAGGCATAGGCTATGGATGCTATTGAGGAAAGCTGAAGGGTATCATCTGTGCTTTAAATAAAGGAATGACTATTTTTGCAGCAGTGTTGGAATCAGGTGGAATTTATGTATTTTATCTAGGCTGTCAAGGGTATGGGAGTGGACAGACATTTGCTGGGTCTGAAACTGGCAGCATTGGAGAATGGATATGATGTACCAGAATTGTACCTGGACACGTCCTTCAAAGAGAGCACATATTACAAGCTGTCTACAAGCCAGGTTGGTTATGATTTTCATGTTTGAAATGCATTTTGTGTATTATTGAATATTGCATGCATGTAGAATGTGCATGTGTTTGTGTGTGCATGCACCCTTATGTATATGCATGTGCATAGGAGGTAGCGATGATGGGATCAAAAGAATGGGGAAGCAGACGACCAGGTGGTTAGACCATCAGGACCCAAAGCCAGATACAATCCCAAACATTTTCTTGTTATATTAATGTCATCTCTATTATGGCTGCTTTACCAACAGTTTGTGCTTTGTTGTGATTTTGTTTGTGTGCACAAATTGCATGTTACAAATTATTATTTTTTTTAAATACACATTAAAATAGACTGCTTTTTATCGACTGTTTACCCTGTAGCATGACTTTCTACTAAAATCACATAAATGTAAGTACATTTTAAAAGAGAGTGGTTGATCATTTTTGTATCTTTGTTTGCTTGTTGCACATAAATTGATTTACTTTTTGGCAGAAGTGTTTATAAATATAAGATTCTTGTAACTGACGGTTTGTGCTGTCTTGCAACTTTTGCAGAAATCATGTATAAAAAATACATATTGTGCATTTTAAGAGAGCTTCTTCTTCTGCAGGATACACATATATTGATTGATTGCTTTTACCTGGAGAGCTAGTTCCCCTGTAAATTTTCAACAGTTTAACAATATAAGTGGTGTGGAGTACATTATGCATTCAATCTGCTATTGAAATGGTATATTTGGGAAGGAATACTCAGATTTCCCTGGTTTTAATAAAAAAAAGGAACCAAACATCAAGAGCTAAATATTTTCACTGTGCAGAATTATATGGTTTTAAGAGTTTTATTTTCAACATTTAAATAAATGAACTTAAATTCATAGGTGTTTGAAGTCATGGTAATGAAAGATTGGTCGATTTCCCTGTTAAGACCCTCTCCCAGTGGAAACCTGATTTTGGTGCATTTTAGCAAGCCTTGATAGAGAGGTTGTACTGTATTTACTATAGTGACTTATTCTATGAATGTCCCTTAAGCTGTTTGCCATATTTTATTCATATCATCTTTTTTGTTTACAGGTTGGAGCAAAACATAATATGGTTATGCTGTTTGGTCCAGCAGTTCCAGATGGATATGGGTTCTGTTACAATCCACAGGACACAAAAATATCTTTTTCCGTGACAGCTTATCGTGTCTGCTCTGAAACAGACTCAGAAAAACTGTCTGCTGTCATAAAACAAAGCTTGCTAGATATGCAGGCACTTTTGAACAGAGTTCCTCCTGACTCCAAACTCTGATTCTGTAGTATAATATTAACAATGTATGAACCATGAGTGATAATGTGTGAACAGAGAGTGAATGTATTACATGCATTCATACAGAGTTTCCTCTTCGCAGGCAGATGCATGCATGTTTAAAGGAAAAAATTGCTAAGAGAACAGAGTATATTTTTGTGTTTTGTTAAGTTTGTTTTTCTGATTGTTGTTAAAACAGAAGGATGTTTGCAGGGGTCAGAGATCCAGTTCTTGATTCTTCCCCACCACTGGTATTCAGCCACATTGCTCGTGATATTTGCAGATGTGATCTTATGACCGTCAGTATAGACACTTAAGTTGTGACCCTTCTTAGAAATATTCTGAGCAATAATTTGAAAATGCCACAATGCACATGGTGTCCTTAAACAATCTTTGCTGATTTTTACAGACAGTTTGCTCATACCATGATGGCCATGTGTTCCAGGAATTGCATTCTATTACGGTGCCTTCTGGACAAATACTGATAAATGCCTTCCTGTTGTGATTGCTTTAAAAGAAATATGCTCTGGACATCGAACCACTTAAATTCATAGCCCATATGGCCCTTAGGCTATAGGACTATATGCTATATACATAGGCATTGCTTAGTCTGAATAAAAATCTGTTTCACTGCAAGTGCTGTCTTTCAAAAGATATTAAACGTATCTTAAATGATGGAGACTGTCTCGAGTTGTGGAAGACTAATAAGAAAGATTTGAAAAAAGACTAGCAAGTCCGTCTTCTAAGGTCTACACAGTCTGTACATTTCCCCGAGGAGAGGAGGTTACCTAGCTTGATTTCTGCAAAAGTGGAGTAGCTGGGCAGCAGTTATTCTTCTCCCCAATTCATCGGCATATCCCTGTTGCTGTGTTCTTGAAAAGCTAAAGAGTTTGTAATTAACACACTGTGATAGTTTCAATTCAAGGTGTTTCAGGGATGTTTGGATGTTTTTAATACATTCAGGTATGATTGATCTGTACACATACTGTTGTGAACACTGAAATGTAAATTTTAAGAACTTGCTTGATTTTCAGTCGTTTAATTGTGTACCATGTTTTTATTCCAAAGTTTAATTAAAGTTGTGATAGCATTTATTTGTATTATGCACAGATAATTGTTTGCCTTTTGGCACACTGTAACTAGTGCTGTACTAGTCCTATAATGAGCTGTTGATGGCTGTTTGCAATTTAAGTTTGCCAGACTGGCTGTTTTGTTTGTAGAAAATCATAAGGCCATAAACTATAAATATCTTGAAACTGTGATAGGCAAAACCAAAGACAGGTCAACTTTTGTCACAATGTAAGTACTGCAAGCTTCTTCAGTAAGCATATGTGAACAGTTCACCTTTTTCAAACTCCTAGGCAGTGTCACCTGCCAGACAAGCGTTACACAAATTTGGAAAGTTAGAATGCGGCAGTTCCTACCATCTCACTCCCCCAGATTATGACTCTCTTTGAACCAACAGTATTGTCAGTTGCTTTATCTTGAAAGTCTGCATGTTTGACACTTGCTTTTTTCTTTAATGCAACATCACAAAAATAATCAAATATATTCATCTGGAATAAAGTGCCTTTATTTTTGATGATTACTTTTCTTTGTCCATATAAATTCAGCCAAAACAATTGTATAGATTACATGTTTTAGGCTTCTGCTATGTGGTTAGGGTAAGACAAAAACATTTACACAACTACAGCAACCACAAATGTTGGCATCTGCATACTCTTTTGACACATTCAGCCACTCTCATCATCCTGCAAGACTGAAGTGTACAGTAGAGTGTAGTGATGTCAGCGATTTTGAGGCACATTTGAGGTTTTGTACAATTCACTATCCTCATTTCAAATATGAAAATGATTTTTTTTCTGCGATAAGCAGAACACCTTATTTCCACAAGAAATGTCCTTCAGAGAGCCAGACCAGAGAACCACGCAAAAAATGCAAATTGTACAATTGATAGAAAGGTGACAGCAATTATGAAAAGAAAACAAGCAAGGGAAGATTGGATGTAAGAAAGAGAAGATAAAGAAAGCAGAAGGAAGAGGGCAAGTGAAGACATCATTTCACTTGCAGAAGTGTTTGCAGTAGTGCAAGCAGAGTCAGAGTCAGCTTCCTGCAGTACCAGTGTAAAAAAAAGCTGATGCTGCTAATGATGATGGCGATGAAGGTAAAGTCGATGACTACAATGATGATGATGACTGGACTGATATTTTACAACAACAGGACAGGAATATGGTACCAATAGCAACCATTGCTTTGGAAGCAGACCGATATGGACAGTCAAATAGGGCAGCAGCGGCCATCAGCACAACATTGGTGGACTATGGCATTAGCTTGGAAGACCGCATCAATATTGTCGATCATCACAAAGTATGGAGGGCTCGACAACAGTTGAGAAGGGCTATCAGAGAAACGCCTATAAACAATGAAGAGGAAATCATGGCAATATTTTTTATGTCTGAAAAGACATGACACTGGTGAAAGAGAAAAGGGGAGACAAGTGATACAGGATAAAGAAAATTGAAGCACACTATGTAATGATTGGTGAACCCGGAACTTTCTATCTGTGCCATTTAACACTAGAACGAGCCACAGGTTCTGCTATTGCTGATAGCATTCACAGTGCAATGAAAGAAAGGGGAATTACAGACAAGATCATGGCAGTTGGAGCTGACAGCACAGCTGTGAACATTGAGCACTGCAGTGGGGCAATATTTTTGTTAGAACTTTCACACTGGTCGCCCTTTGCAGTGGTTCGTTTGCTTTTTATGCTTGAACGAGCTTCCATTCCACCAGCTCTGCAAAACACTCATTGGTCCAACTGAAGGACTCACACAGTGGAAAGGACTGATTGGAAATGCATTGGCTAATTGTGCATCATTGCCACTTTCTGCAGGATTTCGACTCAGTGTACACTGGAACCGCCTCTCACAAAGCACCTCTCAGATGAAGAACTCCCGCAGCTTGTCACTCAGCCCTTCATCAGTCAGATACTTTGCCACTCTCAGGGAGTTGAAAATTGTGTCAGGACAGTGAGTGAGGCATCAAAATCAATCTATGGGATGGATGCACAGGATAGTTACATTCGAGCTGTCATCAAGTCAAGACACTTTATGCCGTCATTTCAGACTAAGCAAGATTTTCATTTACTGCTTCACTAGAAATGAAAACCTGTGCCTGTACTGTTTATAATTATTTTCTGACAGTGCAAATGTCATTAGAAACTGATCTTTTCAAGCAGTTATTAAATATAGAACTTTTGACAAAAAAGGGAAATATTTAGTTTAAAAAAACTTGATTTTTGCATTTTTAGGGTAGAAAAAGGGAGCTGTTCTGCTCATTGCAGATTTTTTTTTTTTTGCTATATATTTTTTAACTCAGCATAGCTGGTTGTACAAAATCCCGAATGTGCCTGTTGATCCATTACAATTCATTGGGTGACGCTACACCCTAGTGTACAGTAGTGGGTAGTTTGCAGAAGATACCAATGCTATGTCAACCAGCCCATACACTACACAGATGACTATGGTATTGAGCAGATATCCAGCAATACAGAGAATGCATATTTATGGAAAAAGTGTCTTCATGTTCCCATAAAATACAAATCTCAAGTCTTTAAGGTAGCAGCATGTATCTGCAGCATAAAATCTGAGCAACATGTATATTTATACATATGGTAGCTTATGAAATAATGTGTGTATATCTTCATCTCATATTAAAGGCTTACCAGAATCATTATTTTAACCTTTCCAAATAGATTTCAGTCATGAGAAATACCTTAAATACCAGTTAATAGCTTCTCCCTCACTTTCGTGCACCTCTGACATTCTCAGGTGCAGCCTCTGACATTCTCAGGTGCAGAGCATGTGGTTGAAACTCACAAGTGCAACGATGGATGTCATCATGGCCAAAGCTTACTGGGTGACTTGTAGAATTTGTTACATGGATGTGTTCTATGTTTATGGCATGAAAATGTGTATCTCGTCAACAAAATTATTCTGCTTAAATCTTAGAAATTAGCATCTTGCAATGATCAAAACTCAACCTCTTGAGAAAAACAATTACTCTGGTAACCATTTATAACAAGTTGAGGAAAAATAAGTTACTCCTCATATTCTCAATAAAATAAAGTTTGTTAAAAAGCATTCTTCCCAGATTTTATGCTGTATATAAATGCCATTAATTTAATGATCAAAACAAGTTATCAGAAAACATTACTGTCTCCTAAATCTTCGAAACCAGATAAGGACAGACAAGTGGCTCCCCATACCTTGTAAGAAAAAAAAAAACAACAAAGTAAAATGTTTGAAATCTCCAATACCCGAGTATACAGTAACCACAACGTTGTTACAAAGTTCCACATAGTAATGCATATCCACTGACAAGGAGACCATTCATAGCAACAGAGAGAGAATATCTTGTTATTTTTATGTTTGTGCTGTGTAGCCCAACCCTGCTGCATCTAACAAAGGGCAAACCACAAGAAAGTTTTGTCCCCTGCTTTTTCTTTTTTCTCCTTCCCCACACCAACTCTCCAGAGCCATGTAGGTCTTGGTACAAAAATAAGCAGAAGGTGACTTTATAATTATAATCAAAAATTCTTAAAATGATGAATGAGCCCAACACGAAGATGCTAAAACATGTAAATGGGGACCATATTTGCAAACAAGGACATTTTACACAATACTGTGTACCCTGTAGAATCCAGTGTACAACCAAATGGTGCTATATATTTTGGATGCAGTGCCATTCAATAAGGATGCTCAGTGTACAGAACTGGGTACATAACAGTGTTGGGAACAGACACCATAAATATCACATAATTCATTCAGCATAAGGTTCTTATATAAATTCTTTGGGTCCTGGGTTTAGTTGCATGAGCATTGCCATTGTCATTTCATGCATGAAAACTCTCCTAAGCTTCAGAGGCAGAGTGTTGTACTGATTCACGTAGTCAAAAAAGACCAGGCTTGTGCCATTTCACAGTTGTGAGAAGGGGTTCCTATAGTGACCCATTAGGGTGATATCATACAGTCATTGGCTTTGCGTTGTGAGATTCAAAGCAGCTTTCTCAGGGGCTTGCACTCCAATGCCTGTATTTTCCTTTATGTATCAGCAAGCAGAGACCATTTCCCACATCTAGTTCTTTTGTGGTCCTCAACAGTTCATGGTCCTGGATAAAGATTTCTTTGATCAATTTGTCGCGTGTCGCATCGCTGGCCAGCACAGGTGGGGATCGGAGCGTGGAAGGGGGTGGCATTCGCACCCTAGTTTCACCGCCTGGTTATGGTGGCCGGGCCAGTTTATGGCCTTTACCTACACGGTAGCCCTGCGTCCTTGCCCCTCTGGTCTCTATGTTTCTCTCTAGGGTGGAGGGGGCCGGGGCTATTTTTCTCACGGTGTTCGGACACCGAGTCCAGGTATTTAAGCGGACGGGGAAGGCAGCGGGGCGGTCACCAATGTACACACATTCGAGGCTCAACCAGCGAGGTGTAAGCATCGTGGGTGAAAGCAAAGCTTGACGTATCGCCACGTGGTATTGTTCCGCCATAGTCGACGGCTTCCAGGCGCAGTCGGGTGGTGGACAAAACCGTGAGTAATCTTACTAATCATCCTCAAATATCACAGTAATAAGTAAACTTTAACTACATTGTATTAGTCAGACACTGCTGAAAGGCCCCTTTCCCTCTCCTTCTCTTATTCTATATTTTAACCTTTTTCTCCCCCCCCCTTTTTTTTTTTTTTTTTTCCCTCGCGCTCATTTCCCTGTTCTGTCCTCTTATCCTTTATTGTTTCCATAATCGCCCGCCCTTTTCTCCCCTATTCCCTTATTTCCTTTCACTTTAGCTGTTGTTAAGCTACATACTTCCATAGTCTAGTTGAATATCCCCCTTACCCCCTTTGATGTATCGAACTTGCTTTTACTTTTTTGCACCTACATTACTAACCCGACCAAACTGAGGTAGAAAACGGTCTAAATGGGGGACTCCCCCAAACAAACCAGAAAGGTAAATCCTTTCACTAAGAAGGAAGCAGGTAAAAGAGTAACCCGTAGTGCCGCTAGAAAGCAGGATATGATAAACATAAATGACGACCTCTACCTTAGCGAATCAAGTAGCTGTGACTCATCAGACACCATCAAAGGGAACGAATACAGTATGAAAACCAACGACCCAGACGAACGGACTGAATGTGAAAGTGACAGTAACATAAACGAGGTCTCTGACTCTGACTCAGACGACGGCTTCCAGACCGTAACTACTAAAAATAGAAGAAAGAAATTACAACCAAGACAGAGGACAAGAGCACAAGACAATACCATCCCCCAGCTACCCTTTCCAGTTATCATCATCCCCAATGAGAAAGGAAACAAGAACATCGTGACAGCAGGCCCCTCACGAATGTCCAGAGAAATCAATGAAAAGATTGGAGACGTAGAGGAAGTAAGACCCTCAATACGATCCAACAAATTGATTATAGGCTGTAAAGACCCAGCCCAACAAAGGAATGCAACGGAGATTAAAAATTTCCTAGGCATCAGCGTGACCTGCTACGTCCCTGGCAAACAAAACAAACAGCCAAGACAGAAGAAGGGGCTTGGTGTCATTAAAAATATTTCTCTAGAAGAAAGTCTGGAGGACATTAACAGGATGATGGATCAAACAGGGCGACCCAAAATCAGGGCTGTCAAAAGATTCAACATAAAAGCCAAGGGAAAAATAACACCTAGTAAAGCAATTTTAATGGAATTTATAGATAGTGAAACTCCCACGAGCATCAAAATAGGATTACTGACATATAGAGTAGAGCAATTCAATCAAACAGAAAGACAGTGCTTTAACTGCAACGGCTTTGGTCACATTGCGGACCAGTGCAAGCTAAGAGCTGTATGTGGGCGCTGCGGAGGTACACACGACACTAGAAACTGCAGCGTAAAAGACCACCAGGAGTTCGTCTGCATAAACTGTGGAGAATCTGGCCACAGTGCAAGGTATGGTGGATGCCCCTCCAAAATAATCCACAGACAAGCCAGCCAAATATGCGCGACAGGTAAACTTACATACAGCGAAGCGCTCAAAACTTCCAGCGAAAAATACTGGACCCACAAAGAAAAAACTAACGCTCGATCCGAGCTAACCAGTGAGAAGAGGGAACAGCTTCCACCAGCGCAGCAGACTACACTACAGACGGAGACACCACAGACGGAGACAACACAGACAAAGACTCCACAGACAATCACGGCGAGCGACAACATAGAGACAACAATAGAAGACTTAACAAAGAATAAAGAAGAACACCAGAAAACAAAGAGCGACAAGACAACTCCACCAGACGACCTGACCCTGCTGAAAAAGGAAATATTGACCCTGATGACCCAAATTGACGACTACGTCACAAACGTGAAACAGACCACCAAAGACCTACGGACACTTGATGTACCGAGTCTGACTAAAATGATAAGAACTCTATCAGGTCTCCTCACAATTTTAAACGAAAATGTCTAAGCAAACAATAAGATTTATACAGTGGAACTGCAGGGCACTAAATAGTAATAAAAGCGAGTTACTCAACTTTATAAAAAATAATAGGCCAGAAGTGATCGCCCTGCAGGAAACAAATTTCACAAAAGAACCAATCCAAATTTCAAACTATAAATACCCACCAATATTTAAATCAAGACCTAAACCGCATAAAGGAGGGGGAGTAGCAATCTATATCAAAAGCGAAATAACAGCTACAGAAATAGACCATAACCTAAATCCTGAAATTGAGGCAGTAGGTGTAGAAATCACGTTTCCATCCGGAAAAAGCTAAAAATAACAAACGCGTACATATCCAACCAAACCAAATATAATTCAATAACAGTAGAAGACTTAACAAGATTACTCCAGTCAGGGAACCTAATACTGGGAGACTTTAATGCTAAAAACCCACTCTGGGATAGGGAAAACCCAAAAGCAGATAAAGGAGGTAAAATGATAGAAGAAGCCATGGAAGATGCAAGGGTCTGTTTGCTAAACAATGGCCAACCCACGCATGTGTTCTGTCAGGGCTCCACAGACTCAACTTCAACCATAGATCTATCTCTCTGTACCCCAGAACTAGCAAATGTTTTAGAATGGGAAGTTTACGAAGAAGACACGTTAGGGAGTGACCACTTTCCAATTATAATCTCCATGCCAGATACTAAAATAAGCCAACCAAGTCCCCTAATCTCTAGAATAAACACTAAAAGAACTCACTGGACCCTGTACGAGTCACTAACAGAAGTGAATGAGATATGGCTCCCTGACGACGACATAGACACCAAGACTGAAAAACTGACAGATAGCATCACTAAAGCAATCAAATCAGCAACACCAAATGGAAATGGTAAGGAGTACAGGTATGCTGGGCAAGCCTGGTGGACCAAGAAATGTGAACAAGCAATTAAGAACAGGAAACATAAACTTAAGATATGGAAAAGCCACAAGACCATAGAAAACAGATTAGAATACAAAAAGGCCAAAGCTGCAGCAAAAAGCACTATCCTCCAAGCCAAAAAAGAGGAATGGCACAGGTTCACAGAATCTCTAGACCTAAATGCTAACCTAAATGATAGCTGGAGAAAGATCAAAAGATTAAATCAAGGGCCAAGATCCACCATGCCCACCCTGATAAAAGAAGGTACCAAATATGAGACAAACCTAGAAAAAGCAAACCTACTGGCCGAACAATTTCAAGAAGTCAGCTCAGACTCTAACTTAGACCCAGACTTTAAGTTATTCAAAGAACAGGCAGAAAATAACTTCCTTCCCCCGCTAAACCAAGAAGATCCTTTCAAACTAACAAACAGAATAACTATAGAAGAACTAGAGCAAGCCCTATCAACCAAAACGTTAGGATCAGCTCCAGGCCCAGATCTTATCACTTACCAAATGCTAAAAAACTGCCATCAGAAAACCAAACACCTTATCTTAGAGCTCTTCAATGATATTCTTGAAAGAAGTTGTTTCCCTAAAATGTGGAAAAGGGCCACAGTGGTCCCCATCCCCAAACCAGGCAAAGCAAAGTCAGCCCCATCTAGCTACAGACCAATAGCGCTAACCTCGCAACTAGGCAAGACATTTGAGACAATTATTAAGAAGAGATTAAACCACTTTTGCGAGGCCAACAACATCCTGCCCCCAGAGCAAAGTGGTTTTAGGAAGAAACGAAGCACTATGGATCACATAACAGCACTGCAGCAGGAAATTATCAATGCCCACACGGAAAAAAGAGTGAACCTGTGCGGAGTTTTTCTAGACATAGAAAAAGCCTACGATATGCTTTGGCATGAGGGCCTGCTTCAGAAACTCCTCCGCATAGGCACCCCAAACAGAATAGTGCAACTAATCCAATCCTTCTTAACAAACAGAAAAATAGCTGTAAGAATTGAGGATCAAACTTCCAACGAGGTACCACTAGAAAATGGAGTCCCACAGGGAAGCGTCCTCAGTCCCTTACTCTTTAACATAATGATAGCAGACCTCCCCAAATGTGTAAACCATGTCAAAGTTAAACAGTTTGCGGACGACACGTCCCTCCTAGGAAAAGTAGAAATACGCCCAACAAATGACCCCAACAGACCTAAAATCATAGGAATAGATAAGATACAGGAGGATCTGCATGAAATAGCAAAGTGGCTCAAATATAATGGCTTTAAACTTTCAGCCACCAAAACACAGGCAATAATATTCCAAAAACCAAACCAGAAGACAGAATACCCCAAATTAACACTAAACCAAACAACCCTTGACTACAGTCCACAGATACAATTTCTAGGAGTTATCTTCTCGGAAAAAACAAGCTGGACCCCGTATGTAGACAAAATAACAAAATCTGCCAAAAAGGAATAAACCTAATGAGAGTAGTTAGTGGAAATAACTGGGGAACTAATCCTAAATCTCTCCTTAACCTCTATCAGGCCCATGTCATGTCTAGACTACTATACGCAGCCCCACTGCTAGTCCACCTTAGAGTAAACCAACTAGCTAAACTTCAGTCAGTACAGGCCAGGGCACTAAAAGTAGTTCTGGGAGTACCATCGTACACACCAAACCTAGCAATACTGGCGGAAACAGGTCAGAAACCTATAGAATTAATAATAAAAGAAAGGACAGCTAGCTACTACTACAAAATTCAATGTCTCCCTCCTGACCATCCAGTCCGACAGATTCATATTCAACCCCACAGACACAGAACAGGCCGCCCCACCCCACAGCCCACACTACAACAACACATACAACACTTAGAAAACACAAAGGGAGCAGAAACTAACATAACAGCTCCTTACCCACCAGACAACATACAAACACCACCCTGGACACTTCCACACCCACAGATAGACCTTGACCTCACCAAATACAACAAAGAACAACACCAAGCCCAAATCACTGCAGAAACAAAGCTCAAGCTAAACACCACATACAAAGAACACGTGCAGATTTATACTGATGGATCTCATGACCCAGTGACAAACACAACCGGATTAGGAGTATACCAACCCGGTAACATCACCATCTCCAGCAGACTCCCAAAACACACTTCAATTTTTACAGCTGAGTTGACGGCCATACTGACAGCTCTCCATACACTCCATCTCGGAATGAAGGACACAACGCAACAACAATATGTAGTAATTTCAGATTCACTGTCAGCACTTCAGGCTTTAAAAAACAAATCCTCAAACAGAATAGATATAGTATACAAGGTACTGTCCATCATAAAGAAAATCAACCAGAAACAGGGAGACATTAAGTTCCTTTGGGTTCCTTCCCACATAGGAATAAAAGGAAATGAAGAGGCAGATAAACTAGCTAAACTGGCAGTAAAACAAGAAAATAACCCTAAAGTCACCACCCTAAACATCTCTATTTCACCAGCAGAGAGAAAAATAGCTATAAAACCAGCAATAAAAATAAGGTGGCAAGAAAAATACAAAAATGAAGGTATAGGTACTAGAAGACTGATAGACGACCAGCCTAGTCTCACCTTGATGTACCTAACATCAATCAGGTCGGACCAAACTAAAATAACCAGAATGAGGCTTAGTGGAGAATATTATAAAATGTATAAAGACCCACCTTCATGTGCCTGTGGGGACAGACTTAGCACCCCGCATGTACTGTTGGAATGCAATGAAAATAAACCAGAGAGAGAAGAACTAAAACATTTCCTAGATAAGTATAGGCTGGGACTAAACCTCAGAAACTGCCTCAACCCACCTAAAGAACTATGGAACAGTATACTGTCACTAGTAGCAGTTATAGCAACAAGCCACCCAAACTCTAGTCTACTATAAAATAAGAATAGGGGTAAACAGGACAACATAGCCATCCACACTGGAAAAAAAAAAATTAAAAAAAAAAAAAAAAAAATTTGAGGAAGAGCAATACATGGAACCAAACAAAGAAACACAATACACCACCACGGTACACGTGGCAGGACCCCTAAACACTGGCAACAAACGGCACCAGCAGCAGCAGGAGGAAAGAGGGCAGCAGCACTGTAACGACTCATGCAAACTTGGCAGACCAATAATGGATGAAGAGGGCACAAATACAATACACCACCCATGCAGACTTGGAAAACCTAAACACCCACAAAAATAGAGGGCACGCACAGAAGTGAAACCACGCATCAGGCACCACAAAACAGCAACCCTTTCCCCACACTCCCCAAAGACCCCATCCCCCACAGTGCGAAATCACCGAGAGGTGGAAGCACTTTCCCTTTCAAAACCAACAACAACAGCGGGGCGGAAGTGGAAGTTTTTGCACTAGTGGAGAGACCTGTGCCCGTCTCTGGAGTAGACGGGGGTTTGCCACGTGCTGTAGACACATTGCTGGAACTGACGGGGTGTCCAGGACAAGGTCTCAGCAACCAGTGCACCTCCCCGTGTCTTCTGTGAGGGAGAACAGCGCGTCACGAGCCGTTGGGTAAGTAGGATGGATTAGTTCCTGCTTTTGTTCCGCCAGCCGAGGGCTAGCCTGGCCAGTATGCAGATGTGTGCGGTATGTGACCGAGTGTGGCTGCGTGGTCTTTGCGCACGCCCGTGTGTGCATGTGTGCGGATGAGTGCGCGCGGCTGTGTATGTACAGAGATGGAATGTCGTTCTTTGTTGCTATGTGGGTTTGGTGTTTCTTTTTTTTTCCTTTTGGTATAATAGCTGATAGCGTACTTTGTGAGAGCGGCACTGGAAGGGCAGACCAGTAGGTAACATGGGAGACGGGGGAGGGGGTTTGCTCGTGGCTGTGAGAGTGTGTCTAATCGTGCTGTCGCATCTTGACGCAGGCTCAGAATTTCAGAATTTCATCATCTTCGAACTTGGGACCCAGCTCGGAGTCCAGTGTCGAGGTAGCGGTTCGTCTGGCTGACTCCAGGCCTCGTCTTCGACGGCGTTGGGGACCGTGGTGTCGACGGGGAGACTGGGAGCCACGACCATCGTTGTACGCAGACAGTGCCGAGGCGAATAGAGAACAGGCTCAGTTGCCCCCTTTGTGTACCCCTCCTGTCCTAGTTACTACTGGATACTTAGCCCTTGCCAGGCCCCTCTAGCTGGCCTAGCTAAGCGACCCTGTCACGGCGTGCGTGCCTCTGGACAGTGGTCAGGGAGGGAGCGGGGTGGGCGCTGCGTCACCCAAGCGGGTTGTACATTGCCGAGCGGTGTGTGCGTGGGCTCGGTTGTTGCGTATTAGTTAATGGGGGAAAGTTGTTTCTGTTTGGTCTCTAGTATCTTCTTTTTCTTGTTTATCTTTCCCCTTTCCTTTAGCTCTTTTTATTCGCTGTGTTGGTAATAAACCTGTGTTTTGTATTCTCCCTGCGTGCATTTGTGTATTTGTTCTTTGAGGAGCGATTGGTCACGCCGCATGCATCGAGCGCTCGTGTGTCTGCGTGGTTGAAAGTGTGTACGAGAGTGTGGAAGGTGTGGCGCTCGATCGCAAAACGCGACACAATTGGACACAAAATGCTTGTTTGGTTTGACCACAATGGCAACATTTATTGTATCTCTTCATATGCCTTCTTGACTTTTACCTGAATGGTTAAGTCCTTTTTTTCTTTTTTAATCTCATCTAAATCTAAGAAAAATAATAGCTCAACAAGTTGTTCTGAGGATGAAAGGGTTATTTCTGGCCAAACAACATTTAACAGCAAAAAGTGTTCTGTTTTTATTTGTTTATGCTGCTTTTTATCAGTGAGATGAGAGGAAAACAGTACCTGCTGTGGCATGGAGATATCACAAATGATGGCAAAGAGACAAGCTGTGGTGTGATGATATGACAAATGAAGTTGATGCCTGACCCATCCCCATTCGACAATCAAAAATACCCTTGGTAGTTCTTAACAGAACCCAGTGAAAAACGTCAAGTAGTTGTCCACAGTTCATGGTTGACAACATAAGCTAGAAAAGGCGAATAGTTCATGGTATTCTATAATACTGTTCCATGAGCAGACTCAGAAAATAGCCAGAAATGTTACCACTCCATTTATTGCAGGTTTTCTAATTGTGTTGGGCTTTTTCATATGAATGTGTGCATGCAATTTTTATAGATATAGCCAAGATGGTTGAGTGAAGCATGCTAAATAATTTCATTGCCGAGTACGCAAAGGTTAATGGCCTTAAAATTTAGAGGTATATGTTGAATGCATATGTCTGCTCTGCAAGGTGTGCTTGCAAAGAACATCAAAATTTACTTAAGAAGCACACTTTATCATTGACAGATGCAAAAATAAAAGAAGTGATAGTTAAGGATGAAAAATATATTTCCTTTCTACATATCAGAGGAAGCGTTTATAAACTCGATAACATCTATACAAGCAAGACAGAAAAAAAGACTACTGTTTTATCTTTTTGTTGGACAAGGATCACAAAAATGTCATATCCCATAAATAATATGTTGCATTTCTGATTATGGTAGATATCAACCACTACACACTTCTGAACACAGCAGTTACAGTAGAAGAAATAATATTTATCTGTACTAGTTTGATGTATGTCTGTGTGTCTCCATCTGTGCACACATGAATGTGAGAAAGAGAATAGGGAGAGAGAAAGTACATGCAAACTTGCAATGATGCATTCAATAGCTCACTCAACTAAAATAAAAGCTATCTCCATACAGATCACTTTGCAGCATCTTCACTTTATCAAAAATATGCATTGCAAATTGACCAGTTTTTTCATTTCTATTTGATAGGACCAATCACAGGATGAGCCATTTTCTAGTATACAAGATACTATACAGGAACACTTTTACATACACAACACACTATACAAGAACACAGTTGTGTAAATACTTAAGGTAGAGGTATATTTATCTTGTGCGTATTTAGCAGTTATGAAAGTCACAAATTCACATTTTACTGGTAGCTCACAGAATGCCATACAATAGGACAGCATGTATAGATTTAAAAAAAAAATGACCAGAGATGTGGGGGTGGGTTTGAAGGTAGCAGATCATGGGAAGAACTAAGTATAAACAGAGAGCTACTTCAGATTCCTAGATTCACTCAGCATATCCCTTTCTCTATATGGACAGCACAATAAGAATTATTACAACTAGTTTTGAATTCTGTGATAAAACCTTGCACATTCAAGATACATTTCGTTTCAGTACGCTCCTTTTGTCAACAATTACTGTATAAAGCATTTATATATATAAAATGATGCAATATCGCCTTGTCCAGTGGTCAAGTAGCCTTCAGTTAACTTTAGATCCTAACTATAAGAAGACTGAGCTTCAGACATAAGCATGCTCTGTCTGTATGCTGATCATCATATTAACTCTTGATTATGAGCGTGTGCTAATACTCACATGACATGCTTTGTATGTTACACACCACTCTTTACTCTGTAAAAATCTATCCACGCCCTCCCAATCAAAGTGTTAAAGCAAACACCCATTGTCTCAATAATAGAACATAAGTGTGGCGGTAGGTAAGTTTCTTTTACCTGTGCTAAACAAAACAGTCATGTGCAATGGTTAGTGGGCTGAGATGACAGTTTGATGGTAAACAACATTTATCTGCTGAAAAAGTAAAAATTTTGTACAGGATCTAGTGTCCAGGCACACACTGTCTCAGAAGAGAAGCAGAATGTTAGCTGGTAATTAGAAAAACAAAGATGAATGCGCACATAACTGACAGTAGGTGTCACCACATGGCAGATGGAATTTCTGTATTGAGAAAAATACTCGGTTCTCCTCCCAACACAAGAAATTAAAATGCTTAAAAGTATGAATACTTTGCCAGCACACCTTTTTTGTCTATGTTGCTTGTCAAACAACTGCTGCTAAAGTCTACTTCGGAACTGAACCACTGGTCCTGAACACACCCAGTTCATATATCACTCTACAGATTAGTATTTCAAAAGTAACCATCATTTCCTTATCTAAAGTAATATTATCCAATATTAGTCTCCTATGATAAATGAAAAGTGTAGTTAAAGAACAATTATGAAAACAACAATGTAGATCTAGGTCATTCAGTCTTTAGATGCATGCCAACAATCAAACCAAAAAGTGCCATATAAGGAAGCCTAAAATGCTGCCATTTTTTAAGTTTAAAAAATCTAACAAACAAGCACAACATGTTTGCCTTCCAAACTTCTTTAGCAAATCTTTAAGGACCGGTTTTCCATTAATTACCTACCTACTAAACAGACATGCGAAAACAAAAACTTGCATGCAACTCCCACAAAGCTGTAAATATTTATTGTTATATAATCTTTTCTTTTAGCATCATGTCACATGATTACAGTCGCACATAACAAAGTGTTTTCTGATCATCTTTGACAAGCATACTTTAATGGACTGATGAAAATATGTTGCCAACAAAGAGATGAAAATGGGTAAACACACACTTTTTACTAACCAGTAATCATGATAGTGAATAAAGCTCTCAAAATACGAAAAGATAAACAAGAATGCAATATTAAAAAAATAAGAAGTAAAAGATCAAGGACAATTTCTCTTACGGCAACATGAAATAGCTATTTGTGGGTAAGGAGGAGGGACACTTTCAAAATGCTAAATTTGGCAAATGAATGGTAGGTAAAACATTATGCTTTTGAAATGTTGACGTTTAAAGGCAGCCAAAATATTTTAAAAAGGGAAATAAGTTAGCAAATACAGATGTTTCTCCAAGCACAGTAGTATAAATATACAGAAGTACTTAGAAATTTAACTGCCTTCCTCCACAAATACATATTTGTTGACAGTAATATGAAAAAAGTTTGGTATGAAAATAAATGGCATAATTTTTTTAAGCACATAAGTACAAATCTTTAGATGTATAGTGTATAATAACCACATATTTCAACCCCTTGATGGCACAAGCCTAAGGACGGGCGACCACCTGGGAAATAAAACCTCTCTTTTGTTAACCCTTATTTTCCTACTATTGTTTTCACATCCTCAGCATAAAGTAGCTTTTTCACTTTAAAAAAAGTTAAGGGAAAATTAAACAAACGTAAAGCTTTGCAAGCATGCAGTGCTTGAAGAAACCAAATAAACAAGAAAAATAAAAAAATGTAAAGTCTGGAAAAATATCACCACATGCAAACACAAATGTTAATTTTAAAAGAAGAAATAGCCAAATATGGCACAAGAAGGAAAATGTCTGCAGACTGTATAACACAATCAAAATTACCATCCTTATTTCAGAAAACTACTGCTGCAGTGGACATATTTGTCCAAGACTGCAAGACTGAGCCTGGGGGAACGATCCATTTTCATCTGCAGGTCCTTTGTTATAGCATCATCTGCCAGTTCCTTCTTGTCATTCATGGATGCAGACTGAATCGGATAAAATTATTGGCAAGGCTCACACATGCAGATCTTAACAGAACTTTGCTTTTGGTTTTACTGGATTGAGAAATCTGCTTACTAAACAAGCAGTAATTTAAAACAAGTTTTTAATCTGTATATGATACAGTATTACATTGTATGTGATACAGTATTATACTATATATGATATGGTATTACACTGTATGTGAAACAGTATTACACTGGATTAGAAGGGATGTTTTATCCTATGGACAACATGAGAACAAGATGACTGCTGGGAAAATTATTTTGCTCATCAAAGTTTAACCTCAGACTGAAAGGTGTCAGACGGACAGTGAATATACAAAACCTGAGTCGAGTAAAAGAAACAGGTAGCATTTTTTTTCTATTTAACTAAATGAGATCAAAGTGATTTGGGGAAGTTCAGAGGGTTGAAGGCAGCAGCTCATGACCCCATTCAAACAGCTTGCATTCTTGTGTTTCCTAAGGTCACCCCAAAAGGAAGAAAATGATTATCCGCTTACTAGAAGTTACGGTTCAAGCAAACATTGTCTCTAGGCCAAAACCAAGCCTGACATAAAACCACAGAGTCATCTTGGACTTGGCTGCAATATTTAAGCACAGTTTTACATCATGGCTCTAAAAAATAAACATACAGCACCTCTGGAGTGAAAAACAAAAGTACCCAACAGAGTTAACCTTCCCAGTCACAATGAAGAAACAGACTCAGAAACCTTGACATGCATTCTATGAAGAACACTTCAAGCAAGTACATCACGTACACTACACAACCTGCATAAAAGTCTATTATTTAATTAATTATGTACAAGTCACTGGGATTTTCGAGATGTCACCTTTCTCTGGCGACTCCTGCAACAAACAAAAATCCATCAATTTTTGCCTGTTTATTACTATAGTGTCAACATATGTTCATATGCCTAATATTTAAGGAAGTGTCTGTAAGATTGGATAAACCGCAATAGCCTACTTTAAAGCTAATGCAGTTTTAATTTAGGTTTCCGATAAACATAAAATACCACACAAACAAACTTTTTCCGGACAATATAAATAAATTTTGGCTCAAAAGTTTATGTATAGAGGGAAAGTGCGTGAAACATCATGGTGACTGGAAAATTTAGTCAAAAAAAAGTTTGCAGTGATGTTATGTTTTGTGCTATTACTGTGTATGTATCTGTGTGTGTGTGTATATATATATACATTTATATTTATATATGTATATATTGAAAACAATGGTCAAAATAAGATTTTGATTGGGAAAAATAACAGGTAGTAATTTATTCACATTATTGCCTATAAATTTTTGAATGATTACTATAACAACACTTTTATCACATGGAACAGTTTAACAACACGAACTGGCAGAATCAGAATCAGTTTATTGAGTAGGCCTTCGGCCCATTTCAAGGGGGAGAATAACCATCAGGTATATATACACATACATATAATAGTCATATAATAAATAGTCATATAATGGAGTGATAATAACTGGCTTGAGGGGACGGCTCTCTGTCGTTTTTTTGTATCGTCCATCATATTTTGCGTTTCGGCAACCCTTATTATGATGAAGTCGCCATCCTTACTCCTCTACAAGACTGCTGCATGTTGAGGATGTCCACTTGGAACAGCCTGCAGCTGTTGCGGGATGGTGTTCTCAGCAGGGCCATGAAAAAGGTGTTGCAATCCGACCCCATCCGCCCGGTATTGATAGACAGCCATTTCCCAGCACTGGACAGACGGCTGAAGAAAGTATTTTTAGGAACTGGACATATGCGTGCAGACAACTGGCTTAGACAATGTGCTAGTCGATGATGGCCTTTGATACAATCTTGTTGAATTTAGACTTCATGACTGGCGCAGTGGTGTGGGATTCATGTCCGCTTGACTTTTGTTCATCAGTGAACTTGAGCGTGTGCTGGCGTTCCAGTGAAACTTGTGCCTTCTGTTGGATGTTGCATTTTCTGTGGAGTGTATGACATGTTTGATATTTGTTCTATGGAGTGTATTCCGGCTTGTATGACATGTTGGATATTTGTGCTGAGGACTGTGTTCTTGCTGTGTGTGGACGCTGCCCTGTGAGGTGGAGGAGACGGCCCGCTACACACCCACATTTTGTCGTCATCTTATTTTGCCGTCAGCGCCTTGAGCTGTCCACAGGCCACGATTTGGCGCTATACAAGCCAACATCATTATTTCATTATTATTTGCAGCCTCGCTTACAGATTTTCAATTGGGTTGAGCAAACTATTACCGACTACTGGCTTCATGTGTTTCTTCTTCCTATTCGTTCTTCTATAGACATTACATTTGCATATGGTGGTGCCTCTATCAGCAATCTATGTGCACGCCGGACATGGGTGGCCATTTGTCTGCTTGTCTTCGTCGTCGTCATGTGGACATGCATGCGTGCTCTGGGCGTATTGAGTTGCACACACTGTGACTGTGTCTGCTGACATTCGTCGAATGATTTAGCTCACAGCTGTAGACTCCGCCACACCATGACTCTCAATGTTATCCTTTAGATGTTATGTTCATGCTTGTGTGCGGTATTTTCTTTTTCTACCTTGTATTTTTGTTTGATGCAATGTCTCTGTATAATTGTTTGTTAATAAATTTGGTCTTTGTTTGAACATGGTTTTTGTGTCAATCTGTTTTAAAGCTGGTTTTTTTTTTTTTTTTAATAGTTCATTTTCATCTGTTAGCTCATTGATTCGTCTCTCATTTCCACGTACCTTTTCTTTAACCGACTCAATACCTTGCTGGAGCCTGGTGATGTTTTGTATCAAGGATTGGTAGGAAGTTTGAATTTGTTGCGAAATCTGTTGAGTAATAGAGTCTTCAGTACCACACAGCTGGGTGTGTACGGTACAAAAAAAAAGTGGACTGAGACTGCTCCATGCGGGAAAGAGAAGTAGATAGAAATGCAAGAGTGGACGATATGCTTTGGATAGTTGGTTGTTCTGACAAATGGCCAGCATGGGTGTGCTGTTCGATAGCACTTGAAGCCAGGTGTTGAGAGACAGGTATGTCTGCGATCGAGGTGTTAATTGAGCCACAGTTACTCGTCATCTGGTCAGTTGCATGAAAAGCATGAATCATCTCGCCGTTAAGAGATCCAGGATTTAGTTCGACATCTCCAGCACACATCAGAAGACTTGACATGATGACAGCAAGCAATACACACTGTGCCTTCCTAAAGCTCACCTTACCCTGTATGATTGCAGCAGCTGTCACCCTTCGCCACATGAAGTGAGCAAATCGCCATAAAAAGAGGCCACAAAACCACACGGAATGTTGAAATTTCCAATGGCATTTCCACAGGATATGTAACACACAATTCAGTTTACAACTTTTGGTCCAGATGATGTAGATAAACAAAAATAAATAGGTTTTCTCAAGCTTTTATCGAGAACACTCAAAAACGCGTGTAGCCTCGAGTGTGAGCTGTACTCTCCCTCCAACATGAACTGGCATAATAATAGTAATAGGATTTGTATAGCGCATTTCCCCACATAGAGTCGAGCTTGATGCACTTTAATAGAGACCAAGGGCAGTGGAGAAACAGGTTGTGTGATGTAGACATCACAATTAAGTACAAACAAGCACAACATACATACAAGAATGTGCACCGGCTAGCAATACAAGAGCACGAGGGAACTCCAAGATAGGAGTGTTGGGGGGAGATGACATCAGGATGGACTAGTTATAGTGAAAATAAAAGGGCATACAGAAAGAGAGAAATGGACATAAAAAAGAAATGTGGGTATGAGAAAGAGAGAGAGAGAGCATTTGTACATGTACACATAGTTGCATCTGTATGTAAATGTACATTATTATAACAAGAACCTTTACATACCTGTGTGTGCACATGAATTTGCTCAAGCACCAAGTATGTAAAGATGTGCTTTTATACATAACTTGCTACATATTTACAGCACTGTACAAACACTCATTAACTGATTATAACACTTTGGCAGATGTTAATTTCGGATTTACTATCATGATATGCCACTTCTCCACAGATTCTTAGATCCACTTAATAACATACCTCGCTTCAGATCTTGAAGATGTATATTCAAACCACAAGACATGTGGAATAAGTGTGGAGTCCCGTACCATGCAGAATTCTCCAACTGGGCTACAATGAGAAGAAAAGACAACATTTAAGTGACAGCATGTTTGTCTCTACCTCTCTCTCTCTCTTTCACACACACACACACACACACACACAAAAAGCAAAGCATCCTTATTTTAAAAATTAGACATGTTCACTATTATTAACAAGTGTTTTCAGTCAATCAGGTAAGTTTTGAAGAAGCGACCAATTTGTACTGGAAATGAGTAATTCTATGGTAATACAAGCAATGTGAATAAGTCTTTCTGTAAAGATCTTCATGGGTGCGGAAGTGCACTTTATTAATACTAGACACAAGACCTTTACTTATTTATATCCATTATGACATCTTCAAATGGTATGAACCATAAAACATGTACTCCTTAGTTGGGCCTGTAGCCAAATAAATCTTCTACATGTGCATAACCTGTGCTAATCTAAATCCTGATAATTAGAGAACATTTAGAGGTTGTTAAAATTGTCCGCACCCCTTTGAATGAATTTCACTGTGAACAGCCCTCATCAGCTAAGAGGCTTACAGACCCACCCTATCCACTGTTGTAAGTAAAGGTAAAAGGTCAATATCGTCCCATAACCTTCTGGTCAGTGGGGAATGAGGGGTTCAAGACCTCACTTTTCTCAGGGTAAACCTTTGATAATGGGTTTACTGGGTTAAGTCTTTTGCACCACAAAAGTTTTAAACTGCCGCACCTTTTGGTTCAGACACCAGTGCTATAGCCTCTATGACTGTAAGTACCTAGAGATCAATATTTTGTTCGGATTTTCAATATTCTCACATCATTCATGAACTCTGTCTAACTCAAGGTTAACAATAATAAATGGAAACATTTTTCTCACCTGGCAGCAATAAGAGGAAAGAAAGGTGTCAAAACAAACTGGACAACAGCAAACCAAAGAGTCCCATTGACAATTCCCAATACTGCACCACACAAAACCTGACCCGCTGTGTGGTATTCTAGGTAAATTCTGAAAAAAAGCACAGTTGAAAGTGTTGCTACATTATGGTCTTGCTGTCAACAGTCAAATCCCTTCTTGACCAGTACCAATCACTGCAGGGAGCAAATGAACTTAAAAAAAAGCTGTTTTGGCTTTGCTTTCATCTTCACAGCTAAGGAAAGTTACTCTCTTGAACTGTGAAGCACCCTGCATACCAGGCTAGAGCTATCCCACTGCCAGGGTGTGAACTTTTAATGGTTAAGGAGTAAATATAGCCTATGATCTCCGATGGTCATTTCGTTTGGTAAGAGTCTTGAAAAAAAGAGAATTTACAATACAAATTTCATTTTACACAGATAATTTCTCCTTACCCGATTAGAAATGATAGCTACATACCTGGTAAGACAGGTGCTGAAGAGGAGCACTGCCTTCCTCCACAGATATTAAGTGGCTTGTAAGCTAATAGTGCTGCATTGTAAGCATGTTACCTATTGTAAACAGATCCCCGGGTACATATTACCAAATATAAATAGATCACCTGCTGTATGTAACAACTGCAGCTGCCAGAAAGCTCAGTGTACACACTGCAATTTTCCAAAGATCATCGACAATGTTGTAATTTCGATAAACCCTGGGCAAACACAAACAAAAACAAGAAATTTTAGCATTCTGCATTGTTCTGGAAATTTATGTAGAAGATAACAAGTAAAAAATAAAAAAAAACAAACAAAACAAATAAACTTCTTGGCCTTGGGGTTGTACACAAAATCTTGATTTGAGCTTATTTTGTGACTATGGCAGTCATTGGGGATGCATATTGTTTACAAAACCTTTAAATGTTAAAACAAAAGTTGGAATATTCGATCATCTAGATGAATATTGTTTACAAAACCTTTAAACGTTAAAAAAAATGTTAGAATATTCAATTATCTTGATCAAGACCTTTATGCCAAGACTTCAACATCTTATGTATTGTTTAATAAGCATCCAAGTTAAACTTTCAAAGCAACTTTATGACGCATATAATCCTAAGAGACCCAATTAATATATTTCAATAGTCTGTAGTGTATTTAATCAGAAAACCTTTTGAAAAGACAGTGAAGTATTGTTTATAAATAAGCACCCAAATTAAAAACTCCTCATTTTCATCTGACAATACTGAGCCTACCTTACAGATATAAAGAAGACCATATATGTTGCAAAAAACCACATGAATTGTGTGTGACTGGAAGGCATCCCATACTCTGTGTACAAGTTTTCTCGACCTGAATCATGCATGATTAACAAATTACCCAGGCTATTCAAACATTTAAAAAATATGCTAGCACCCATTATTGACTCAACTGACTTTATTGCATCAGCTTTCAAAATTAAATGTGCTGAAGTTGACTAAATAACAATTTTCAGCTGTATAAAATGACCTACTTTGCTCGCTTTCAAATTCCCACTCATTCCTAAAAACACATAAACATACTAAAAGACATACATTATGCATGCACAAACATTTTATACACACACTAAAATTTGATCTGATATATATAAATAAATAACAGACCCCTTTAACAGCAAAAAGCATGCAGCCACCCATGCATGCACACCAACACACCACAGTATATATTGATCTGCTAATTGAAGAAACTACAAACCCCTTTTAGGCCTAGGTTCCCGAATGATATGCTTCAAGATAAGATTTGTTGCTTCGTTCAGCACAATTCCAAGAAAGTAAGAGATCTGGAACAGATTTAAAATATGTGTAAATCACAAAAATTTCAGTTAAATCATTTTTAAGACCAAGAAGTTACAATTTTAAACCAATGAAAAGAAAGCATCATGATGATGGTGATATATATATATACAAGTAATTTATAAAAATGTGTACAATCCATGCTGCGAGTTTTGAACTTGCAATGCATAAAATAATTTTCTTGGTAATATTTTCCCCCTTTACATAATGCACCAAATACATACAGTGTGCAAATCCCTTCGGAAGGCAATGAGGGTGACAAAGCTCACTCCAAGACAAAATGGAAGGAGGCTTGACCATGCCAGTATATAGCCAATCATGTCACCTGTGAAAAAATGACCAAGAGTTTTATGCTATAAGCATCTACTTACATACACAAAAGTATGCACACAAGGACAAGGTGTCAAGGATTATGTATCTATTACTGTTAAATATGCTGTGAATACTCACTGGGACCAGTTACAAAATGACAGGACTCCTCTTGCAACCAGAAGTTAGTAAAGATAAAGATCATTTTAATGCTTTATAGATCACATTCCTATAGACTATGAGATGCTCAGCATGAATAGCTTTTATTCAAATGAATGCTTTACTATGATCTACTTAGCATCCAGCTTTCTTGTATTAGCTGCACTCAATGCATACTGAACACATGCATGATTTATAAAATTCATTCGTGAACCGAGTACAAAATGACAACTTTTTAAGTGTGAAGAAAGTGACTTAAATCTCATAAGGAAATTAAGTGGTTTCTTTTTCTGGTACATGAAACTAAATGTAAATATTGAATCCATCACTAAATTACACTTGTTTGGAGGCATCTGTAGTTTGCAAGCTACAATTAATGTTTACATCTGCTACTTTTTTTTTTTTTTGGAACTGCTCAATCGGCTGGACGTAGGTTGTTACGGACGCCATCACATAAACCCCAAAACCGCAAAAAACCCTGACGCAAACTCGAACCCCGCTACTCCTCTTTGTAATAAGGGTCATTGCGTCTTCAGCACTTTTATAAAGAAAGCTGTAGCCCAATCCCAACCACAGGATATAGATTAAAAAATCAGATGAATATTCTGAACACAAAAAAAATCATAGCTCTACTATCGCATAACATGAGAATACCTTGGTGCTTTTTTTCCAACTGCTCACGCACTTCACACATTTTTTGTGCATTCCAAGCCTCTGCACACCACAGTCTCACATTTCTATCTTTTCCTTTTATATGACTCAAAAATGAGATTTTAAAGTCAATTTTAAAGTCGATCGAGCGACTCTACCTAGCTAGCAGACAATTGCATGTCGGCATGTGTAGATATACACTTCTTACGGGGTAGGTAAACAGCTGGTATTGTGCGAAAAGTGAGTGCAAAAATTAAACTGTTAGTGTATTTTGTGGACTAATGTTTGTACCTTCAAGATATTCTACATGTGTCATGGACACGGCCTTCCATTTTAGACCTTTAGCACTATGTCTGACATCAGTTGAAGTATCCCGATCGTGCTGCGTCGGCACTTCTGCCATCTTGAATAAAGTATGTAAAGCTTGCTCTTAAATGGTGTTTCGTATAACTTCAAAACAAAACAAAAAAAAACTAGATATATTTTTAATCGTTTCATTTTTAAAATATGTGGAAACATTAAAAACTAAAAACATCGTAAAACAAACACGTGTAAAATAATACAGTTGATATTTACGGTAAAACCCACATGTAAGACCTCACGTTCTTACACGTTGGCAGGTAGAAGAATCTACATGAGAGCGTAATATATAATAATGGACACGAACAGCGATAGTGTTTACATCATAAGCTTTTTTCTGAAACTCGTAAGACATAGTCGCATACATCCATAATCATGAGGTTGTCTTGTCATTACCCGCACCAATTGTTTCCAGCAGACGACAATTTTTTTTTCTTTTTTGCAGTAACCTTTTCCAGTCCTAGTAATTATGGTGATTTCTGTCAAACAACACGGATGATCCTCCGTTTTTCTGTTAATATATATACATGTATATATAATTATATATATATATATCTGTAACGATGAAAAACACTTCTTTCTTCCCTTCCGCGAATACACAGTCATATGCCTAGTGCAGACTATGGATACGATGTAACTAAAATATTGTTAGCATTAGCTGATTGAAGATAACAATTTTAATAAACTGAAACTGTAGTTTTGTATTTGGCTTGCCGACAAAAGAAAGTTATTTCTGTTTAATGTTTCTCATCGGCTCATCTACCCAGCTGAGGGAGGCCAGCTTTATCCGGTTACGTGCAGCTGGAACGACCGGATTTTGCCGGCCTGTTTCACGCGCTTGCATACTTTTCTGTTTTGAAAAAAAAGTTTCTTTATACGCATTGTTACTATCCAGCGGAGGTTAAAGAAATTAGACAACAGTAAAAAAAATAATGTGTCTACAGTAATTTCTTCGGTGATGTGTTTCTTCCTTTAGACAGATCGCTTGGCGTTCGAGGAAACGCAAGATGGAATCAAAACACTTGTATTTCTTTTCAACGATGTGATTGGCCGGGAAGAATTGCTCTAGCCACTCAAAAGTAGGCTTCTGTCATCTCAACATCCGCAAGTATGGCAAGGCAGACGTGAGGAAAAAGTGACAATACGCATTTTGGATTATTTTTTCCTTTCCTGTCTCTCGATTTTATGAGAGATAATGGCGGAAGGTGATTTTCATCGCATTGATGAGTGTTTGAAGGTAATACAATTTTTATTTTGTTAGCTGTGTAGTTATGCAGTTAGTCGAGAATTTTCTGCCTGTTTCGTACTGATTCACTGACGCACCAAGCTTGGGCGTGTGTCGGGATCAGTGAGCTGTACGAAGCTACCGCTGTTTAAGTGAGAAACTGTGTGTATGTGAGAGAGAGAGAGAGACTTTGCCGAAAAAAAGCAAATTGTGGTTTGTTTTTTTACTTCTAGTTAAAACGGTGTCTTTTGTCTTAATAAATATATCTAAACAAATATTAAAATGGACAAAACGGAAAATAGTCTTCAGCTGAAAAGCTGATGTTTATGGTTCATAAAGTTGTGCTGTCTTAATTAAATTGGTGGCTGTAAACTACTAAGTACCCAAACATAATGAGGTAGGTGAATGTTGAGGTCACGCGTACATTTGTGGGGTTACTTACCTACCGCGTTCTAGAATTGCAGAAAACGTTCCAACTCCCGGTTGCAAGAATCCGTTGTAATAATGATTGAAGTGAACCACACATAACATGTCACACTGTACACATGTACAGCCTAATCTAGAAAAAAGTACTACAGTGGCCGAAAATTGGTTAGTGAATTAAGGACTGCGCTTCCTGGTTTATGCCCTAGTTTTAATCCAGAGACCGACAAAAACGTAGTCATGTATTGTGTAAGAGAACGTACGTCATGTATTGTTTAAGGTTTACTAAAACAAGAAAAGTTTATGAAGTCACCAGACGACTGACCTCTGACAGTGACAAGGGGTGACAAACGTAATTTTTGGTACTATTTGAAAATGCGAGAGCATTTAGTTAAAGAAAATCTCCCAAATAAATTTGTGGTAGTGCTTGTAAATACAAGTTACCCCCCCCCCCCCCATAAAAGTCACTTGATTCATAGCCAGAATGTGATTGTTCACGGCGACATGCCTGTATATAAAATAAAAAAGTAGTCCATCAAGTACTAATGAAAGTAAATCCATATGATCAGAAAATGATTGTTGGAACAAGCTGGTGGACTTGCTTTAGCTGTCATTCAAAACTTAAGGTTACTGCCTTTAGGATTGTGGATATACATGATTGATAAGAACATTTTTTTCTTGTGCTTTTGAGGGTTCACCATTTTTTTGAAGCTTTAATATGGATTGAAAATTGTCAGGTGTTCCTTTTCAAATCATTTGTTTATGCTCTTTTTCAGTGTCTCCTATGGAATTTCAGCTATATTGTTGACTAGCTTCATGTGCATGCTGAACTCAAAATGCCAATCCAAGGCCCCCAGTGGACAGAGTTTTTGTCTTGTGAGGTTTGCTATAAGCTTTTTAGTGAGAAAGCAAATCGACCTATTAGCTTAGGCTGCGGGCACACTGTATGCAAAATGTGCCTCTCTCGACTGCAACAAAGCAAGTGCCCATTTGACCAGAGCCCTATTACTTGTGACATTGACAAACTGCCAGTAAATTATGCTTTGCTGCAACTTGTTGGAGCAGCCATTCCAGACAAATTGATTGACAAAGACGATGGGATTGGAGATCTCTCTGATGCCAGAAAGGCAGAGTATTATGAGTCAGCAAGAAAGTGCATTGAAGAACTTGCAGTATATCTGAAGCCTCTTTCAGAAGGTAAATGGGTTGATGTTGTTTTATATAAAGATCTTTAATGTTAATCTTATTTTGCTTCATGGTCTAAATTTATTAATAAATTTATACAATGTAATATAGTTTTGGTTTCTTAGCCTTCTGGTTAGTCTTACCTATTCCTGCATTGAAAAAAAAACCCTGCTCACTAAGCAGATGGGTAATCAGTTATCAGGGAAGGTACTCGAACTCGAACATTTTATTGACTTAAGGCCATTTCAGCCATTATCACTCAAGGTGAGCATATAGGGTTCATCGTCTCATACATACAATTACCTATCCATTCATACCCATCCCGTCGTACAATTTATAGACATGCACTGTACAGTAGTCCTCTCACACACCCACTCATCCTAACACCTCTTCATTTATACCCTTCTCATCCCTATCCTACATAAGACACATAGTATGTACGCATACATTATAGCAACTTTCAGATGTCAATATTATGAATCAAGAAGGGCATTTTTCAAGCAGGGAGGCATCCATATACAGAGGGTATCAATCAGACTTCACATATATCCACTTCGCTTATCTCCCTTCTTCTCAAATATTTATGAATATACCATGCCAGTTGTCGTATTTTTCCTCCGTTCTCCGATGATAGTATCTGCACAAGATATTGTTTTTGATTGTGTTGTGAGACATGTTGGAGATATTTGGGTCGAAGGTCTACATACCTGGGACATTTAAAAAGAACATGGGTTTCATCCTCTATATAATTTGTGCAGAAAGGGCATTTGTCTGTGTTCTCTGCCCTTTGTTGTATAAAACAATTTTTATGGGTATTTATCTCGCTCACTCCTAGACAAAAGCGTACTAAAACATCCCTGAAATTTTTAATTTTTACATAGTCAAAGTACAGTTCTGGCACGAGAGTGGATTTGTGTGATCTGTATAACTGATACCGTTCACTATTCCTCATGTTCGCCACCCACGTTTGCTGGGTGACATCTATCACTCTACGTTTGAAAGTAGAGAGAAACATTTTATCGTCTTCTACCCCTTGGTTTACCCATACCAGATTAAAACCCATAGATCCTAGGGCTACTCTCACTTTTGTTACCCAGTTTGTTATGCCTTGTGCATCAAGATTAAGTAGTAATTGGTATGCTTGTTTGGGTATGCGGTTCATGGGCATTTTTGTCAATCGGAGCCAAAATTTAATAGTTCTTAGATAGCAACTGACTAAGAGCGGATACCTTTCAAGTTCGCCATATATCATATCTGATGGTGTAAGTATGGGGACATTCAAAAACTTCTTACATGCGTAAAGATGTACCTTTTCCACAGGACTATTATCATGGAGAAGTCCCCACACTTCAGATGCATATAGAAGGTTGTACTACAGCGTTGAAGAGTTTGAAAAATGTCTGTCTACTCATGTTGTCAATGTTTTTTAAGGCTCTATGTCAAAGGTAGCATTTTTCCCTTTTACTGCTAACTGCTTAGCCCTTGGAACGAGCTCATGGTTGTAAAAGTAAAGCCTAGGTACACGTAGCTGTTAACTACTTCTAGTGCTGTTTCTCCTATGGACCACTTTTCCCGTCTTCCCAAGAAACCCCCCTTCCTAAAGACCATTACCCCAAAAGTTTTGCTACAGTTAATTTCTAGTCCTAGCTTCTGGCATGACTTAGTGAGTTTATCTGGTTTTGAAGTCCGGCTGGTGTGCTTGATAAGAGTACCAGGTCGTCTGCAAACATCAGAATGAACAGTTCAACTAGACCGGGGCAAAGCTGAATACCGTGTTTACCTTCGGCAGACACTGCATCGGCTATTTCATTCATGATAATAGAGAAAAGGCTAGCTACACACCCCTGTCGGAGTCCGCGAGGACAGTGAAAAGACTCAGTGAGTTCCATTTTTGTCCATATTCGTGCCTTCAGGGAGTCATACATCGCCATTACTGTTTTGATAAAATGTTCGGATACTCTGGATTTAATTAATGCTCTCAATAGGGTTTCGTGTTGGACTGAGTCGTAGGCCATCTTTAAATCCACAAAGCATGTGTAAAGTTTAGCTGGCTTACTAAGGTATTTCTGGACAATAGCATATAACGAGAATATGTGGTCAGTTGTAGAGTATCCCTTTCTAAATCCTGCTTGTGATTCTGAGATAATCTTGTTTTCTTCCATCCATTCATACAACCTAGTGTTCAGGATTGAAGTATAACATTTACCAATCACACTCAGTATTGAGATTCCTCTATAGTTACTGGGGGACTCTCGGTCTCCTTTTTTAAAGACTGGTACAATGATAGCTTCTTTCCATGGGACATTTCCCGTTTACAAACATACTATTGAAGTATTTTGTCAGAAAGCCCAGTACGTGTTCTTCAGCAACTTTTAACATTTCTGCCAAAATGTTATCTACACCACATGCCTTTCCAGAGCTCAGGCCTCTATCAGGGAAGGTAAAAGAGTGATGAAGGGGAGGGTTTGGCTCCATCTTTCACATGCTGTCCGTAGACATGGTGAATTAGTTACACTTCTGTCAGTATGGCCACTGGGTTAATCATAATAGAATTTGTAGAACTTATTTCCCCATGTGGATGCAAGCTCAATGTGCTGAACGCAAAGGACTTCAAATGAACCAACAGTCAACCATATAACTTGCAGGGCTTCTGCTAACGCAAACAAATTGCGTACATTAACACTAGAGCACTTCTTTGTTTTTCATGAATTTATATTTGTTAATTTTTTTTTTTTTTTGGAAAGCGCATTGAGTCGACTCGGGTTGAAAATTGCGCTATATAAATCTACTTTAATAATAATAATATAAACAAAATCAAATACTAACATTTATTATTTTTAATTTCAAAGTAAAAAATGTTGTTTGATAAAGAAAGATCGGCAGATCAGGTGCAGCTTCTTTTTTATATTTCAGAGTCATTACAAGAGCTGGAAGAAGCAGGTGAAGATGTATCGGATCTAAAAATTGGGAATAAGGTATCAGGGGGCACACAAGTGCAAGTCCAAAACAGTGCTAACAAAACCACCAATATTGCAGTGAACAACACTGGTGCAGGCTGCATGCTTAGTCGTCCTATGCAGCGCAAACTGGTGACACTTATCAACTGTCAGCTTGTTGAAGAGGAAGGGAGGTCCAGGGCAACCAGGGCAGCACGCAGTCTTGGGGAACGCGCTGTGACTGAGCTCATTTTGGCACACCAAAATCCACAACAGTTGTCTGCCAATCTTTGGGCTGCTGTTCGAACTCGCGGCTGCCAGTTTTTGGGTCCAGGTAAGAATTAATACTTGAATATAAAACTTTGTTATGTTGAAAAAACTTTATTATGGTGAAAGGATCATTTGAGTTGAAAATTATTTTCGAATAAGTGGATTTAATTTATTATAAAATAATACCTTCCAAAATAGAAAAATTGTCAGTATCATTTGCAAGTTGAGGTGCTTGAATATTGCAGTTTTCATCTGGGTTTTGGGAAAAAGGTGAAGACTTATTTCCTTTGAGGTCACAAAAGTAGGTTTGCAGATTGGTCATCATCTCATTAGTATGTGTTTAAAACTCTTAGATTGGTTGCAGCCTTCAGCAACATAAGTAATGATTTATGTCAATCCAAAATTATTTTTTTGTAAAAACAAAAGAAAAAAATTTCTAGTTCATGTTTATATTAAATTACTGACTGTGCTATGTTCTGTTCAGTATCTTTGATTTTGATTTCATGTTTGACTTGCCTTTTTTCTTTTAAGCATTTGAAAAAGTGAATGATGTCAGGTAGCAATTTTTTGTGTTCTGTCACGTAAGCTTCTGTTCTTTAGACTTACTGTTCTTTCATGTGATGATTTATTTCCATAATTTTTAAGAAATGTATTTTTTCAAAGGAAAAAATAACTATTCATATTTTGTTTTTAGCTAGTACATTCAAAATTTCAAGAATTCCTATATGTAGTGTAAAAATGTTTTGGCTAACTTCAGAAATATATTATGCAGGTATGCAAGAAGAAGTTCTTCGACTAATACTGCTAGCTCTTGAGGAAGGGAGAGCTTTGTCAAGAAAGGTGCTGGTTTTGTTTGTAGTGCAGCGGTTAGAGAAACAGTACCCCCAAGCCTCCAAAACGGCTATTGGACATGTGGTGCAGCTTCTGTATAGGGCTTCTTGCTTTAGAGTAAGTTTTTTGCACTAAAGACACATCTGTTCCATGCACATTATTCCTTACACCAATTAACATTATTGTCCATCATTGTGATTATAGTCAGTTTACTAGTCTGCCTGCTCATCTCCCTTTTCACATTCATGACACGCTTCATCCTTACTGTTTGTTCCCAGATTTTTCTTTATGTTTTCTTTGTTTGTCTTTTATTACTTGTCTTCATTGTTAGGGTGGTCCAGTGGCGCACCTGTCAAGAATGCAGTGAAGGTTGGCTGTCTCGTCTTGGGCATGCTGTTTTTTTTCTCTGCATCTGTTTACAGGGCTAGCTGCCTTGCCATGATATAGACTTAGTTTCTGGCTCGGCGTAAAACACCAATCCCTTCCCCTTGTCTTCATTGTTGTTTCTCCTTCCATTTGCTTTATTCTGTCCATGTCTCCTGCTTGTCTTGAAGTGCTGAGAGCATCCTCCTTTGTGATTATGTGCTGTATAAATCACACATTTATTATTATTTTTATTATTATTTTGTTTGTGGTTTCTGGAGGAAGACTGATGTCTTAGGTGAAATATATTTTCTATACAGCTTTTTAATTTTTGGCATGTACTCATGACTTTTTTTTCAGAAAAACCCTGTTGCTAAATGTAGGGATACTCGAATATACAGTCGTGCTGGTTGAACTGCTAAGGGAAGGCAGTTCACAGTTTTTGTTTTGTCCCACTCTCTACCCCAATTTGTCACCAATGGATGGGCTATTTATGGAAAAAAGTGCATTCTTACAGTATGCAGAGACAGCAGAGAGAGATTTATTTTAAAAAAAACTATTTTAAAGTAAAAATTTAGACCTCTGCTTTAAGACAAATGAATAAAGTGGAGAAGTATGTTTGCAAGATACTGATCATGCTTTATATATATGACGGTCACATTTACAAAGTTAAGGCATATTTGAACAATTTTGACAAAATCAAATGTTACGTAGTGTTCAGAAGAAGAAGAAATGAACACTGCAGCAAATGTTATTTATGAACTGCATTACTGTATGTATATATATATAAAGGTATTAAACGAATCCCGGACACTTAATCCCCGACACTTAATCCTCAAAATTAAATTTCAACTAAAAAAATTATGAAGTGAATGAAAAATTTAATTCAAATTCAAATAATTATTTTCATGTAAATATGTTTGACAATTAAAATAATACTTAATTTCAACATCTATAACATTAGTTAAAGTTCATGTAAGCTATTAAAGTCAATGTTTTTCAACATTAAGATATGAAAAGTGTTAATCAATATGACAGGTAAGCTAATGATCGAAGGTACAGAAGACGATCCATTGCCTCATATCGCTGTACAATGTTGCTAATTCTCATGGCCATTCTCTTATGGTTATAATATTTCAATTTCACAAAATAGCAGTTTTGAGTGTTGTGTTGCGATTTGGGGATTAAGTGTCCGGGGATTAAGTGTCTGGTCACCGTATTAAACACTGGCTAAAATACACCAAAATCAGGTTGTAACTGGGAGGAGTCTGAGTTGTGAAATCAGTCTGCTTTCTTTCCACAAACCATGACTCTACACATACATATTCAAGTTCATTTATTTAATTGTTGAAAACAAAAACTCTTAAAACCATATCATAGGTTCTACCATATTTTAATCTGTCACGACTAATAATAATAAAAGTTGTAGTATTACATATTATATTAAGAAGGACTTGAAAAATACTGGAGAGAGGAGATTTTTCCAATCTGGCTCTCTCCCTCTTTCTCTTAATGGATTTGCATTGGTTAGTGCATATATGTACAACGTATTGCAGGTATTGTAAAGCTCTTTATGTGCACTGGTTGGGTTCCAAAAATGCAGCTGCTGTATGAGAAAGGAATGACTTTGACTACCCCACTCCCCAAACCGCCAAACAACTTATATCCTTGAGATCAGAATAATTTGATACAGGGTTTGAAAGCTATATTTAACTATTTGCTGTCAGCTGTTAGGTTGACTCTGAAAAATATTTTGAGATGGTCGTTTTCAGTTATTCATGCATAATTATAATAAAAGCCACTTCTGCATCAGGTAACTAAGCGAGAAGAGGAGTCATCATTGATGCAGCTTAAGGAAGAGTTCCGATCTTATGAAGCATTACGGCGAGAACATGATGCCCAGATAGTACAGATCGCTATGGAGGCTGGTCTGCGCATCTCACCTGAACAATGGTCCTCACTTCTGTATGGTGACTCCTCCCACAAATCCCACATGCAGTCAATAATTGACAAGGTAGGCATTCTGAAGTACTTTCCATTTGTAGTTATGCTGGGATGACGTAGTTGATGAGTTGCACAAAGCCAAATGATGCATTTAGAAGGTAAAAGTGTTACTGGTATCTTCATTCTATGTTCAGAAACAGTTTAAAAATATTATAATATAGAAACTAATTTAAAGACAAATTTTGTGTTCTTTTGCGTGTACTGCTATTGTAAATGTTCTTTTTGATGATTATATGTGCTTTGAAAAAAAGTCCATTGTCAGTGTACTTCTTCCATTCATCCTGTGTGAAAATTATTTGTACTCCTGGTATTCCATTAGCAATTATGGCTGCAATACAGTCTTCTTTTTTTTTTTTGTTACAGCACCAGAGCCCCCAGTCTTTTGCTCAGGGAATCAATGAACTTGTGCTGGCAGTCCAGAGGACTGGTGACCCATGTAGTCTGCTGTCTCTAAGGCCTCATCTTGAATTCCTTGCAAAGATTGACCCCAGTCCAGGTAGACAATCTTTACCCACTAGCCTGTTTTTGTTTTCTTTCTTTCAGTTTTGTAGTCATGACAGTGGGGTAAGCTTGCATTCTTGGGGCACATGATATTTTGGATTTTGGAGGGGCGTCCCTTTGTCTGGCAGGTTTGAAGGAGGCGGCATTCCGCATTTTTTGTATTTTTATTAATTTATTGTGTTTTTAATGCCCATTGTGTAGGCCCATGCTTTTTGTATTGCATCGTTGCTGTGCAGGACTGTTTTACTTTCAGATTTCCCATTGACTGCCGGTCTTTTCTGCTGAACGGTTTCTTCTGATTACACAGTCAGTCCTTTGCTTTAAAATTTTCTTGCAGTTTCACTGCGTTGTGATTGCATCGATACCAGCAGCTATCTGGCAATTTCAGCTCTGCTGACTCGAGTCTCTGTTGATATATTTTGCCTTCCTACTGACGACACAATGGCATGGGCCCCAGGGCAGACGACTTGCTAAAACAAGTAGCTGGTGAAGTTCATAGATTCAAGAGTGACAAGAGGCTAAAGACAGACAAAAGTTATGTCAAATCAGTAATCAAATCAAATCAACTTTATTGTCTGTTCGAGGTAACCCAAGACAGACATTTTTCTTTTGCTCACAGAAACATGTAAACATAACGGTCAGGCATACATACTCATACAGACATTTAACACACGCGTGCCCCTGCACATTCTCACACAAAAAATTGTAGAGTTCACAAGCAGGATGCCAGTAGACCTAGTGGTCCTTGTGCCTTTTATTTATGATGGTGATGCTTGCTGGCACAAAGGACCTCTGATACACAGTCTTCAGCACACGTGGCACTTTGTAGCACCTGCCTGAGGGCAACAACTGGAAGCAGGGATGGAGAGGGTGTGTCCGGTCTGAGAAAATATTATATGCCATCTTTCTGACTGCATGAAGGTACAAGTCAGAAAGTGGCAGCTGTGTTGTTCCGATAATTTTATTTGCCTGGTGGATGATTCTGGCCAGCTTTGCCTTGTCTTTGACGAGGAGGTGACCATACCAGGCGGCGATGTTAAAAGTGAGAGTGCTCTCAACTAGAGGCCTGTAAACAGTCTCCAGCATCCCAGAGCTGATGCTGAAACTGCGGAGTCTCCTCAGAAGGTGCAGTCGTTGCTGGGCCTTTTTGTACAAAGCATTGTCCTTGTTCCGAATCTCAGCTGTCTGATTCTCCACCAGCAAGTCAGCCTTATGACATCACCTCCCCACCACTAGCAGAAAACAAGGTGAAGGTCACTCTCAGCATCAGTGAGTCATCGTCATCAGAAGTGGTCGTCGTGCAGTTTGACAGTGTGGCCTGTGTCTATCAGCTAAATGCAGGAATAAGCAAAGGTCACAAAGATACAACCACAGTGCATCTTGCTCATCACTCGCCAACGGGACTGCAGGTGGCTGTCAAACACATTGATCTAGAAAACAGATCACAAGTTCTCTTATGTACAGAAAGAAGTTGTATTAACCAAGCAGTTACAACATGAGGCTATTCTCCCACTTTACTATAGCTTCGTCCATCACCATGAACTGTGGACAGTATTGCCTGTTGTGGGTTATGGTTCTTGCCATGTCCTGCTACATGCCTGTTTCACAGCGATCTGCCGGAGCTATTGGTCACATCTATCTTGAGGGATGTACTGCATGCTCTGGAATACTTGCATGGCAGAGGTGTCATACACAGGAGGCTGAAGGCTAGTCATGTTTTAATGTTAGCTAGCGGACAGGTGTGTCTCGCTAGCCTCCACAACTCTCTCTCCACAGTCGTAGGGGGCCAGCGCCTCCGAACAGTCTTTGACTACCCCGATATCTTGTTGATGCCTCCAGTAGTTAGGAAATTCTCAAACAGAATCTGCCTATTTCTCAGTGATTGCAAAACTAACCTGATGATCTTACTACAAGAATTTGACTATTTTTCAGTGATTCTAAAACTAACCCCATACGACTGTAAACACATCCATGTCATTGGTGGGTAGCCTCATATGAAGCTAGTATCGATGTTTTCAATGTGTAAGTGATCATGGTCAGACTAAAAAAGAAGAAAAACACTTGTCCGCAAACTTCCTCAATTGCAGAATTTACAACTGTATGCTGCCAGCATTTATTATGTATGTGTGTTCTTTGTGTAAAGCCCTTTAAGTTTACCTTAATGGTGGATAAAGATGCTATAGAAATGATCATCATTATCATTATTTGGAGTTAGGTAACTGTAATATGGGTCTAGTAGTTCATGATACGAATGGTGGTATAGTTAAGAATGAGGACATGGGATAAAACTGTAAAAGAGAGATGAAACGTTTTTTAAAGGGGGACAGCAAAAGCACAGGCAGAATGCAAAAAAAAAAAAAAAAACAAGAAGAAAAAAATCAATTGACATTATCTTGAAGCTTGTTTTTCTGATTCTGAAGTATTGCCACCTAGTTGAGAAAAGCAACAGCTTGGTGATTGGCGCGCTGGACTTCCAAACAGGTTGCCAGTTCATCAGCCTGTGACTGGAGGACTTTTTTGTCCACCTAGCTTATGGGTAGTACCTGATTTTTGAAGGAAGCTCAAAGGGTAGAGGAAGCGGAGGGTTGGTTTCACTTTGCACTTGCTGAGTTCTAGAAACGGTAAACTTTCCTACCCAAGGCCACAAGACCCTTTACCTTTTATCTGCTAAATTCGGTTTTGTTTTGTGCCTCTTTTCAGGTCAATAAAAAGGAATTGCTTTATTGTAGATTTGATGATAATTATGCTTGAAGTTTATAAACTATTCTAGACTCCTATGGCGGTTTGCAAACTGATGATTTAAATCAGTTTGACAAATTTGCTGTAGCACTGTGTTAAATTCTGTGAGCCTTATTTTTACAGACTGCCCTGCTCCTTCTTGGGAAGACCTGGAGGCTGTCATGAAGTCACTTAAGGTGGTTGTACAGGGCTTGGTTGACTTCCTGTCTCATTACAGCCATCGTCGTATGGAGACTGTACCACAGCAGAACACACGTTATAAGACCAGCATGTGCCGAGACTTCACTGCTAAAGGCAGCTGCCCACGGGGTGTCAGCTGTACATTCGCCCATTCACAAGATGAATTGGAAAAGTAAAGACTTTTTTTAAAGCTATTTCTTAGAGTTTCCTTCATTTGTAAAATATCCAATATTTTTCTACCCTTAGTTTTGTTTTCGTAAGTTCCCCTATTTGTAGCTTTTATTTTGATCAGAGTGCCATTATCCTACTCCAACTAGTGAACATAGCGTGATTGTTACAATAGCGAAGGATGCTACCAGAAATAATAACTGATCCTGTAATTCAGGGTGGCTGGCACCCTTCGTCTGCTGGTCATCTGACACTCTGACACCTTGATGCTGCTCCCCTCCGGTTTGAGCTTTGTTAATAAAAAATCTTAGCTGGACATGTCAAAACCTAGATTCTCTATAACCAAGTCATCAAAAAAGAAAAGCAACCTACAACTTAGACCGCTGACCACGCCATGCAGCTTTAGCTTTTGCCACCATGGATCGTCTACATCGTTCTATCGTACTTGCACATGAGAGATGTTGATGTTTCCTGTCACTTGTCACAATCACAAAATATGTGAAATGCTAGCTCTGTCATGTAAGAGGGTCTTTTTATCTAGTTAAGTATTCTCTGTTAAGCACTCCTTCTAGCTATTTTGGTGTGGTGGTACCTATTTGAAGAAAAGCAGAGTAGTACTAGTTTGGTCATCCAAAAGTCTCCTAATTCCTTTATCTTCACGTCTGTATTTCTCTGGGCCTCCCAAAGGTCATAGATGATTGACTTTCCAGTTTGCGAACTCTCCGGAAAAAAATGGACCCTGGAACTAGCAGTTTTTAACAGAATTCACACCTTGTTTCTAAGTACGGTTGTTAATATGTCTGTGACGTGTTTTCAGTCACTAACTCCAGGCCATTGCGTCACCAGTCCTGGTCCCATGGGCTATGGTGGTTAGCAGCATAGCATCCATTTGGTCTGGCATTGACTTGCATCTGTTACCGTCACTACCACTGATCCAAGGGTTTTATTTCATTCCTGGAAACAGTCCAGTTGTCAGTTGATATTTGCCTCTCTCTGATGGAATCGAGCATGGATAAACCCGTCATTACAGTGCCTTTTGCAGCCCCCCGACTTCTTCCACTCACTCATCTTTAGAGGGGCTCTGTCTTCACATACTTGACTGTGTGGGGTCCTGCAGTTCCCTTGTTTTCTCAGCTGCAGTGGTTGATGGAAGTGATGGTTGTCCACACTAACATTCACTACAGACGAAATCGATGTAATTGAACATTTTGAATGGTAGTGGTAGCAGAAAGTATGAGGTGTTTCAATATTTACACCTATTAACCTAGAACAACCATTGGTGACACAGTTTTGAAGAGCATATTTAAACATGTGATCTATAACATCTATAAGAAATATAGTTTTTGTTTTCTTGTACTAAATTCAAATGAAAGATGGTAACTGTATGGCACAAAAAGCTCCTGTGATGAAAGTAGGTCATGAGGCACAAATTTTAAAAAATACACGATTGGTTGACTATTTTAGCTCCCTAAGGGAAGTAGTTCATACTAGAACAATTCCTAAAAAGACCATTACAGTGTGCAAAACAGGCACTGGTTGAGAAGAAGTTGGCCTCTGAGGATGTGAAATGCTAGGAAAGAATTAAAAATCTACAATACCAAAGACCAATCTTTGAGAGAGGCATGTCATTCTTTGACAGAATGCCTCTGTCAGAACTTTGATTACCCTGGAGCTATTACCAGCTACTTGGCAGAATTCTTCTATCTTCGTGAGAAAAAAAAAGATTGCAGGCTGTTACAATCTAAGGCTACCACTCTGCTATAGCTCGATATACAGGGCAGGCAGGAAGGCAGACTGACCATTGGAGGGACAATTTTTGAATGTAATAACCAACCTTTCAGTCGTTTTCCATGACCAAGATTTTAGATCTTGTTCCCGACCAGTTGTGACAGGAACTTGCTGAACTCCTGGACCAGGCCCTCCACAGACTTTTAATGTGAAAAACAGTTTTCTGCTTTCTATACTTTCTCTGGTGACAGAAACAAGAATAAGTGAAATTCATGCACTTTCAGTTCATCATGACTGACTGCATTGTCATTAACCCTTTACTGGGCACAGCGGCCGATAGTCTTAACAGGCAAAACGTCCGAAAGCGTCCGTAACAGCCATTGCTTAAATTCTCACGTTCGCGAGACTTCCGGCAGTTCACTTCCGGTTTATTTGATTGTTTAGATATTCGACTGCATTTCCACAAATTTTCGCATCAGTGTGTTCGCTTTTTCCTCTCTTTTTTTGATTTTTTTGTGTGAGTGTCAAAAATGGATATTTTGGATTCTTCTTCTGATGAAGGGGAGTTTACAGGCTTCCATTTATCGGACATTGACGTGAGAGAAGTGGACTATCAGTCGGAGGAAGAGATCGGTAGTGACATTAGCGTCAGTAGCGTGCACACATCCAATCTTTGTGTCAAATCAACTTGTAAATAGTGCTTTGTTTGACATTTTGTTTGCTTTATTTTTGTGGATACATGGAAAAGATATGAGAAAACCGGAATAAAAAGGTAATCACACAAAAGTGCATTCATTTCTGATCATTTGGCATTTTATTTCATTTAAATATATGCACTAACACCCTAGATATGGCGTTTTTACTGATGTACCCCTAAATTTCTCTAAAATCTTGAAAATTCTTGCCTGTTTAGGACTTAAAAATAGAAAAACGTGTGCCCAGTAAAGGGTTAAGGATGGGTCAGTCTCACTCCTCACTGGGCCCAGCTTCCTTGTCAAGAAACATCGGCCGGAATGGGAACCATAGACCCAGACCTTATGGTCCTGGGGGCAGCCTTCTTTCTGCCCATTGCAGCGATTTCAGTCTACTTGAGACATACCAAGCACTTAAGGAACACAGTCCACCTGCTCTGCAAGACCTCGCTAGAGCTGATCTCATGGATCAGGTGTGTCGTCCTGGCTCGTCCAGAAGACAACAGGAGGAAAAATTCACAACTGGCATTAGAACGCAAACCACCTCTTCTCCCCAGCCCCTTCCTGCCCTGCCCTGCCCTGCCCTGCTTCATCTTAACACCATGACCTCTCAACAGCTCATTTCTACACAGGTCAGGGCATCATGGCTGGCAGTTAGTTATGGTAAGGTTAGAAATACATGCTCGTGTATGCTCTCCCATCCTCCCTGTAGCGAGGTGATGCTGAGGTTTTGACCGAGGAACACAGCTCACACTGGAAGGGAGCTACATCAAAGTGCCACCTTGACTCCACCCTGAAGTACGGGGTCAGAGTTTATCTTTCTGATAGCATCATTGGCGACCATAATGATCATGATATGTTACGAGGTAAAGTAGGATAAAGGCGTTTGGTATACATTTCTAACCTTACAAAAACAAATTTTCATTTAGGAAAAATTTCCTTTACCATATTTTCATATATATATATATTTTTTTTTCAAAGTGTGTACCTCATGCTTTGTTAATGATGCTCTTTTTTACACTTTTTTTTAATGGAGAAGTGTTAAATTTCTTCAATGCCCATTATACTTCAGAAGGGTCTGGAGATGTTGCATGTTTTTTTTCCCCCCCAAATAAGGTATCGATCACGATCTAAGAAGTTAAGCAACAGAGGGTTTGGCTCCATGTCTGCCTATAACTCTCTCACACCGAAACAAAAATTGGAGCTGGCACAAGTTCAAGAATCTTCTCGGCAGAAAATGGCAAGTGGCCAGGGGCAGTCGGGTAGATCTGCAGACGTTACAGGAGGCATAGCTGGTGATGGGTGAGCAGACTTCATTGTTGTTGTTGACTGTTTCAGAAATTGTGTTATGTGAGCCAGAAAACGAAAGTTTTTGCTTTTGTATCCTGAGATGATTTTCATAGCATATCTGTATTTTTATGTTCTTGTGCAGTATGACTTGAATACAAAGAGTTGCGTAACAGCTTCACAGGATTACATGTTTATGAGCCAGTCTGCAAATTAATGGTTTTAATTTCAACCTTTAGATATGTTGCACACTTTTTGCTGTTTTCCATTTTTAAAAAATTTTTGCAAGAGATTGAGGGATGGATAAGCACCAGGGAATGTTCTCAGATAAGAGCATAAACCTGAAAGTGACCAACATAATTCCTCATTCCTGGTCATCTTGTATGTGAAAAACTCAACAAAATATTGTGGGAAATGGGATGCAGATAAACGTTTAACAACAAAGGAATTTTTGTTTGGGAAGAATTGCTGATTGAATGTATTGTTCCTTGTGTGATTGTAGTTGTCTTTGGGTTATTCTTACAGGGAAGCAGCTTGTGTTGGTCAGCTGACAAACCATATAGCAGGTCTTGCCGTTGCTTCGTCTGTCTATGCACAACCCAGTGCTGTTGCTCAGGCAGTGCAAGAGCATCTGCAGATTGGTGGCCCTGGCTTTGCCATTCCCATACCCACACCATCTCCTATGCCTGGTGGGGCCTACGCCATCACAAGGCCTAGGATGTCCACTAGCAGTTCTTTGTCAGGCCCAGTCACACGGCTGACTTTCAGTGGTGCTAATTTGCCTGAAGGTGAGCATGTTTAATTTTGCTTGCTGAAATCAAAACCGACTTGTATGTTTATTATAAAAGTAAATACCTTTGTTTGATTTTGATCTCTAGCTTTCTTCTGCTTTATGGCATTGACAGTTTGAGCATTAATATTTGGTTGCAGCCATTTGTGCCGAGCAGATATGTCCAACAATCCATCAATACCCACAGCAAGTACCGTTGAGACTGCATGGTTCGGAACAAACTATCCCATTTGCAAATCCCCAGTTGGTTCCTAGACCAGTGGCAGGGCCGTCTCCTCCGCCCATGGCCAGTGGCTTGGGCAACCCCCTAGGTGCATCCCAGATCCATGCTTCTCAGCATGCACCTCCCCAGATTATGCTGGAAGCTGCAAGGGTGCCTGACTTGACTTCCATGGGTGTGGCATCAGCGGCTGCCTGCCCTCTTCATCACATAGCAGGAGAGTTGTTACAGCAGCCAGGCCCAGTCTACAGTGGGACCCCAGGCCTAGTTCCCTACCCAGTGGAGCCATATGTGGTTGGCCCAGCTGGTGATCTGCAAGGCCTGGCTCAAGCCTCCATACCACTTATGCAGGTAGGTACAGACATTTATTTTTCAATTTTACTGTTTACGTTATATACCACTTTTATTTTGCCGTGATGTAAACAATTAAAACATTCATTTTTAGTTGATCAACACTTTTGCTCTGATTGCATGTACATAGCATGCAACAACATACAACTAGGAAGTTGTTCTTAGCATAACAGTTGTATCACTAAACACTTACTTCAGAATACAATATACAAGACATAGATGTCGGGAAAAGGGAATAATTTTGGAAAATCTGTCATTGTGCAAAGGCTACAATGTGGTTTCTGAACTATCATACTGCACTGTTCTATGCCATTAAGAAAAAAATTGTACCAATAAAATACAAGTCATTGCAAATTAATGCCTCACAAATTGAGTTTATTGCTGTGCATGTGGTCATGTACAAACACAAACATAAACATTTGAATCATCAGTATATAAACAATATTACAAATGATTATATTTCTAGTTGGTCTGTTCTAGAACTACAAACTGTTTCTTCTATCTCCTTATTTTCTCTTTTCTTTTGTGGAGTTGTTAGTGGGATGGGTGGGGGAATAATGTCCTTGTTCTTATTTTGACATATTCTCACAATCAGTCCAATGTTTTCTGCCATGTAGATAATTTTGACATTCTTTCCTTGTTAAAGTTATGAAAAAATAAAAATATTGATATGAACTTATTAGAAAAATGATTAATAATAATAATCAAATACAGCAGCAGTTTGCAAAGTACAAGAACAAATGGGAGTTGGGAGTAATCTTGTCAAAGGGTGGGTCTTACAAGCTCCAAGATCACTGGGAAACAGTAGGGGCAAGGCATTCTAGATGGTTATAAAATAGTTATTGTGTAATAAAGGCTAAAAGAATAGTTACCATTTAGGAACTATAAGTAATAAAATTATTTTGGGATTTAGTTACCTCCTTACTTATAAGCATGCCAGGGCTTCTAGATAGTCATTTCCTAGTATATCTTTTCTGCAGAAATGGCTGCAGATCCAAGGGTGAAAAAAGGAAACCCAAAAATCAAATAAGCCAGAGAAAACAAAAATAAAAAATGTGAACAGAGCAGAAAACTAGCATTAGCAAATATGCACAATTGTTGTGATACAGTTATTTGGTGGTAGGTCCTTTTCCTCCCAAAACATTCATTAAAACAAAGACCTTCATTTTGGAAATAAGGCAGTTTGATGCAAATGATTGTTTCTTCAGAAATACACGCTATACATAAGTATATAATTCATTAGTTCATATTACCATGCTAGCTGAAATCTGCCAAGATCACAGGGTTGTGTCACTAGACCAGTCACTTACTGGTTTTAGTAGAACTGCTGACACATTTGCTTGCACTTTGTTCTGCCTTTTTTTCTCCTGATGTAAAAATTTGCAAAATGTGTTTTATGTGGCAGAGTAGTTGTGCTTAACAGTTTATTTTAAGACATTTTAATTTGCTAATGGAAGATGTCAGTTTTATGATAAGCATGTGAATTACTGTTTTTGATACTGTGGTTTTTCCTGAAGTGTGTGCTTGATAAACACAGACAAGGTCGGTAATGAAAGGAAACACCAGTGTGTGTAGAACATGAAGGTGGACACTGGGAATATCATAGAATCTTACTGATAAACGCTGACAAGGTCTGTGATGAAAGGAAACACCAGTGTGTTTAGGGAAATGAAGGTGGACTTTGGGAATATCGTAGAATCTGACTGTAGCTTTACTCATTTTTCAGGTTTAATAACTTTCCCATAGCAACAAAATTTCTCTAAATAAATTGTTTAGGCACCAGTCTTGTATGAAGATAATTTTAGATGTCTTGCATAGTGATGATTCATATTCACAAGCTGAGTGCAAGCTTAGGATTCTGATTGTTGTTGTCTGACAGGTAAGTAGAAAGGAAATGTGTCAGCCTTTAGGTCATTGGTCTTTGGAAGTGTGCTCACAAGGCTTACTAGGCATGAGTAGCTATGTTGCTGAGATAATTTCAATACGTAGTGTAAAAATCAGTAACCTTCAAATAATTGTTTAGTTTGTGGAATTTGTCTACTCCTGAGAGGCTGTTTTTATCAGCATCATCATTTCATAACCAAATCTTTCATTTTCAGTTTGTGAAAATTTTTGTGGTACATTCTTTGACCCATCCAAAAGTGTACAGTTTTATGTTGCTTTACTTTCACGGCAGATTTTTCTGTCGTTGAAAATCATCTAGAAAATGTATCATCCCTGAAATCTGGGAAGAGAAGCCTTTGTGAGCCTTTCACTTTGAGTAGTGTCTGATGATTAGTTTAAGTCAGGAATAAAAAGTTGTTCTGGTTCTTGCGTTATATGCATTTGCTGTTTCTCATATTATTTGTTTTCAGCCAGCCACAGCTTCATGGACTTTGATAATTGCAGCAGGTTTGTGAGTCAGCTATAGTGGTTATCATTCTTAGGCAGGCATTTTGCCATCTGGCTTTTTTCAGCTTCTGTTGGGAACAAATCACTAAGGTGTATGATTTTCTTTCAGACATATGGAATTTACAGTGCTATTCCAGTCAACCAACCCACTAGCTTCACAGTGGTCGAAGTGCCGGTGCCTGAGATTCAAAGTGACCTTGACCCTCGAGCACAACCTTTTATTCAAGGCACGGATGAGACATACATTACTGTAAATCCATCAGATGCCGCCGAGTAATCCAGCTGGCATTTCTCTCACCTCTTAATATTTGTATTAACATCAGCGTTTTTAAAAGTTTGGGATGGACACGCTTTGTGCTGTTACTAGCAGATAAATGTAAAAGCCATTCCATCATAATCGGTTTGCAGACAGTTGATTCTTAGACCAGTTAAAGACAGCTAAAATCTTGTAATTGTCATGAAAAAAAGCATATCTGTGTCTATAGCACATCTGGTTTGCTTCGTAGCATGTTTGTACTTGATCAAGGTTCAGGCAGTGAATACTTCATACCTACAGTGCCATTTGCATTAATACAGAAGGTTTCGCAGTTTGCTGAGTTGTCTTACAAAATTTTCTATGAAATAACTCAGTTTAAGAACTTAGTTTGTAAATAATAATGCAGGTCCGTTCATTTATCACGATCTTCACATGGGCAGGCTTCCATTAATCTCATTTTACAAATAGGCAAATGTGTCTTGTAGAAATGTTGACCATTGTACAAGGCAGGCATGGACTTTTTATTTTAAAACATCACACACACATGATTTGATTAGCATTCCACGATATGGTTCTCTTTTCTTTCCCTTAAGAAACTGATTTTTAGTAATACATTACTACTTAACTATTTAAGAGATCATAAGAGATTTTATGCAAAATAGGAAGGAAATGGTGGGTTCAAAATAAAGCATTTCTTAGTTTGTAAAAATTTGGTAAGTTAACACAAATTAAAAAAAATTTCCTCTTAATTTTTAAAACTCATATCATGTTATAACTGTGTGTGAATGATCTAAAGAATAAAATGCCTTTTAAGACTTGTTTTAAAGCGTTTTAGGAACAGACATTTTTATTTAGGTGGTAGTGGCTTTAATGGGGGGGTTTGTAATTTTAATTTTATTGTGCATACATTTGCATGTAAATATTTAAATATGTTTATATCCTTATAGAAAAATGCATCTGGAAAAATGAAAGTTTGCTTAACTTTTAGAGAATGCTTCTGGCCCATGGAAAGGGTTGAGAAAAGACCCACTTTATTACAGTATGTAAAAATTTGTGACCTGATTTAATTAACTCTATTTCAATATCTTCCTAAACATACACACACACACCCCCCCCCCATCACACACACACACTCACACATACATATTCTAGTGTCATTTGAGAAGAATTCTTAATTCTCTCACTTGATCGCTGTGAGACTTGGATTACCTCATGCTCAGTTTTGGGAGCTTGTATCGAGAAGTTCATTTGTTGAGGGCAGGAAGTACTATAAATTCATTAAAGAATCAGTTATGAAATATGATCCTGGTGAAGCATCAGGCACCACACTCATTAAATGCTCCAAACTAGTCAAGGCAACAAAAGAATTGCTATTTTGGCTTTACCTTTGAAATCCACAGCTTACGCAATTTGTTACATGATGTCTGGAATTGAATGTGGCTATTATGGAAGAGAGATTTCATCTCTCAGGATAAAGGACACACTGAGGGCCAGACATTTGTTATGTTTTGACTGGAGTAAAAATTCACTTTCTGTCTCATTCTTTTTCCTCAAGACCAGTTTGTCTTTGCTCTTCGCTTTGTTGGTGTCTACACTGCTTGGGTTCTTCATATTGAAGATGAATTGTAAATAAGTGGTTGAAGAAGGGCTGTGGGAGAAAAGAGATTTACCCTTTTCAAGTAAAACTTGAAAATTGTTATCACCAAATTGTAAAGGTTTGGTGCTAAAGGATTTACTTCATGATCTGCATGACTCCCCAGCTCCCAATTTCATTTTAGAAATAGAGTAGTTAACTGGTGTTGTATATATCATCATCATCATCATCATCATCATCACTCAGTCATGAAATAATCAGATAATGATTTAGGTTTAGAGTTTCTAGATTTTTGCTGTGGACCAACCACAAATGGATTGTTAATACCATGATATATATATATATATATTTAACATAAAACTTAAGTAGTTTAGTAGTATTGGAAGGTGATTAGTAAGCTGGTAGTAAGTCATTGTGTGGAGCATTGTTAGATCTACACTGGTACTAGTCATATCAAGCAAGAAAGAAAAATGGTAGTACAGGTGAGATCACAACATACAGAAACTAGCTGAAGACAAAATGCAGCAATATCAGGCAAGGTCAGTCCTATGATTTCCATCTTAAATGGTTAGGTTAAGAGATTGGTTGTACTATGGAAAAATACCAGTGTAAATGGAGAGTTCATGCTGTGGGTCTAACAGAAACAAAGCAGTCAGAAGGTATCCAGGGAGAGCTTGTTTCCCAGCATGGAAAGTGAAACCATTTTCATTAGTATACAGGAGAAATCAGTAAACAGAAATGTAAAGAACTGGGTATTTAATGGTTACTGTGTATTTTTATCCATTCTCTTAAACCTTTAAACCTTAGTTTGTATTTTCTGCTGAAAATGATGCCTTTCAAGGAGGAGACCAGCACAGATTTATTTAGCTTTTTGATGATTATTTGCATTCATTAATGTGCATCATAGTTGGAAATATTTGTCCCATTGGCAACTGCAACCAACACCATAATTATACAAGTTAGGTTGCAAAGTAAGGTAGATGGTCAAACATTGCAGGTGTTGTTCACTGTTCATTGGTGCATTTTATCCTCATCACATGGTTTTTACCTTTGAATAACCTTGGATGGTGCTAAATTTGGCTGTGCTTTAAGCAGAGGATTTTGTGTTCATATATCCAGTTGTTCCTTATACATGTCCAGTAACCGAATTCATTTGTGTGGGGCACAGTAACGTTGACATGACCGATAGTGCCAGTGAGACAGTACGCAGAAATACAAGGAGTCAAAGACCAGCTTGTATAGCAGGCAGTAGTAGATAGAAGCTAGATGCACTACATGTTACATCCTTCACAAGCTCACCACTGTGTCAAATACAAAATCCCAAGACTGCATGTGTGGTACTTGTTGCCCATGATGGGCTGTAATAAGTTGTTAATAATTATGAATTTAAAGAGACTGATACTGACACTCATTTCTTTGGGAGTTTTAACATGAATGATTTTTATTAAGGTCTGCATTGAAGCTTATACGTTTCAAGTTGGTCCTTTTATGAAAAGAATGAGAGAGAAAATGTTTGATGTTGAAGTGGTCAGTAAAGGAATAAAGGAATATTTTTAAGGTTAAGAAGTAGTAATTTGTTAATTTTTTAATCAGTTTATAAGGCTTGGCAATGCATATCTTGAACATTTATTAAAAAAATAGTAAAGTCATGCATGAATTTTTATTATACTTGTTATGCTTGTTGATTACTTAGTCCACAAGCAAAGTTCCTAACTGTTTAATTGGTAATTGTTACTGTTGAAATTCTATAGATGCTGAAGTTGATATTTCCATTTCAGAATGTGCATTGCTTATCGCTTATCAAACAAAAAAATGGGCATACTCTTGCATATGGATGTTTGTGCGCATGTGCATGGATGTGTTTGTGAGATTAAGAATGAAGGAAGGAGGAAAGGTTTTACTGGGCATAAATGGGAGAGGGTTTTGTTGCGTTGCCATCGTGCTTGCACACATTTCACAAAAGTTCCCTTTTTTACTTGTAAATTATCAAAATTACAGCCTTCTCAACACCCATCCACCAAAACAATAGCAATGCACTTTAAATTCCAGTCCAGATTAGTATTTGAAGGGGAAACAGTTTGTCTTATTTCATTGGATGTAAAGGTGAATGTACTAATAAAAATGACGAGGAAATAGAGCTGGCCGTGACATTGTTAAATAACTGGCATGGGCTTTATACACAGCCCCAAGAATATATTATATAAGGCACAAGGAAATATACAGCTGTCATGCACATTTGCAGGGAGGAATGGTGTGTATGTGCATGCACATATGCCTTGCAAGTCTTTTCATGCAAATGTGCAACAGATTTCTCTAGCTATAAAGTTACTACTATTTTTTATGATGGTAGAAATATATTAGTCATTCACCTTTGCATTACTGCCTACATCTTGAATCTCTAGTGTTATGGGGTTTTGAAATAGTGATGCTGAACAGGAGGAGGAGAAACTTAAGCAGTTGTGTGATTTGTATTTGAAGCTAAAAACATGGATTAGGGTCTCATGACTTGTTTCCTAACACTACACAAATGCAGTTAAAGGTCGATCTTTGTGTATATCTGAAAGAAGTGTTGGAGAGTTCTTGAAAATGAATCCTTCATTTGGTATAAAAGTAACTTTAGATGGAAAGCTTATGAAACATATATGGATATTTAGACTGATTTAAAACAGTATTTATATAAATACTTTGTTCATGTGCCTTCTTATGTTGACTCGGTGAATGTTTATCAAGTTTTGTGCTTACAAAATTTGTGAGCCTTTATAGTTTAACAGCACATCATTACACAGTAATGTTAATTCTGTAAATGAGAGAGAAAAAGACACAGTTTGGACTTTTTTTTGAAAGCCTGGAGCAAAGTTAAGTGTTTTAAGGTGATATCAGGAATGTTAATGATTTGCCACAAGTTACAAAATGATAATAAGAGTTTGTGTTTTAGCAAATACTGAAAGTTGTTGCATTTCTTTGTTGGGTTAATAGAGCTTAGTAGTAATTCTAGATAGGGCTTTAAAGAAGTAGTAAAAAGTGTGCTCAAAATACAGAAGAAATGCATACAAACCCATGATTGACTCACTCCGTTAAGAAAGAAAATATAAATAAGATAGTTTATAATTAAATTATTCCACATTTCTATATATACGTATTGGGTGAATAATCTTATGGTCGTAACCCCTGGCTCTGGCTATGTCTTCCATAGGCATATGTTCCATGTATTATGACCACCCTAGCATGGCGTTTAATCCAGGGACTAGTCACGTGTGTCATTCCCTCAGTCGCCTCTTTAATATTGTATAGTCAGGGTTAGGCAGCTTTAACTTTCAAGATTGGCAGGAAGTGTTGAAAGTAGATAGTGACAAAAGAATATTGCATCATTGTTTCTGATAGGTTGCCACAGTAGTTGCATCATGTTGGACAGCTTTTATAATTTGAAAAGAGCGAAAAAAAGAAAAAAAACAATACTGCAAAGGACTGGGCCATGACACAGAGACATGTTCCCTGAAGATTTGGAACATTGTGTACAAGAGCCAGGGGCCCTGTATGTGTGTGGAGTTTGTTTAGTTGCAGTCTTTGACATCAGGGGCTAGTTTTATCTGCTGAAACAGCAGTTGGTTCATCCACTCGTGCTGACCTTTGACTGATGAGAAAAGGGGGCAGGTATTGTGCGACCACTTCTGTCCTTGAACCCCGGGTTCGTGTGGATGTTTCTTCTTCTTTGCATCCATCCTATCTTTCCCTTCTGATTTCTTCCTCTCTTTTCTGACTTGTCTAGGCAGTTTTATGTACAGGCTGATACTACAAAGAAGCAAGATTTTGGGTTTATAAATTTTCCTTGGAAATAAGACATATTACTGTTTTCATTGGATGCAAGTGTTAAAAAATGCGCAATAAATAAATTAAGAAATGATGGTCTTTATCACAATGTAGCCAGCAGCCAAAACGTTTCTTGCAGTATCAGCTTAATCCTATCAAAATGTGTAAACCTGAAGCAAGTTGTATCCTTATTTACTCATTGTGGGAAAACTATTTAAAGATAACAAAAAGAGGTGGGGTGGTGACATATGTGCCCAGTGTGTGAGGTCTTGGCATGTTGGACAGATTGCTCATTGTAAACACTGTGGCACCTGTGTTGGCTACAGCCTTCTCTCATGACAGATGCTTTTGTTGTTTTGTAGAGAAATACAGTTCCTTCTTTGACCTTTTCAACTTCATTTACCGCAAAGACTGGAATCATCATGATTTTAATCGTGATTTTTAACAAAAAGATGAAGTGCATATAACAGTTATATTCAAAAGGCTTTGACTTTAGTGAACTTTTTTCTTTAAGTTTTGCGTATGTTCTTCTGAATGCTTTAAACCCTATTTTCTTGTGTTTACTGTTATAGAGTTTGGAAAGACTCCAAAATCGAAAGTCGGAGATAATCTCCCATCTGAGAGGTGAAGCTATTGGCATGGTGAATGGTAATGGGACAACTGGACCTGCCAGTTTGGACAGGGTGTTAGCCAGTGGCCTTAGACTGGGAGTGGGTCCACTTCCACACTCAGTCAACAACAGTTTTGTAGCCACCCGGGCCACACATTCGCTTGAAGAACTTGGTATGTTCTTAGTCCTGTTCTTATTGTGATGGTTATATTTGTGTAACAGAAAAATGAAAAAAAAACAACAATTTCTTAAGCAGATGCACGTTTTACATCTGCCACTAAAGACCCATTCATTTTAAGGAACATTTACAAGTTGTTGACAAAAGATTTTTTTCTTGCCTCTAAATGTCAAAATTTCTTTAAACATGCTTCTATATAGGAAAGGATTTGTTCGGAGTGTAAAGATACATCTTGGAATGCAGAATTATTTTTTCCTTTTATTCTTTGCCTTTTAAGTTTTTTTTTGATGGGCCCTTTTGGGACACACATTGACAGTGTGATAAAGTTAACACTGTGACTGCTAGGCAGTTTTTTGCTTTTGGTGATGTTGGATACATGAGAATAAACATTGATCAGTAAATTTTTTTTTTTACATTTTCTATCATTGAAAAGGTTGGATGCAACCATATGTGGTGGAGAGGTTGTGATTGTAGCTCTGTTGTGAAAACATAATAACTTGTCTGGAGACGTAAAGTGTTTCCGACCACAAGATAAATACTGTCCACATTACATTTTCTTTACTGCAGATCTAGGTGGCACCAAGTATCCTCAGTGGTCAGCAGGGGAATTGATTAATGCTAAAACAGAAAATATTAAACCCTTGATTAAGAGAGCTGTCAGCCAGCCTTCTCATGTTCCACAATCTGGCAAGACACAAGTGCTGCTAACTTCCCCTGTTAAGGTTTGGTTTTACTATTTTACTGTACTATAATTTGTCAGGTTTTTTTTTCTTTTTTTTTGCTTTTAAGAGGTGGGTGGATGGCAGCATCTACTGGGGGCATTCTGGTTTGTTCCTGTTATGTTATTTATTTACAGAGTTATTTAGAAGAAATTCAAGTCACGCAGTCTTGCATAAAAACAGATTTCCTCTTTTATTGTTGTCTTTGCATATGTTTATGCTGCATGACATTTGTTTTAGTTGCATTCAAATGATTTATTTGAGGAAGTACATGTAACACTGTATAAATTATCTGAGAATCGCATTTTCTGTTTATAAGGAGAAATAAATAAAAGTTACATCAGAAGACAAAAGGAAAATATAGCTATGTTTAAAATGTACTTGAAATTATTTCCAGACAAAAGAAGATGAATTTGAAGAGTCTCAGCCTTCTGGAGACCCTGAAGAAGACTGTGAAGTGAAAGAGACAGATTTTAAGGGGTAAAACCTATTTTAAAATAAAAGAATGATTTTTTTTTAATGCAAAATGTTAAAAGTTGTCAATGATTAAGATTGTGTTGAAAGGTGAGGGAGAGAGTACTAAATTTTTAAAGAGCTTTTCCCTCTCAACTTTGGTGTTGTCATTTTCGCTTTCATTTGGTCTTGCTTATTCTGCTGTTGTTGGGGTTTACTTAAGATTTATAACTCTCCAGGTGAGAGCAGTTGATCAATACGTATGTATCTTGGCAGACAAAGACACTCTTAAAAGAAGAGTGATGTCCCTTCGCCTTACCGGCTTGAGGGGACTATAGCTCTCTGTATTTCTTTGGATTTTTTTTTTATTCTTCTGAATTAATTTTGATTTGTAGTCCATCATTTGACCTGTTGTGATCCTATTGATTTGCAGGTCTTTGCTTCTTAATCGTGTCATTTTATTTCACTTATATTACTTCAGCTGATCTGTTGACTAACAGTCCTTTCTTCCACAACGCTATTATCGTCTCAGTCCAGTTTCTTGTTTGTGCGCTTCGACAGCGAGATGAACTTTGTGCAGTGTGGCAAAACTGCTTGATGGCTAGAGGCAGCAAAAACTGTCTACAGCTTGTTTTACCTGTGGAGGTTGATCCTGAGCCTTCTTAATCTGTTCTTTCTAATGACTTCCCTGATGACAAACAATTGCAGATTTAAACTCTAAATCTTGGATGTTGAAATGCGTAACCAGGCTGCACAGACCAGTCTGGTCCTGTTTTCTTCTGTATGGATTTGATAGACTTGTTAGATAACAGAGTACTGTGTTTGCTCTTTTGTTACTCAGATAGCACTTCACGTTTTTCTCATTCCACACATCCATTTTTCTTTCCTGTCATCTTGGTTGGTTTCTTCAATTTCTCCCTATCATGATTATAATTCTTGTTGTTTTAATTATTATTATTTGTAAAGCACTATCAGCTTGCTCCTAAGCCTGGGATGTTGAGCTCTATAAATCAACTTTATTGTAAAATGCTCTGTTTATATTTTTGAACATGATTTCTGAAAAAGTTGCAATAAAGCAGTCAGTCACATTGATTTTATTTTTATAGACATGTAACTTCTGCAAAAGATTATTCATGAAGTATAATCAACTGATGTGATCTTGTAAAGAGACGACAATGATTGGTGGGTGAGGGGGTTTGGGGCTGGTCATTTCAAGCAAAAATCATATCACCTCAGCAATACTGACCTCCTTCCTGAGTCGAATCGACTCCACCATGACCATATCGTCCCACATAAGACATCTTCCCAACACCGAAAGTCAAATCGACCAGGTCCTTAGGCTAAATGGATGCCTGAGGAGTAACACTTGTGTTAAATTAACTGAACATCTGCCTATAAATTTAATACAAACCTCCAAACTGAAGAAGAATAATAACAAAGGTTTCTTTAAAAAAAAAGTTATGCCATTGTGGGATTTTTTTTTCTCAGAATGTGTATTGCAGAGTGGTCATTTTTATTTGGTACAGTGGTAGCTGAACATGTTCAAACAATGCATGGCTCTGTTGAAATTAATAGCTACTCCTTTCATTGGAGATTGATTTGTCTTTTGAGTTTGGATCGATTTGACTTGTGGTGTTGGGGGGAAATTGTAGCTATGACTGAAGTGATATGGTTTGGGTTGAAAAGACAGGTGACCTATAGAACAAACGGAACACGCAACTTTTGCACAAAAAAAAAGTCATAATAGAGCATAAACTTTCGGTGGTAAGTTGGTTTGGGGAGGTAGCCATAATAGATATAAGTTTATACAGCGAAATATGTTCGTGAAAATTATTTGGGTCGTAACTTAGAGGGGATCTTAATAAAGAAGTTTTACTGTATTATGCTTAACCTGGTAATGTGAAGTGTGTGGAGCCTGGCCACATGCTCCTATTCCATGCTGTACAGGTGTCCTTCGGGAACGTAGATTTTTGAGAGTGGTTTAGTAAGTGTTTAGTGTTTTCATTATAGTAGATGAACAAAATTATAACCCTTATAAAAAAAAGTCTTGTGGGCCTTTGTTATATAGAGCTTTAGGGAAAGTTTGGTTATAATTTAATGATGTTCTTGAAGTTTCTTAGGCAAAAATAAGTTTTGCTTATCTTTGTGATCCTCCTTTCAGTCTATGTGTGTTGTAGAAAGCAGTCTCAGTGTGAAACTATCACCTCTGTGTGTGTGTGTGTGCATACAGCATTTCGACTATACTGGATGATGAAGATGATTCATTCATCCCATTTGACCCTCCACTGGTCTCAAAGTTTGGACCTATTTCAAGGGCCCGCTTGAAGGAGATGAACTCTGTGCCCGTTCAAGTCACTGCTGAAGAGGTGAAGATCTCAGCTGCCATAACTGAATGACATTGTGCTGTTAAAATATCCAGAGAAAGGATTTCATTTAGAAAATTACAGCTTGAAAACCAAATCAGGTTCTTATTGGGTCAAGTAATAATATTTTTGATTGCATGATTTTTATCGTCCAAAAACTTTATTTTGAGGGGAGGGGAAGAACAAAAGTAAAAAAAAATTCCTTCACTCCAAGAAGCTTCAGTGATCGAATAGAACCTAAATAATCTTTGAAAAACTAACTTGACACAGTCATGTTTCAGAGCACAAAGTGTACCCCAGTCCTGTCAGTGACGCCACTGGATCGACCTTATCCTGTGTCTGCATTGGTGCCTAGCATTTATAAACCCCAAATGACCGCATCGGTTACCACCCCTGCTATGGATAATCTCCCCTACTCCATGTATTCTGTTTGGGGGTGGGTATTTATGAACAGTATTTTGGCGGCAATTCTTTGGTGTTGATTAGATTATGATAACTGTGTGTATTTTGATAATTTCAACTAATGTGCTGGTAGATATGGTATTCCAGCATCCTAATTGCATGCAGGTAATGCTGTGCTCTGCGTTCAGATTGCTTTCTTATTCCAAGCATGTGATGCAATTTTTTGTTTTTTTAAACAAGATGCTTATACGATGAAATTATAAAGTTCTGTGATAAGAGCTTTGGTGGCATTTCTTACAGGGGGCAGGACTTAATAAGACACAAAATTCCCGAGATGGTGCAACAGTTGGAGAAGAGTGCCATAGCTGCTCCAACAACCAACCAGCGTCTGGCATTGCAGCTGCAGTCCATTGAGCTGCAGATTTCCATGGTCAGTAATTGAGGATTGCTAAGTTTTCATTACTTAGTATCCTTCTGCTTAGGACACTTATGATGCTCTTTCCTAGGCCAATGGCTGCTTACCTCCTTTCAAAAAATGGAGCTTTGAATTGTGAAAAAAAATGGAGCTTATCATTAAAGAATATAAAACAATGCCAAATGTGGTACATAAGCTGTGAGCTAAATTATTCTGACAGCAGTTTCTCCAGAGTGTTCTAAAAGTTGGGTGAGCTCCATAAGATTATTCTTATGGAATTGTGATATAACAATAGTTTCGAGCAAGATGCATGTCATAAAAAGAATACTGAAGATAGTCATAGAATATCTCCAAAGTATTTGGTGTATGAAGTAAAAGTGTCATATATAAGCATAAAAAGTAATTTCAAATGCATATTTCAGATATATTTGCAGACTTACTTAATTTCACTTTTCATATTTATATGTAATAGTGATTTTAATCTTGCTGAAAGATCTAGACCTCAAATTTGCAGAAAACTGGCAAAACACCAAAGCCAATACATGAGCTTTTACAAGAAGCAGACACACGGGACATGCATCTGATGGAGAGATCCTTGCATTCAGTGGTGAGATTATTTAAACACCTACATCAGAATAATCCATGCTCTTTAAAGGAGCAGTTTTGATGGGTCGTTTTTAACACCATTTAGGAGCAAGCAAATGCTTTAAATGTCGGACTTCATCCTCTTTTTTTCTGGTATATGCCATGTCTGCACAATTGTATGCTGTGTACACTTTGGGAACATCCAAACATCTATTGCACATGCCCAACTATCATTTTTTTTTAAGTTTGTTATTATTTGATGTGTGCAAAATGCTTGTGCCTTATAATTTATCACATTTATTGTATATATTGTGAACATTCATCACACACCGTCCAAACTGTCACTATCCAGTTTCCCACTTGAACAGTTTTGTTTATGATGCCCTAACTCACTAGCTGAACTGCTTCCTCTTGCTGTTACAAACTGGGCCCAAAATACAGTCTGAACCAGATATAAATGCCCTTGGAAAATGACATTAAGTGCTGTCTGCTATGCATACATTTCTCCTTTGCACACATCTGGCCTTAAAATGCAGGAAACGAGAAAAATATCTTATGCTCTACAGATGGAGGCAGTTTTGTGACAGTTTGACACTAAGGCAAGTTGTGGATCTTAGATGAGTTGAAATTATTGGGTGAGTTGGGTTCACCAAGATTTATTATTGTTCTCTATGTAGGAGGCAAGAACAGGAGTGAAAAACGTCATTCCAGGAAACTACTATATGTCCGGTAAATCTTAATCTTCCTAAGTGTTTCTCTTAAAAATATGCTGTTGTTGACAATTTTGTAATATAATGTATTATATGCTTTACAGTTTTTCTTGCTCCCACAGATGTTTATAATACTGTTTAGAATCTTATTAGTATACTTTCATATATACACGGTAATTCCATGTCTACTTTTATTTTCAGAATGGAAATGACTCGAGCTTGCGTCAGCTTGTCTGAAAGGCATACATGACACCGGCATAACTTTTACTGTCATAAGTACACTGCAGGCACGCAGATAGTGAATGTGAATGTGCATAGCCCAGCGTTAGTAAGGTCTGCCTTTGAGTTAAGATTTAAAAAACTGTAGTTTTTGGAGCATACAGACTCAACCCTTACACTACCCAGTTTTAAAGATTTATTTGGAGTATAAAAGTCGTGCAGTTCTTCAGCGAGAGCCTATATGCCATGTTTATGTAAAGACATTTGATCATACTACTCATATTTGCTCAGTTTGTTTTTCCTATATTTATGAATTTTTCTTCAGGAATGTGTTGTCCATTGTGAAATATTTTACTTGCAACTACCAGTTTCATTCACTTTTAAAAATGCAAAACTACCATAATAAGAATTTTGAGATATTATTAAATTGTTAAAGTCACCCTGCTTTGATGGAGTTTGCAAGTATATAATGTTTTATAGATGTTTTAAATCCCGTATCAGGATTGTACATCTGTGCGATGTTCTTAGAGTGAATTTTAAATGTACTGGCGACAGAAAAGTGACTTAGAAAATAATCACTACACTAATTTGTCATGTTTCCTTTCGTTCAACTTTTGTCTGGACGATAGTTTTTTTAAGAATTAGACAAGTCATGCTCTTCCACTCATGTTGTGACAAGTCAGATAATGTTCCGTCGAAAACTGGATTTGATTGCTGGAAGTTAGCATATTAATAAAAAAAATTCTGATATTATACAAAGTCAGTACCTAAGTGTGCTGTTTTAGTAATTTTAGTAATTGAAAAGACCTCAAGACATGCTATTTTGTCCAGTGAGAGAATATGTAGCTTGCTGCAAATTTTGTAGCATGGTTATTTTGCAGAATGGCACCTATAGCTAGCTATTCGCTCCTTTCTGTGAAGCATAGTGCACTTAGCAGTCACAGTTCAGAGTGATTGTTTATTTGAAGGACATCTGGCATCATTTTTGTATTCTAATATGTCCTTGAAAAGATGAACATTGTGCACAGAAAAATTTACAGCATGAGTTTTTAACAGTTATTCTGTGGAGCAGAAACATAGAATGACTCCTTCTGCTTGATTTCTGATGGAATTTGGTTTCTTTCTCTGAATCAGAGTTGACATTTTTCCAAGTAAGATGTGATGTCACATATTATTGAAGCAATTCGAATGTGGATTTTTCTGTGGCTTCTGGGGAGCTTTATTTTTTTTTCATATAATTGGAAGTAGCACTTTCTTGCGTGCAGAAAGTTGCAGTGCATGCTGGGAAGGCAAACTTGATAATGGCAGCAGCACTAAATCAGCAGGGGCATTTATTTTAAGCTGAAGCACCTGAGCATTGTTAGCCTGTGGTTCACAACATGTGACCAGTGCTTTGTTGTAAGCAGAATTGTTTGATTTAGGTCTGTGACCCAGAAGCCTATTCGTTAACCTCTCTCCACTTGGGTATTTTGGCTGCCCTCCAGATTCTTGTTACCACCTTTGGCCTAAACAGCTGTGCATTTTATGAAAGCTGTGATTGTATGTTGGCCAGTTCTTTATGGAGCTCTGATGTCATGTAAGCAAGAATTGCATGCAGTCTAGTTTTTAATGCTGTTTTTTTATGTGTTGAATGGCAGTAACATTTTGACTTTGTATATGTTCACATTTGGACATTACATATTAAAAATAATTCAAAATTTCTTCTTTTTTTTTAATCGATATTCATGCACACCACTTGCACACTCATTCTTCAGGTCACATAGGAAGTCTGGTCAAAGTATCTCCATGACAATATATCATCTTTCAGTACTTGCGCACCAGATCATCTTTAGATTTTCCCACAGTTTTTGGTAGCTTTTTGCCAGAGCCATCTTCCAGGTCTTTAGCTCGATAGTAGTGAGGTGCAACCTCCAGCAGCCATTGGTTCTCAATTTCTATTGTCTGCACAAAAAAAAGAATGGTACATGAGTGTATGGAACACACATTTGCTCCACAGACATGGTGGCACTGACACAGAGACGAAGCTGATAAAATTGTAAGACTGACCTGACGCATAAACTCTTTAGTGGTGAAAACTAGCTCGTAGTACACAAGCCACCGGGGGTGCTGCTCAAAGAGACTGGAGTTGGGATGAATCATGACCGACTGCTGATGTTTGACTGTTTTATACTGGCCACTTTTACTAAGTCGTGCAGTGTGGTAAAAGTAACCAGCTGTGATTGCCTGCACCAAAAAAAAAAAAAAGTAAAGGATAACAAGCAGTTTACAGTTACGCTGAACATGGTGATGCAATTATTGGGGTTACAGAAGGGAATTTTGGGACAAAGGGCATACCTTCCTGATGCTGATAGTGTCTCCTTCGTTAGACGTGAGTGGAATCTCAACTCTCTCTAGAAGGCCTTCCAACTGGTCCCTGACATCCCTGGCACGCTTCATAGATCGATGCTGCACAAAGTTTTCATAACACCACTGCGTGGAGAAATCTGTTTCAGCCCATTGATTGTACACGTTGAGCAGTGTCAGGTGATCGCCTGAGGGACAAAAGAAGTTCTGGCGAGCAGTATCAGCATGGACCAGCTTGTCCTTGGGCCGATAGAAGATGGCGTTGTTGACCGACAGCATGGCTGCAATGGTGATGATCTCCTGAGAACACTTGTACCTGTGCAGGACAGCAAGACAAGGCTTGATCAGTTGCCATAAATCCCTTAGTCATCACAAGGATAATTTAAAAGTAAGAACAATGCAAACTTACAATATGCTGCTTATCACCATGGTACAAAGATTTCAAATAGATCCAGAAAGGCTAGCAATTGATTTGTCTAGGAGAATGACTGTTTTAGTGCTCAGCAGTCGATCCGAGTTCATATATAACTTACTTTTCAGAGGCCAGAATCATTTTTGACATCATTGGATCACAAGGAAACTCTGCCATGCGGCGACCCAGCTTGGTCAGTTCGCCCATGTGATTGAGGGCACCCAAGGCATAGAGCTGCTCCAGAGCCAGTACCAAAGTCTCGTGGGGTGGAGGGTCCATGAAGTCAAAGTTAAGTAGATCGTTGATCCCCAAGGACTGGTGTAGGAGGGTGAGGTTAGGAAACAGAAAATAGGCTTAGTACAGAAATCTTGTAGCTTGGTCATCAGTGAGAATTAACCAAGAAGCAACTTCTGCTCAACAAAAGCATGTTAAGTATAATTTTGTTCTTACCTTCAGCAGCAGCACCACGTTGCCCAGATTAGTCCGCTGAATCTCTGGCACTGTGTTGTCTTCCAGTTCGTTCTTGTAGGCCCAGGCTGTGTACAGACGAAAACACTTGCCAGCAGACACCCTTCCAGCACGACCTGCTCGCTGATTGGCTGAGGCCTGAAGGAGATGCGACAGATTTTACAACAGGCTACTATTAAGCAGAATATACTCCTTCAGAAGTTAGAATTACAAATTTCTTTCCCCACGACCCAGTGTAGCGGATAGGGTGTAGAGTGGGGGTTAACAGTAAAATAGACAAGTCGAAGTTCAACACACAGGGTTGTCACTGACACGCAGGAATTTGGGAAATTTGCTTGTGTATAATAAGTACTTATTATACAGAAGCAATTTCCAAAATTGCTAAATTGTCTTTACCACTAGGCAATCTCCAAAATCAATTCCAAAGAAACAATCTACTGATTGTTAGCAAAACAGGAAAAAACACTAAGCTAACAAAATACTTAAGACTTTCAAATTGAAAAAAAAAAAAAATCTCGACCGCACACATACTAGTCGTCGACAGTTTCTAAAACTGCATACATACAAGTCCACATTAAGTACAGTTCACACACAGGCAAGTCTACTGTAATTACTGGAATCTCTCTATCACTGTTATACCTCTACCCCCGGTAGAAGGTGGAGAAAAGTCAACGAGGTGACGGAATCTCCCTCTAACTGGAAAAATATGTCAAAGAAAATCTTACTCTCTGTACACCGTGTCTCATGGAAGTTCGGCGTCCCCGATAGCTCACGTTTGCCCTGCGTCAGAGGTCCCCGGACGTAACGGTGCGGTGCACAATGGATGTGGCTATCTTTGGCTCAATGTCCCCGGGTTAAAGAATACCGCGACGGCCCTCCCCTCAGTCGTTGGGCTAACGTCGTTGACACTGGTGTTGGTGGAGCACAGAAGCTCGACACTCTGGAACGATGATGTGACTCGTACCGCCTTTCTCGCCAGCTCCGGTTGTCTTGACTGGTTCTGGCAACCTTCCGTCAGCTTGGCACTTGTTCTCCGCTCACAGCAGCAGAATGGCGTAGTCTTCAGCTCTCTTCTTAACAACCCGTCCAGTGACAACAACAGTAGCCTCATCTCCTCAGTAGCAAAAGTGCGACACTGAAGAACCAGCAGCAGCAGCGACCCACTGGCCGCTTGCGGTCGGGATTAAATACCCACCTGGACAACAGGTGAGCTCACCCCAGACCGCACGAGAAAAACAAGTTTCATGAAACTTCCAACTTCCCCAAATCTCTATGCGGCAGCGACTAGAAAACCACCCTGTTTACCTGGACAGAGGGTGAGCTCCGCACGGAAAGAAAAAAAAATACAAAGACTTGAATTTTCCCGTATTCCTGCGTGTCAGTGACAACCCTGTGTGTTGAACTTCGACTTGTCTATATTACTGTTTAACCCCCCACTCTACACCTTATATACGCTACACCCAGAAAGAAACAGGTTGTTGGCATACTTTTGATATTGGCGTAACAACAAGAGACTCCATGCCGGTGCGTGCATTGTAGCTCTTCTGTTTGGAAAATCCAGGATCAATGACATACACAATGCCGTCAATGGTCAAAGATGTTTCAGCAATGTTGGTTGCTAAAACAACCTGCAAAACATAAGACAAAGTGTTATGCAACCCATGCATCTTACTATGGCTGACCTTTTTTTTTAACAGTTGTTGGCATTTAGAACTTTGGAAAAAAAAAACCCACCAGGTAGTGGTCATGTGTACGGTAGGGTGTTACCTGGATGGTTAACGATTGCGAGTCAGAATTTAATATGTACAGCAGCTGTTAAGGTGACCAGACGTCCCGATTTAGGCGGGACAGTCCCGCTTTTGATCGCGTGTCCCAACTGCTCATAGAATGTCCAGGCGGGACGCCCATTGTCCCGCTTTCTGGCTTTCATCTAAAAAGTCGATCAATGTCCCGCTTGTATTTAAAAATCTGATTACCATACATTGAATCGCATCCGTGCCTTTGGTTTTGGCTTTTGCCTATCTCCGTTTGATTAATAATTTCAAATTTGTCAACTAGTTTACTGCCTTTTTTTGTAGATCTCTATTTAATGTTCGTTGCTCTGCGGGCTCCGGTGTTTGACACGTGACCAGAAAGATATATAAAGACCTGCCGCCCGGTATCTTACTGCACGGCGATGCTGGTGATCACCACCCTCCTAAGGTGTCAGCTTCTTTGGTTACAGTTCTCGAAGTTCCCCACTTTCCAGTGGCATTAACTTTCCTCCCTACCCGCACATCCACCCACCGCGCGGACACCGTCTCTAGTTAAAACTTAAATCACGGACGTGTATATGTGGATTGATGTCTGTCTGCCGAGACTCACTTTTAGCCTCTTGCGAAGTTCCCCACTATTAGTCTCGACGACCTTAAACAATGAATGTGACTAAACTGGGAACAAATTCGTCAAAAGCCTCATTCTAGTAGTTAGCTGAAAAAATCGTCTGCAAGCTGTCCAGTAACACAAGTTCGTGCTCAGATTATCTTTCTCGTGCTAACCTCCTGTTTTTAATCCTCCTTCTGCTCCAAACATCCCGTGACACCACCGTGATCAATTTATAAGCCAAACTATTTTCAGTGGTTTTGCAATAATGCTTCATTTTGCCATTTTTGCTGGCTGTGAGAGTATTACACGCAATAATGTGGTATCAAGGATCTACTGTGTAGACCAGCGGGCAAAGTTTTCTTTTTGCAGGCCAGTCTCAAAATTCTTAGCAATGTAAAAATTCTTAGCCGGTAAAATACCAAAATCTCCAGACCAGGTGACTACACAACAAACCTAGTGATAATGGAATGGACAACAAATGGGTACATAATGGCGTTCACTTACCGAATTTATTGTGTAAAGTGAAGCTGTTTGAATTTGCTACCAATAAAACTTTAAAGCCAGCTTTTCCTCTGATAGCCCCCAATGCTCTCTAACAACTCCATCAGACATGTCAGGCGTAGTGTTATTTTTTATCTTTGTACTTTGAGTTAGAATGTTGCGGACTGTCAATTTCTAACTGTTGTATTTGATAAAATAAATTTTAAGCAAATTAACCTAGGATGAATTTTTAAAAATGAAAACAAGTGCATTTCACATTTTGGCAGACGAGCCAATCCAAAGACATCCACGGGCTGTACTTTGCCCGCCCCTGGTGTAGAGTTGTAGACTAAGGTAGACTGTTTTGTGATGGAGAAACGAGAAAAGAAATATTCACTGTGTCGTTAAGTAACTATATATGAAAACAAGCACCTTTGACCTCTTGCCTGGATGTTGCAGTGCCAGCGGAGGCCCCCATCCTCTCGATTCACAAGGTTCCCCCCAACCCTCTTTTTTCGGCCCTCTTTGTCGGTGATGACACCATCATCGGCACGCGTCCCGCTTTCGCTCCCGAAACGTCTGGTCACCTTAACAGCATGACTAATTGTGTTGGTTAATAGTGGGGGGCAAACTTGCTGAACAGTCAACACAATCCTGCGTTGACACATGATTTTAAAAAGACAGTTATGTAAGAGTAATTTAATTTAGTTAGTAGTGTCACTGCATGTTAAAATTAGCAACTGATGCATGTTCTCAAAATGGTGCTTAGCTGCCTACTGGAAACGCGTGGATGCCGACAAGTGGTCAGCAAAAGAAAATTCGTTTAGAAACAAGTCTGAATAGACTTTCATCAGTTTCCCACCTCTTTTTACCTGTTATGCCTGCAAAAGAAAAGTAGCCAGGTAAACAATATAATGAACCCCCCAAAATATGAATTTAAGTGGAGAGCACACATTGAATCATCAAAAAAAACTTTTTGTAGCAGAAGCAATTGTGGAGAGCAAAATAAAGTCACTTCTCAGGCACCTCTAGATCTGGTGGGCAAATGTAAAATCACAACATAGCTAAAGTCTCCCTCTGGTAGCTTGTTCCTCCCTTACCTCCCCCTTCCCCAGTTTTGTTACTGTGCATAAAAATGCCTACGAAGCAAAACAATGATAATATGCAGAAGTTAAATGTATGCATTTCTGAACAGCACAATCAGACATCAATCTGCAGTTTTGCTAACATTTGTCAAATACTGGCCAAGATACAGAAGAAAACTAAAACTAATGAACTGTACCCTTAACACTCTTGCAACTCTCTACATGAAAGGTTTTTTGTTTTTGTTTTTTTGGGGGGGTGAGGCAGGAAGGGGAAGAGGTGCTGGAGTTTAAAAGCACAAATAAAATATTCACTGAGCCTTGTTCTGCAGCGCAGTACTTATGATACTGTGAATGTATTATCAGTGTTAAAATAACTCGCCTTTCGTGCACCTGGTGGAGTTGGCTCGAAGATCTTTGCCTGCATGTCAGATGGCAAAGTAGAATAGATGGGTAGAATGATGAGTTCTTTGATTTTTCCACCCAGCTTTCGAGTCCGTTCCTGAAAAGCAATGATTAGGCATGAAGGCTGAACTTTAGCTCTTGGAAGCAAAGAATGGTTGGACCAGTGGGAGGTAGATGAGCACTTATGGTGCCAGCTACCCAAGTGGTCATTCTTCATTAATTGCTTCCATCTGGCCTGACAAGTAGCCTCACCTACATTTTGCCAGATTGAATCCATTCTTTCTTGCTGGACGGTGAAAGTTCGACCTTTAAACTTGCATAAAAGGCTAAAACACTGCAAAACCTGTTTGCCTATACCTTGAAGTAAGAATAGGAAATCAAACCATATGACCGAAAAAAAGCCAACTATAAAATATACCATTAACTCCAAAACAATGCCTTCGGTTATGTACACAGTCAACTCTTGTGTGCATCTGCAAAGACCTTTCCTGATATAGGCTTGGTTTGTCAATATGACGGCAAGCTTAGCTTTATCTATGCTTCTAGTGCTAGCAGTCACTGTCCCTATCTTATAAGGCCTTGAGATCTATGCCAAGGCATTTCTGTTGGTAACTGTACAAGATAAAACAACAGTGCTTTCCCTAATGATTGGAGCTGAAAAATTATGGAACTTTGAAATACAGCTGGCTCTCTTTCAAAATACAAAAAAGCATCATGTGCATAATAATTCAAAAGTTATTTAACACAAAATTACATGCAATCAAGTTAAACGTGCACATAAAATTGCTGTATTATATTGAAAGAGCCTGAATGCACAGAAACGGTTATATTTATCAAATAGTGCATGAGAGGTCAACCTACAGGCGAAGCAAGCACACATACTTTATTGCTTCTGGAATGAAATGTGACTGAACATGGATATCATGGAAAATCAACAACAGTTAAGGTTAACATAAATTTAATTGATCTCCTTTACATTTTTCGATTTGTATCTAGTCTCCACATGAATATTTGTCTCCAATATCTATTTGGCATCAAAGTTTTGAAATGGAATATCACACTAGGCCCTGCAAGTGACTAGTTGTTGTGCGACCTTTGATTCATTTATATTAATGGTGGTCACAATTACTTGGTAATCTGCCATTGTTTAGTGAGTAAACGATATCTGTCAAACTGAGCATGCATCGCCTAAAAAGTCTAACAGATAAAAGCAGGGGCAGACTACTGACCAGCAACATCTCATTGGCAGTCTCAATCTCCTCCTGCCCTGTCAGGAAGACGAGGATGTCACCAGGTGGCTGAGTAACATGAATCTGTAACACGGACACTACTGCAGCATCCAAATAATCTGCTTCTGGAGCCTGTAGCATAAACCAAATGTATGCTGCAATTATAACCTTTGTTTGACATGCTGCCAAACATGCCTCTATCCCTCAAAGAAAAAAATGGTAATAACATCCAAGACTTTGTAATTTGGAGGAAATTATTCACAAAAGTAAAAAAATTAAATTGTTCCTAAAGAAAATTGTTTTTTTTTTTACTCTACTGTTCTAAGGCCTGAATTGTGGCAGTAAATAAAGTGAGAACCTACAATATAATACAACTTGATTAATCCACAAGGAACTTGCCTTTGTGTAGTAAATGTCCACAGGAAACCTGCGACCAGGAATTCGAAAAATAGGAGCATCATCAAAGAACTGAAAAAGATGTAATGAGAAATATCTTTTATAATCAAGTGAACTCTTCTGCTCACGCATAATTCTTCGTCTTCATCCAATCACTTTGTGTTTGCTGAATCCCAGACACTTAATCCCCTAGACTTTTAATCCCCAGACAATTAATCCTCAAAATGAAATTTCAACGAAACAAATTATGAAGTGAATAAACAATTTAATTCAAATTGAAATAATTATTTTCATGTAAACACCAAGAGTGCCTCTTCATTTGAAAATCCTGTTTGGGAACTGTGCTTGATGGATGATAGTTTTCCTTCAGCATATCATCAATAGGCATATGGAGAAGTCTTAGAAATATAGGTGCTTTTAGTTTTTCATTAATACTCTAGTAGTTATAAGTAGGTGATGCAGCTGACCTTACTGACATACAACCCTAATTGGGGCGATTGTTACGTCTCATTAGAGTTACCACACGACATTTCTCTTACGGTTATAATATTTCAAGTTCACAAAATAGCAGTTTTGAGTGTTGTGTCGCGATTTGGGGGCATTTTTGAGGATTAAGTGTCTGGGGATTAGGTGGCTAAGGATTAAATGTCTAGGGGATTAAGTGTCCGGTCACCGTCCTGACATGAGCGTGCATAACTTGTGTCTGTAATTTATTTTGTGTATGAGTGAATGTATGTTGTAGAAGTGCGCGAGTGTTATATATAAATATGGTACATGGTTGTTGGCAATTTAGTCTATGTATGATTTATGTAAAGTGCTCTGAGCAAATGTTTGGAAAGGCGCTATAGAAATCATCATTATTATTATTATTTTGTAGAGCACAATGCACCGAGCAGAAAGACTACAAACAAATCAACAGTCATCCTTATAACAAAAAACAATTGTCAACAAACAGATGACACCATAGCAAACGCGGTGACCAGACACTTAAAAAACCTTTTTTTTACCTCTAGAGTGTCCTCCCCTCCTTTGCTAAACATCTTATAATGATTTCTTCAGTTTTTGCATTTTCAAATCACACAGCCTTTGTACAAATAAATTAGAAATCTTCTATGTACTGAATCCTCTACACATACTCTAGATAAAGTGAGCAGAGTTTTGACTCAGAAAACTGTCTTCAGACAATCCATCCTGGAGAATGCAACCCACGTTTCTTGCAAGAAAACTACCTTCTCCCATACTATTGACATGGGTTCGTTAGTCACTTGTGAATTTCACAAGTGTTCTCAGTGGTGAAACAACTGAGAGTGCAGCCCACCCTAATCTGTGCACAACTACTGCTACATCTATTGTCATTTATCAGTAAAGTGGACACGAACGACCCTAATTTCAATTAAAATGATTTAAATATGCTAGAACACGGCACAAATGCAGGATAGATATATGTTAAGGCTTTCAAACACAAAGTAACTATTAAGATGGTTACAAACCTCAGAAAACTTCTGTGCATCAAGAGTGGCACTGGATATAAGCAGTTTGAGGTCAGGCCGAAATCGAGCAATATCCTTCACCAGCCCAAACAGAATGTCTGTGTGCAATGTGCGCTCGTGAGCTTCATCCACAATAAGGACACTGAGAACATGGGCAATAATCAAGGCTTAAAATCTTTAACAAACACTTACTTTGACTACTGCAATTTAAATATGCAAATAAAACATTTATTGCCAAAAATATTAACTTGCATATCCAATCAAAAAAATAAATAAAATAAATGTAAAATATAAACTAAAGTCTTACTGAAGGTAACGTAAGCGATCAAACAAAGCTAAAGCAACTTTTATCACAATCTTTTACAATTTACAGTTTTTGCAATGCTGAGATGAAAAAACAACAACTGAAGATGGTTAAGGAATCACCTTAAACGGGGGCAACTAAAATTTATGCAGAATGACATGGGCACACAAAGTACTTTCAATGAGATAAAGGTGAAAAGATTGCAAGAATCTTTTTATCTGCATATTTAACATCTGAACAATATATGTGAAGATATACACTTCAACAAAAACGATATAAGGGCCAATGGGAGGCTGCTGGGTTTACCTGTAGCTGGCAAGATCCGGTTCACTTAAAAACTCACGCAATAGCATGCCATCAGTCATGTACTTGATGATGGTTCTTTCTGATGTACAGTCCTCGAACCTGATGCTGTAGCCGACCTACATGTCAAGTCAGAACTGTTAATAGTATTTGGCTGTCTGGATATGAGATTACAAACCCATAAAATAACAACACAATGCAGTGCTGCACACTATCCTTTTAGACTTCCATAGTATCCATAAGAAGAATTCTTTAAAATAAATTTCCATCACAGCTGATAATGAAGACAGAGAATAAGATAAAGACCAAGAGCACTGGGCAGTAACTGGAGATCCAAATCTGAGAAGCTATCTTCATCAAAACAATTTTTGAAGGAAAAGGTGAATTTGACCTATAATTTCATATTAAACAGTTTAAGTTCATCAGAGCTCATTGCTAACAGAAAAAAATTGCTAATGATATAAACAAAGCTATAAATCAATGAAAAGGTCCAATCTGCCTGCAGGTCCAGACTAGAGAGGCACAAAGAGTCTCCATAACATTGCCCAGCTTAACACAAACGTAGATACAAGATCCATCAAAACTGCATGTCACCACCGTGTAGTTTATTCCCCTAGACTAAAAGCCAATTGGGTTGACGTAAAAGGGGATGGGGGTGATTTAAATCAAAATCAAAATCATGCAAAATCAGGGGCAGCCAACACCCTCAGTTAGTGAAAGGACATAGCTCAGACATGAGAGACTTTCGTCACTTTGAATATACACGTCTAATACATACATGCACAGACTGATGTATAAGTCAAGCTATTGATTCTGATTATGCACCATTCTGGTATGGCAGTAGTGTCTGATGTTGGCAGGTGAACCACATGCACTTTCTCTTTTATTTTGATTAAAAAAAATTCACTTCTATTTGATGGTCGAAGGACAAACTTGGCTAAAATCATTCCAACTATGAGTTATCTTATCAGCACTCTTCATAAGGCTTGAAGTTAATAGAACTGACATTACATATGAATGCTTCAAAGATCATGTGGGCCTAAAGAAGACCAGCATGAGCACGAAATAGTCCATTCACAGAAACAAAGAGACGCAGCAAGAAATTATCAAGCACTATTTCAATATCCCTCTCTGCGGTCAGCCCTTCTACTCAAATGAATCCTGACATTCATTTTGAGATGTGCTGATACTAGCTAAGAACAAGCACAAGATACATGTAACTGACCTGATTCCCAAGTTTCCAGCCCATCTCTTCTGCTACACGTGCTGCCACTGACATTGCTGCAACTCGCCGTGGTTGAGTGCATCCAACTTTCTTTCCATCCTTGTTAAAGCCCTGTGATTAAAATAAAAAAAATCTAAATTCAAACTGTCGTATGCAGTCTACACACTGGCCATCAAGTTACAACAAAAGCAAATTTAGGGATGCTATCCTATTACATACTAACTTTGGTGCATTTGTAAATCTAATAACTGAACATTTATCATTAATTATTTTTGTTATAAGATTGATTCACAAATGTACACACACATGCATGCAACATGTGTGCATGCACACACACACACACACACACAAAATAGAAGTCCTTGTTTAGTAGACCCTAACCCATTCCCACCACCAACACATAACATTAACTTTAAATCTCCACCTTGAGGGTCTTCACTGCTACTGTGCCACTCAAGAATCTTCTGTGACATGAGAAGCTGTTATTATTTACTGTGAGAAGCTGGTTATCATTGATCACTTCACATCCTGTCCTGCTCGATTTCATTTTTTAACCCAACCACGCCTGTGCATCTGTATTCACACACACTTGGTTCTTCAGAAAACTCCATGCTCACTGTCTACCAAACAGCAATGTTTGAAAAAGAGAACAACCAGAGTTCTTACAGCTTCATGGAGGTACTGTGGTATCTGGGTTGTCTTGCCCGAGCCTGTCTCTCCTTCGATGATCAGAACCTGGTGCTCATGAATGGCATCAATTAAATCTTTCTTGAATGGATAAATTGGCAAGCTCCGTTTTGTTTCTTTAATTGCATGTCTTTTTCGTTCCACATCACTCATCTCATCAAGACTCAAGGAAGAGTCTTCTGTCTGGAGAAAAAGAAATTAAAAATAAATAGGGTCAACTATATGCCACCTCACATGAATGTATTCTTTTCCCCATATATAAATGTATATTATAATTGTATTTGTTCTGGGCTTTTTTTAGGTTTTGCAGAAATGAAAAGTTCAAGGAGCATCTCAAAATTATCAACATGGTTTTTAAGAGGTTTTTAATGCAAACGAAATATCTGTCAATTGCCTTTTTTTGAACAGTAATATAGGGAATATTCCAGTAATATGTCAAACTATGACAAATGTCTTGTAAATATGAAGGAGCAGCTGGTGGTACAGTGGCTACAGCTCTTGTCATTACAACAGCAGAAATTGGGCATCATAGGTTCAGATCTCAGATTTTACACACCCCTCTCTCTGGATGTTTTTTCTCCAATTGCACACGTGTGAGAGAGATTGATCGTGTGAATGAACGTAAATAAATCTGTAAGACATACTTGATGCCCACTGACTGATTGTTGTTGTGGATCTTCATGTATGTGCACATCAAACACCTTCAGCCCACCATTGATGTTGGGATAAGGCAATGTAAATAAATTAACATTATTATTATTATTCAAGACAACTGTTGTATCTGACACCAACCTTGTGTTTTGTGTCTTTGTCTACATCTTTCCTGGTGCCTGGAAGCTTAAGAGCCTGCACAAACTCAATCTCGTCGTCCATGATAACTTCATACTTTTTGCTAGATTGTTTGCTTTTCTCACTGGCATCCCTTGCACCAAACTTCATCATGGCTGCATGCAAATGTTCTTCTTCCCAACGACGCTGTTCATAATTTGGTCCTTTTTCTGTAGCATCTTCAACATACTTCTCTTGCGGCTTCATATCCTCTTCTGGCATGAAGTAGCGGTTGACACGTTCTATTTCTTTGGCTGCTTTGTGTTCTTTGGCCAACTTCAGAACTGTCTGCTTGTAGTCTAAGGACTTTTTCTCTTTTTCTGTCAATCTGGTGGGGAAAAAAAAAAAAGTTTGAACAGCTGTAAAAACTAATGACAAATAAAGATATTGAACCCATGACAAACTAGTGGCTTAGTTTGTGTGTACAACAAAAGGACCAGAATCTGACCTGGAACAACTTAGTTAAACTTGCTGCTGACAGACAAAAAATGGAGGTCTCTAGTGGATGCCTTATGTACCACCTCAACTAAAGAGACCTAAGTTAGTAAGTTAGATTGTGTACGTACAGTATTACCTTCTTGGACCTTTGTTGCTCCTATCTAAACCCCCAAAACAATTATTCATCACAATTATGATCATCATAACTCATTCAAGACATTAAGTTATGCATGTTGTTAATGTTCTTTGTTACGCTCATCTAAATCCACGTTCATCATAATTATAACCATTATAATTCATTGAAGATGTTAGGCTGGGCATTTTAATTGTTGATGTTCTTCGTTGTGTGTTAATAATGTTAGATATTTTTAGCATTATTTTTATGATTAAATATATAATTTACACTTGTTTGCAAATATTTAGTTTTATGTGTGTTGAAAGTGAGTAAAAATGCTTGATATATGAGAGTAGGATCTATTTGTTCCAGACTGGTCATATGATACTTGCTTAACAACTGCTGACATTTGGAGCTGTAATCAAGTGACTTGGTAGTTCTGATGTACAAGCATGTGAGCCACAGTGGAGAGGATCAAAACTTTTCCCCCCAGTTATTCAACACAGCTGGTAAATACAAAGTTAAAGAAAGTGTGCCCTTAAAATACAGCTGTTTCATAAACACCAGCTTACTTCATATCCCCAAATAAGTATTTCTCATCCTCAACTTCTGCCTCAAGATCATCTAGTTTGTTCACCCCACGCATTTTCAGATACTCTCGACGCGACTTCTTTCTCAGCTCTGGAACTACACGCCGACGATCTTCTGTCTCTATTTGAAGACGCCGTTTGGCCTCTTCGTATGCCTGTTCAAAAAAGATCTCTGTCAGATCCAGGTATGTGCATTTAGAAAACAGGCGAAAGTAAACATTTTCTGTCACAATGTCAATGACTGCATTGACCCACATATGCTGAAATAAGGCAGTTTTGTAATAGTTGTTAATAGCCTGCACAAGACTTGAGCTAGTCCAAGAACAAGTTTCCTGGCAACCAGTATCTACAAACACCTAAACTTCTGTAACAGGAAGCTTACAAATTTGTGCCAGCCAAACAGGCTAATGGATTATTTGTGCAGAATCTGGACATTACCTAACCCACTGAATGATCTTTTCTGTGGGTTTAAAGCTTGCCTAAGACTAATGTCCCTTCACCATCCCAGTCTACTTTCTCCTTGACTTATAATGGATAGCTTATCTCCTAATAAACCCATCACAGGTTAAAGATATTATGTTGAAAATGCACTACTGAACATTACAGCTTAGCCTAGTCTACCTTAAATATGCTCAGAACACTTACACGAGCCTTCAGATGTGCAGCCTAGTCTGCCTTAAACATTCTCAGAACTTTTACATGTACCTTCAGATAGGCAAAAATCATCTTTAAAAAAACCCACTATTTTGTAACACACACATAATAATGTGCTGCAAATCTTATGCAGTTATTGAATATAGGACTAAAACAATTCAAAACTCCCGATGGCCACTACATTTGTTTAAGAACATTGATGATGCCATTATCATTCTGTTTTTACTGCACGAAAAATGGCATCTCTAAGCCAGGATGAAACAAAACAAATAATCTTACTTTAGACTCAGATTTTGAGACAATTTTGTGTGTCTTTTCTTTGTCCTTATCTTTTAGTCGCTTGGCAAACTCATCTCTCTCCTTCAGGTCAGACAGTCGCAGTTGTTCTTCTTGATCCATCTCGTCCTCCGACTTTGAATCAGAATCAGATTTTGATGGTCCTGCTGTTTGGCTACGGAGACAAACACAAATGACAAGCTATACAAAATGCTTGTGAAGATGCTGTTTTATTGTGCACAGAATCCACTTGAAGATGTGTATAAGCAAGGCATGGTTTCATGTGGATACCTTAAAGAGTTACTTCCCTGTTCTAATAGTCTCAAGTAAGAAAGGTACAATAACATAATTTTGTTCCATTACTTTAGCCTCTTTGGTGTTAACCCACAGCATAACTTGGGCTTGGAATTGTATGTAAAAATGATTAACCTAAAGCATTGTTCAGGTCAACTTGATTAGACCCCAGAAGCAAAATTAAACATGAATACTCCTCAGGTTTATTTCAAGGTGGTTAATACATATTTCTTCAAACTTAAAAATATCTACTTTGCCTGCATCAATATAAAAATACTTTTAAAAACAATTTATAATGACCAGAAGCCTACTGTACATGGTGCCTGTGATTTAGTATGAATCTTGATGTACTATGCTTGTTTTCATCTGGGCTACATATGTATATAATCATATAATTATTAATAGAACAATTAATTACCTGGTTATTGTCATATTTTTAAAATAAAATGTTGACATTAACCCACTACTTCTACTGACAGCTGCATTAGCCCCACACTAACAATCACAAAGTTAAAATCATCTAGCTGTCCCAATGAGACAAAAAAATATAGATAACATGATACAAAGTTATAACCATATAATAATAATAAAAAAACCTCTCAGAATCACTGCTGCTCTCTGAGCTCTCCTGCTTCCGCCGTATGTTCCGCTTCTTCTTATCAAGTTTCTGTTTCTGGAAAGCAAACAGTTCAATCTTGATATGGCCTCAGTTATGGCATATAAAATAAAAATTTCAAAATCAAAGTTATTTTTCTCAAAAAATATTTTAAGTATGAAAGAATCATAGCTGCAGCCACTTTAAGATGTTGTAGACACTAAACAGAAAGAAATCCAAAGTTTAGAAGAGTGTTAGTTGGAATACTTCCATAAATGGTTGGTTGGTTTATTTAGTAGGAAAGTGCTTCCACCTTGCAG